>CM070620.1:55681966-56281966 GCA_036346255.1 Ampelocalamus luodianensis
CGGTGGAGCAAAAGAACGGGCCATCGGTGCTGCCTGACCCGAGGACGCAGTGAGGTCGGTGTGAGCAGACCGATGTGCCTCCCATTTGCGCTATGGACTCGCCGCCTTTGCCTTATGCTCAGCAACAATGGCCTTATCCACCAAGGCACAAAGTCGAGAAGTCCACAATGGATAGCTTGTCCTGCAGCTCCTCGCACAAGCCATCCATAAACTTCTCCCGCTAGCCTCATCTCGAGGCCACTTCTCCCGAGCATAACGAGCCGTGATGATTGAACTCATACAAGTACTCAGTCACAGTTGCGCCCTTGCTTGAGCGCCGAGGAACTCCTTCTTCTTCACTTCATCAGTGCGTCGGGGATGTGGCCCCGACGTAAAAGTCGACTGAACTCCTCCCACGCGACCACATGGCCCGCGGGTGCATGGCGAGATAGTTCTCCCACCATGAGAGTGCCGCGCCTCAAGCCGTGGGGCGCGAAGAGCGCTTTATCTGTGCACGCATCGAGCTATGTTGAGCTCCGCTCAACCATGCGCAGCCAATCATCCGCATCGAGGGTCCTCGAGCGGGAGTAAGTCGGCGGCGTGTACGGAGGAACTCGCAAGTCCCCGCGAGTCGGTGGCCGCCACCACGGCAGGAGTGGAGGTATTCCTAGCAATAACCTCCAAGATGCGGCCTGGTCCATGCGGTTTCGCTCGATCTGAGCGAGCACCTCAGCCATGGTCGGAGGAGGGGGAAGCTCCTCATCATGACCAGCCTGCTGACTGCCACGCGTTCTCCCGGCCATCCTGTTATACTAAGACAAGTTAGCAACAAATTTTAAGAGCAAGAAAGCCCAAAATTCATGAAAGCAGTCCAGAAACAAACACAAGGCAGGATAAAGTTCGACCAGCAAAAATCAGACACATAACTACTCCCTTTACATCTTACCCTATTATCCCCACAAGTTTTAGTTGGATTAAACTTCATGGTTCTTCCCAAACTAATTCCACCGGTAGTAACTATCTTTTGAAAGGTGAAGAGAGACACCTAGTTTCAAAACTTAAATTAGAGTAAGATGAGAGTAGAAAGCTAAGATAGGTAAGGAATAAAATATGAGAATCTGCCTAGGTTTTCATAAACCTTTTTATGATTTTGAAAATAAGCTTTTCGAAAATATCCTATGGACGACTATGCTTGGGTTGCTATGGTCAGGATGGCTCTGATACCAACTTTGTGAGGACCCCAATTTATTTGGTTTGTAATGCTTAACCAACCACCTGGTCCTAGCATCACAAATCAAATAAACGGATCCTCGAGATATGTATACTTCCTGAAAGCAAAGATACACACCTCGGTACAAAATTAGACATCAACTCCATTCCACACATAGAGTCCAAACACAACACTACCAAACGGAAGATAAACAAATAGCAGAGGTTATTACAGACACAGGCCGACCGGCCCAAAAGATACACAAATAACAAGAACGACAATGAAGCAAAGTGCCATAAGATGGCTATAAACAAAGCCAATCGGTGTGCCTCCAACCCACAAGGCATCCGACCGACCGCCAAGACTAGTCGTCACCCACGGCGACAAAGACACTCACGTAAGTGAGGCCCCGAGGCTCACCTTCCTCCTCTCGCAACAAAACATCAAGCAAAGCACCGAGTACAAAGATTGTCTTTGTACCCGCAAGACTGACGTGTGAACTAGCAGACCTGTTCATATGCTACATGCAGGCTTATTTGGTGGAGGTCATATGTTTCATTTGCATAAAGCCAATTTTCATTTGCAAGAAGGTAATACAGTTTAAAGGCAAGTTTGCAATTCATTTTAATGTTGAAATACAAGAAAGGATAATAATAGCAAAGAGTAAAGATAAAACAACCTAGAAGTGACTATCCCAATAGTCACCACAACAATAGCATGAATCCCAGATTCGCACTACCCAACAAGTTTTAATTGAAATGTTGTAGTCTAACTCTTGGAAGACCTTGCCAAGCATGTCCATAACCTAGACGAGGCTATTCGAATAGTTTTAAACCTGTGCAGGTGTACCAATGTACCCACACTTCGATCGCTTTAAGCCAAAGCACACTCAAGGTATGCCAAGCCTGACTAAGTCCTACGAGACTCTTTCCAATATTGTGTATTAACTACGAGCCGCTCAGATGGATAGAAAATCCATACGCTTACATGGTAAAGCCGAAAGACAACTACCCACTCAGATAAAGCTTTTGGACAACTACCATGCTCCCACCTCCATCCCTCCCGCGACCTCCTGCGATCCGGAGCCAATACACGCCAAAGTACTAGGTCAAGAGAGGTCCCATATACTCTAGTGTGGTTAGCACGCAAAATGCTTGGTTGATGTAACAAGATGTTCGGTCCTTGTTGACTCGGCACCATTCCAAATACACCCAACAGATCACACCAATCATACCGTTGCCCAAGTCTAAATCATTTTTGTTTTCAGTTTTAGTTTTGCAATTAAACACAAGAAAGATCTTTGAAACATAAAGTTATAGCAGATTTTATGTGATCAAGGTTACCGACTAAAGTCGATAACCGCCTGCTCTACCGATAGCTAAGCATGTCTAAGCAAGTTGACCCGGATCTACTAAGTGACAAGAGATCATCCAATGATCTCTAATCACAAGAAATAACCTAAGCTCGGTAGTAGAGATCAATATTTTGTCTACGTGATATGCAAATACGGATTTAACTAATCAATTTAACACAAATTAAGCAATGCATACATACAAATTGAAACAAAATATTAATCTTTAAAATACTCGATTAAACATGATCAAATCCTGTTTGGTCGCTGTTGCTGCTCGTTGTTGCGGAGGATCGTCCTCGTGGTTGCCGCAAATATCGAAGCCTAACGATCGAACATAACAAAGAAATAAGGACGAATAACACCGACAAAACTCAAACACACAACAACATCAAAACAAGCCAAAACTCACACAGCAACCTAAGCATGACATAACAAAATTTAAGAAACAGAGAACAAATCATTTTAAGTTATTAAGAATTTTCTATGAATTTTCTAAGTTATAAACACATCAAAGCACTAGTTAAGTACTTAACAAATTTTTATGAACATAACAGTGTATAAAACCTATCCTAATAATTAGTATACTGAAAATAGAATTTTACAGAATTGGGTTCATTGTATTTGGACAATTATTTGAAAGAGATATGCATTTTCTAATTTAGAAGATACATAAGACATCATTTTATTTGCTAACAGATTTTTGCTACAGAGACATGGATGAAGCTAATTTTATCAAATAGTACACTTAAAATGAAAATTAACGACTGGTTTCATGCAATTTGATAAAAATTGAATTAGTTATGCATTTTCTAAGTTTAATTGAATTAATAGCAAATGTAAAAGCATTTCAGAAATACTAAAGCACTTAATACTACTTCTACGGACGCACGCTTAGCCTCAAATTTACGTGACGACATGGCCCAATGAGAGGCTTGACCAGACAGTACCGCTCGCATAAGGTGACGTCGAAGGCGTATTCTAAGAATACGTCTTTGACTTATCAAAGTGTACTTCTAACATATACTCACAGAGAAATACGTTTCCAAACAGAGAAAACGCATTAACAGAGCTACACAACCAACAACTGACAGCATGGGCCCACATGGCAATGACTCAGAGGGAAATATAACGGTTGGATTAGAGTTTACTAAACATGATTACCAGAGAGGGCCCACAAATCAGTGACTCAGCTAAAACAGGGGTTAGCGCTAAATCAATTACCACCGGTGGTTTACCGGTGGTGCGCGGGGACGGCGGCGCGGCCGTGCAGCCGATTACGCGACCTAGTGGGTTTCAAGACGAGCGAGCGATACCTTGAGGTCCACAAGGACTTCGCGAACTCGGTGACGGTGTTGCGGATCCCGATGGCTGCCGGAGATGAGCTCACGACGGCCGGGGGCGGAGAAGAAGGTGCGGTGCTCGCGGAGATGACGCTACAGACGACGAGAAGCTTCGGGAAGGAGCTCCTCGAGATCGCGGAGACACCAGGAACGATAAGCCCACGATCTTGATGATGGAGGAGGACGGTGGCGCCCGGAATTGACACGGCGGCGCTTTACCGAGCTTGGAGAAGAAAGCGTCGCGAAGCCTCGGTGAAGCACCAAAGAGTGAAACAAGGTCACAGTTAGACTCAGTGCATCAATGCGATCCTAAGGACCAAAGGCCGAAACTAGAAACTCACCAGAACGCAGATGAGCTCGCGGGGCCGAGATCACCGGAGGCGGAGACGACGAACACGCCCCCGGCGATACACTGGACACCGAGGGCTCGGGATGGGCAAAATGGAGGCGGCGAGGCAAGAGGAGCACGACGGCGGGGTCGCTGTTGCTCGAACGGCAGTGAGGTGGTGGTGCCGCCCTCGGGTTTTCTCCGCCAAGCTAAAAGATGGACGGAGAAGTCGCGAATGAATGCGAGGAAGAATAAATGACCACCGGTAGATGGACTTCGGCGATCCTCCGGAGGACACGCGCCCACGACGTGGCGGCGACGCAGCGTCGTGGCACACATGCGCGAGTGGCCGTGAGCTCCGGTGAGACGCGGAGAAGACGAGGACGATGCTGACAGGTGGGATCCACATGTCAGCGACCGACGAAGCGGTGCGAACCGGTGGTTTGATTTGATCAGCAACACACCGACCGTTGGATCTGAAATGGACGGCTGAGATTGGTGTATGCATTCGGACAGGTCGGTTGCATACGCGACGTGGATCGTTCGATTTGCATCGGACGGCTGACAGCCATCGGGCTCGCGCGCGGTGCAGCTAGGCGGTGCGACCGAGTCAAGTGGTGCGGGTCGGACTCGAGCCTGAGTTGGGTTCGGGCCCGAGGAACAGTGCTTTCAGATTTGAATTAGAAAGACAGAGAGGATTTTGGGAATTTTTAGAGATAGCTCCAGGGCTCCAAAAATTTCGAAATTTTTATGGTAGCTACTAGAGACAGAGGACAACCTTCTGAAATTTTTCCAGGAGTTTTCATGCACTAGATTTTTCCCAACAAAATTCACAAGCTGCTGTCCAGAGGTTTGACCAGATTTCTAAACTGGTTTGACTTGGGCATTTGAAATAGCAAACAAAATCTAAAAATTGTGAAATAATTCAGGGAGGTAGATAGGATGATCAAGATGATAGGAAAAATAATTTCAGAGGACGATCACAAGTTTGAAAGCTAAGAATTTGCTGACAACAATTTCCAATCACAAGAATTAACTTCTTAGAAAACTGGAAATTGCTAGGGAAAATTTGGAAAACTTCCAAATGATTTGAAGAGGCAACAAAAGTTTTTATTTCTCCTCAAAATTTTACATTGGAAATACAAACCCTAAGTTAGGGCTGTTACAACAATCGTCTTCAACATACCGTGTAGACTCACGATGCGGGCTAGGTAAAGATCCGCCAAGAGACTTACACGAAGATCAGTCTTGACCGGAAGGAAATGCGCCACCTTAGTCAACCGATCAATGAAAACTCAAATAGCATCTTTCCCTCAAGATGTACGGGGTAGACCAGTGATAAAGTCCATGCTGACGGAATCCCACTTCCATTCTGGCACTAGCAAAGGCTGGAGCAATCCTGTTGGGCGCTGATGCTCAGCCTTTACACAATGACACACGTCGCACTCGGCAACGAACTTCGCAATCTCGCGCTTGATTCGGGTCCACCAAAACCTTTGCCGGAGATTTTGATACATCTTCGTGGCCCCAGGATGAATGGACAAAGGAGAATCATGGGCTTTGCGGAGAATCAAATCCCGCAATTCCATGACCTTCGGAACCACAAGGTGCTGCCCAAACCATACTGTAACATCCCAATTTTCTGAGCTTAAAAATCTTTTAAATAGTTAGTAGGAGAAAATTCACCATTTGAATTTTATTTGATTTTAATTCCAAAGCTTAATATTGGACTTTACAATCAAAAACATTTAATGTGAATAATCCCAACATGAACAATAGCCAAAACTATTTTATTTGGGTTCTATGTGCTCAGATATATTTTCTAGATTTTTCTAGAATTTTTCTGAGTTCATTTGCTATTTTCTATTGCTTATTTGAATTTCTGGTATTTTCCAAATTAGAAAAGCTATTTAAAATCTCAGAAAATCAATCGGGCCGAATTCCTTTTCTCCGGCCCAACTCTCTCGCTCATGCGCCCGCTTTTCCCGCCGCCACCCCAGCGCTGCACCGCCTCCAACTGACATGCGGGCCCCGCATGTCAGTCTCGCCGCCCTTCTCTTTCCTTCCGAGCGCCTCGATCGTTTTCCACCGTCCGATCAGAAATGGACGGCGGGATGCGAGTGGGCTGTTCGGGCAACCCGATTGTCCCACGGTGTTTGAGCCATCCGATCTCGGACGGATGGTCAGATCTTGTCGGAGTCCATTTGCACCGCACCGTTTGTCACGCGGTTTCATCCGAGCCCCTGTCGCTGACTGGTGGGTCCCACCCTGCCACATCGTCGTCGTCTCCGAAGCGGACTCCACCTTTCGGCCGAGTTCGCCGCCGCCGCCTTTGCCGTTTTGGGAGTCCGTGTAGGGCAAGCCTCCCGGGGCTATTTAAGGCCCCGAGGACCCTTGTGGGACGCACCCCGTGACGCGCCGCCCTCGAAACCCTAGCCGCCGCCACCGAAACGCCGCCAGAAGCCCTAGGCGCCGCCTTCGTCCTCAGCTCCGGCCGAGGGACCTCTTCGCCACCGTCGCCGATCCAAGCCACCTCGTCGCCGCGAGGCCACCGGGATCGCCGCCGCTCGCATCTCGTAACCACCGCCGATTTCGCCGGAGGACCCCTCCAGCGCCATCGCCGTCGAGCCCGAGATCTATTTGCCGCTTCGACCTCGCCGCCGGTCACCCCTGTCCACCCCCGGCACCCATCAGCACACCGTTGAGATCCCCGTATCCCCTATACCTTCTGATACCATCCATCCCCGCCAGAGCGCCGCCGTTCGCCTTTGCCGGACGGTCCAGTGGTGGTTGCCGTCGATCTGACGTGGCGTCCATGTCACCCTCCACCACAGCGCCACATCAGCCCATGCGCACATGTGTCTGCCCAGTCACGGCCGCGTCAGCACGCATGCGTGGCAGCCCACCCAAACCAGATCCCGAGCCTCGGTAGACTTGGTCTACCGTGAGCCATCCCACTGACATATGGGCCCCACATGTCAGGTTTTTCTTTTATTTATCTTTTTCTGAAATCCTGAGGGCTGACGTCAGCATTGCGTAATATTCCGATTTTTCTTCAGAGAAATAATTCGGGAAAATCCAGAAAATCCAAATTAGGGTTTCTTTTAGATTTCCAATCTTCCAAAGCTCATAACTTTTGCATCCTAACTCCGATTGAGCCCATTCAAATTTCTAAATTTGTCTAAATTCAAGCTCTAGTTATCTGAGATTTTTATTTTATTTTTGGAGCTTGTTTTTCCTCGGTTATTTATTTGTTTTTTTTATTTTTGTTTCGTTTGCGAGTAGACGTCGATTCGTCGGGGAATTTCGTTGAAGAAGGAGCACACCAAGATCAAGACCAGTACATAGACATTTTCCAAGGCAAGTCATACCTTTGATCATCTTGAACCTAGTTTTCAAATTACTTTGTGTTAAATTATTGCATTCTACTTTAATTATTTATTTAAATGCTTTGGGCATAGTTAATATCCAAATTGTTATTACACCTTGGCCTTGTATGTCATAATTCCTTGTCACCCTAGATTGGTTATGAGTTGGTAATATTATAGCACCAACATGGGTTGGTTAGATGCGAGTACAATTGCTTAGCCATGCTACGAGTCTCACAGCATATGTAAGTTGTAAATACTAATTATGACTAAGTGACTATGGAACTTTGTGTAAAACTGTGTGCTATGTGTTATTACTTAGTGATGGCATGTGTTGCACTAAAACCAACTAGGTGGTAAAGGATTTAGACTGAGGCAAGTGGTGGAGACTATGTGACATGGTGGTCTATGTGATGGGAATGATAATCTTTGTGACTTAGTTAGAACATGGAAGTCTTGCCTTGGTCAATTAAGGACTTAACTTTGTGCGCCATTGAACTCGAGCCTTCATCAGACGACCACATTCTGGTATGGGACGGCCTAACTTAGTAAGTTATGGATTTTCGGCATTGATGTTCGGTGGATAGGTTAGGTCAGGTGACAGGTGGAGGTGTGACTACTTGGTGGTTGCATTGCGGGGATCTGCCTTCCCCGCCCAAATGTGTGTGTTATACCAATTCTATGTGAGCCGGTATAGCGGTTTGTAAGCACACCGGGAATGTCAATGTTTGAGATGAAGTTTCCAACTATTTTGTTACGATTGGTGCTTGCTACACTAGTTGTATCTTGTGGGTAAAGTGTACAACCTCTGCAGAGTGTTAAACAATCTATTCGAATAGCGCGTTCATGGTCATGGACATGCTCGGGGATTTCACAGAGGGTAGTTTTCATAAAATGCCGGGATGGGAGTGTGACCTCAATCATATGGCTATGTGAAATAATCATTTTAGTGTGTGTGTCTTTGTGAAAACAATCATTAAATTAATATTATTTATTTGTTTTGAATTATGTTTTCAATCTATTATTTGTATTCAATTGCAAATGTTGCTTTTATGCAAAAGAACCACTAAGCCTTTTTCTTTGGAAGAAGCTCTGCATCTATAAATTGCATTCGTGGTATGATTTGCGAGTACGGTTGTGTACTCACGCTTGTTGTAAAACTTGCGCCCAAACCTACGTAAGAGGAGGAGTCTACGCCGCTTTCGAGGAGGAGTTCGCCAAGGCCGATCGCTCGTTAAGGTCCGGATCCCATCGGTTGTCCGTGGTGAATTAGTGGGATCTACGCCGAGTTTTCCGTTCATTCTTTGCTTTATTTATCGTTAGCCTGCGTGGCTTAATAAGTGTAAACTCACCATAAGGTCAAAACCCTTATTTATTATTCAAACTAATCGCTTACTTTATTTATCGCTTGTGTGGATCGATATTTACCGTGTTAACCTGTGTGCACTAGCGTGATCTGGACTAGTGCAAGGTACACAGAGGGTTCCGTAATCGCAATTCAGGTCCCGACAGAGGTGGTATCGAGCCATACCGATCGTAGGTCTTGACCTTAGTTAGATTGGCCGCCTTTAGAGTGTTCAAATTATTTTCTAAAGGAAAATTAACTTGCAAGGTTAATGAATTGCTTAACTCTCCTCATATCTCTCTCGCCTCAACTATTGCTATAATCCTTTCTCTCCCGCTGTTTTAAAGTTGCTCTTACCTGCTCGTCTGCCTTGACAGATGCCTCGCCTTGAGCTATGGTGAGCGACCGGAGGGTATGCCGAGCTTTGGAAGTTGCTCCGTGTTCTTGGGGTTTTGATCGTCCGCTGACGCCGGCAACAATCGATGCGATGAATGGACAAAACCGTGGAGTGATTTGTCGCCGACGATCTACGCCAGAGGAACGACAAGGCGAGCCAACCTTCGACGCTCTCGTGAGGAAGATCACTTGGCCGGAAGGTATCCGTGAGTCGCCGCTTGGCCATGCTGCGTATCGCAACATCTACGCACGGAGCTTCGTGACACCGCCTTCCGCTACCACCCTGTAGCCGCAGCCGTGGACTTGCCAAAGACGCTACCCGCCCACGTAGGAGAGCAATGCTACGCCGTGCACTCGCACGCTTTGTGGCCGCCAGAGGAAGCCTTGAAAGAACCATCACGGAGTTGGATCATGTCTATGAAGCTTTGCAGAGTCAAGAGAAGGTCGCCACTCGCAAGAGATCCTCTATGACCATGTCCCCAAGAAGAGGAAGACCCGAGGAGGATTACAAGAAGATCCGGAGGAAGGCCCGCTTGAGCCCAAGAAGATACAGAGCCGAGGAGCAGCGGAGCCAGCTGCACCGAACGCCTGCTCGCTGCACGCCTTCGAGGCATCGGATCGGCTTGCCAAGATGCCGCTCACTCCGAGTCTCACACCGCCGAGCGCCGCCATGTTGTGGAGGTTTTCTCGAGTAGTTGGTCTTAGTTCCAGTTTTTCAGGCTTAGCTAGTTTCAGCTTAGTGAGTCGCCCTTTAGGCGGTAGTTTTGTGTGCTTAGGTCGTTGTTTCTTTTTGTGTGCGAGTATGAGCTGCAAAGGCCCTTAGGCATTTGTTGCAGCCATGCTAAGACCCTAATTAATAAAGGTATTTCATTGGAGTTTCTTGAGCTGTGTTTTGTTGGGTTTAACTCCCCTCGCTAGTTCTCAACTTATCTTGTGCTTGCTACCTTATCTAACCCATGGAGCTCACGATGGTTCAAACTCGCTGATCGCAGAAGTGGTTCGGTACCCCAAAGACCGAGAAGCAATGAGCAACCAGTGCGCAGGAGCGCCCGCCACAAGCACCCCAATTGACTTGCGAACTTTGGAGCTTTCATGGCAGACGCACTCACCGATGAACACCATGATGACTCAAATGCAAGCTATGAACAACCGTGCCAACAACAACAACAATCAACAAGATGGAGCCCCAGCTTGCTCATGGTCACCATGGACCATCCAAACTTGCGTAATTTATGAGGACTCGCCCACCAACATTTTTCGACACGCCTCTCCGGTGGAAGCGCACGATTGGCTCAGAGTTATCGAAAGGAAGCTGCTGATCACCTAGTGCAGCGATCGTGAAAAGGTTATGTATGCCACGCACTAGATGGAAGGCACCGCTGCTGAATGGTGGGAGAACTTCTGTGCCGCGCATGAAATGCCATAGGATATCACCTGGGAAGAATTTTCGCCGCCGCGAAGATCATGTACCGTAAGGAATTATCGATCCAAGAAGGATGAGTTCCGCGCTCTCAAGCAAGGAGCTATGTCGTTGTCCGACTACCTCAACAAGTTTTCACTAGCTCGCTATGCGTGAAGATGTAGCCACGACAAGGCTCGCCAGAGTCGCTTGAAGGGACTAAACACCGACTACAAGTCAATTTGATCGCCCATACTTTTCCCGATTTCCAAGAGCTGGTCAACAAAGCCTTTGTTTTGGAGGACAAACGCAAGGAACCGGAGGATAATCAGAACGCCGGATGGCTCAAAGAAGGGAACCATCAATCACAAAGAGAGGGCAAGAACAAGCAAGACAGCTTCAACAAAGTTTCCACCCTGCACTTCGCTCAGAGCACCTGCACCAACTTCAACACCCCGCCCAGCTGCTCAGAACTTCCGCAACCCTACACCTGTCAACCCCAATCCAGGAGGCAACCAGCAGAGCGCGCCAAAGGTCTGTTACGCCTATTGTCAGCCAGGATATTTTGCCAACTAGTGTCCACAAAGGGGAACAATCACTCCAGTACGCTTCAACCTTGGAGCTACTCCATCCAAGACACCAGCACCAGGCATCAATCAAGGAGCGTAACAAGTTGCCGGTCAAGCCGGAGGAGCACCACAGCTCGTGATCGTGAGGCCGTGTCAACCACGCCACTGAAGGAACCCAGAATCACCTGACGTCAGATCGGGTAAGTTTCGTTAACTCGAGACTGCATCGCTTTGTTTGATTCTGGAGCTTCGCATTCATTTGTTTCTGGAATGTTTGCAACCAAGAATAATTTGGAAGTTATGCAACTTAAGCATACTCGTTAGTCCAATACCGGAGCAGAGCTAAGTACTAGAGTGGGATGTTTAGGAGCTAAGTTACTCATAGCCGGAGTTGAGTTTCTAGCCAACCTAATTGTCCTAGATACCCAAACCTTAGATGTCATTCTTGGCATGGATTGGTTATCCAAGCACAAAGTCCGTGCTAGATTGTGGCAAGAGCCGTGATATGAGGATGCCAAAGGAAACAAGGTAGAGTTTCTAGCTACCTCGGTTCGTGATGGACATTTGCTAATAAATGCTTGAAGACCCTTTCCGTGGAAGAAGTACCAGTGGTCGGTGAATATCCAGATGTGTTTCCGGAAGATTTACCAGGGATGCCACCGGATCGTGACATCGAGTTTGTTATCAACCTAGTGCCAGGGACAGCACCAATCTCAAAGAGACCTTATCGGATGGCAACTCATGAATTGGTAGAGATGAAGAAGCAGATAGAAGAACTCCTTGAGAAAGGTTTCGTGAGACCTAGTTCGTCGCCATGGGGAGCACCAGTGTTGTTTGTCAAGAAGAAGGATGGAAGTATGAGGATGTGTATTGATTACCGTTCTCTCAACGAAGTTACCATCAAGAACAAGTACCCGCTACCCCGGATAGATGATCTGTTTGATCAGATGATGTCGAACCCGGGAACGAAGGATCCCAAATTCTCTGTGTTCATACACTAGTCTAGGATTTCTAGTGTACACAGTTAAACAAAAAGTGATAGCACAATCATATCACGAGTTTATTGATAATAATTCAAAGTTTATTACAAAGGGCTGCGCCAAAAGAAAAGGAATAACACAATGAAGAGTAGTAGAAGTAGTAGGCCACACGACTTGCCACAGTGCAATCGTCTCGGGACGCACCTATTCGTCAAGATCCTCACCGTCGGGAAAACATCTTCTCCCAATAAGATTTATTCAGAAGAGTAAGCACTACTACCGTGCTCGCAAGTCACACCCAATATAGAAAGTTTAATGCATGCATAAGGTAAACAAAGGTAATGGCAGGGTTGTTTTGCATAAACAACATTTTCAGATTATATTGCTAATACTTTTGTAAGACCAATTTTAATAATTCGAATAAAGATAGTGACAAAATCGACAACTAATATTGATGACCTCCACTAGTTGATTATTGAAGGATATCCTCCTAACACTTGGCTAACCACCCAATTTTTTTCCATAGGACTATCCATCCTAAAACATCTGTTGAACACATTTTATAAACCAAAAACAATTCTAACTTAGAGTGGCTTTGCTAGCATGTCCATGATCATGACGCGCTATTCGAATAGTTTTACACTCGCAGAGGTTGTACAACTTTACCCACACGAGATAAAATGCTTTAATGTCGGCCAAAGCACGCTCCAAGGCGTGTGACTAAGCAATTATCATGAGGTCATTACAAAGCAAAGGTCTCATCAGATTCATGCCCGCTAAGGTTTCGCTACCTTTGGACTATCCATCCTCCTAAGCCCCTCTTGCGCCAGTGGGACTAATGTCCACCAACGCCCACACATACAACATAGCACAAATAACACTAAGACACTGCAGATTATTTAGCCAAATCCTGCCCATACAGACATGTGGTGGTACGGTAAGGCGAGCAAAATACACTCAAAGACCGGTCCTAATCGACTCAGGCGACTTCCAATTTAAAACCCCGGGTCGTAATCCTAACTGATTAGACCTGCATGAACTCGCACTCCACCATCCATCCATCTCGCCAAGTCCAAACCCATTTCATTTTATTTAGAGTAAAACCTCTTTATAAACCTTTCGTGATAAAACAATACCACAGAACACATTTCAAATTAAATTGTAAAGGTTTGACTAAATTCTCCCAAATTTGTAAATATTATCTAAGCAAGACTAAGCATTTGACAAATTTTATCTAAGGTGTCAAGGTATTCAGGTTTGATAGTCAAATTGGCCATACCAAGGAGTTTGGAACAACTATATACTAAATCGGATATTCAGATATTTTTATAAACATATGCATGCAATAGTAAATTGTAAATAGTAAATAAATACTTTAAAACAATAGGAACAATATGATCAATAGTGTAACTTGCCTTCGTTGAAGTCTTGGAACTCTAAATCGTCGGAAGGATCTAACTCTCCTGAGTCGCCAAGTCTATACGTGAAAATACGACAAATTCAACTCAAATTCAAATAAATTCAAAACTCAAACCAAACTAACTCCAAATTGAAATATTTTGCTTTAGTTAGCTAGATTATGATTTTAGACAAATTTTGCAATTTGAACCACTCAATTTGGAGTTCAAATGCAAAAGATATGAATTTTAGAAGTTTAATATAAAATCTGAATTTAATTGAATTCTCTCAATTATTTTTCTCAAGGAAATTCTATTTCTTGCGCAATGTGACGCCGGCTGATTTTCAGATTTTAATTTTATTTTTCGACGTGTGGCCCCACGTGTCATAGACACGGCTCACGGTGGACCAATTCCACCGAGCCGAGGGCTAGCCGGTGGACGACCGACACGCGCGCCACGTGGCGATGAATGGACGCCACGCATGCACCACGCAGCAGGACGATGAGGTGGCGCTTGGTGGCACCGCCACGCAAGCCCGACGACGGAGGTGCTCGGTGGCGGCTCGCCGCGCTACGCGCCACGGCGAGGAAGTGAAGGTGCGCAAAATGTAGAGGACAATCGCGAACACGTGTTACCAAAACGGCGCGAGCGTGATCGGAAGGTCGCCGGCGACGGAATTTGGCGGCGGCGCACGGTCGCCGACGGCGCAGGGGTTCCGCGATCCTCCGAGGAAGTGAGTGGTGGCGCAGCCGCGCGGTGCGGTGATGCCGATGGTGCCGGCGGGGGGACGAAGGAGCTACGACGGCGCCGAAACGAGAAGAACTGAGGTGCTTCGCGTGAAGAAACTTGAAATTGAAGTGCTTTAGGCAAGGAGGAGGGTGTCAAGTGGTGGCGGTGTGTTCGGTGAGTCGAGGCACCTCATGCTCCCTTTACAAAGGCGCAGGAGGCCGGTGGTGAAGATTGTGTGCGCGGGCGTGGCGGCGGTAGTGGCGACGCTCCGCGATCGTGTGCACAAGAAAAGGGGAAAACGGCCGGCGGGGCGGCGTGATGCGGGGTAGTCAATGCGCACGATGGCGAGGGAGCGGGAAGGGAAACGCGAGAGGAAGCTCGGGCGTTGGCTTTAATGGCGGCGGTTATCATTGCGGCGGTGGCGGGAAGACGACGCAGAGACGATGACATGGGCCATGCGATTCGACGGACGGCCGCGATTAGATTGGCGGCGGTAAGTTGGGGTTGGTGTGGCCGCTTGATCCTCGATCCAACGGTCGCGATAGATCACGGCGGTGTGCGGAATCGTTAAGTGACCGATGCATGTGAGCCGTTGGATGTAGAACGATGGTCCCGATTGAGTAGAACATTCGACCTTCCAATGCATCGCGATTTTTGGCCGCTGGATTTTAATCCAACGGTGGGCAATGCACAAGCGCATGAGCGAGGAAAGAGAGAGAGACTAACAATGGGCCCCGCCGCCGCTGAGAAGGAGGCGCGGTTGGAGTGGGCCACGCGTGGAAAATGGAAGTGGTCGGGTTGAGTTTCGCCCGCACAACTTTTGGAGATTTCTTTCGATTTCGATTTAATTAAATGCCGATAATTCATTTAGGCTTTAGAATATAGCAAATTAATTCCAAAATTATGAGAAAATTCACGAAATTCTCCGAGCATTTAGGATTTAAGAAAAATATTTCCAGCTATTATCCGATAATAGATTTTGCACATAATTTTGTTTTAGCTTTAATTTGGTCAAGGAAAAGCTTTAGAAATTCCACAAAAATCCAATAAAATAATTAAACTTTATTTTCAATCGAAATTGAAATTTGGGCTGTTACAAACCTACCCCCTTAAAGGGAATCTCACCCTAGATTCGCACTTGGTTAGCAAAAGATCGGGTAGTTGGCCTTGAGTTCTTCTTCATTCTCCCATGTGGCTTCGCTCGGATGGTGACTCCACCGCACCTCGCACGATCCGATTATTCTCGCTCTCAAAACTTAATTCCCTACGGCGTTATCGGCATAACTCTTTTGTCGGGATTGGGCCGCATTCGACGCCCTCGAATAGTTTTCACTTTACTCGCCTTCTTTGATCAACTCAGTCCAAGGAGCCGACGCTCCTACCTCATCCCAAAGAAGCGGGTTCGCATTTCCGCCATACGAGCTTCAAATGGAGCCATCTCAGAACCGGCTTGATAGCTATTATTGTATGAGAACTCGCATATGGCGATCCTTGTCCCAACCTTTTCGAATTCTAAGGCACAGTGCTCAAGCATATCTTCAAGAACTTGATTGGTGCGTCGTCCACCATCGGTTCTGGGATGATACGCCGTGCTAAAATTGAGTCTGTTCCCAAGGCTTCATGCGCACTTTTCCAAACCGAGAGGTAAATTGGGAACCTCGGTCCGACACAATCTTTTGGGTACTCCGTGTGGCGCACGATCCCGCCATGTACAATTCTCGCTAGTTTATCGCTCCGTAGGTGGTCTTGACAGAATAAAGTGAGCGACTTTAGTTAACCGGTCAATTACTACCCGATGGAGTCATATCCCGATTGGGTCCCGGGAGTCCAAAGGATGAAATCCATACCGACTTCTTCCCACTTCCACT
Organism: Ampelocalamus luodianensis; assembly: GCA_036346255.1. Lineage (NCBI taxonomy): Eukaryota > Viridiplantae > Streptophyta > Magnoliopsida > Poales > Poaceae > Ampelocalamus > Ampelocalamus luodianensis. Next base: position 55,698,232 of record CM070620.1, read on the forward strand.
CTGGAATTGGTAATGGTTGCAACAGCATCACGGTCTTTGGTGTTGTGCCTTGACTCTTTGACAAACGTCACAACGAGCGACTAAATCAGCAATTTCACGCCTCATGTCGACCCACCAATATCTTTCTTTAGATCCCGTACATTTTGGTGTCGCCAGATGAATGGAGTATGGCGACTCATGAGCTTCTTTCGCACTGAATCTTATATCTCCCGCTGTTAGGCACACGATGCGTCTCCGAACCACACCGCCCCTTGCTCATCTTCGAGAAACCCGGGCTTTGCCTCTTCTCATATTTTTCTTGATTTCTTGGATATCTTCATCTTCCAACTGCTTTGTTCTAATCTGATCCTCAAGAGTTGGTTGAACTTCTAAAGCGCTTATACGTACTTTGGTTGACAATCTCCGATTCAGTGCTTCACTCTTCATACAAATGGCCGATTTTGTTGCACCATGATGGTGTTGCAATATGCTTTTCTCGCTCAAGGCATCTGCTACCACATTGGCCTTGCCCTGATGATAATGAATTCGAGATCATAATCCTTTATTAGTTCCAACCATCTTCTTTGTCTGAGATTGAGCTCTGCATCGCGTGAATATGTACTTCAAACTTTTATGGTCCGTGAAAATCTCACAATGGTTACCAATGAGATAATGCCGCCAGATTTTCGTAGCGCGCACAATTGCCGCTAACCTGCATCATGAGTCGGGTAATTCCTTCGTGTGGCCTCAATCGCCGGGATGCATAAGCTACAACTTTGCCTTCCCGCATCAATACACATCCGAGGCCTTGACGGATGCGCCACAAAAGATCTCAAAATCCTTGCGATGTCCCAGAAATTAACACCGTGCCGAGACTAGCCTCTTTTTCGCTTCTGAAACTTTCTTCACAGCGCTGACCATTCAAACTTCTTTTCTTTCTTCGTGTTGAGTCATGGGTTTGGCAAGTTTAGAGAAACCTCAATAAACCGACGATAATAGCCTCGCCACCCCGTAAAACTTCTCACCTCGGTGATCGATTTGGGCAAGTTTCACCCATTATCGCTTCAACCTTGGCAGGGTCTACTGCAATTCCTCATGCGGATACAATATGTCCAAGGAATGCAACTTGTCTTAGCCAAAATTCACTCTTGCTGAATTTGGCATAGAGTTGGTGCTCCCTGAGCTTGTCTAGGATCATCCGGAGATGCTCTTCATGTTCTTTTTCGTTCTTCGAGTAGATGAGAATGTCGTCAATAAGGACGACTACGAATTTATCCAGGAATTCCATGAACACCTTGTTCATCATATTCATGAAATAGGCAGGGGCGTTGGTCAATCCAAATGACATTACTGTGAACTCATATAATCCATATCTGGTGGTGAAGGCAGTTTTTGGAATATCTTCCGGTCTGATCTTTAATTGGTGATAACCGGATCTCAGATCGATCTTTGAGAAAATACTTGCTCCCTTTAACTGATCAAACAAATCATCAATTCTGGGCAATGGGTATTTATTCTGATTGTTACTTCGTTGAGTGATCCGAATCGACGCACATTCTCATGCTATTGTCTTTTTCTTGACAAATAGTACCGCTCCCATGGTGAGGAACCGGTCGAATGTACGCTTTTTCTCGTAGTTCTTCAACTGCTTCTTCAATTCGCTAACTCGCTATCGGCATTCTATAGGGTCGCTTTGAGATCGGAGTCGTCCCGGGACTAGATCAATTAGGAACATGATGTCCCTATCCGTGGCATACCGTAGATCATCCGAAAGACGCCGGATACTCTTGTGCCACTGTATATCTTCAAGTTTCACTTCCTTCAACTGTAAGTATGGAACTTCCTCCTGCTCGAGTCTCGTGTTTGAATTCAATGACACACCTTGTTCATTAGTGAGGGTGATGGATCTATTGGCACGCCTATTTGACCGTGATTTTTGGCTAGCTACCCATTCCAAGTATTACATCCAAACCTTGGGAGTGTAAAACTATCGATCTGCTAGAAAAGTTACTCCGGATATCTCGAGAGTGAGATTAGGCATAGAGAATTGGTTCTCATTTCTCGAGCCCGTGGAATGAATTATCATGGGAGTAGCTAAAGAGGATATAGGTAACCCATATTTTCCCACAAACTTATATGACACAAAAGAGTGTGAAGCTCCGAATCAAATAGGACAGATGTCGGCATCGAATTAACGAGGAACGCATCGAGAACAACATCCGTGCCGCTCGAGCTTCTCGGCGGTGACATGGTTCACCCGCCCCTTGGTGAACCGGTTTGTCGGTCCGTGGTGCCGCCGGTAGCTTGAACTCCGAGGTTGGCCTTGTTGGTGCCAAACCTTGTTGCTTCTTTGGACATTTATTGGCATAATGCCCGGTCTCGCGTGCTGGAAGTACGTGACTCGTGCCGAGGAGGTAGAGTGCTTCACTGAAACCGCCCCGATGAAGTGCCACGGAAGTTGGAGGGTTGAGCGCTGCGTGGCGGTGCCGAGTACGAGACGTGGAAGATTGAAACTTCCCACGCTGCTCGCGGCCGCGTGTGGTGATGCGAGGTTTGGGCGCACCTCCCGCGTTAAACCTCGGGCGCCATCCTCCGCTTGCGGTTCTCCATTTCGCGTGTTTAGCCTCCTCGCTCGATTGCTTTATCCACCAACCGCCGGAAGTCGCGAAATTCGAGAAATAAGTTGGACAGAGATATCGTTATTCAATCCATCCAGAACCTTTCTCGCTCGCCTCATCTCTCGCTACGCTCGGTTTGGCGTAGCGCAAGTTGGTTAAAGCGTGAAGGTACTCATTCACCGTGACGGTTTGCCTTGTCTGAGCGCTGTGGAACTCCTTCTTCTTGAGCGCCATCATCCTCGCCGGGATATGTGCATGACGCAAAGCTCGCACGAAGTCGGCCCATGTGATGGATCGAGCATCATTGTGTGCGATGCGAGAGTTGTCCCACCATTCGATGCGGGCTATCTGGGTTGGTGAGAGCAACAGACCTCTCACGGCCGTAACACCGACTAATGTCCGCTTTTTTCCAATAGCCCGGCCGCCGTCGGCGCCCATTGGTTCAAGATTATTTGAGAATGTCGGCGACGATCCTCATAAACTCGCATATAGTCGCCTTTGGTTATGCGGAGGTGGAGCCGAGCCGCCGCCGCCAGAGCGGCTCGATCGCTCAACATTCTGCAGTGATCGGGCAAGAAGGTCGATCAAATGAGTCCGATTCGCCATCATCCGGCGCCGACGGGTCCTTCGCGGCAGCGGTGGCGGCCGCGAACGTGGTTATCCCGTGATCCGCCCGATCGCTTCCTTGTCCGCTGGCACCGCTGCCGCATTGCCGTTTCGCGGGTGGTCACCATCTCGCGAATCCTCCAATGATTTAGAAGAGATAGCAAGGAATTCTATGGGGATAAATCTAAAATAGCCCAAGAACGAAAAAGCACACAAACAAAGAATCAACTTTTCAAAATGGTTTCTTTATTCATTTATTTTATTAATATATTATGGCTATCACATGAGTAGTTGATAGCTCATAATACGAGCTAAAGTACGGATGAGAAAAAATAAACATCTATGGGGTGGATGGGGTGTATTCGGGAATTGCTGCACCGCTTGGCCCGATTTGTAAATAGCCAGCTCCTCTTCGACAGCCTTCTGTCTCGCCTCGGTATACTCTAGACTATCCTTGTGAGGACCCGAATATTTAACTAGTAACACTTAACCTCCAAATGGCTCTAGCGTTACTAATTAAACATTCTAAGCCTCGATGGTCATATGCTTCCTGCACTGCAGCATATGCACATCATCACAAAATTACACATCATTTCCATACACATCCATCACTAGGTTTAACAACGACATACATAAAGTAAAGTTATTATAAAAGAGAGCCGACTGCCAAATAGAACAATATACAAGAATGACAATGAAGCAAAGGTGCCATAAGATGGCTAGAACAAAAGTCGGCTCTGTTAGCCATACACCCACAAGGCAACCGACCGCCGCTAAGCTAGTCGCCCGCAAGCTACCACAACACACCTCACAAAAGTGAGGCCCTCGTGCTCACCTTCTTCCTCTCGCAATGTAACAATTAAGCATAGCATCCGAGTACAAAGATTGTCTTTGTACCCGCAAGATCGACGTGTGGAATAGCGCACCTATTCATAAACTACATGCAAGCTTATTTAGGTGGAGGTTGTATGTCTCATTTTGCACAAAGCCAACTTTATTTGCAATAGTGTAATACATTTTAAAAGCAAGTTTGCAAATCTGTTTTGTTATCAAAGTAACAGTAAGTAAAGGTACATACAAGTAACCACTGAAGCGACTATCCCAATAGTCACTACAACATAGCACTAATCCCGATTCGCACTCACCCATCAAGTTTTAATTTAAAAGGTTGTAGTCTAACTCTTGAAAGACCTTGCCAAGCGTGTCCATAACCTAGACGAGGCTATTCGAATAGTTTTAACCTCGCAGGGTGTACCAATGTACCCACACTTCGCATCGCCTTCAAGCCACAAGCACACTATCAAGGTATGCCGCCCGCTAAGTCCTACGAGACAGCCCCAATCTTGTGTATTAACTACGAGCCGCTCATATGGATAGAAACCCATATGCTTACATTGCAAGTCGAAAGACAACAAATCCCATCACGGGTGAAGTCTTTCTGACACTACAATGCTCCCAACACCATCCCTCCCGCGACTCCTGCGACTGGAGCCAATACACGCCAAAGTACTAAGTCAAGAGAGGTCCCATACCCTCTAATGTGGTTAGCACGCTAAAATGCTTGGTTCAAGGTAACAAGATGTTCGGTCCTTGTTAACCCGGCACCATTCCAATACACCCAAAAATCACACCATCATACCATTGTGCCCAAGTCTAAATCATTTTGTTTTCAGTTTTAGTTTTCATAAGTAGACATAGCACAAGGTGGAAATCATAATCATAATAAGTTTGATGTGATCAAGGTTATCGACAAGTCGATAACCGCCATTTCTACCGGCTAAGCATGGCTAAGCAATTAATTCGCAACTACTAAGTGACAAGAGCCCATCCATGAACTCTAAATCACAGCAAAGTAACCTAGGCTCATGGTAGTAGAGAATAATCATTTGCTAAGGAAATGCATCTACTAGGCCAACTATTAACACAAAATAGCAATGCATACATAGAATTTGTAATCAACATAAATACTTAAAATACTGGATTAACATGATCAAACCGCTTGCCTTCTTGCCGTTGCTCAAGCCGTTGTGGAGGGTCGCTTCGGGATTACCGCAAATGTCGAGTCCTAAGCGCAAAGGCAAAAAGAACCAAGAACAACCAATAAGACTAGCAACACTTAACAAAAGAGCAAGCAAAAATTATCCAAATGCAACGAAACTTATACACAAGGTGAAATACGAATATACCAAGACATAGAAACTGGAAAAACATAATTTGGATTTGTGGTGCAAAAGATATTACCTAAAAACCCATTTTCTACCATAATTAGCATCAGAGCAAAAACATTTTCTAGAAATATTTTGAAGCTGTAATTTTTATGGTAGCTACCTATTGGTATAGAGGTAACCCATATAAAATTTCAGGTCATGTGGAGTTAAAATGATTTAGTTATGATTTTTCTAAGATGCAAAACTAGCCTAATGCACTTTCCAGAAATATAAACATGTGCAAAACCTATTTCACATTATAGAATGATAACAGAGGGATTTCCTAACATCAAATTTCTATTTTTAGGATCTACAGGAATTATCGTGTCTATTACATCATTAAATGAATTTTTAAGTGCTACTAATAAGGTTAAATCTACTAACATATTTTTCTGGTGCTGATTTAGGCCTACCACCATTTTTAGATTAAAGTTTAGTTAATAACAAATTTATCAAAGTTAAGATCATACAATTATCGATATACGTAAAAATGCATTTTCCAAGTTTAATACAATTCGAATATATAAAATAGCAGAAAACAAGTTACAAAAGATTACTGAATTTTCTACTACGTACAAAGCTAAAAGCATTTTTATATTAAACATTAGTGAATTACAAATTTATTGCATTGGTTTCATGTAAAAGGATTTATCTTGAATTAGTTATGAATTTCTAAAGTTCGATACAATTTTCAGCTGATAAATAAATACTACGTAAATATAAACCAACCCAACCGAAAATAAACGACGTGGACGCCATGGGCCGTTGATGCAATATCCAACGAGCCACACGCGACGAGAACACAATAAGACGCGCGATTCAAAACAGAGCCCACCGTTGGATCAAGATCCAACGGCTCACGAGGACGAATGCAACCGGACGGCGCGGTTGCCTTGGCCGCCACACCGTAGATCTCAAGATGAACGGCACGGAGAGCACTTCCGCTGGAAGGTCCGACAGCGCATGATCGTGGCCGCAGATCAAGCGATGGACGGCCAAGAATGATGAGGGGAACCGATGGTCCGACGCATACAAGATCCGGGCCGCAGATCGCAAAATGGACGGCGTCCAAGATCGAATGCAACCAGTGAGGCCGACACGTGGGGCCGCATGTCAGTGAATCGAGAGTCACACATGCGAGGTTTAACACACGTGCACAGTGCGCGCGCGTCCCACCTGTCAGTGACTCAAAAAGGTAATTTTGGACACATTTATTGCTAACAATGATTAGCAATAAATAACCCAAAATCAGCCCTAATGACTTCTGGTTTTCGGTTTTGAGCTTATGGGCCCACCTGGCAGTGGCACAGGGGGTTATTTCCGACAGCCAATAGGGCCGACACTTTAATTAACCCATGATTAGCATTAATGATGCCTAAACGCACTGATAAAAGCCGAGTGATTTAAGGGGCCGACCCACATGTCGCTGAGACATTAGGCGATTAAGACACCATTAATGCTCTACCGATTGGCAATCATTAAACATTAAATGTGTCCTAATTATCCGACGAAACGGAGTCGCCACCGACAAAACCCGAGTGGCTTTGCGGCTTGTCGCCGCGATCTCGCCATGGCGCGCCACAAACTATCAAAATGGGTTCGCAATAGTGTTGCGGACCCAATGGTGGTGACCTCGCCGCGGTGGAGGTTCGAACGCCACGAGCCGAAAACAAAGAAAGAGGCCGACACGGAAAACACGAAAATAGCAAGATGCTCACAGTGGTCCAAGGAAGCGAGTGCCACGACTTCTAGGGACTACATAGAAGCTACCTTAACCGAGAGGAGCTTCAAAGATGGTCGGGAAGACTTGAACACGATGAAGTCCACCTGAGCCAAGAAGATGAAGTGGAAGATGAGGTTCGAGCAAAATGAGTGGAACCAAATCATTACCACAGCTTCATTATAGCTCAAAGAGGCTCCAAAAGCAAGTAATTGCAAAAGAACCACTTAATGAGTGGAGAAGAAAGGGGTGAAACCAACCGAAAATCTCCAAACTTAAAATTGAGTGATTCTGTGAATGCAACCCAAAATCAAGTTAGGGAAATACAAAGGAGGTTGAGGAGTTCCAAAGGGTGCAAGAAATGTTGAAGATAAACCACTGGACACTCAAGGCCGCCATTGAGCTCACGGGTCACAATGGTGGATTGAAGGTGTGAGGTGGTTTAACCGCCCAAAACACCGAGAAGAGCAAAGTGTGGTGCGAGGAACACCGTAAGGAGCTAAGGGGCAATATAAAGGAAAGGGTTAGGTTACAAGCGCGAACATGAGCCCATGGTGAGCTCGGTTCATGGCGCGGTCATGGACCAAGAAATGACGGAGCAAGTGAGCATGGTGACAATGGAGGAGAAAGCTCATTGCGCATTAAATGCCTTGCAGAGACGTTGACGAGGCACGCCAAGTGACGCAACAAGCCCCCATGCTCTCTTTTCTCTCGCCATGAACGCCACAGCGCACGAGAAGCCGAGGAGGAAGAAAACAGGAAGACAAACCACGACCGTTGGATTTTAGATGGACGGCCGTGATTTAAAGAGTTCGCCGACAACCGATTGCTCACGAAAAACGGACGCTGATTGAGATCCAACGGTCCCAATTGGCTAATGCAACCGGAGGGTCCGAACGACTTCATCAATGCGGCCACGCGATTGGGATCCAACGGCCGATATCGCACGCACGCTTTAAAACGCGCTCGGTGTAGTTAGGTGGTTCAATCAAGTTATGGCTCGACTCGAGCCCACTCAACCCAAGGAACAGTGAAACTGGTTTTAGGTTTTAAATATGCTGAGACTTTTGAGGATTTATTTAGGTAGCAAAATAACTCCAAAAATTCTGAAATTTTTACAGAGCTTGTTGACTGAGACATTGACCTTGTGTAAAATTTTCAGAGGTTTTTATGCATTGTATTTTTCTCCAAAATTCTACAAGGTACTGGTTTTGTGTTTGACTGCCCTCTAAAATATTCAAACAATTTTTAAAAATTGTGAAATTTTTCAGAGGGGTCACATACCATCCCAAGAACTTAGGAAAATATTTCAGAGGATGATCAAAAGGTTTGACAAGATTGTTTTTGAAGGAACAAGATTTGGATCAAAAGACTTGTGACTTTGTACTTCCATAACCTTTTGTACAATACTTGCTCAAGACACAAAGGAAATACATGATGTAAGAAAAAGTTTTAATTTCTACTCATTTTCTTACATTTGAAACACAAGCCCAAAATTTGGGATGTTACAACTCTCCCCTTACAAGAATCTCAACCAAATTCGCTTACTCGGAGAAGAAAGAAGGAAAATCTGCACGAAGGCGATCTTCTCGCTCCCAAGTTGCTTCATCTTCGAATGGTTTGACCATCAACCTTAAGGAACTTGATGGCACGGTTCCTTGTTCTCCGCTCGATTCTCAAGAATACGAACAGATGCTCGCGGTTGGTCAAATCCTCTTGCACATCGAGAGCTTCCAACGGAGTTTCTCACGGGACACTGAGGCACTTCTTCAGTGTGAAACATGGAACACATCATGCACACCCTCAAGTGCACCGGTAGTTCCAATCAGATGCAATCGCTCCAACTCTCTCGATGATACGTTAAGGCCCAACATATCGAGGGGCCAACTTGCCCTTGATGCCAAAACGCTGATGGCCCTTCAAGGGTGAGACTTTGAGATACACAAAGTCATTGGGCTCAAAGCTCAGCTCACGGTGACGACGATCTGCATAGCTCTTCTTCACTCTTGGAGTAGATAAGGATATCATCGATGAATACCACCACAAACCTATCCAAATACTCCATGAATACTGAGTTCATAAGGTTCATGAATAAAGCAGGAGCATTAGTCAAACCAAAGGACATAACGGTGTACTCGTAAAGACCATAACGAGTAGCAAAAGCCGTCTTAGGAATATCCTCAGCCCTGATCCTGACTTGATGATAGCCCAACCTCAAGTCAATCTTGGAAAAGACTCGTGTTCGCCAACCGATCAAAAGATCATCAATACGGGCAAAGGATACTTGTTCTTTACCGTCACCTCATTAAGCTTGACGGTAATCAACACACATGCGCAAGGTCTTGTCCTTCTTCTTCACAAAGATAATCGACAACCCCAAGGAGATGAGCTAGACTGATAAAACCCTTCTCTTGCTGCTCACCCGCTTGCTTCTTCACTCCTCCAACTCATTAGGAGGCATGCGATACGGCCTCTTAGAAATAGGGCGGTACTGTGCAGCAACTCTATCACAAACTCCAGATCTCGAACAGAGGCATCCTGCAAGTCTTCGTGAAAGACATCCGCGGTTGCACACGTGGGGACGCTGAATCTCCAATGCCGGCTTTGCTTCAAGGACATAAAGATGGGGCTCTCGCAATCGTGGCGAAACCCAACCTGCTCACCAAGGACTCGTGAGGTAGACAATCTTCCCGCACAATCGATTTGTCCCAAGTGTTGGGACAACCAATCCATGCCAAGAATCACATCCGACGCCACGAGTCGAGTAGGATAAGATTCGCCAAGAATCCCACTCTTCGATGTGGACAGAACATCCCAGCATACTCTGGCCACTCTCATTTCCGAACCCAAGAGCTTAATCAGCAGTGGAATCCCAGAGGAACACAAAGGAAGCCCACAATCAACAAAGAAAAGACCTCAAAATAAAAGAATGCGAGGCCCCAGAGTCAAATAAAATCAGTAGCAGACGCAAATTAACAAGGAGCGCACCTAACACCACGTCGGGTGCCTCTTGTGCCTCCTCACCGAGATGTGATTGACTCGCCGCTCCCCAAGCCCGGGTCTTCTGGTCGTGGGTGACCACTCCCCCGCGCCCTCCATTAGGACGAGGCCGCTCCAGCTTTCTTAGGACAACTACTCGCGTAGTGGCCCTTGTTGTGGCGAGAAGCAGGTGACGCCGGCCGGGGTTGCGGGAACACTGCTGCTGGTCGCAGCGACGTGGATCGAGTCACGCCCGCGGAGGACGTGGAGCCGGTGCCGAAGGCCTCGGCGGTGGTGAAGCCAAAGAACGGGCCACCGTGCAGCCCAACACGGGACGAACGAGGCCACCGCGCATCATCGGGCCTCCCACTTGCGCTATGACTCGCCACGCCCCGCCTTATGCTCGGCGACGATGGCCTTGTCCACCAAGGTCCGGAAGTCGGGAAGTCCAAAATAGAGAACTTATCCTCGCTCCTCGCACAAGCCCTCCATGAACTTCTCCCGCTGGCCTCACGGTGGCCACCTCGCAGGAGCGCACTCGCCAAATGGTTGAACTCATGGAGGTACTCACCACGATTTGCGCCTGCTTGAGCGCAAGGAACTCCTTCTTCTTCAGCTTCATCAGCCCGCGGACATGGGCCCGACGAACGCCGACCGAACTCCTCCCACGAGACCACGTGTCCGCAGCCGCATGGCGAGGAAATTCTCCCACCATGAGAGTGCCGCACTCTCCAACCGATGGGATGCGGTGTGCCCGCCTCGCCCTCGGCATCGAGCAACGCTGAGCTCGCCAACCGCACGCAGCAGCCGCCGTCGCGCCCAAGGGATCCTGACCGGGAGAAGGTAGGAGGTCGAGCACGAGGAACTCCGCAAGCCCCCACGAGTCCGATGTCCACCACCTCCGATCCGAGGCACCAGAGGGAGTGGAGGTGTTCTCGCGATAACCTCCAACACCCTACGGTCCTCCGAACGACACGCTCGACCGCAGAGGACTTCCGCCATGGTCTGAGGAGGGGAAGCTCCTCATCGGACTACCCTACGATTTCACCACCACGGTCCCGCCAGCCATCCTGTTTCACTAAGATGAGTTAGGTACAAGCCAAAGAAATCCAAACTCAATAAAAAGGGCTCAGGAGTAACCACCAAGAGCACAGGACCAAAGATCACCAAATCGACTTCCTGAAACGACTAACCCGTATGGAAGAACGAGTAATTGTTTGAGAAGCCCCAAAATTTCAGAACTAAATTCTAGCTCACAACAGCCCAAGAATCAAGACATAACCACCCACTAGAGTATTAGGTGTTTAGCTAATTCATATCACTTCTTACCCTTTCATTCCCACAAGTTTTAGTTGAATTTACCTCTCATTTCCTACCTTAATTACTAACCACTAGCTAGCTGTCCAAATTCCTTTCTCCAAGCTCTCATGTTTCTCCCAAAACCAAGTTAATCGATAGAGGCTAATTTTTGAAAGGAAGAGAGGAACAACTTTTTCAAACTTAAGTGAGAGTAAGGTGAGATGAGCAAGCTAAGACAGGTAAGGAGTAAAATCAGATAACTTACTTAAGTTTTACAAACCTTTTGAAAGTAAGTTTTCAAAATATTCTAGAGGCGACCAAGCTAGGGTTTTTATTGGTCAAGATGGCTCGATACCAAACTTTGTGAGGACTCGAATATTTAACTAGTAACACTTAACCTCCAATTGGCTCTAGCGTTACTAATTAATCATTCTAAGCCTCGATGGTCATATGCTTCCTGCATTGCAGATATGCACATCATCACAAAATTACACATCATTTCCATACACATACATCACTAGGTTTAACAACGACATACATAAAGTAAAGTTATTACAAAAGAGAGCCGACCGCCAAATAGAACAATATACAAGAATGACAATGAAGCAAAAGGTGCCATAAGATGGCTAGAACAAAAGTCGACCGGTTAGCCATACACCCACAAGGCAACCGACCGGCCGCTAAGCTAGTCGCCTGCTAGCTACCACAACACACTCACAAAAGTGAGGCCCTCAGCTCACCTTCTTCCTCCGCAACATAACAATTAAGATAGCATCCGAGTACAAAGATTGTCTTTGTACCCGCAAGATCGACGTGTGGAATAGCGCACCTATTCATAAACTACATGCAAGCTTATTTAGGTGGAGGTTGTATGTCTCATTTTGCACAAAGCCAACTTTATTTGCAATAGTGTAATACATTTTAAAAGCAAGTTTGCAAATCTGTTTTGTTATCAAAGTAACAGTAAGTAAAGGTACATACAAGTAACCACCTGGAAGCGACTATCCCAATAGTCACCACAACATAGCACGAATCCCCGATTCGTACCACCCATCAAGTTTTAATTTAAAAGGTTGTAGTCTAACTCTTGAAAGACCTTGCCAAGCGTGTCCATAACCTAGGACGAGGCTATTCGAATAGTTTTAACCTCGCAGGTGTACCAATGTACCCACACTTCGCATCGCCTTCAAGCCACAAGCACACTATCAAGGTATGCCGCCCGCTAAGTCCTACGAGACATTTCCAATCTTGTGTATTAACTACGAGCCGCTCATATGGATAGAAACCCATATGCTTACATTGCAAGTCGAAAGACAACAAATTCCATCACGGTGAAGTCTTTCTGACACTACCATGCTCCCAACACCATCCCTCCCGCGACTCGCGACTGGAGCCAATACACGCCAAAGTACTAAGTCAAGAGAGGTGCCATACCCTCTAATGTGGTTAGCACGCTAAAATGCTTGGTTCTGTAACAAGATGTTCGGTCCTTCTTGACCTGGCACCATTCCAATACACCCAAAAATCACACCATCATACCATTGTGCCCAAGTCTAAATCATTTTGTTTTCAGTTTTAGTTTTCATAAGTAGACATAGCACAAGGTGGAAATCATAATCATAATAAGTTTGATGTGATCAAGGTTGCTAAGCATGGCTAAGCAATTAATTCGCAACTACTAAGTGACAAGAGCCCATCCATGAACTCTAAATCACAGCAAAGTAACCTAGGCTCATGGTAGTAGAGAATAATCATTTGCTAAGGAAATGCATCTACTAGGCCAACTATTAACACAAAATAGCAATGCATACATAGAATTTGTAATCAACATAAATACTTAAAATACTGGGATTAACATGATCAAACCGCTTGCCTTCTTGCCGCTGCTCAAGCTGCTTGGAGAGGTCGCTCTCCTGATTACCGCAAATGTCTAATCCTAAGCGCAAAGGCAAAAAGAACCAAGAACAACCAATAAGACTAGCAACACTTAACAAAAGAGCAAGCAAAAATTATCCAAATGCGATTTAACCTTATACACAAGGTGAAATACGAATATACCAAGACATAGAAACTGGAAAACCTAATTTGGATTTGTGGTGCAAAAGATATTACCTAAAACCCATTTTAGGCCATAATTAGCACTGTAGCAAAACATTTTCTAGAAAGATTTTGAAGCTGAAATTTTTATGGTAGCTACCTATTGGTATAGAGGTAACCCATATAAAATTTCAGGTCATTTGGAGTTAAAATGATTTAGTTAAAAGTGACAAGCCTAATGCACTTTCCAGAAATATAAACATGTGCAAAACCTATTTCACATTATAGAATGATAACAGAGGGATTTCCTAACATCAAATTTCTATTTTTAGGATCTACAGGGAATTACTGGTGTCTATTACATCATTAAATGAATTTTTAAGTGCTACTAATAAGGTTAAATCTACTAACATATTTTTCTGGTGCTGATTTAGGCCTACCACCATTTTTAGATTAAAGTTTAGTTAATAATAAATTTATCAAAGTTAAGATCATACAATTATCAGATATACAGAAAAAAATGCATTTTCCAAGTTTAATACAATTCTGGAATATATAAAAATAGCAGAAAACAAGTTACAAAAGATTACAGAATTTTCTACTACAGAAGCAAAGCTAAAAGCATTTTTATATTAAACTTTAGTGAAATACAAATTTATTGCAGTTGGTTTCATGTAAAAAGGATTTATCTTGAATTAGTTATGAATTTCTAAAGTTCTGATACAATTTTCAGTTGATAAATAAATACTTACAGAAATATAAACCAACCCAACCGAAAATAAACGACGTGGACGCTCATGGGCCGTTGATGCAATATCCAACGAGCCACACGCACGGAGAACAGCGCACGCGCGCGATTCAAAACAGGAGCCCACCGTTGGATCAAGATCCAACGGCTCACGAGGACGAATGCAACCGGACGGTGCGGTTGCCTTGGCCGCCACGTCCGTAGATCTCAAGATGAACGGCACGAGAGCACTTCCGTCGGAAGGTCCGATTGCACGCATGATCGTGGCCGCAGATCAAGCGATGGACGGCCAAGAATGATGAGGGGAACCGATGGTCCGAATGCATACAAGATCCGGGCCGCAGACGCAAAATGGACGGCGTCCAAGATCGAAATGCAACCAGTGAGTGCCGACACGTGGGGCCGCATGTCGCTGGATCGAGAGTCACACATGCGAGGTTTAACACACGCACAAAGCGCGCGCGTCCCACTTGTCAGTGACTCAAAAAGGTAATTTTGGACACATTTATTGCTAACAATGATTAGCAATAAATAACCCAAAATCAGCCCTAATGACTTCTGGTTTTCGGTTTTGAGCTTATGGGCCCACCTGTCAGTGGCACAGGGGGTTATTTCCGACAGCCAATAGGGCCGACACTTTAATTAACCCATGATTAGCATTAATGATGCCTAAACGCACGGATAAAAGCCAGCGGGTGATTTAAGGGGGCTGGACCCACATGTCATTGAGACATTAGGCCAGATTAAGACACCATTAATGCTCTACTGATTGGCAATCATTAAACATTAAATGTGTCCTAATTATCTGACGAAAACGGAGCTGCTCAGCTGACAAAACCCGAGTGGCTTTGCCGGCTTGTCGCCGGCGATCTCGATCGCGCGCGCCACAAACTATCAAAATGGGTTCGCAATAGTGTTGCGGACCCAATGGTGGTGACCTCGCCGCGGTGGAGGTTCTGAACGCCACAGCCGAAAACAAAGAGAGAGGCCGACACGGCAAAACACGAAAATAGCAAGATGCTCATGGTCCAAGGAAGCGAGTGCCACGACTTCTAGGGACTACATAGAAGCTACCTTAACCGAGAGGAGCTTCAAAGATGGCCGGGGAAGACTTGAACACGATGAAGTCCACCGGAGCCGAAGAAGATGAAGTGGAAGATGAGGTTCTGAGCAAAATGAGTGGAACCAAATCATTACCACAGCTTCATTATAGCTCAAAGAGGCTCCAAAAGCAAGTAATTGCAAAAAGAACCACTTACCGGAGCTGGAGAAGAAAGGGGGTGAAACCAACCGAAAATCTCCAAACTTAAAATTGAGTGATTCCTGTGAATGCAACCCAAAATCAAGTTAGGGGAAATACAAAGGAGGTTGAGGAGTTCCAAAGGGTGCAAGAAATGTTGAAGATAAACCACTGGACACCAAGGCCGCCATTGGAGCTCTACGGGTCACAATGGTGGATTGAAGGTGTGAGGTGGTTTAACTGCCCAAAACACTGAGAAGAGCAAAGTGTGGTGCAAAGGAACACCAGAAGGAGCTAAGGGGCAATATAAAGGGAAAGGGTTAGGGTTACAAGCGCGAACATGAGCCCATGGTGAGCTCGGTTCATGGCGCGGTTATGGACCAAGAAATGACGGGAGCAAGTGAGCATGGTGACAATGGAGGAGAAAGCCTGTTGCGCATTAAATGCCTTGCAGAGAGACGTTGACGAGGCACGCTCGAAGTGACGCAACAAGCCCCCCCATGCTCTCTCTTTCTCTCTGCCATGAACGCCCGCGCGCACGGAGAAGCCGAGGAGGAAGAAAAACAGGGAAGACAAACCACGACCGTTGGATTTTAGATGGACGACTGTGATTTAAAAGAGTTCGCCGGACAGTCCGATTGCCTACGGAAATCTGGACGGTTGGATTGAGATCCAACGGTCCCAATTGGCTAATGCAACCGGAGGGTCCGAACGACTTCATCAATGCGGGCCACGCGATTGGGATCCAACGGCTGATATCGCACGCACGTTTTAAAACGCGGCTCGGTGCAGTTAGGTGGTTCAATCAAGTCAAGTGGCTCGGACTCGAGCCCGACTCGAACCCAAGGAACAGTGAAACTGGTTTTAGGTTTTTAAATATGCTGAGACTTTTGAGGATTTATTTGGGGTAGCAAAATAACTCCAAAAATTCTGAAATTTTTACAGGAGCTTGCTGACTGAGACATTGACCTTGTGTAAAATTTTCAGAGGTTTTTATGCATTGTATTTTTCTCCAAAAATTCTACAAGGTACTGGTTTTGTGTTTGACTGAGAGTCAAACAGGTTTGACTGCCCTCTAAAATATTCAAACAATTTCTAAAAATTGTGAAATTTTTCAGAGGGGTCACATACCATCCCAAGAACTTAGGAAAAATATTTCCAGAGGATGATCAAAAGGTTTGACAAGATTGTTTTTGAAGGAACAAGATTTGGATCAAAAGACTTGTGACTTTGTACTTCCATAACCTTTTGTACAATACTTGCTCGGTACACAAAGGAAATACATGATGTAAGAAAAAGTTTTAATTTCTACTCATTTTCTTACATTTGAAACACAAGCCCAAAATTTGGGATGTTACAATCCTGAGTGGTACGCAAGTCGTCCAAGGCGTTTCCATAGGCGTAGTCCAAAGGCCTTTGTCGTCCACAGTGCGTCAACTGGGGAATCTTCCTCCTCGGTGGTGCGGAAGACACCGCAAGTCTGGTTGGAAGATGCATCGGAAATAGTGAAACCCGGTGCCGCTGAGGTGGCGGTCGTAAGTATGGCGAGTCGACGAACCGCTTCTCTCCGCATCCTCAATGCCATCGTGAAGGTGTCGCGTCGATCGGGCGTGGAAGGTATGGAAGACGGTGTTTGGCGCACAGTCGGAGTAGATTAGTACTTCCACTCTCCGAGACGCCGTTCTCCCAACTTGTATCGGTAGCCCAAACGTTGGCCTCTTCTTGTAGTCCAAGTGCCGCATCACTTCCCGCAGAAGTTCACCAAAGGTCCGCAATGATTCCGTGAGAGATAGCGTCCGTGCTTGACCATCTACAATTTTGAGGAATAGACAAGTCAAGAATCGCTTTTAAAGAGAAGGGTTGAGAGATGACTCGATAGACTCAAAATAGTTTTTAATTTTTGCAAATGAGTCCTTAGGACATTTGTGGGGCCACGACCTACTGATGATATGGCTCGATACCACTTTTGTCGAACCCGGAACGAAGATCCCAAATTCTCGTGTTCATACACTAGTCCAGATTTCTAGTGTACACAAGCTTAAACAAAAAGTGATAGCACAATCATATCACGAGTTTATTGATAATAATTCAAAGTTTATTACAAAAGGGCTCATGCCAAAAGAAAAGGAATAACACAAATGAAGAGTAGTAGAAGTAGTAGGCCACACGACTTGCCACAGCAATCGTCTGGGACGCAGCCTATTCGCCAAGATCCTCACCGCTCGGAAAACGCCTTCTCCCGAATAAGATTTATTCAAAGAAGAGTGAGCACTACTACCGTGCTCGCAAGTCACACCCAATATAGAAAGTTTAATGCATGCATAAGGTAAACAAAGGTAATGGCAGGGTTGTTTTGCATAAACAGCATTTTCAGATTATATTGCTAATACTTTTGTAAGACCAATTTTAATAATTCGAATAAAGATAGTGACAAAACTGACAACGAATATTGGATGACCTCAACTAGTTGATTATTGAAGGATATCCTCCTAACACTTGGCTAACCACCCAATTTTTTTCCATAGGACTATCCATCCTAAAACATCTGTTGAACACATTTTATAAACCAAAAAACAATTCTAACTTAGAGTGGCTTTGCTAGCATGTCCATGACCATGACGCGCTATTCGAATAGTTTTACACTCGCAGAGGTTGTACAGCTTTACCCACACGAGATAAAATGCTTTAATGTCGGCCAAAGCACGCCCAAGGCGTGTGACTAAGCAATTATCATGAGGTCGTTACAAGCAAAGTCCCATCAGATTCATGCCCGCTAAGGTTTCGCTACCTTTGGACTATCCATCCTCCTGATGCCCCTCTGCGCCTGTGGGACTAATGTCCCACCAACGCCCACACATACAATATAGCACAAATATGTGAGGACTCCCGCTTATTTGGTTTGTAATGCTTAACCAACCACCGGTCCTAGCATCACAAATCAAATAAATCGATCTCGAGATATGTATACTTCCTGAAAGCAAGATACACACCCTACACAAAATTAGACATCAACTCCATTCCACACATAGAGTCCAAACACCACACTTCCAAACGGAAGATAAACAAATAGCAAAGATATTATGCATAATGGCCGATCGCCACAAGATACACAAATAACAACAAAAAGACAATGAAGCAAAGTGCCATAAATGGCTATAAACAAAGCCAATCGGTGTGCCTTCAACCCACAAGGCATCCGACCGACCGCCAAGACTAGTCGTCACCCACGGCGACAAAGACACACGTAAGTGAGGACCCCGAGGCTCACCTTCTTCCTCTCGCAACAAAAACATTAAGCAAAGCACCGAGTACAAAGATTGTCTTTGTACCCGCAAGACTGACGTGTGAACTACGCACTGCTCATATGCTACATGCAGCTTGTTTAGTGGAGGCCATATGTTTCATTTGCACAAAGCCAATTTTCGCTTGCAATAAGGTAATACAGCTTTAAAGGCAAGTTTGCAATTCATTTTAAGGTTGAAATACAGAAGGGTAATAATAACAAAAGCTAAAGATAAATGACCTAGAAGTGACTATCCCAATAGTCACCACAACAATAGCACGAATCCCGCATTCGCACTCACCCATCAAATTTTAATTTAAATGTTGTAGTCTAGTTCTTACGGGCGTATCCGAGCGTGTCCATAACCTAGGGCGAGGCTATTCGAATAGTTTTAACCTGCAGGTGTACCAATGTACCCACACTTCTGCATCGCCTTTAAGCCAAAACACACTTCCAAGGTATGTCGCACGGCTATGTCCTACGAGACTTTTTCCAATATTGTGTATTAACTACGAGCCGCTCGTATGGATAGAAATCCATACGCTACATGGTAAAGCCGAAAAGACAACTACCCACTCGGGATAAAGCTTTTCTGACAACTACCATGCTCCCACCTCCGTCCCTCCTGCGACCTCCCGCGACCCGAGCCAATACACGCCAAAGTACTAGGTCAAGAGAGGTCCCATATACTCTAGTGTGGTTAGCACGCAAAATGCTCAAGACGGTGGCGCAAGTAACTCGGTCCTTAATCGACTCTGCACCTTTCCAATACACCCAATGATCACACCAACATACCATTGTGCCCAAGTCTAAATTATTTTGTTTTCATTTTTAGTTTTGCAATTAAACATAGCAAAATGCTAAAACATAAAGCTATAGTAAATTTTGTGTGATCAAGGTTACCGACTAAAGTCGATAACCGCCAGCTTCTACCGATAGCTAAGCATGTCTAAGCAAGTTGACCCGGATCTACTAAGTGATAAGAGATCATCCAACATCTCTAATCACAAAGAAATAACCTAGGCTCGTAGTAGAGATCAATATTTTGTCTACAGGATATGCAACTACGGATTTAACTAATCAATTTAACACAAATTAAGCAATGCATACATACAAATAAACAAAATATTAGACTTTAAAATACTGGGATTATCATGATCAAACCGCTTGCTCGGCTGCCGTTGCTCAATATGTTGCGAGGATCGTTCTCGTGGTTGCCGCAAATATCGAATCCTAACGATTGAACAAAACAAATAATAAGAACGAATAACACCACCAAACTCAAACAATACAACAAAACAAAACACACCAAACTTTTCCCAGCAGCCTAAGCATGATATAACAAAATTTAAAAACAGAGAGCAATTCATTTTAAGTTATTAAGAATTTTCTATGAATTTCTAAGCTAAAAACACATCAAAACACTAGTTAATTACTTAACAAATTTTCATGAACAGAAACAGTGTATATAACCTATCCTAATAATTAGTACATTAAAATGACAAATTACAAAATTGGTTTCACTGGATTTGGACAAATATTGAAAGAGATATGCATTTTCTAATCTAGGAGATACATAAAACATCATTTTATTAATTAACAGATTTTTGCTACAGAGACATGGATGAAACTAATTTTAGTAAATAATACATTTGAAATGAAAATAAACAGCACTGGATTCATGCAATTTGGATAAAAATTGAATTAGTTATGCATTTTCTAAGTTTAAATGAATTAACAATTACAACAGAAAACATATTACGTAAATACTAAAGCATTAAATCCTTTTTCTACCCACACTATCTAGCCCCGCACATCGACAATGGGCTCGCGCGAAATGCTTGACTGAACAGCCAACCGCGAAAAGTGACGTCGGCGTATTCTAAGAATACGCCTTCGCTACCAAAGTGCAAACCTAACATACCCACACAGAAATACGCTCCCAACAGAGAAAACGACATGAAACTACACAAACCCTAATCGACATTCCGCCCACATGACAGAGACTCAAAGTGAAATGCAACGGTTGGATTAAACGATTTCTAAACGCGATTAACCGCAAGGGCCCACAAGACGTAGACTCAAGGTAGACATGATTAGAGTCAAACAAATCATCACCGCGGTTCACCGGCGAAGACGGCACGGTGGCGCGGCGCAAGAACCGATCTAGCAAACCGTGAGGTTTCGGCGAAAGAGTGGTACCTTCGGGTTCGCAAGGACCTAGCGAACTCGATGACGGTGACGCGGAGCCCGATGGTCGACGGAGATGAGCTCACGACGGCCGGAGGCGGAGAAGAAAGCACGGTCCACGCGAGAAGGCGATACGGGCTTCTAGAAGACTCCGGCAGTGTGCTTAAGCTTCGCCAACACCAGGAGCAAGGAGCACACGATAACGCCGACGAAGAAAGCCCGAGGTGACCGAATTTCCACGGCGCGAAACCGAGCTTGAGAAGAATTGGTCGCACGCCCGCAACGATGCACAAAAGGCGTAAACAAGCCCACCGTTAGACTCGGCATCAATGCGATCCTAAGGGACTAGGTGGCGGGCCGAAACTCACCGGTCGCAAACGAGCTCACGGATCGAGATCGCCGAGGCGAGACGACGATACGCCTTGGCGATCCACCGGACGCCAAGGACCCGAATAGGCAAAATGGAGGCGGCGAGGCAAGAGGAACACGATGGTGCGGCCGCCGCTCAAGGCGCTCGAACGGCGCGCTACGCCGAAGTTTTTCTCCTACCGGCTAAGAAATGGGCGAGAGGCGCAAGAATGGTCGCGAAGGAATGGACGACCCTATGAGGTAGATGGACTTCGTGCAATCCGGAGGCGTACACGCCGTCCCGGCGTGGCGGCGACGAAGTGCGCGGGCACGCATGCGCGACGCCACGAGCTCCGGTAGGCGCCGGAGTCGGCGAGGAAGAACTCGGCAGTGGGACCCATATGTCGCGACAGCACGGCGGTGCGAACCGGTGGTTTGATTTGATCATTAACGCACCGACCGCTGGATCTAAAACGACGGCCGAGATCGATGTATGCATTCGGACAGTCGGTTGCGACGCGACGTGGATCGCTCGATTTGCATCGGACGGTCACGATCGATTGACTCGAGCGTACGCTTAGTTGACGCGACCGAGCCAAGTGGTGCGTAGTCCGACTCGAGCCCGAGTTGGGTTCGGGCCCGAGGAACGTTGTTTTTAGAATTTGATTTAAAAGACAGAGAAGGTTTGGGGAATTTTTAGAGGTAGCTCCTGAGCTCCAAAATTCCGAAATTTTTATGGCAGCTACTAGAGACAGAGAACAACATTGCATAAATTTTCCAGAACTTTCTACGCACTGAAAAGTTCTGCAGAAAATTCACAAGCATGCTGACCTAGGGTTTGACCAGGTTTTCAACTAGTTTGACTTGGTCATTTGAAATAGCAAACAAAATCTAAAAATTGTGAAATAATTCAGAGAGGTAGCTAGGATGATCAAGATGCTAGGAAAAATATTTGCAGAGGATGATCACAAGTTTGAAAGCTAATAATTTGATGACAACAATTTCCAATCACAAGAATTAACTTCTAGAAAATTGGAAATTGCTAGGGAAAATTTGGAAAACTTCCAAATGACTTGAGGAGACAACAAAAGTTTTTATTTTTCCTCAAAATTTTACATTTGAATTACAAACCCCAAGTTAGGGCTGTTACAAATCTCCCCCTTACACAGAATCTCGACCGAGATTCGATCATCGAGAAGAAGGACGGTAATCTGCCGAGGCGATCTTCCCGCTCCCAAGTGGCTTCATCCTCGGAGTGGTTCAACCACTGAACTTTAAGGAACTTAATCACACGGTTCCTTGTTCTGCGTTCACTTCTTCGAGGATACGAACGGACGCCACGATAAGACGATCTTCCCGCACATCGATATTTTCCATTGGTGTTTCTCAACCGAATACGGAGGCACTTCTTCAATTGTGACACATGGAAAACATCATGCACCCTTCAAGTGTAGCTGGCAACTCTAACTTGTAAGCAACAGCCCCACTCGCCGATGATGCGGTAGGGTCCGACATACCGAGGAGCCGCTTGCCCTTGACACCAAACGACGATGTCCTTCGTGAGGTGAGACTTTGAGATACACAAAGTCATTGGGCCGAAACTCACCACGACGACGACGATCCGCATAGCTCTTCGCGCGATCGAGCTACGCGCAAGTGCTCACGAATCAATCGCACTTGACTTTCTCGCCTCATTGATCGAATCCGCCAAAGAACCGCTTTCACCGCCACCGGTTCAATGGTGTTCTGCAGCGCCTCCCATACAAAGCCTCAAACGGTGCCATACCGAGACTAGTCTCGAAGTCGTTGTTGTAGGAGAACTCGGCAAGCGGTAGGCACTTCTCCCAATTCTTTCCATAGGAAAGAACACAAGCACGAGCATATCTTCAAGAACTTGGTTGACCCGCTCCGTCGACCATCACCGAGGATGATAGGTGAGCCGAAAGAAAGACGGTCCCCATGGCTTCCTCAAATCGCTATAGCCGAGAAGTGAAAAGAGAGCCACGATCGACACAATCGCTCGTGGCACACCATGCAAACTCACAATGCGGGATATGTAGAGGTTCGCCAATTTATCGACGCCGAGGGCGGTACACACCGCGTAAAATGCGCTACCTTCACAATCGATCGATAACAACCTGATAGCATCCTTCCCCAAGAAGTACGGGTAGACCAGGTGATGAAGTCCATACCAACTAATCCCACTTCCACTCCGGTATGGGCAAGGGTGAAGAAGACTCGCTGACGCCGATGCTCGCCTTCACGCGACAACATACGCCGATCCGCAACGAACTCCGCAATCTCGCGCTTCATGCGAGTCCACCAGAATCTCTGACGCAGATCTTGGTACATTTTAGTGGCCCCGGGATGGATGGATAAAGGCGAGTCATGGGCCTCCTGCAGAATCAAATCCCGCAACTCGGGGACCTTTGGGACCACAAGCCGCTGCCCAAACCATACAACACCGTGTTCATCTTCTGTGAAACACTTGGCTGATCCATTCCTGATGTTCTGCTTGATTTTACCCACACCATCATCTGATTGCTGTGCTGCCTTGATTTGATCCACCAAGGTTGGTTGCACAATCAGGGCAGTAAGGGAACCGTGCTCAACCAAACCCAAGTTGAGACGCTGAAATTCTGCAAGTAGTGCAGGTTGTTGCTCTTGGATCATCAAAGTATTGCAATACACTTTTCGGCTAAGTGCATCAGCAACCACATTGGCTTTGCCAGGATGATACTGAAGACCCATGTCATAATCTTTGATCAATTCTAGCCATCTCCTCTCGCTCGAGGTTCAGATCCGCCGAGTGAATAAGTATTTCAAACTCTTGTGGTCGGAATACACCTCACAGCGGTTACCGATCAAATAATGCCGCCAAATCTTGAGTGCATGAACCACCGCAGCAAGCTCTAAATCATGGGTGGGATAGTTGAGCTCGTGAGGTCTCAACTGCCTGGATGCATAGGCAACTGCCTTGCCTTCCTGCATAAGAACACACCCAAGTCCCCGACGAGAGGCATCGCAATAAATATCGAAGCTCTTGTGGATATCAGGAAGAGTGAGGACTGGGGCTGAAGTCAATCGTTGCTTGAGCTCCTGAAAGCTCTCATCACAAGCAGAGGACCATACAAACTTTTTGTCCTTCTTGAGCAATTCACCATCGGCTTTATGATCTTGGAGAAGTTCTCGATAAAGCGCGATAGTAGCCCGCTAAACCAAGAAAACTCCGCACATCGCTGATCGACTTGGGCTGTCCCAAGATAGAACATCACGACCTTGCCGATCTACACTATTCCTCCAAATGAAAGAACATGGCCCAAAAATGCCACTTCCTTCAACCGTAACTCACATTTGTTGAACTTAGTGATACAAATGATGCTCCCGCAATTTGCCCAAAACAATCTTCGATGCTCAAGATGCTCGCTTTAGTCTTGGAATAAATAAGAATATCATCAATGAAGACCACCACAAATTTGTCCAAAACTCCATGAATACCGAATTCATCAAGTTCATGAACA
Organism: Ampelocalamus luodianensis; assembly: GCA_036346255.1. Taxonomy (NCBI): domain Eukaryota; kingdom Viridiplantae; phylum Streptophyta; class Magnoliopsida; order Poales; family Poaceae; genus Ampelocalamus; species Ampelocalamus luodianensis. The sequence continues at coordinate 55,723,007 of CM070620.1, forward strand.
AAGTCGGAGCATTGGTTAATCCGAAAGACATGACGGTGTACTCGCATGTGCCATAACGAGTAGTGAAAGCCGCTTCGAATATCCTCACCGATCCGACTTGATGATAGCCCGATCTCGCATCAATCTTGAGAACACCGAGCTCCGCATAACCGGTCAAAAGATCATCAATGCGGGCGCGAGGATATTTGTTCTTCACCGTCACTTCATTGAGAGGACGGTAATCAACACACATGCGCAAAGTCTTGTCCTTCTTCTTCACAAAGATCACCGGACAACCCCAAGGAGATGAACTGGGACGGATGAAACCCTTTGCTTGGAGCTCACCAAGCCGCTTCTTCAATTCTTCTAGCTCATTGGGGGCATCCGATACGCGCCTTCAAATCGGGCGATGCACCGCGCAGAACTCGATGACAAACTCTGTGTCTCGAACCGAGGCATCCCGCAAGTCTTCGTGAAAGACATCCCTAAAGTCGATACTATGGGAACATCATGAATCGCAAGGTCGGCTTTGCCTCTAATACACATAGATGTGGCCCCGGCCGTGGCGAAAATCCGACCGCCGCCAAGGGTCGGTAAGGTAGACAATCTTCCGCACAATCGACGGCCCCAAGTGTTGGGACAACCAATCCATGCCAAGAATCACATCCGCACTCAACCGAAAGGCAGAATAAGGTTTGCCAAAACCCCACTCCTTGGACTATGATAGGAACATCACGACATCGCAGACGCCTCTCATTTCCGACCCGAGAGCGGATGAGCAAAGGAACTCCCAAAGGAACACAACGAAGACCACTAACAGCAGCAAATGATCTTGAAATAAAGAATGCGATGCTCCGTAATCAAATAATACCGCAGCAGGACGGAATTAACAAGAAGTGTACCAATCACGACATCCGCGCCTCGAGCCTCCTCACCAAAGGTGGTTCACCCGACGCCGCCGCACTCGGTCTTCAATAATCTTTGGTCGCGGTGACCGCTTCCTGCCGCGTCCCTCCATTAGGACGAGGGATCGCCGCAACACTCGAGGCGTGCATTCGCATAATGGCCCTTGTTGTGGCAGCGAAAACAAGTCACCTCGGCCGCCGGATTGCGGAGGCCGCTCTGTTGGCCGATCGCAGCGCACGTGGTCAAACACGGCTGCGGTGGGCGAGGAGCCGTGCAGATGGTCTCGGGCCGGTGGAGCAAAAGAACGGGCTGTTTGTAATGCTTAACCAACCACCGGTCCTAGCATCACAAATCAAATAAATCGATCTCGAGATATGTATACTTCCCGTAGCGATATACACACCCTGTACAAAATTAGACATCAACTCCATTCCACACATAGAGTCCAAACACCACACTTCCAAACGGAAGATAAACAAATAGCAAAGATATTACAGGACAATGGCCGATCGCCACAAGATACACAAATAACAACAAAAAGACAATGAAGCAAAAGTGCCATAAAATGGCTATAAACAAAGCCAATCGTGTGCCTTCAACCCACAAGGCATCCGACCGGACCGCCAAGACTAGTCGTCACCCACGGCGACAAAGACAACTCACGTAAGTGAGGACCCCGAGGCTCACCTTCTTCCTCTCGCAACAAAACATTAAGCAAAGCACCGAGTACAAAGATTGTCTTTGTACCCGCAAGACCGACGTGTGAACTAGCGCACTGCTCATATGCTACATGCGAGCTTGTTTAGTGGAGGCCATATGTTTCATTTGCACAAAGCCAATTTTCGCTTGCAATAAGGTAATACAGCTTTAAAGGCAAGTTTGCAATTCATTTTAAGGTTGAAATACAATGGGGTAATAATAACAAAAGCGAAAGATAAATGACCTAGAAGTGACTATCCCAATAGTCACCACAACAATAGCACGAATCCCGCATTCGTACCACCCATCAAATTTTAATTTAAATGTTGTAGTCTAGTTCTTACGGGCGTATCCGAGCGTGTCCATAACCTAGACGAGGCTATTCGAATAGTTTTAACCTGCGCAGGTGTACCAATGTACCCACACTTGGCATCGCTTTAAGCCAAAACACACTCCAAGGTATGTCGGCACTGCTAAGTCCTACGAGACTTTTTCCAATATTGTGTATTAACTACGAGCCGCTCGTATGGATAGAAATCCATACGCTTACATGGTAAAGCCGAAAAGACAACTACCCACTCAGGATAAAGCTTTTCGGACAACTACCATGCTCCCACCTCCGTCCCTCCTGCGACCTCCTGCGACCCGGAGCCAATACACGCCAAAGTACTAGGTCAAGAGAGGTCCCATATACTCTAGTGTGGTTAGCACGCAAAATGCTCAGTACGGTGGCGCAAGTAACTCGGTCCTTAATCGACTCTGCACCTTTCCAATACACCCAACAGATCACACCAACATACCATTGTGCCCAAGTCTAAATTATTTTGTTTTCATTTTTAGTTTTGCAATTAAACATAGCAGAAATGCTAAAACATAAAGCTATAGTAAATTTTGTGTGATCAAGGTTACCGACTAAAGTCGATAACCGCCCAGTTCTACCGATAGCTACATGTCTAAGCAAGTTGACCCGATCTACTAAGTGATAAGAGATCATCCAATGATCTCTAATCACAAAAAATAACCTAGGCTCGTAGTAGAGATCAATATTTTGTCTACAGGATATGCAAATACGGATTTAACTAATCAATTTAACACAAATTAAGCAATGCATACATACAAATTAAACAAAATATTAGACTTTAAAATACTGGGATTATCATGATCAAACCGCTTGCTCGTCTTTGTTGCTCAATATGTTGCGGAGGATCGTTCTCGGTTGCCGCAAATATCGAATCCTAACGATTGAACAAAACAAATAATAAGAACGAATAACACCGACCAAACTCAAACAATACAACAAAAACAAAACACACCAAACTTTTCCCAGCAGCCTAAGCATGATATAACAAAATTTAAGAAACAGAGAGCAATTCATTTTAAGTTATTAAGAATTTTCTATGAATTTCTAAGCTAAAAACACATCAAAACACTAGTTAATTACTTAACAAATTTTCATGAACAGAAACAGTGTATATAACCTATCCTAATAATTAGTACATTAAAATGACAAATTACAAAATTGGTTTCACTGGATTTGGACAAATATTGAAAGAGATATGCATTTTCTAATCTAGAGATACATAAAACATCATTTTATTAATTAACAGATTTTTGCTACAGAGACATGGATGAAACTAATTTTAGTAAATAATACATTTGAAATGAAAATAAACAGCACTGGATTCATGCAATTTGGATAAAAATTGAATTAGTTATGCATTTTCTAAGTTTAAATGAATTAACAAAGGCAATGTAAAACATATTACGTAAATACTAAAGCATTAAATCCTTTTTCTACCCACGGCTATCTAGCCCCGCACACGACAATGGCTCGCAAAAATGCGCTGAACAGCCACCCGCGAAAGTGACGTCGAAGGCATATTCTAAGAATACGCCTTGACTACCAAAGTGCAAACCTAACATACCCACACGAGAAATACGCTTCCCAACAGAAAACGACATGGAAACTACACAAACCCTAACCGACATTCCGCCCACATGACAGACTCAAAGTGAAATGCAACGGTTGGATTAAACGATTTCTAAACGCGATTAACCGCAAGGGCCCACAAGACAGACTCAAGGTAGACATGATTAGAGTCAAACAAATCATCACCGGCGGTTCACCGGCGAAGACGGCACGCAGGTGGCGCGCAAGAACCGATCTAGCAAACCAGAGGTTTCGGGCGAAAAGTGGTACCTTCGGGTTCGCAAGGACCTAGCGAACTCGATGACGGTGACGCTGGAGCCCGATGGTCGACGGAGATGAGCTCACGACGGCGGAGGCGAGAAGAAAGCACGGTCCACGCGAGAAGGCGACACGGGCTTCTAGAAGACTCAAAGAGTGTGCTTAAGCCGCCTCAACACCGAGAGCAAGGAGCACACGATAACGCCGACGAAGAAAGCCCGAGGTGACCGGAATTTCCACGGCGCGAAACCGAGCTTGAGAAGAATTGGTCGCACGCCCGCAACGATGCACAAAAGGCGTAAACAAGCCCACCGTTAGACTCGGTGCATCAATGCGATCCTAAGGGACTAGGTGGCGGGCCGAAACTCACCAGTCGCAAACGAGCTCACGGATCGAGATCGCCGAGGCGAGACGACGATACGCCCTTGGCGATCCACCGGGCGCCAAGGACCCGAATAGGCAAAATGGAGGCGCGAGGCAAGAGGAACACGATGGTGCGGTCGCCGGCTCAAAGCGGCTCGAACGGCGGCGCTACGCCGAAGTTTTCTCGGCCAAGCTAAGAAATGGGCGAGAGGGCGCAAGAATGGTCGCGAAGGAATGGACGACCCTATGAGGTAGATGGACTTGAGCGATCCTCGAGGCGAACACGCGTCCCCGGCGTGGCGGCGACGAGTCGCGTGGCACGCATGCGCGATCGCCACGAGCTCCGGTGGCGCGAGTCGGCGAGGAAGAACCGACAGTGGGACCCATATGTCGGACAGATGAAGCGGTGCGAACCGTGGTTTGATTTGATCGAACGCACCGACCGTTGGATCTAAAACGGACGGCTGAGATCGATGTATGCATTCGGACAGGTCGGTTGCGCACGCGACGTGGATCGTTCGATTTGCATCGGACGGTCACGATCGATTGGACTCGAGCGGTACGTTTAGTTGACGCGACCGAGCCAAGTGGTGCGAGTCTGACTCGAGCCCGAGTTGGGTTCGGGCGAGGAATGTTTTTTAGAATTTGATTTAAAAGACAGAGAAGGTTTGGGGAATTTTTTAGAGGTAGCTCCTGAGCTCCAAAAATTTCGAAATTTTTATGGCAGCTACTAGAGACAGAGAACAACATTGCATAAATTTTCCAGAACTTTCTACGCACTGAAAAGTTCTGCAGAAAATTCACAAGCATGCTGACCTAGGGTTTGACCAGGTTTTCAACTAGTTTGACTTGGTCATTTGAAATAGCAAACAAAATCTAAAAATTGTGAAATAATTCAGAGAGGTAGCTAGGATGATCAAGATGCTAGGAAAAATATTTGCAGAGGATGATCACAAGTTTGAAAGCTAATAATTTGATGACAACAATTTCCAATCACAAGAATTAACTTCTAGAAAATTGGAAATTGCTAGGGAAAATTTGGAAAACTTCCAAATGACTTGAGGAGACAACAAAAGTTTTTATTTTTCCTCAAAATTTTACATTTGAATTACAAACCCCAAGTTAGGGCTGTTACAAAATAACACTAAGACACTACAGATTATTTAGCCAAATCCTTCCCATACAGGACATGTGGTGGTACGGTAAGGCGTAGCAAAATACGCTCAAAGACCGGTCCTTAACTGACTCGGGCGACTTCCAATTTAAAACCCTGGGTCGTAATCCTAACCAGATTAGACCCGTGCATGAACCTGCACCCACCATCCATCCATCTCGCCCAAGTCCAAACCCATTTCATTTTATTTAGAGTAAAAACCTCTTTATAAACCTTTCGTGATAAAACAATACCACAGGAACACATTTTAAATTAAATTGTAAAGGTTTGACTAAATTCTCCCAAATTTGTAAATATTATCTAAGCAAGACTAAGCATTTGACAAATTTTATCTAAGGTGTCAAGGTATTCAGGTTTGATAGTCAAATTGGCCATACCAAGGAGTTTGGAACAACTATATACGAAATCAGGATATTCAGATATTTTTATAAACATATGCATGCAATAATAAATTGTAAATAGTAAATAAATACTTTAAAACAATAGGAACAATATGATCAATAGTGTAACTTGCCTTCGTTGAAGTCTTGGAACTCTAAATCGTCGGAAGGATCTAACTCTCCGGAGTCGTCGAAGTCTATACGTGAAAATACGACAAATTCAACTCAAATTCAAATAAATTCAAAACTCAAACCAAACTAACTCCAAATTGAAATATTTTGCTTTAGTTAGCTAGATTATGATTTTAGACAAATTTTGCAATTTGAACCACTCAATTTGGAGTTCAAATGCAAAAGATATGAATTTTAGAAGTTTAATATAAAATCTGGAATTTAATTGAATTCTCTGAATTATTTTTCTAAAGGAAATTCTATTTATTGCGCAATGTGACGTCAGCGGCTGATTTTCAGATTTTAATTTTATTTTTCTGACGTGTGGGCCCCACGTGTCATAGACACGGCTCACGGTGGACCAATTCCACCGAGCCGAGGGCGAGCTGGTGCGGTGGACCAGACACGCGGCGCTCACGTGGCGATGAATGGGACGCCACGCATGCACCACGCAAGCAGGGGACGGTGAGGTGGCGCTGGTGGCATCGCCACGCAAGCCCGACGACGAGGTGCTCGGCATAGCTCGCCGGCGCTACGCGCCACGGCGAGGAAGTGAAGGTGCGCAAATGTAGAGGACAATCGCGAACACGGGTTACCAAAACGGCGCGAGCGTGATCGGAAGGTCGTCGGCGACGAATTTGGCGGCGGCGGCACGCGGTTGTCGGCAAGTAGGGGTTCCGCGATCCTCCGAGAAGTGAGTGGTGGCGCAGCCTTCGCGCGGTGCGGTGATGCCGATGGTGCCGGCAGCGGGGACGAAGGAGCTACGGCGGCGCGAAACGAGAAGAACCGAGGTGCCGCCGCGAAGAAACTTGAAATTGAAGCGCTTTAGGCAAGGAGGAGGGTGTCAAGTGGTGGCGGTGTGTTCGGTGGAGCGAGGGCACCTCATGCTCCCTTTATAGTGGCGAGGAGGCCGGTGGTGAAGATTGTGTGCGCGGGCGTGGCGGCGGTAGTGGCGACGTTCCGCGATCGTGTGCACAAGAAAAGGGAAAACGGCCGGCGGGGCGGCGTGATGCGGGTAGTCAATGCGCACGATGGCGAGGAGCGGAAGGGAAACGGCGAGAGGAAGCTCGGCGTTGGCTTTAATGGCGGCGTTATCTTATGTGCGGTATGCGGGAAGACGACGCAGAGACGATGACGGCCATGCGATTCGACGGACGGTCGCGATTAGATTGGCGGCGGTAAGTTGGGGTTGGTGTGGCCGTTGATCCCGATCCAACGGTCGCGATAGATCACGGCGGTGTGCGATGAATCGTTAAGTGATCGATGCTTTGAGCCGTTGGATGTAGAACCGATGGTCCCGATTGAGTAGAACATTCGACCTTCGAATGCATCGCGATTTCGGCCGCTGGATTTTAATCCAACGGTGGGCCCGGCAAAGCGGCATGAGCGAGGAAAGAGAGAGAGACCGCAATGGGCCCATTGCCGGTGAGAGAAGGAGGCGCGCGGTTGGAGTGGGCAGCGCGCTGAAATGGAAGTGGGTGGGTTGAGTTTCGCCCGGACAACTGCTTTGGAGATTTCTTTCGATTTCGATTTAATTAAATGCGATAATTCATTTAGGCTTTAGAATATAGCAAATTAATTCCAAAAATTATGAGAAAATTCACATAAATTCTCTGGAGCATTTAGGATTTAATAAAAATATTTCCAGCTATTATCTGATAATAGATTTTGCACATAATTTTGTTTTAACTTTAATTTGGTTAAGGAAAAGCTTTAAAAATTCCACAAAAATCCAATAAAATAATTAAACTTTATTTTCAACTGGAAATTGAAATTTGGGCTGTTACAGATGAAAGGAGCCGGAGTGTTTTCAAAGATCGACCTGCGATCAGGTTACCACCAACTAAAGATTTGTCCTAAGGATATACCGAAGACCGCTTTCTCTACACGGTATGGACATTATGAGTTCTTAGTCATGTCCTTTGGTATGACTAATGCCCCTGCATACTTCATGAACATGATGAATAAAGTATTCATGGAATATTTGGACAAGTTCGTAGTTGTGTTCATTGATGATATTCTAGTGTACTCCAAGTCGGAGGAAGAACACGCCGAGCATTTAAGGATAGTATTGGAAAAACTCCGAGAGCATCAGCTGTATGCCAAGTTCAGTAAGTGTGATTTTTGGAAGAAGGAAGTGGATTTCCTTGGTCATGTGATGACAAATGAGGAGTAGCAATGACCCAGTAAAGTTAAAGCGATATTACATTGGCGCAACCAAAATCAGAACTCGATTCGCATTTCTTGGGAATGGCAGAGTTATTACCGCTGCTTTCATCGAAGGATTCTCATCGATTGCTAAGCCTCTTACGCAATTGTTGAAGAAGGAGAAAAAGTTCACTTGGACTCCAGCCTGTGAGGAAAGTTTTCAAGAACTGAAGAAGCGTTTGACTTCAGCCCCAGTGCTGATTTTGCCAGATATTCGCAAGGATTTTGATATCTATTGTGATGCTTCGCGTCAAGGATTAGGATGCGTCCTGATGCAAGAAGGAAGAGCTGTCGCTTATGCATCAAGGCAATTGAGACCCCACGAAGAGAATTACCCTACTCATGATCTGGAATTAGCTGTCGTAGTGCATGCTTTAAGGATTTGGCATCATTACCTCATCGGTAATCGCTGTGAAGTATACACAGATCATAAGAGTCTAAAGTATATCTTCACCCAGTCAGATTTGAACATGAGGCAGAGAAGATGGTTGGAATTGATCAAGGATTATAATCTTGGAATCCACTACCATCCCGAAAAGCCAACGAGTTGCGCACGCCTAAGTCGTAAGAGTTACCGCAATGCTTTGGAAGTAAAGGAAAGTTGCCCGTAACTTTATGAAGAATTTCAAAAGCTAAAACTAGAAGTTGTGTCCAAGGATTTGTAGCCAATTTGGAAGTACAAATCTATCCCGAGAAGCAAATTCGTGAAGCACAACCAAAGGATCTGTGTTGTCGGACATCAAGGTCAAAATGGCGTAAGGAAATTCAAAGATTTCACCAAGGATGATCAAGACATACTGATTAATGGTCATATCTCGTACCGGATATCGATGGTCTAAGACGCTTAATCTTAAAGGAGGCCCATGACCCAAAGTATTCGATTCACCTGGAAGTACCAAGATGTACCAGATGTTAAGACTAAATTTTGGTGGCCAAATCAAACGAAGTCGCAGAGTTCGTTGCCTTGTGCGACACCGCCGAAAGTAAAGGCGAACACGCAGACCAGCAGGTTTGCCGCAACGGCCAAGATTCCGTAATGGAAGTGGGAAGAATCGCGATGGATTTCATTACCGGTTTACCCAAGACTCAATCGGTTACGATTCGATCCGGGTAATAGTCGATCGCTTGACCAAGGTCGCCCATTTTACGCGATCAAAACCACGTACTCACGAGACCGCCTTGCGGAGTTGTACATGGCCGAATTGTCGGTTATACGTGTGCCCAAAAAGATAGTGTCGATCGAGGATCTCGCCACCTCTCGCTTTTGGCGAGCTTGCATGAAGCATTGGGTACCCATCTGAATTTCAGTACCGCGTATCATCCACAGATAGACGGACAGACTGAAAGAGTTAATCAGATATTGGAGGATATGCTGAGAGCTTGTGCTCTAGCTAGTGCTGCCCGATGGGATAAAAGTTTACCGTATGCAGAATTTTCGTACAACAATAGTTACCAGGCTAGTCTGCAAATGTCACCATTTGAAGTCTTGTACGGCCGTGCCTGTAGAACCCCGTTGAATTGGTCAGAAACAGCTGAACGATCAGTATTCGGTCCAGACATCATTCAGGAAGCAGAAGAGCAAGTGGCCATGAACAGAGAAAGATTGAAGATAGCTCAGTCCAGGCAGAAGAGCTATGCTGATAATCGTCGTCGTGACCTCAGCTTTGAACCCGAGGATTTCGTTTATCTTCGAGTTACCCGGCTCAGAGGTGTCAAAAGGTTTCATGCCAAAGGGAAGCTTGCCCCTAGGTATGTTGGTCCGTTCAAGATTTTGGAACGTCGTGGAGAAGTTGCTTACCAGTTGGAGCTGCCGCAGTCGTTAGCAGGAGTGCATGATGTCTTTCATGTCTCGCAGCTAAAGAAGTGTCTTCGTGTGCCAGAAGAACAAGCCCCGCTACAATCAATTGAGTTGAAGGAGGATCTTACCTACAAGGAGCAGCCAGTCAAGATTTTGGATGTCGCAGAGCGCCTCACCAGAAGCAAGACTGTTCGTTTTTGCAAGGTTCAGTGGAGCAACCACTCAGAAGGAGAAGCAACGTGGGAACGTGAAGAAGAGCTGAAAGCCGAGTTTCCTAGCCTTTTCTCTAGCTAGCCTGAATCTCGGGGTCGAGATTCCTTTAAGGGGGGGGAGGTTTGTAACATCCCAATTTTATGAGCTTAAAAATCTTTTAAATAGTTAGTAGGAGAAAATTAACCATTTGAATTTTATTTGATTTTAATTCCAAAGCTTAATATTGGACTTTACAATCAAAAACATTTAATGTGAATAATCCCAACATGAACAATAGCCAAAACTATTTTATTTGGGTTCTATGTGCTCAGATATATTTTTTAGATTTTTCTAGAATTTTTCTGAGTTCATTTGCTATTTTCTATTGCCTATTTGAATTTCTGGTATTTTCCAAATTAGAAAAGCTATTTAAAATCTCAGAAAATCAATCGGGCCGAATTCCTTTTCTCCGGCCCAACTCTCTCCGCCATGCCCGCTTTTCCGCGCCCACCCCACCGCGCGCGCATCGCTTTCTCAACCGACATGCGGGCCCCGCATGTCAGTCTCGCCGCCCTTCTCTTTCCTTCCGAGTGCCTCGATCGTTTTCCACCGTCCGATCAGAAATGGACGGCGGGATGCGAGTGGGCTGTTCGGGCAACCCAATTGTCCCACGGTGTTTGAGCCATCCGATCTCGGACGGATGGTCAGATCTTGTCGGAGTCCATTCGCACCGCGCCGTTTGTCACGCGGTTTCATCCGAGCCTGTCCGCCGACCGGTGGGTCCCACCGCCACGCCATCGCCGCGTCTCGGCGGACTCCACCTTTCGGCCGAGTTCGCCGCCGCCGCCTTTGCCGTTTTGGGAGTCCGTGTAGGGCACACCTCCGGGCTATTTAAGGCCCCGAGGACCTCGTGGGGCGCACCCGTGACGCCGCCGCCTCGAAACCCTAGCCGCCACCAAACGCCGCCGAAGCCCTAGGCGCCGCCGCCCTCGGCCCGGCGAGGACCTCTTCGCCACCGTCGCCGATCCAGCCTCCTCGCCGCCGATGGAGGCCACCTTCGATCGTCGCGTCGCCGCATCTCGAACCACCGCCGATTTCGCCGAGGACCCCTCCAGCTGCGCCGTCGAGCCCGAGATCTATTCGCCGCTTCGACCTCGCCGCCGGTCACCCCTGTCCACCCCCGGCACCCGTGAGCACACCGTTGAGATCCCCGTATCCCCCTCTACCTTCTGATACCATCCATCCCCGCCAGAGCGCCGCCGTTCGCCGTTGCCGGACGGTCCAGTGGTGGTTGCCGTCGATCTGACGTGGCGTCCATGTCACCCTCCACCACAGCGCCACATCAGCCCATGCGCACATGTGTCTGCCCAGTCACGACCGCGTCAGCACGCATGCGTGGCAGCCCACCCAAACCAGATCCCGAGGCTCGGTAGACTTGGTCTACCGTGAGCCATCTCACTGACATATGGGCCCCACATGTCAGGTTTTTCTTTTGTTTATATTTTTCCGAAATCCTGAGGGCTGACGTCAGCATTGCGCAATATTCCGATTTTTCTTCAGAGAAATAATTCGGGAAAATCCAGAAAATCCAAATTAGGGTTTCTTTTAGATTTCCAATCTTCCAAAGCTCATAACTTTTGCATCCTAACTCCGATTGAGCCCATTCAAATTTCTAAATTTGTCTAAATTCAAGCTCTAGTTATCTGAGATTTTTATTTAATTTTTGGAGCTTGTTTTTCCTCTGTTATTTATTTGTTTTTGTTTCGTTTGCGAGTAGACGTCGATTCGTCGGGGAATTTCGTTGAAGAAGGAGCACCCCAAGATCAAGACCAGTACATAGACCTTTTCCAAGGCAAGTCATACCTTTGATCATCTTGAACCCAATTTTCAAATTACTTTTTGTTAAATTATTGCATTCTACTTTAATTATTTATTTAAATGCTTTGGGCATAGTTAATATCCAAATTGTTATCACACCTTGGCCTCGTATGTCATAATTCCTTGTCACCCTAGATTGGTTATGAGTTGGTAATATTATAGCACCAACGTGGGTTGGTTAGATGCGAGTACAATTCCTTAGCCACGCTACGAGTCTCACATCATATGTAAGTTGTAAATACTAATTATGACTAAGTGACTATGGAACTTTGTGTAAAACTGTGTGCTATGTGTTATTACTTCGTGATGGCATGTGTTGCACTAAAACCAACTGGGTGGTAAAGGATTTAGACTGAGGTAAGTGGTGGAGACTGTGTGACATGGTGGTCTATGTGATGGGAATGATAATCTTTGTGACTTAGTTAGAACATGGAAGTCTTGCCTTGGTCAATTAAGCACTTAACTTTGTGCGCCATTGAACTGAGCCTCATCAGACGCGACCACATGCCTGGTATGGCACGGGCCTAACTTAGTAAGTTATGGATTCTCGGCATTGATGTTCGGTGGATAGGTTAGGTCGTGACAGGTGGAGGTGTGACTACTTGGTGGTTGCATCGCGGGACGATTTGTCTTCCCCGCCCAATGTGTGTTATACCAATTCTATGTGAGTGGTATAGCGGTTTGTAAGCACACCGGGAATGTCAATGTTTGAGATGAAGTTTCGAACTGTTTTGTTACGATTAGTGCTTGCTACACTAGTTGTATCTTGTGGGTAAAGTGTACAACCTCTGCAGAGTGTTAAACAATCTATTCGAATAGCGCGTCATGATCATGGATATGCTCGGGATTTCACACGAGGTAGTTTTCATAAAATGCTGGGATGGGAGCTGTGTGACCTCAATCATATGGCTATGTGAAATAATCTGTTTAGTGTGTGTGTCATTGTGAAAACAAACTGTTAAATTAATATTATTTATTTGTTTTGAATTATGTTTTCAATCTATTATTTGTATTCAATTGCAAATGTTGCTTTTATGCAAAAGAACCACGGAAGCCTTTTTCTTTGGAAGAAGCCTGCATCTATACATTGCATTCTGTGGTATGATTTGCGAGTACGGTTGTGTACTCACGCTTGTTGTAAAACTTGCGCCAAACCTACGAAGAGGAGGAGTCACGCTTTCTGAGGAGGAGTTCGCCGAAGGCTGATCGTTCGTTAAGGTCTGGATCCCAGTCGGTTGCCTGTGGTGAATTGGTGGGATCTACGCTAGAGTTTTCTGTTCCGCTACTGCTTTATTTACTGTTAGCCCTGCGTGGCTTAATAAGTGTAAACTCGACCATAAGGTCAAAACCCTTATTTATTATTCAAACTAATCGTTTACTTTACTTATCGCTTGTGTGGATCGATATTTACCTGTGTTAACCCTGTGTGCACTAGCGTGATCCTGGACTAGTGCAGTATACACAGAGGGTTCCAGAATCGTAATTCTGGGTCCCGACACATACAACGCCATGCCCATCTTCTGAGAAGCACTTGGTTGTTCTGTTTTTGACATTTTGCTTGATTCGGTTCACTCCAATGTCCGATTGTTGAGCAACCTTGATCCGATCTACCAAGGTCGGTTGCACAACCAAGGCAGCGAGGAACCCGTGCTCGACCACCTCCAAGTTGAGACGCTGAAATTCTTCAAGGAGAGTGGGCTGCTGCCCCTGGAGCAAAGCTGAAATTCTATGGCAATGCGCCTTTCGACTAAGCGCATCGGCCACAACATTAGCCTTGCCCGGATGGTAGTGGATACCCATGTCATAGTCTTTGATAAACTCCAACCACCTTCTTTGCCTGAGGTTCAGATCGGGTTGGGTGAACAAATACTTCAAACTCTTGTGATCCGAATACACTTCACAACGATTACCAACAAGGTAATGTCACCAAATCTTAAGTGCATGGATCACCGCAGCAAGTTCCAAGTCATGGGTTGCATAATTGAGTTCATGAGGTCTCAACTGTCTTGATGCATAGTCCACTACCTTGCCTTCTTGCATCAGGACACACCCGAGTCCTCGACGAGAAGCATCGCAGAAGATGTTGAAACTCCTGTGGACATCGGGGAGAACAAGAACTGGAGCGGTGGTCAATCGCTTCTTGAGTTCCTGAAAACTCTTCTCGCACTCTGCGGACCACACGAACTACTTGTCCTTCTTGAGTAATTCAGCCATCGACTTCGCGATTTTACAGAAGTCCTAGACAAAGCGGCGATAGTGTGACATCCCAAAGTGTTGTTACCAAAATAAAAATAAATAAAATTATTATTTTACTAGTTTTTCTGAGAATTTGCCAGAGTTTGATTGCTTTATTTGAATCTCTGAAGTTTTGAAAGTCAAAAATAAAAGTTTATTTGAAGTTCTTGAAGCTTGATTTGAAAAAAATAAAATTTAAATTAATTTCTAGAATTTTCTGAGGTTTTTAAAAGCTTTTTCCTAAGTAATTTAAAACCAAAACAATTTATGTGCAAAAACTATAGCCAATTATAAGTTGGAACTATTTTTATTAAGTCTAAAATAAATAAGGGAATTTCTGTGAATTTTCTCTTAATTTTTGGAAGTTATTTGCTATTTTCTAAATCCCTTTCGAATTATCTGAATTTAATCAATTGGAAAATCATTTAGAAATCCCTAAATTAGATTTGGGCCGAATTCCCCGGCCCAATCCTAATTTTTTCTCGCGCCCGGCCGCTTTTGGCCCTGCTCGGCCCGCTCCACCCGGCCTTCTTCGCCCTCCCCCTCAGCCACCGTTGGATTAGAATCCAACGGCCATCATCGCCCCACGCAACCCCCATCCTCCGCGCCATCGGATGAGGATCCGACGGACGCGGGCCCTTCCTCTCCCCCACACTTTCTTCTCCGCGCGGACACGCTCAGCTGCCACCAGGACCGGGTCACGGAGCTCAATTACCGCTGTGATTTTTGCCCCCATCCCTCGCGTGATGGTGCGCATTAAAAACCCCGAACGCCGCCTTCCCCATTCCCGGTCGTTGCCCCCTCTGTTTCGCGCGTAATCGCCGGAACCTCCGCACTCATCGCCGCTGGCCTCGCACCCAATCTCCTCCCTCACCCCCTCCCCCGGCCCCTATAAATAGAGCACCGGGTGCGCCTCTTCCTCCTCAATCCACTACCGCCACCCACTCCTCCCCTCCCGCTCTAGCACCGCCGCAATTCTGATTTTAGGGTTTTGACGCCGCCGGTTAAAACCTCGAAGACCTCCGTTGACAACGCCGCCCTGCCTCTGTGGACCGCACCATTGCCCTCCCCGTCACCAGAGCTACCTCACGCACCCCTTCTTCGCCTCGGAGCATCTTCGGTTGACATCCCCGACAAACAGCCGTCTTCGTCCTCCGCTCCGGCGCCGATTCCGGCCACCACCGCCATCCTTCCGTGCCAAATCAGGTACCTACCGATGCGCAATAGCATGCCCGACTCAGTGTGCCCACTCATCGTCGCCGCCGTACCCCGGCTCGCCGTTGTCGGCCGGTCCAGAAACCCTCGCTGGCAACACTGTCATCACCAACCACCACGTGGCCACCACATCACTACCCCGTGGACGCCACCTCACCCTTCCGCTGACATGGCACACACGCGCGCGATCCACCCGCACTACCGCCCTTGGCTCGGTGAAACGAGCTTCCGCGTGGGCGTGTCTATGACACATAGGGCCCACACGTCAGAAGTTATTTTAAATCCCGAAATCCTGTGGCTGACGTTAGCTTGCGCAATAAACCGAATTTCCTTTAGCAAAATAATTCAAGAAAATCAATGAAATCTGATTTTAGGGTTGTATTTAGATTTAGAACTTCCAGGGA
Source organism: Ampelocalamus luodianensis (assembly GCA_036346255.1). Taxonomy (NCBI): domain Eukaryota; kingdom Viridiplantae; phylum Streptophyta; class Magnoliopsida; order Poales; family Poaceae; genus Ampelocalamus; species Ampelocalamus luodianensis. The sequence goes on from CM070620.1 coordinate 55,738,797, forward strand.
TTCGTTCTCCCTCATACGAACTCCGATTTCGTCGATTCAAATTCTTAAATTCCTATAAAATCAAGATCTAGCCAACCAAACCAAAATTATTTAATTTTGAGCTCATTTGGCCAGTTTCTCCTTTAAACCCTAATTCATTTCATGTAAACTCAAACTTCTAAAATTCATATCTTTTGCATCCAAACTCCGATTTGGGTGGTTCAAGTTGCAAAATCTTTATAAAATTATACTCTAGCTAACTAATCCAAAATATTTCTATTTGGAGTTATTTTGATCTATCTTTTTGAATTTATTCGAGTTTGGTTTGAATTTGGCGTATTTTGCGATTAGATTTCGACGACCTCGGAGAATCAGATTTCGACGCCGAATGAAGAACTGTTGGAGATATGCCCTAGAGGCAATCATATTGATGATGATATTTCATTGTATCCATGATTTAATAAATGTTCCTTGAATATTGCCTTTGTGTTGATTAACATGTATGTGACTTGTTTGTGAAACTCTTTACTTGTATGGTTATTCTAAAGTTGTCCCTAGTCGGAGTTCATGTGAGGACACACGTGAATGATGGATTAGCACATGTATCGGTTGAAGACCATGTTTCACAGGTCATAGACATGGAGATGTCAAACCAATAATGTGGACACATGTTTAGAACATGGGGTTGGACCGACCCAACATGAGACATAGTAATTATTCTTATGGTTCTCTCTACACAATGTGTACGCCTTGTCCTTAGACCTCGAGATTGTCGCATGTACTTGAGATGTGAATCGACCTACTTAGGGGCTATCAAACGCTACTCCGTAACTGGGTAGTTATAAAGGTAGCTTTCGGGATTGTCATAAAGCATGCTACGAGGCATGGTCAGTCGAGATGGGATTTGCCCCTCTCTACCTGAGAGAGATATCTCTGGGTCCCTCGAGTGATCGGATCCAGAAATGCATGGCCATGCTACTTAAGGTTAAGAGTTAACCTAGTAAGGGATTCCGGATCACAGGATCGAGAAAGAGTGGTCAGCTTGGAGCTCAACCGAATATCGTGAGGCAAAGGGATTGGCATGTACATAACATTGTGATGGTTCGTCCGATATGATCTTGCTAGAGGCCGCTACCAACTATTGACCAAGTATGTGTACTCGCGTCATGTCTAAACATATGTGAACCATAGGGTCACACACTTGAAAGTGAAGCCTAATTCGGATTGGATCCGAATTAGATCGAGCATTGAGTCCTAATGGGCCTCTATTCGTAGAAGCCCATTATAAGGACGCCTATAAAAGGAGGGCGGGGCGCTGGTTGAGGGTTGAGTTTTTCGTGACATCTCCAAACCACGGCCGCCACCCTCCCACGCCCTAGTCGCCGCGCGATCTAGTAGTCCGGCGTCGCGTCGCTTCCTCCGTGCGTGTGGATACCTTTGAAGGCGCCGCATCCGTGGCGTTGGGACGAACCGCAAGAAAGTAGTTGTCGTGGGGCGCCACGACGAGGACGAGGAAGTAGTACGACTACTGCCTGACGTCGCATCGCATCAACTTGGTACGACTACATCGCCCCAACGCGCGCATCAACTTCCGCACTGCGTCTAGTGGTAAGACCGTGATCTATAACTGCAGTGATCTTGGTTTACGGGTAGAATTTTTTTTTAATTTACGCTAGTGTAGCCTACCCGTTTCCCTTCAGTGGTATCAGATCGGTTGCTGTCATGTTATAGGTTCGGGTGATTTGCATATGTCGATATGTAAATCGGTATGATCGATGTGATCGATTGTATAGTTCTGGTAATGGATTGGTCGCTTTCGTGATCATGCTTGCTAAGGTCATGAAACAACATACCCCTACCGTCGGATTCGCCATCGGGGTTAGACAGTGACACGTAAAACCGGTTGCGGCATGCGAAGATCAATATGATTGATCGAATCGGAACCTAGATTAATAATCGATGTACCGTGATCATGCTGCTAAGGTCATGAAACAACATACCCCTACCGGTCGGATTCGCCATCGGGGTAGACAGTGACACGTAAAACCGGTTGCGGCATGCGAAGATCAATATAATTGGTCGAATCGAAGCGATGAGTCGATTTGTGGTAAATATGATTTGCCGATCAAAATCCTATGTAAAAATTGCATAGATTGGATCTCTGTTTTTTTACGAATGTCCGGGGGGAAACCCCCTCGACCCCCTATCCGGTAGATTGCGATTCTATGCATAAACTTGTTTTTGCAGGATGCATGTGACCAGTATGGCCTAATGTGTATGTGATGCATGTTTGTAATATTTGCATGACTGCGTGTCGTGGTACGCAACACGGCCGAGCCATTGTGTTGTCAAAGTATTGTATTAACGGCTGCGTGCCGACTTGTGATGATTCCTAGTATCCATGTATTTTATTACTAGTCATTATGAGTAATAGCTTATAGTAGTACTCGGAGGACACATCACTTGGAGGGATGGCACACATGAACCATGGAGATGGAGATCATCATGGTGGACAGATTCTATGGCGATGGAGATCACCATGAGAAAATGGGCCATACTGAGTCACAACTGTGTGAATGCTATTCCTATTGTTTTACTCCTATGCATGTTTGAATGGTAGAAGTATAGCGATCCCTCACAAAATGTTAAGTTAAACATATGCCCTCCCAATTAAACTTTGCACCATCCCATGTCTTGTAAATTGATGGTGGGTCTATAAAATTAGGGCACCATCAACTTTCCTTGACTAGATGGGTTTTGTATCGGATACTTACATGCATAAGGATTGGTGAACTTAACAAGGTTATTGTGAGGACCCCGGTTTATTCGGCTTGTACTGTTTAACCATCCACTTGGTCCTAACAGTACAAATCAAATAAACCAAGCCTCGAGATATGTATACTTCCCAGAAATGTAGTATACACACCCCGCTACAAAATCATGCATCAATTCCATTCATACACATAGAGCCGAAGCAAAAGCAACAACTGAAAGACATAGATAATATAAAGAGAGTTATTACAAAAGAGAGGCCGACCGGCCAAAATTCATAAAGATAAGTAAATACACAGCGGAAGCAAAATGGCCATAAGATGGCGATAAACAAAAGCCAATCGGTGTGCCTTTACCCACAAGGCAACCAACCGGACCGCCAAGCTAATCGTCCCAAACAGCGCCGCAACACAGCTCACAAAAGTGAGGCCCTTGGGGCTCACCTTCTTCCTCTGCAACAATTAATATTAAGCAAAGCAGATGAGTACAAAACTTGTTTTTGTACTCGCAAGACTGACGTGTGAGATAACAGAACTATAATTAACTACATGCAAGCTTTATTTAAGTGGATGAGGCTTTGGACTTATTTTCAAATAAAGCAAGTTTTCATTTACAATAAGGTAATAGATTCAAAGCAAGTTTGCAATTAACTTTTATTGTTCAAATAAAGAGAGACAATAATAACATAGATAGAGAACAACACCAACCTAGAAGTGACTAACCCATAGTCACCACAACAATAGCATGAAGTACCCCTTCATACCACCCATGTCAAGTTTAAGTTTTTAAAAGGTTGTAGTCTAGTTCTTGTGGGAAATAACCAAGCGTGTCCATAACCTAGGACGAGGCTATTCGAATAGTTTTAACCTGCGCAGGTGTACCAATGTACCCACACGATAGACCGCCTTTCCACCACCCACGGTTAGCACACTTCCTTTCGTATGCGGCATGGCTAAGTCTAACAAGACGCTTTCCAATGGACGATGCTAATTAAGAGCCGCAACCCACGGGAGAAAGACACATTAAACAGCCTAACCGGTCTGCTAATGCTCCCCTCCAACACCACAAACACACACACACAGGAACACACCCACCGACCAGCTCATAATTAACACCTCCCAAAGTACTTAGTCAAGAGAGGTTCCATATCCCCCTCGTGTGGTTAGCACGCACTAATTGCTTGGATCAATGGCACAAGTAACTCGGTCCTTAGGGACTTAGGCACCATTCCAGTCACACCCAACAGATCACCCAACATACCATTGTGCCCAAGCCAAGATATAATTTTTGTTTTCAGTTTTTGATTTGCAAAATGGTAAAACACAAGGGTTGGACATAATGGAATAATATAAGTATTTAGGTGATCAAGATCACCGACTAAGTCGATGATCGCCCAATACTACCGATACTAGGCATGGCTAAGCAATATTTATTCGAATCTACTAAGTGACAAGAGCTCATCCAACGAACTCTAATCACAGCAAATAACCTAGGCTTAGGTAGTAGAGGATATTGATTTACCTACAGATTATGCAACTAGGGATTAACTAATCAATTTAACACCCAAATAGCAATGCATACATAAAGTTTAAACAAAGTATTAGACTTTAAAAGTAATGGGATTGAATGGGAAATGATCAAACTGCTTGCCTCGCTTGCTGTTGCTCAATTTGTTGCGGAGGGTCGTTCTCGGGGTTACCGCAAATATCGAATCCTAAGCGAAAGAACGAAAACAACCAATAAGGCGAGCAACACTTAAATGAAAAGCAAGCAACAATTATCCAAATGCGACTTAAATTTACACACAAGGTAGAATATGGATATACCTAGACATAGAAACTGGAAAACCTAATTTGGATTTGTGGTGCAAAAGATATCCCCTAAAAACCTATTTTCGGCCATAATTAGCACTGTAGCAAAAATATTTTCTATAAAGGTTTTGAAGCTGAAATTTTTATGGTAGCTACCCACTGGTATAGTGGTAACCTATATAAAATTTCAGGTCATTTGGAGTTATATTGAAAGAGTTACGATTTGTCTAAATTGTTTTAGGGTATTAAACTAAAATATGACCCTTATGATTTTTAAAACAGTAAAATTTGTGAAACCAATTTTCCTAGCAAATACACTAGCAGTGGAAGCTAATCCAATTGGATTCATACAAAAATGAGCTATAGACTAAAAGTTATGCATTTTACAAGTTTGCTAAAAGTTCTGAAAACAGTATTAAGTTCACTTGTTTATTATTTTTGAAAATGGTTTTCCAGATTTGATCATGGTCTACAATTATTTTTCTATTTAAGTGCAAGTTATAAGGAAGCTAACAAAACTGGAATCATCTAATTTGGATCTAAGATGACAAAGATATGAAAATGACAAGACCCTAATGTGACACTGATTTCTGGACTTAGCACTTTCGGGACTTCACTAACACCTAGCGACGTGGGCGAATGAGAGCCGTCGATCTCAGATCCAACGGACGACATTGAACCAGACCAAACACCCCTCACGCGCGCGGAACAGAGGGCCGACGTGGAGGCTCCAGGGTCGTTGATCTCTGGATCCAACGGCCGAAGACCAGCCACGTCGCCCCCGCAACGTTGTCGTCCGACAACGCGGCCGAAGGCTTCGCCGGCACAACGCCGGCGACCAAAGGCACGGTGGCGCGAGTGAATGCCAGGAATGGGTGCGCAATAGCATTGCGCACCCTCTGGTACCACCCACACCGACGTGGTGGACGAGCGCGCGCGCGGCGAGGAGCGCGCGGGAAAAATGACAACGACGACAACAGCAAATAGCTCCGCAGCGGACCATTCAAGCGGTGCTCGAGCATCTAGGCGCAGAGCGAGCGCGAGCGGGCTGGCGAGCGAGCGCGAGGAGGACGACGATGGCCAGCCGTCCGATTTGCATCCAAGGGCTAGCGCGCGATCACGTTGAAACGGCATCGGATGAACGTCGACCGCCCGATTGAAATCCAACGGCTGCGAATCCGGGGCAACCGGAGTTGTCCGAATGCATTCATGAACGCGAGCCGTCCGATGGAGATCCAACGGTCCAGAGCGCGCGCGCCCGATCGATCGCGCGGATAGCTTAGTTGACTCGACCGAGTCGGTTGGCTCGAGCCCGAGTCTGACTCGAGTCCAATGAACAGTGCAAACCCATTAGGTTTTGATTTTTGAACTGAAACTTTGAGGATTTAATTGAGGCATCAAATCAACTCCAAACATTATGAAATTTTAACTGGAGCTTGCTTACCTTGGGGTTAACCTTCCATAAAATTTCCAGAGGGTTTTGTGCAATGGAATTTTCTCAAGAAATTCCAGAAGGTTAAAACAGAGGTTGACCAAGGTTTGACTTGCCTCTAAAATATTTCAAATAATTTCCCAAAATTAGGAAATAATTCAGAGGTGTTACCAAGCAACCCTAGAACCAGGGAAAATTATTTCCAAGGGTTTGACAAAATATTTGACCAAGGAGGTTGTTGACTTGATAATTGAGGCTTTTGATTTTGAATTCCCCAAAATTCCTTTACAAGAATTTCAGAAAAGTTTCAAGAGTAAAAGGATGAAGGAAAAGTTTTAATTTACCCTCAATTTCTTACATTTGAAACACAAGCCAAAATTTGGGATGTTACAGTTATCATAAAGGTTATGGGCCTTGGGGCATAAAGGTTGGGTGCCGGGGCATAGAGATGTCACCCAACAACAAGAGTCATATAGAGATATGATTAGCAAGGTGTTGCTTACCGAATTACCTTGTCTCCTAGCGGTGATGCAAAAGCTCACTAGTAGACTCGTTAATTGCGGATCTTGAATCGCTAAGAATCAACAGAGGGATGTTGATTTTAGTGGAGTACATTCTATTAAATTTGTTTAATACGCTTTACTCTATCATGGTTTTATTTGTCTTAGTATTTTGCATTTCCTATTGTAGATCAATGGCATCTAGCAACCACGCACACCCTTTGCTTTGCGATCGATTCTTGAGAAAGAGAAATTAAATGGAACAAACTATTCGGATCGGGTCCGTAACTCGAGAATTGTTCTCGAAGCGTATAAAAGGAAAACGCTCGACACCCCAATCCCGTAAGAACTCGCTAACAATGCGTCTGCTGTCATTAAAATGCCTACAAGAAAGCATGTGATGACTCTCTTGAGATTAGTCATGTCTTATGCTTGCATGCATGGAACTCGACCTTCAAAAGCGCTTTGAGGATCGTGAAGCGTATGATATGATCATAGCGCTTAAGGACATGTTCCGCACACGTGCCAGACCGAACGGTTCAATGTCTCTAAGGCTTTTCGGAATGCAAGTTAATGTAAGGTGCACCGTAGGCCCACATGTGATCAAAATGGTTGGTTACAATGACTTTGGATAAACTTGGTTTTCCAATTGGCCAAGAGTTGGCAATCGATTTCATTTTAGAGTCTCTTCCACCTAGCTATGGGCATTTCATTTTCGAACTACCATATGCATGGGGCGGATAAGGGCCTTAATGAGCTTTGTGGGATGCTCAAAACAAGAGAGTGACATTAAGAAGTGTGCGTGGCCTAGCCATGTGATGGTCTGTAGAACAAGTCTAGCTTCAAGAAAAAGGGTAAGAAGCCATGGCCAAAGAATAAGGGAAAGGTTAAAGATATGATCTCAAGCCAACGCCTAAGCCTAATGCCGGACTGAGTCGAGACAAGATGCTTCTATTGTAAAGAAACGCCACCGGAAGAGAAACTGCAAGAAGTACATGGATTCCGATGAATGCAAGAAGAAGGCCGAAGTAAGACTTCCACCCATGGTACACTTGTCATAAATGTTTTAGACATTTTTCTCGCAGATTCTCCTATTAACTCTTGGGTATTTGATACCGGATCGTTTCTCATATTTGCAACTCGATGCAGGCTAATAAGAAGTAGAGGAGTCGCAAGAGGTGAAGTTGATTTTCGCGTCGGAAATAAAGCAAGGGTTGTCGCGTTGACCGTCGGCACCATGCAACTTCAGCTTCCTTCAAGATTTATTATGGAATTGAATAATTGTTATTATGTTCCTAGTATGAGTCGAAACATTTTATCCCCTCATGTTTGATGAGAGATGGTTATTCATTTGCAAGTAAAGACAATGGTTGTTTGATCTCTAAAATGGAATGTTTATGGCTTTTGCGCCCATTGTGAATGGGTTATTTATTTTAAATCTTGATGATGCGCCTATCTTTAACATAAATGCTAAAAGACTTCGACCTAATGATTTGAATCCCACCTATGTTTGGCATTGTCGCTTGGGTCACATAGTGAAAAGCGCATGAAGAAGCTCCATGTCGATGGTCTTCTAACTTCGCTTGATTTTGAATCATACGAGACATGTGAAGCTTGTTTGCTTGGTAAGATGACCAAATCACCTTTCAAAGGTTCTTTTGAGAGGGCGCGACATGTTGGAAATCATACATACCGATGTATGTGGACCAATGAGCACGATCGCTAGAGGTGGATTTCATTACTTCATAACTTTCATCGATGATTTTAGTAGATATGGCTATGTCTACTTAATGAAGATAAGTCCTAAACTTTTGAAAAGTTCAAAGAGTTCCGAATAAGGTTGAAAATCAACATGCCAAGAAAAATAGTTTCTCAATGAAGGACTTAGGAAGCGGCATATATTTTGGGTATTAAGATCTATAGAGATAGATCAAAAGGCTAATAGGATTAAGCTGAGTAGTTACATTGACAAAGTGTTGAAACGGTTCAACATGGAGGAGGCAAAGAAAGGATTCTTGCCCATGTCTCATGGCATAAATCTTGGCAAAACTCAGTGTCCTTCGACAACTGATGAGCGAGATGGCATGAGTAAGATTCCATATGCTTCGCCATTGGATCTATCATGTATGCTATGATGTGTACTCGCCTGCATGTTTCCTATGCTCTAAGTGTTATGAGTAGATACTGTGCCGATCCAGTGAGAGTCATCGACAGCAGCTAAGAACATCCTCAAGTATTTGAGAAGAACTAAGGATGTGTTCCTAGTCTACGGAGGTGAGGAAGAGCTCGTTGTAAATGGTTACACCGATGCAAGCTTCCAAACTGACAAAGATGATTACAAATTGCAATCGGGTTTTGTGTTCCTTTGAACGGTGGTGCGGTAAGTTGGAAGAGTTCCAAGCGGAGATCTGTTGTCGACTCTACAACGGAGGCCGAGTACATTGCGGCTTCAAGGCAAAGAAAGGAAGGTGTTTGGATAAGGAAGTTCATAATCGAACTAGGTGTGGTTCCTAGTGCGTGCAGTCCTCCGGATCTTTATCGTGATAACAAGTGGGGCCATTGCGCAAGCCAAGGAGCCGAGGAATCACCAAAAGAACAAACACATATCATGCGGCGGTTTCATCTCATTCGAGAGATCCTTAATCGAGGAGATTTAAAGATATGCAAAATACACACGGATTTGAATATTTCAGATCCTTTGACTAAAGCTCCCACACCCTAAGCATGAGACGCACACAAGAGCTATGGGTATTAGATATCTTCTAGATTGACTCTAGTGCAAGTGGGAGATCTGTTGGAGATATGCCCTAGAGGCAATCATATTGATGATGATATTTCATTGTATCCATGATTTAATAAATGTTCCTTGAATATTGCCCTTGTGTTGATTAACAAGTATGTGACTTGTTTGTGAAACTCTTTACTTGTATGGTTATTCTAAAGTTGTCCCTAGTCGGAGTTCATGTGAGGACACACGTGAATGATGGATTAGCACATGTATCGGTTGATGACCATGTTTCACAGTGTCATAGACATGGAGATGTCAAACCAATAATGTGGACACATGTTTAGAACATGGGGTTGGACCGACCCAACATGAGACATAGTAATTATTCTTATGGTTCTCTCTACACAATGTGTACGCCTTGTCCTTAGACCTCGAGATTGTCGCATGTACTTGAGATGTGAATCGACCTACTTAGGGGCTATCAAACGCTACTCGTGAATCGGGTAGTTATAAAGGTAGCTTTCGGGTTTGTTATGAAGCATGTCCGCGAGGCATGGTCGATCGAGATGGGATTTGCCCCTCTCTACCGAGAGATATCTCTGGCCCTCGAGTGATCGGATCCGTAAATGCATGGTCATGCTACTTAAGGTTAAGAGTTAACCTAGTAAGGGATTCGGATCACGTGATCGAGAAAGAGTGGTCACTTGGAGCTCAACCGAATATCGTGAGGCAAAGGGATTGGCATGTACATAACGCTGTGATGGTTCGTCCGATATGATCTTTACGTATGTTTAGGAGTTGGCACGCCTTGCTAGAGGCCGCTACCAACTATTGACCAAGTATGTGTACTCGCGTCATGTCTAAACATATGTGAACCATAGGTCACACACTTAGAAGTCAAGCCTAATTCGGATTGGATCCGACTAGATCGGGCATTGAGTCCTAATGGGCCTCTATTCGTAGAAGCCCATTATAAGGACGCCTATAAAAGGAGGGCAGCGGCGCGTTGAGGGTTGAGTTTTTCGTGACATCTCCAAACCCGGCCGCCACCCTCCCACGCCCTAGTCGCCGCGCGATCTAGTAGTCCGCGCGCCGCTTCTCCCGTCACGCATGTGGATACCTTTGAAGGCGCCGATCTGCGTGGCGTTGGGACGAACCGCAAGAAAGGAGTTGTACGTGGGACGCCACGACGAGGACGAGGAAGTAGTACGACTACTCTGCCCCGACGTACTGCATCAACTTGGTACGACTACACTGCCCCGACGCGTTGCATCAACTTCCGCACCTGCGTGTCTAGTGGTAAGACCGTGATCTATAACTGCAGTGATCTTGGTTTACGGGTAGAATTTTTTTTTTTAATTTGCGCTAGTGTAGCCTACCCGTTTCCCTTCAAGAACAACATAAGAGGATTGATTTTGACTGTATGATCATCGTGATCGTACACTTGGACTACCTGAAGATAGTACTTGTGAGTACTAGGTGACCTGTTAAGAAAAACAACGTCACCTCAACACCAGACGTTCTGTGAAGGTGATCTGTTAAGAAAAACAACGTCACCTCAAGCAAGGCAAGTTATACCCTTGATCATATTGATCCCATTATTTTAAATTATTTATATTCTGTTTTTAAATTATTACTGCATGCTTATTTATATTCGGTAATATAAATTCCTGTTTTTCAATTCATAGTTATACCTAAATCCTTTGTATGACCCATGTTGATATTGAATCAAACACATTGACACCCTAGATAAAACCTGGTTGATACGATAGTATGAACTAGGATCATTTAAACGTATTGCTTAGCCATGCTTATAGACCAAACTTGTTTCATTTGGGGAATTTCAGCCAACAATCAATTATTATTTAATTTGTACCCTTGGCATTGGTGTGTCATGGGAGTTTTACAAATGACTTGAAAAGTAAAATAAAAATGGGTTTGGACTTGGGCGAAATGGATGATTGGTGGGTGCAGGTTTATGCACCGCTTAACTGGTCGTGGTTAAGGTCCGGGTTTTATGGAAAGTCGCCCAAGTCGCTTAAGGACCGGTCTTCGAGCGCATGATGCTATGCTTACCGCATCACCACATGTCCGTGTGGGCGGGACTTGGCTAAATAATTTGTGATGTCTTAGTGTCATTTGTGCTATGTTGTTGGTATGGGTGTTGGTCAGACAGTAGACCCATCTAGCGCAAGAGGGGGTTTCCGGAGGATGGCCAGTCCGATGGTAGCGAAACCTTAGCGGGCATAAATACATTAAGACAGAACATTGTAAAGGCCTCGTAATAATCACTTAGTTGCACACCTTCGGAAGTGTGTCAGACGGACATTGAAAGTTGATTATCTCTTGTGGGTAAAGCTGTACAACCTCTGCAGAGTGTAAAACTATTCGAATAGCCGTGTCCGCGGTTATGGACATGCTAGCAGAACAACTCAAAGTTAGACTTTGGTTTTTGCTTGGAAAATAAACTTCTTCAAAACTGGTTTATCCAGATGGGAATTGGGCAGGAAGCCATGTGATAGGAGGGTATCCTTCACCATTTATGTGTGAATGTTATCTGACTATAAAATTGAGAATTTTATAAATTTTAGTTATAAAATAACTGCTTTGGAACTTAGTACCAGTATTTAAAAGAAATGCTGCTTTATGCAAATAAACCAATAAGCCTTTCTATTGTTACATCCATATATGCATGTCATTCTGTTACTTGACGGGTGTAACTTGCGAGCACGGAACTTGTGCTCATACTTTCTTTATGCAAACAAACATTTCAGAGGAGAAGGACTTTACTACCGATGTGGACCTCGACGACTAGGCCGCTTCCCTAGTCGATTGCCTGTGGCAAATTAACTGGACCCTACTACTTCTTCGTCTTCCGCTGTGTTTATTTTGTTGTGGACCTGTAAGCCTCCTTTGTAATCAACTCTGTTGTTTATTAATAAAATTGTGATATGATTTTGCTACCATATTTGTTTACTGTGTGAACTAGCTACTGATCATGGGACTAGTTCAGAAAGGCACAGAGGATCTGGGGTATTAATCCCGGGTTCTGACAGATAGTGTGAGACCCCGGTTTATTTAGCTTGTAATACTTAGCCTTCCATTGGCTCTAGCATCACAAACAAAATAAACCGTGTCTCGATGGACATGTGCTTCCTAGAAATTGCAGTACACATACATCATACAAAAGCATGCATCATTTCCATACATCATATGATAACAAGTCTACCAAAAGACATACATAATATAAGTTATTACAGAACAGCCGACCGGCCAAATGACATAAGGATTAAGTATCAAGTAACAGCGGAAGCAAAAGGTGCCATAAGATGGCTTAAACCAAAGACGACCGGTTAGCCACATAACACCACAGGGCAACCGACCGGGCTGCCAAGCTAATCGCCCCACACACTGCCACAGCACAACTCACAAAAGTGAGGCCCTTCGGGCTCACCTTCTTCCTTTGCACACAACAAGCAATGCAGATGAGTACAATAATCTACTCGCAAGACTTGGTTATATGAAAGCTGTATCCAAGAGAATTGGTTATATGGTTATTTGGACGCATAAAGCAAGTTATTTGCAATAATGTAATAGATTGAAAGCAATTTGACAAATCAGTTTTTAAGCATTAAATAACAGCGAGTAACAATAATTATCAAGTAACCACCTAGAAGTGACTAACCCAATAGCCACCACACATAGCATGAATCCCTGATTCATACCACCCATCAAGTTTTAATTTAAAATGTTGTAGTCTAGTTCTCACAGGGCGTTTCCGAGCATGTCCATAACCTAGGACGAGGCTATTCGAATAATTCAAAACCCTACAAGGGTGTACCAATGTACCCACACTTCAGACCGCCTTTAAGCCACATGATTTAGCACACTTCCTTAGGTATGCCGGCACGGCTAAGTCCTACGAGACATTTCCAATATTGTGTACCAACTAGGAGTCGCTCATATGGATAGAAACCCATACGCTTACATTGTAAAGCCAAAAAGACAACTACCCCTCGAGGTAAAGCTCTTTGGACAACTACAATGCTCCCACAAATAAATCACCTCATTTTACCACAACACAACACACCCACGCCCACCTACGACTCGTAGCTAACACACGCCAAAGTACTAAGTCAAGAGAGGTCCCATACCCTCTAGTGTGGTTAGCACGCAAGAATGCTCAGAACAGTGGCGCAAGTAACTCGGTCCTTAAATGACTAGGGCACCAATCTAGTCACACCCAAAGATCATACCATCTTACCAATGTGCCCAAGTCCAAATTGTTTTATTTTCAGTTTTAGTTTTGCAATTTGAACATAACACAAAGCTGAAATATAGAGATTATAATAAGTTTGTGTGATCAAGGTTATCGACCGACCATTTCTACCGATAGCTAAGTATGGCTAAGCAAAAACTCGTAAACTACTAAGTGACAAGGGTTCATCCAACGAACCCAAAATCACAGCGAGATAAACCTACGCTCAGTAGTAGAGGAAAGACATTTGCCTACTGATAATCCATCTACTGGGTTAACCATCGACAATAGTTAAAACAACATAGCAATGCATACATAGAATTTGCAAACAATATATTAGAATTTGAAAATAGTAGGAACAACATGATCAAATGATGCTACATCTGCTAGCCTTGCTGGAGTGTAGGATCTGATGACTGTGGCTCAGAATCAATATCAATATTATCTTCAGAACCTAACGCGAAAAGGCGATAAACAAATAAGAACGAAGAAGACCAAATAACTCCAACAGCAAAAGACATCCAAATCTAATGAAATTTATACAGCAGCAAGAATATGATTTTATATAATTTTAGGAACAAGAATCATGCAATTTGGATTTAATATGCAAAAGTTATAGCTAAAATGTAACATCCCAATTTTAGGCTTGTGTTTCAAATGTAAGAAAATGAGGGGAAATTAAAACTTTTTCTTACATCTTGCATTTCCTGTGTGCTCTGGACAATTGTTGTAAAGAGATTATGGGAATACAAAGATCACAAGTCATTTCGACCCATATCTTATTCTTCTTAGTCATCCTTGTTCCATCTTGTGATAATCTCCTGGAAATATTTTTCCTAAATTCTTGGGTTGGTATGTGACTCCTCTGGAAAGTTCCACAATTTTTAGAAATTGTTTGGATGCTGTTGGAGGAAAGTCAACCCAATTCAAAATCTAGTCAAACCTTGGACCAGCACCTTGTTAAATTTTTGGAGGAAAAAGCATAGCACAAAAACCTCTGAAAATTTTATACAAGGTCATCAACTCAGCTAGCAAGCTCCTGTAAAAATTCCATAATTTTTGGAGTAAGTTTGCTATCTCAAACAAATCCTCAAACTCCAAATCTGTTTGAAACTCAATTTAGGTTTGAGTCAAACTCGCTCTGACCGAGCCCAACTCAACCGACTTGGTCGAGCCATGTGCGCAGCGCCGCACCCGAGCTCAATCTCGCGCGCTGTTCTAGTCGTTGATCTCCATCCACCGCCACGACCTCCCGATCCGAGGAGCTCTTGAGCGCCTCGCCGCTTGGGGTGGTCCAAGCCGTGGATGTCCATCGGGGGCTCACGACCTCCCAGACCTCTCGCCCGCGCCGCACCTCCCCACCTCGGCGATTGGGACGCCCGTGACCTCCCAAGCAAACTGGGACGCCCAGACCTCCTTAGCGCTATGTCTCTTCCTCACGACCTCCCCGAGGTCCGCTCGCCATGAAATTTCGCACCTGCGGCGTGTGTCGTGGTCGAGCGCTTGGGGCGTGAGATGTCACCTTTGCCTCTTGTCAACGACTTTTCTCGCGACATGCATTTATTGCTAGTCGCTTTAACCTCCAAAGTCTTCACCGCTCGCCACTTGTCCTCGTGCGGCGTGCCGTTGGCGTGGGCATGGTTCTGCTCACAAAGGAGTTGCCCTAGCCCTTGCCAAACTCCCGTGCTATACATAGCCCAAAACTTCCTCTCCTTTTTCCTTCTTCGTTCTTGGTCGTGCTTGAGCTCCCTCGCTGAGTGGTCCTCAAACTCAAACCCCAAGAACACCACCACCGAAACCTCCATTGCCACCTTTGGAGCTCCTCGCCGGCTCGAGCTCAGTGGTTCCATCAACGTTTTTGCTGCTTTTCTTGTCATCTCGAGCACCTCGAGCATTCTTTAACTTGTCGTGGTTATCCATCGCAGAGGTGGTCAAGTTTGGGAGCCGCTTGTCGGGTCGAGGTCGCCTTCTTCTCCATCTCCCAAGCTCTTCACCGCGGACTTCATCGACCTCCTCCAAGTCCTCCGTCTTCCTCGGACCTTCCCTACACTCGGGTGAGTCCATCTTAGTCCCTTAGGGCTTAGGGTCTAGCTAGCTCACTGTGGCGCCGGCTTGGTCATTTTCGGTTTTGCCAAACACTTATCTCTCGCTCATTCTCGGCCGCGGCGTTTAAGGCCGCCGCCGCCGAGAGTGTCTCCGCTAGGTCCGCGACAATATTGCGAGTATATCGGTGCCCTTGGTCGGCGCCGCGAGGTCCCCATCGCCGGCGGCAAACCGCTGAGCCCGCCGATTTTGCGGTTCAAAACCTCCGCTTCGTCACTTTCTTAGACATCATCAATGCCCCATTTATTGCTAATCATTGGGTGCATTAATCCTGCTTTTAAGTCGTGCCATTGTGTCACCGACCAGGCCATGGGCTTAGAAGTTAAATCCAAGTCTTTGGTGCCCTTTAGGTTCATTCATTGCCAATCTTCAGAGCAATAAATTTGTCTTAGCCCCCTTTTTGTCGCCGTCCGGTGGTCCCGCGCCATTAAAAGAAAACCCTGACCTCCTGACTAATCTTGGCCGCTCACGACCTCTCCAAGATTAGATTTGGGCCTTAGGTTCTTTTCATAAAAACCTCGCCTCTAGGACCTCCCCAGATTAGATCCTAGCCGCTTAAGACCTCTTGAACTCCATCCGAGTCACTAGGACCACTCAAGCAAAAGGACCTCCTCGAGGTCATTTTTGTAAAACCACCTTCGGGACTTCCACCGAGGTCCTCTTTGCAAAAGACCTTCCTTGGCTATTTTTGCAAAGACCACCTCAGACCACCCTTGGGGTCCTCTTTGTAAAAGTCATCCCGGTCTTTTATAAAGACAACCCCGCTGCACCTCTTAGGCTCAATCCTAGCCGCTCACGAC
This sequence comes from Ampelocalamus luodianensis, assembly GCA_036346255.1. Classification (NCBI taxonomy): domain Eukaryota; kingdom Viridiplantae; phylum Streptophyta; class Magnoliopsida; order Poales; family Poaceae; genus Ampelocalamus; species Ampelocalamus luodianensis. The sequence continues at coordinate 55,755,180 of CM070620.1, forward strand.
CTCCCGGTTTAGATCCGAGCGTTAGATCTCGCTTGTAAAATCCTTAGCGCTGACCTCCCTCCGCGTCGATCGAACCGCCAGACCTCCTTAGGCTCGACCGAGCCGCCCGCATCTTCTCCCGTTAGATCACTACCGCTTAGGACCTCCCGAGTAGATCTTGGCCATCCAAGACCTCCTCGGTTAAATCCCAACCGCCCAGACCTCCTCGCTGATCGCGTCCCGTTAAAGACCTCCCTCGAGATCTAGACCGTTGAGGACCTCCTCCGCTTAGATCCGTAGCTTTAGGACCTCCCCTTCGCTCGGGACCGTTAGATCTAGATCTAACGGGCTAGACCTCCTCTCGTAGGCTTAGTCTTAGGAACTTCCCTAGTGCTCGGGATCGCGGATCTTGATCCGACGGCCACGACTCCGCGTAGGCGCGAAGACCTCCTCTGCGTGCGCCGCTGCATGCACCGGTCGTGGCCGTTGATCGATCTCAACGGTCCGACCTCCCAAAGGCGGGAGGAGGTCTTCCTGCGCCAGTGCTGAGGTTCGTGGCCTCGCGATGCAAGATCGACGCCCACGACCTCTCCTTTGTCTTCCATTCGGTTGGACCTCCGAGAGCTCAAAGTTTCCTAAGTCTTTTGTTGTTTCAAATTTCAAAAGTGCATAACTTTGTCATTTTAACTCCTTTTGAATGATTCCATTCTTTGTAGCTTTGTTATAGTATGAACTTAAATCTGAGAATGAAATTAGGCCCTGCTTTGTAGCAGAAAATGATTTAAACAACATGATCTTGTTTAATGGAAAATGATGTCTAGGAATTCATGGAAAATTTGTAAAACACATAACTTCCTCTCTGTAGTTGCAAACTAAGCAAACTCAACCCAGTAAATTTGGCTCAGACATGCTTTAATTTGATCTAGGCTTTGTCTCTATTCATGTTCCTAGGAAATGAGATATGCTAGTTGTAGAACTTAGAAAATCATAACTAAATCATCTTAACTCCAAATGACCTAAAATTTTATATGGGTTACCACTATACCAGTAGGTAGCTACCATAAAATTTCAGCTCCAAAATCTTTCTAGAAAATATTTTTGCTACAGTGCTAATTATGGCCGAAAATGAGTTTTTAAGTAATATCTTTTGCACCACAAATCCAAATTAGGTTTTTCCAGTTTCTATGTCTTGGTATATTTGTATTCTACCTTGCGTATAAATTTCGTTGTATTTGGATAATTTTTGCTTGCTCTTTTGTTTAAGTGTTGCTAGTCTTATTGGTTGTTCTTGGTTCTTTTGCCTTCCGCTTAGGGTTCGACATTTGCATGTAACCCCAGAACGACCCTCCGCAACAAATTGAGCAACAAAGCAGGTGCAAGCAGTTTGATCATGTTAATCCCAGATTTTAAGTATTTATGTTGATTACAAATTCTATGTATGCATTGCTATTTTGTTTTAATAGTTGGCCTAGTAGATGCATTTCTTAGCAAATGACTATCCTCTACTACCATGAGCCTAGGTTACTTGCTGTGACTAGAGTTCGTGGATGGGCTCTTGTCACTTAGTAGTTGCGAATTAATTGCTTAGCCATGCTTAGCTTCGTAGAAATGGGCGGTTATCGATTTGTCGATAACCTTGATCACACAAACTTATTATGTATTATGATTTCCATCTTGTGCCATGTCTACTTATGAAAACTAAAACTAAAAACAAAATGATTTAGACTTGGGCACAATGGTAAGATGGTGTGATTGTGGGTGTGATCGAATGGTGCCCGGTCAACAAGGACCGAACATCTTGTTACACTAAACCAAGCATTTTAGCGTGCTAACCACACTAGAGGGTATGGGACCTCTCTTGACTTAGTACTTTGGCGTGTATTGGCCCGGTCGCAGGAGGTCGCAGGAGGGATGGTGTTGGGAGATTGTAGTGTCCAAAGACTTCACCCGGATGGGATTTGTTGTCTTCGCTTGCAATGTAAGCGTATGGTGTTTCTACCCATACGAGCGCTCGTAGTTAATACACAATATTGGAAAGCGCTCAGAGGACTTAGCCGTGCTTACAGATACCTTCGAAGTGTGTTTTGGCTTAAAGGCGGTCCAAGTGTGGGTACATTGGTACACCCCGCAGGGTTAAAACTATTCGAATAGCCTCGCCCTAGGTTATGGACACGCTTGGGGAGGTCTTTCAAGAGTTAGACTACAACCTTTAAAATTAAAACTTGATGGGTGCTACGAATCGGGATTCGTATATGTTGTGGTGACTATTGGGTTAGTCACCTGTGTGGTTACTTGTATGTATCTTTACTTCATCATTACTTTGATAACAAAATAAATTTGCAAACTTGCTTTTAAAAGGTACTACATTATTGCAAATAAAGTTGGCTTCATGCAAAATGAGACATATGACCTCCACCTAAATAAGCTTGCATGTAGTTTATGAATAGGTCTGCTATTCCACACGTCGCCTTATGGTACAAAGACAATCTTGTACTCATTGCCTTGCTTAAATGTTTTTGTTGCAGAGGAGGAAGGTGAGCTCAAGGGCCTCACTTTTGTGAGTGTGTTGTGGTAGCTATGGGCGACTAGCTTGGCGCCCTGGTCGGTTGCCTTGTGGGTTATGTTGGCTAACCTGTCGACTTTTGTTCTAGCCATCTTATGGCGCTTTTGCTTCACTGTCATTCTTGTATATTGTTCTATTTGGCCGGTCGGCTCTCTTTTGTAATAACTTTACTTTATGTCGTTGTTGAACTTAGTGATATATGTTGTGTGGAATTGATGTGTATTTTTGATGATGTACATATGCTGCAATTCAGGAAGCATATGTCCATCGAGGCTTAGAATGTTTAATTAGTAATGCTAGAGCCATTTGGAGGTTAAGTGTTACTAGTTAAATATTCCGGGTCCTCACAAAGTTGGTATCAGAGCCATACTGACCGTAGAAACCCCTAGTTTGGTCGCCTTTAGGATATTTTGGAAACTTACTTTCAAATAGTTTATGAAAACTTAAGTAAGTTCTCTAATTTTATTCTTACTGTCTTAGCTTGCTCATCTCACCTTACTCTCACTTAAGTTTGAAAAAGTTGTTCCTCTCTCCTTTCAAAAATTAGCCTCTATCGATTAACTTGGTTTTGGGAGAACCATGAGAGAGCTTGGATAAAGGAAATAGGACAGCTAGCTAGTGGTGAGTAATTAGGGTAGGAAATGAGAGATAAATACAACTAAAACTTGTGGGAATAAAAGGGTAAGAAGTGATATGAGGTTAGCTAATGCCTATACTCTATTAGGTGGTTATACCTTGAATTTTGACTGGTTTGAGCTGGAAATTAGTGCTGAAATTTTGGGTCTTCTCAAACGACACTGCTCTTCCATACGGGTTAGTCGCTTCGGAAGTTGATTCGTGACTTATGGTCTCATGTTCTTTGTGACTATTCTTTGGTCATTTTAACTAAGTTTGGATTTCGTGCTCTTGGGTCTTGAATCGTGTGTCTAACTTGTCTTAGTAAATCGATGGTCGGTGGGACACGAGCGGCCGAATCACCGTAGTCCCGATGAGGGGCTTCCTCCACCGACCATGGCGGAAGTCCTCATGCAGATCGAACGCAATCGCTCGGAGGACCGCAGGTGCCGGAGGTCATCGCCAGAACACCTCCACTTCCTCCGTGCCTCGATCCGGAGGGGTGGACATCGCACTCGTGGGGACTTGCGGAGTTCCTCCGCACGCAGCCTCCTACCTTCTCCCGTCCGAGGATCCTTGACGCAGACGATCGGCCGCGCTCGTTGAGCGGAAGCTCAACGCTGCTCGCCCGTGGAGCAGGAGCGGCACTTTTCGCATCCCATCGCTTGGAGGGTGCGGCACTCATGGTGGGAGAATTTCCTCGCCATGCAGCCCGCGGACACGTGGTCTCGTGAGGAGTTCGCCGCCTTTCCGTCGGGCCCATGTCCCCGCCGCCGATGAAGTCAAGAAGAAGGAGTTCCTTGCGCCAAACAGGGCGCAAATCACACCGAGTACCTCCATGAGTTCAACCATTTGGCGAGGTACGCGCTGCGAGGTGGCCACCGATGAGGCCAAGCAGAGAAGTTCATGGAGGGTTTGTCTCGAGGAGCTTCAGACAAGCTCTCTATTGTGGACTTCGACTTCCGCACCTTGGTGGACAAGACCATCATCGCCGAGCACAAGGCGAGCGCTGGCGAGTCCCGCAAGCGCAAGTGGGAGGCCCAGCCGTCCGCACAGCCGGCCTCGCTCGCCCCCGAAGTTGGGCTGCACCGGTGGCCCGCCCCTTGGCTTCACCACCGCCGAGGCCTTCAGCACCACCCCACGCCCTCCGCAGTTGTGACTCGATCACGTGCGCCGCGACCCAGCCAGCAGGTGTTCCCGCAACCCGCGCGCCGACGCCACCGCTTCATCGCACAACAAGGGCCACTACGCGAGTAGTTGTCCTAAGAAGATCGAGCGCCCTCGCCCCAATGGAGGACGCGGGCAAGGGAGTGGTCACCCACCACCGTAAGACCCCGGCTTGGGGAGCGCCGAGTCAACCACATCTCGGCCGAGGAGGCACAGGAGGCGCCTCGACGTGGTGTTGGGTACGCTCCTTGTTAATTTGCGCCTGCTACGCTTTATTTGACTCGGGCCTCGCATTCTTTTATTTCGAGGTCTTTGTCGTTGATTGTGGGCTTCACCGTGTTCCTTTGGGATTCCATCGCTGATTCGCTCTCCGGTTCGAAATGAGAGCCGACCAAGTATGCCGGGATGTTCCTATCCACATCGAAGGAGTGAGATTCTTGGCGAATCTTATCCTACTCGACTCGCACGCCCGACGTGATTCTTGGCATGGATTGGTTGTCCCAACACTTGGGGCAAATCGATTGCGCCAGAAGATTGTCTACCTCACCATCCTTCGGTGAACAGGTTGGGTTTTCGCCACGCTGCAGAGCCCCATCTTTATGTCCTTGAAGCAAAGCCGATTGGAGATTCACGACGTCCCTATCGTGTGCGACTTCGCGGATGTCTTTCCGAAGACTTGCCCAAGATGCCACCGCTCGAGATCCGAGTTCGTGATAGAGTTGCTGCCCGCATCGCCTCTATTTCTAAGAGGCCGACGCATGCCTCCTAATGAGTTGGAGGAGCTGAAGAAGCAATCGGGTGAGCTGCAAGAGAAGGGTTTTATCCGTCCTAGCTCATCTCCTTGGGGTTGTCCAGTTATCTTTGTGAAGAAGAAGGACAAGACCTTGCGCATGTGTGTTGATTACCGTCCGCTTAATGAGGTGACGGTAAAGAACAAGTATCCTTTGCCCCGTATTGATGATCTTTTCGATCAATTGACCGGAGCACGAGTCTTCTCCAAGATTGACTTGAGACTGGCTATCATCAAGTCGATCGGGCCGAGGATATTCCTAAGACGGCTTTTGCTACTGTTATGGCCTTTACGAGTACACCGTCATGTCTTTTGGTTTGACTAATGCTCCCGCTTTATTCATGAATCTTATGAACTCGGTATTCATGGAGTATTTGGATAGGTTTGTGGTGGTATTCATCGATGATATCCTTATCTACTCCAAGAGCGAAGAAGAGCATGCTGAGCATCTTAAGCTTGTGTTGGGCAAGCCGCGTGAGCACCACCGTATGCCAAATTCAGCAAGTGCGAGTTCGTTGAAGGAAGTGGCATTCTGGGCCATGTTCTTTCAGCAGGAGGTGTGGTCGTGGATCCTAGCAAGGTCGGTGATGTGCTATCTTGGGGTCACCAAGTCGACCACGGATGTGCGGAGTTTTCTTGGTTTGGTGGCTACTATCGCCGCTTCATCGAGAACTTCTCCAAGATTGCAAAGCCTATGACCGAATCGCTCAAGAAAGACCGTAAGTTTGAGTGGTCCGCTTGCTTGTGATGTGAGTTTTCAGAACTCAAGAAGCGATCGACCTCACCCAAAGTGCTTGTTCTCCCGATATTCACAAGAGTTTTGATATCTATTGTGATGCTTCTCGCCGTGGTCTTGGTTGTGTTCTTATGCAGAGGGCAAGGTTGTGGCCTATGCATCGCGGCAGCTTGAGGCCTCATGAACTCAACTATCCTACCCATGACTTGGAGTTAGTCTGCAGGGTCCATGCGCCAAGATTTGGCGGCATTATCCGATTGGTAACCGCTGTGAGGTGTATTCACCACAAGAGCTTGAAGTACTTGTTCACCCAACAGATCTCGAACCTCGTGCAAAGAAGATGGTTGGAATTGATCAAGGATTACGACATGGGTATTCAGCACCATCCGGCAAGGCCAATGTCGCTATGCGGATGCACTCGACCGGAAGGTGTATTGCAATATGTTGATGCTCCAAGAGCAAAGACCGCCTCATTTCGTAATTTCAGCGCTTTAATTTGGGTTTGATCGAGCACGGTTCCTTGCTACCTTGGTTGTGCAACCAACCTTGTGGACCAAATCAAGGCGCACAAACAGATGATGCCGTGTGAGCGGATCAAGCGTAACATCAAGGATGGATAGCCAAGTGCTTTTCGAGAGGACGAGCATGGCGTTGTGTGGTTTGGGCAGCGCCTTGTGGTTCCTAAGGTCATGGAATTGCGGAATATGATTCTCCGCAAGCCCATGACTCTCCTTTGTCTATTCACCCGGGCTACCAAGATGTATCAGATCTTCGCCGAGATTCCGTGGACCCGAATGAAGCGCGAGATTGCCAAGTTCGTTGTCGAAAGCGACGTGGCCGTTGTCGTGAAGGCCGAACATCGCAGCCAAAGGTCTTCTTCACCTTTGCCGCTGAGTGGAAGTGGATTCCGCATGGACTTCATCACCGGATTGCCCCGCTCGTCCAAGGGAATGATGCCATTTGGGTCGTGATCGACAGTTGACTAAAGTGGCACATTTCCTTCCCGCCAAGACTCGCCGTGGGGCCTTTGGCCGAACTTTATGTCTCGAGGATTGTGAGTCTTCACGGTGTACCAAAGACGATTATTTCGATCGTGGTGCACTTTTCACTCGCGTTTTGGCATAGTCCGCAAGAGACTATGGGACCCGCCTTCATTTCAAGATGCCCTTTCATCCTCGGGATCGATGGCCGACGGAGCGAGTCAACCAAGTGTTGGAAGATATGTTCGCGCCATGCTTCTTTCCTATGGGAAGAAGTGGGAGAAATGCCTACCATTTGCCGAGTTCTCCTACAACAACAGCTTTCAGTGCCGCTTTGGCATGGCGCCATTTGAGGCTTTGTATGGGAGGAGGTGCAGAACCCCGTTGAACTGGTCGAGATCGTGAGCGGCGCTTTTCTGTCCGATTCGATCAATGTGGCCGAAAGTCAAGTTCGCGAATCCACGAGCATCCGCGCACGCCCACCTGCATAAAGAGCTATGCGCATCGCCGCCGCCGTGAGTTGAGCTTTGAGCCCAATGACTTTGTGTATCTCAAAGTCTCACCCTTGAAGGGCCATCGCTTTGGCATCAAGGGCAAGTTGGCTCCTCGATATGTTGGGCCTTACCGTATCACCGAGAGAGTTGGAGCAGCAGATACAAAGTTGGAGCTACCAATGCACTTGAGGGTGTGCATGATGTGTTCCATGTCCCACCAAGAAGTGCCTCCGTGTCCCGATCGAGGAAGTCCGCTGGAGGTTCTCGATGTGCGTGAGAATTTGACCTACCGCGAGCATCCTGCTCGCATTCTTGAGGAATCGAACGGAGAACAAGGAACCGTGTCATCAAGTTCCTTAAGGTTCAGTGGTCAAACCATTCTCAAGATGAGGCAACCTGGGAGCGGGAAGATCGCCTGCGCGCATTTTCCTTCTTTCTTCTCCGAGTAAACTAATCTCTGCCGAGATTCTTGTAAGGGGGAGAGTTGTAACATCCCAATTTTAGGCTTGTGTTTCAAATGTAAGAAAATGAGGGAAATTAAAACTTTTTCTTACATCTTGCATTTCTGTGTGCTCGACAATTGTTGTAAAGAGATTATGGGAATACAAAGATCACAAGTCATTTCACCCATATCTTATTCTTCTTAGTCATCCTTGTTCCATCTTGTGATAATCTCCTGAAATATTTTTCCTAAATTCTTGGGTTGGTATGTGACTCTCCGAAAGTTCCACAATTTTTAGAAATTGTTTGGATGTCGTTGGAGGAAAGTCAACCCAATTCAAAATCTAGTCAAACCTTGACCAGCACCTTGTTAAATTTTTGGAGGAAAAGCATAGCACAAAAACCTCTCAAAATTTTATACAAGGTCATCAACTCAGCTAGCAAGCTCCTGTAAAAATTCCATAATTTTTGGAGTAAGTTTGCTATCTCAAACAAATCCTCAAACTCCAAATCTGTTTGAAACTCAATTTAGGTTTGAGTCAAACTCGGCTCGGACCGAGCCCAACTCAACCGACTCTGTCGAGCCATGCGCAGCGCCGCACCCGAGCTCAATCTCGCGCGCTGCTCTAGTCGTTGATCTCCATCCACCGCCACGACCTCCCCGATCCGAGGAGCTCTTGAGCGCCTCGCCGCTGGGGTGGTCCAAGCCGTGGATGTCCATCGGGGCTCACGACCTCCCAGACCTCCTCGCCGCGCCGACCTCCCCACCTCGGCGATTGGGACGCCCAGACCTCCCAAGCAAACTGGGACGCCCAGACCTCCTTAGCGCTATGTCTCTTCCTCACGACCTCCCGAGGTCCGCCGCATGAAATTTCGCACTCTGCAGGCGTGTGTCGTGGTCGAGCGCTGGGGCAGTGAGATGTCACCTTTGCCTCTTGTCAACGACTTTTCTCACGACATGCATTTATTGCTAGTCACTTTAACCTCCAAAGTCTTCACCGCTCGCCACTTGTCCTGCCGCGCGCGTGCTGCAAGGTGGGCATGGTTCTTGCTCACAGTGAGTTGCCCTAGCCCTTGCCAAACTCCCGTGCTATACATAGCCCGAAAACTTCCTCTCCTTTTTCCTTCTTCGTTCTTGGTCGTGCTTGAGCTCCCGGCTGAGTGGTCCTCAAACTCAAACCCCAAGAACACCACCACCGAAACCTCCATTGCCACCTTTGAGCTCCTCGCCAAGCTCGAGCTCCAAAGGGTTCCATCAACGTTCTTGCTGCTTTTTCTTGTCATCTCGAGCACCTCGAGCATTCTTTAACTTGCCGTGGTTATCCATCGCAGAGTGGTCAAGTTTGGGAGTCGCTTGTCGGGCCGAGGTCGCTTCTTCTCCATCTCCCAAGCTCTTCACCGCGGACTTCATCGACTCCTCCAAGTCCCTCCGTCTTCCTCCGACCTTCCTACACTCGGGTGAGTCCATCTTAGTCCCTTAGGGCTTAGGGTCTAGCTAGCTCACTGTGGCGCCACTGGTCATTTTCGGTTTTTGCCAAACACTTATCCTCCGCTGCCTCGGCCGCGGCGTTTAAGGTCGCCGCCGCCGAGTGTCTCCGCTTAGGTCCGCGACAATATTGCGAGTATATCGGTGCCCTTGGTCGGCGCGCGAGGTCCTCATCGCCGCGGCAAACCGTTGAGCCCGCCGATTTTGCCGCTCAAAACCTCCGCTGTCACTTTCTTAGACATCATCAATGCCCCATTTATTGCTAATCATTGGGTGCATTAATCCTGCTTTAAGCCGTGCTATCGTGTCACCGACTGTGGGCCATGGGCTTAGAAGTTAAACCAAGTCTTTTGGTGCCCTTTAGGTTCATTCATTGCCAATCTTCGTGAGCAATAAATTTGTCTTAGCCGCCTTTTTGTCGCCGTCCGGTGGTCCCGCCATTAAAAGAAAACCCCGACCTCCTGACTAATCTTGGCCGCTCACGACCTCTCCAAGATTAGATTTGGGCCTTAGGTTCTTTCCGCAAAACCTCGCCTCTAGGACCTCCCCAGATTAGATCCTAGCCGCTTAAGACCTCTTGAACTCCATCCGAGTCACTAGGACCACTCGCGCAAAGGACCTCCTCGAGGTCATTTTTGTAAAACCACCTTCGGGACCTCCACCGAGGTCCTCTTTGCAAAAGACCTTCCTTGGCTATTTTTGCAAAGACCACCTCAGACCACCCTTGGGGTCCTCTTTGTAAAAGTCGTCCCGGTCTTTTATAAAGACAACCCCGCTGCACTCTTAGGCTCAATCCTGGCCGCTCACGACTCTCCCCGCTTAGATCTCGAGCGTTAGATCTCGCTTGTAAAATCTCTAGCGCCGACTCCTCCGCGCCGATCCAACCGCCAGACCTCCTTAGGCTCGATCCGAGCCGCCCGCATCTTCTCCCGTTAGATCACTACCGCTTAGGACCTCCCCAGCAGATCTTGGCCATCCAAGACCTCCTCGGTTAAATCCCAACCGCCCAGACCTCCTCGCTTGATCGCGCCCGCAAAGACCTCCTCCGAGATCTAGACCGCTGAGGACCTCCTCCGCTTAGATCCGTAGCTTTAGGACCTCCCTTCGGCTCGGGACCGTTAGATCTAGATCTAACGGCTAGACCTCCTCTCGTAGGCTTAGTCTTAGGAACTTCCCTAGTGCTCGGATCGCGTGATCTTGATCCGACGGCCACGACTCTCGTTAGGCGCGAAGACCTCCTCTGCGTCGCGCTGCATGCACCGGTCGTGGCCGTTGGATCAGATCTCAACGGTCCGACCTCCCAAAGGCGGGAGGAGGTCTTCCGCGCTGTGCTGAGGTTCAGGGCCTCGCGATGCAAGATCGACGGCCCACGACCTCTCCTTTGTCTTCCGCCGGTTGGACCTCCCGAGAGCTCAAAGTTTCCTAAGTCTTTTGTCGTTTCAAATTTCAAAAGTGCATAACTTTGTCATTTTAACTCCTTTTGAATGATTCCATTGTCGTAGCTTTGTTATAGTATGAACTTAAATCGAGAATGAAATTAGGCCCTGCTTTGTAGCAGTAAAATGATTTAAACAACATGATCTTGTTTAATGGAAAATGATGTCTAGGAATTCATGGAAAATTTGTAAAACACATAACTTCCTCTCTGTAGTTGCAAACTAAGCAAACTCAACCTGTAAATTTGGCCTCAGACATGCTTTAATTTGATCTAGGCTTTGTCTCTATTCATGTTCCTAGGAAATGAGATATGCTAGTTGTAGAACTTAGAAAATCATAACTAAATCATCTTAACTCCAAATGACCTAAAATTTTATATGGGTTACCACTATACCAGTAGGTAGCTACCATAAAATTTCAGCTCCAAAATCTTTCTAGAAAATATTTTGCCAGTGCATAATTATGGCCAAAATGAGTTTTTAAGTAATATCTTTTGCACCACAAATCCAAATTAGGTTTTTCCAGTTTCTATGTCTTGGTATATTTGTATTCTACCTCATGTATAAATTTCGTTGTATTTGGATAATTTTTGCTTGCTCTTTGTTTAAGTGTTGCTAGTCTTATTGGTTGTTCTTGGTTCTTTTGCCTTCCGCTTAGGGTTCGACATTTGCGGTAACCCCAGAACGACCTCCGCAACAAATTGAGCAACAGCAAGGTGCAAGCAGTTTGATCATGTTAATCCCAGATTTTAAGTATTTATGTTGATTACAAATTCTATGTATGCATTGCTATTTTGTTTTAATAGTTGGCCTAGTAGATGCATTTCTTAGCAAATGACTATCCTCTACTACCATGAGCCTAGGTTACTTGTCGTGACTAGAGTTCGTGGATGGGCTCTTGTCACTTAGTAGTTGCGAATTAATTGCTTAGCCATGCTTAGCTTCGTAGAAATGGGCGGTTATCGATTTGTCGATAACCTTGATCACACAAACTTATTATGTATTATGATTTCCATCTTGTGCCATGTCTACTTATGAAAACTAAAACTAAAAACAAAATGATTTAGACTTGGGCACAATGGTAAGATGGTGTGATTGTGGGTGTGATCGAATGGTGCCCGGTCAACAAGGACCGAACATCTTGTTACACTAAACCAAGCATTTTAGCGCATAACCACACTAGAGGGTATGGGACCTCTCTTGACTTAGTACTTTGGCGTGTATTGGCTCCGGGTCGCAGGAGGTCGCAGGAGGGATGGTGTTGGGAGCATTGTAGTGTCCGAAAGACTTCACCCGGATGGGATTTGTTGTCTTTCGCTTGCAATGTAAGCGTATGGTGTTTCTACCCATACGAGCGCTCGTAGTTAATACACAATATTGGAAAGCGCCTCAGAGGACTTAGCCGTGCGCATACCTTCGAAGTGTGTTTTGGCTTAAAGGCGATCCAAGTGTGGGTACATTGGTACACCCCGCAGGGTTAAAACTATTCGAATAGCCTCGCCCTAGGTTATGGACACGCTTGGGGAGGTCTTTCAAGAGTTAGACTACAACCTTTAAAATTAAAACTTGATGGGTGCTACGAATCGGGATTCGTATATGTTGTGGTGACTATTGGGTTAGTCACTTGTGTGGTTACTTGTATGTATCTTTACTTATCATACTTTGATAACAAAATAAATTTGCAAACTTGCTTTTAAAAGGTACTACATTATTGCAAATAAAGTTGGCTTCATGCAAAATGAGACATATGACCTCCACCTAAATAAGCTTGCATGTAGTTTATGAATAGGTCTGCTATTCCACACGTCAGTCTTGCGGGTACAAAGACAATCTTTGTACTCAGTTGCCTTGCTTAAATGTTTTTGTTGCAGAGGAGGAAGGTGAGCCTCAAGGGCCTCACTTTTGTGAGTCGTGTTGTGGTAGCTTATGGGCGACTAGCTTGGCGGCCCGGTCGGTTGCCTTGTGGGTTATGTTGGCTAACCGGTCGACTTTTGTTCTAGCCATCTTATGGCGCTTTTGCTTCCGCTGTCATTCTTGTATATTGTTCTATTTGGCCGGTCGGCTCTCTTTTGTAATAACTTTACTTTATGTCGTTGTTGAACTTAGTGATATATGTTGTGTGGAATTGATGTGTAATTTTGTGATGATGTACATATGCTGCAATTCTGGGAAGCATATGTCCATCGAGGCTTAGAATGTTTAATTAGTAATGCTAGAGCCATTTGGAGGTTAAGTGTTACTAGTTAAATATTCCGGGTCCTCACATAAAATACACTCTCTCAGCCTATTAAATCAACTAAATTAATTACTGGTACTGTTCATGGTGAAAATTTCCAGAATGATCTAAGGCCCAAAATTTTTATGATAGGTAGGTTATGGCATCCTAAGAACAGCAAAGTTGAGTTTACTAAATTTGGAGTTATAATGATTTACTTATGATTTTTATAAGTTGTAAACCTAACACAAGTTACTTTACAGAAACATAGCCATGTTCAAAACCTGTTTTCTATTAAAGTACACTAATAGAGGAATTTAACAAAATTGATTTTGCACAAATTGGAATTATACCGAAAAATATATGCATTTTACAAGGTTTCATTCATTTTCTCAAATATTGTAAAATGGCTGATATCAAGTTATTAGTGTTTGTAAAACATTTCGCTACCGAAACTTATCTAAATGCATTTTTAGATTGAATTTTAGTTAAACATGAATTTACCCTAACTAGAATCAACTAAAAAGGAATTAAGACAATTTAGTTATGCATTTTCTAAGTTTTCCTTGAATTTCAAGAACATTAAATAATGGCAGCAACGAATCAATAAAGCTTATAACATTTTCTGCTGTAAAAACATGGCTAAATGTATTTTTAAATTAAACTATAGTGAAACATGAATTTAATGCAGTTGGAAACATCTAAAAAGGATTTAAAATGAATTAGTTATGAGTTTCTAAAGTCTTAATACAATTTCCAGTTGACAAATAAATGCTTACTGAAATATAACAAACTTATCAGAACTAAAAGACGTGGACGGCTATGGGCCTCAGATGCAAAATCTAAAGGCTCACATGTGCTGGGAATAGCGCACGCGTGCGATTCCAAAAGGAGTCCACCGTTGGATCTAGATCCAACGGCTCACATGGATGGAAACATTCGGAACGTGCGAATGCCCCGGCCATCCACAGCCGCAGATCTTGAGATGAGCGACTCAGAGCGCACTTCCCTTTGGGGAGTCCGAACAGCATACGAATCTCAGCCGTCCAACGCGAGATGGATGACCCATAGCGATTAGGAAACCCGAGGGTCCGAACGTTCCCTAGATCTGGGCGTTGATCACAATATCGACGGTCCACGATCAACAAAACGTTATGCACGGGGCTTAAGTGCGCGGGGGGGGGAGGGTTAATGCGGGCCCACACGTCAGTGAGACAATGAACCATATTAAAACATACTAACTATCCCTAATGACTGGTAATGACAAGATCATTAATGGTGTCCTAACGACCACCGAAAACAGGCGATTACGCCCGACAAAAGCCCGAGCGGAAACTACAGCTTGTTGTCGGCGACTCCGGCCACGGCGGCGCAACCATAAGACTAAAATGGATTCGCAATAGTCCTGCGATCCTGATGGTGGTGACCTCGCCGGCGGCGAAGGTCCACAACGCCGGCTAGCCGGAAAGTAGTGACGGTGACCAAATCGGCTAAAAGCGAAAATGCATCAAAAGCTCCGCAGCAGTCCAGAGAAGCGTGTGCCACAGCATCTAAGGACTAATAAGAAGCTATCTTGGCCAAGAAGAGCTTCAAAGATGGCGGAGATGGTTTGACCACGGTGGAGCTTGCCGGACCCGAGGAAGAGGATGTGAAATTAGAGACTTGAGCCAAAATGAACACCACTGGTGGTCAAAATAGCTACAATATAGCCCAAAGAAGCTGCATGAGCAAATAATTGAGAAATAGAGCACTCACCGGAGCTGAGTAAGAAAGGGGACGGTTTCGGCCGAATTTGAACAAACCCCAAGTTTGTCAAATCCTGTGAATGAAACCCAAAATTGAGTGAGGGGAAATGATTAGGGTGCTAAGGAGCTCAAAAGGGTACAAGAAAGCTTGAAGATGAACCACTGGAGCACCAAGATCCACAACTGAGCTTCTCGGGCCAACAATGGTGATTTGGTGTTTTTGGTGTATTAAGCTCCAAAAATGAAAAAGGAGCTAAGGGTGGTGTAAAGGAACACCAGGAGGGGATTTTGGGACCTTTATAACGCTTGAAAAACTAGGGTTTGGCAAAGGAGCCTCTCGGGTGAGCTAAGTCCATGATACAACCATGGACCAAAAAGAAAGATGATGGAGATGTAGGAGTAGGGTGTGCCTCTCGGCGGAAAGCACCTGCAAGCACTTAATGCCGACAAGGGAGACGTTGCTGGGGAGCACGATTTGACCCAAACCATGCCTCTCTCTATCGCTCCTCTGTTCACGCACGGCACGAGGTTGAAGATGACCAGAGAAAAGGCTAGGACGCTGTGAGCTGTTGGATTGAGAAAGAACAGCTCAGATCGAACGAAACAATCGGATGTCCGAACGTATCAAGCGACGTGGACGATCCGATTTTAATCCAACGGCTGGGGTTCGCCCAAGGCTCCCGAGGTTTGAATCAACAGAGAGGATCGTGAACCCTTGGATCAGAAATGAACGGTCACGATTAAATGTGTCCTTCGGAGGTCCGAATGTTCTCAGACAATCAGGAGGTTGGATCAAGATCTAACGGTCCACATGGATTAGCATAATCGCGCGGTCCGAATGTTCACGCGAACATGGGCCGAGCGATTAGGATCCAACGGCTGAGATTGGATGCACGCTTATAAGCCGGACCGGGTGCAGTTAGTTGACTGGACCAAGTTGAGTGGCTCGAGTCCGAGTCTGACTTGCACCCATCGAACATTGAAATCAGATTTTGAGTTTTAAAAAGGAGCTGAGACTTTGGGGATTTATTTGAGATAGCAAAACAACTCCAAAAATTCTGAAATTTTTATTGGAGCTTGCTAACTCAGATATTAACCTTGTGTAAAATTCTGCAAGGCTCTGGTTTAGGGTTTGACTGAAAGTCAAACAGGTTTGAGTGCCTTCTAAAAATATTCAAACAACCTCTAAAAATTGTGAAATTTTTCAGAGGCGTCACATGCCATCCCAGGAACTTAGGAAAAATATTTCCAAATGATGATCACAAGATTTAAGATGAAACTTTTTGGAAGACAAGGTTTTGGGATCAAAAGACTTGTGGCTTTGTATTTCCATAATTCTTGTACAGGGATTGTTTAGAACATACATGAAATACATGATGTAAGAAAAAGTTTTAATTTCTACTCATTTTCTTACATTTGAAACACAAGTCCAAAATTGGGATGTTACAAATCTCCCCCCTTACAAGAATCTCGTCCCGAGATTCCGTTTACTCGGAGAAGAAAGACGGGTAGTCATTACGAAGGCGATCTTCCCGCTCTCTAGTTGCCTCATCCTCGGAATGATTTGACCACTGAACCTTAAGGAACTTGATGACACGGTTCCTGGTTCTCTGTTCAGATTCTTCGAGAATACGAACAGGATGCTCATGGTAGGTCAAATTCTCTTGCACATCGAGATTTTCCAATGGAGTTTCTTCAATTGGAACATGGAGGCACTTCTTCAAGTGGGACACATGGAACACATCATGTACCCCCTCAAGTGCAGCTGGTAACTCCAATCTGTATGCAACAGCTCCAATTTTCTCGATGATGCGATAAGGTCCAACATATCGAGAAGCTAACTTGCCCTTGATGCCAAAACGCTGATGGCCCTTGAAAGGTGAGACTTTGAGATACACGAAGTCATTGGGATCAAAGCTCAACTCTCAGCGACGACGATCTGCATAGCTCTTTTGCCTGGACTGGGCCACACGCAAATGCTCGTGAATCAACTGAACCTGGCTTTTGGCCTCATTGATTGAGTCTGGGCCGAAGAACTGTCGCTCACCAGTTTCTGACCAGTTCAATGGGGTTCTACACCTCCTCCCATACAATGCCTCAAAAGGTGTCATGCCAAGACTAGCCTAGAAGTTGTTGTTGTAGCAGAACTTAGCAAACGACAGGCATTTCTCCCAATTCTTCCCATAGGAAAGAACACAAGCACGGAGCATATCTTCCAACACTTGGTTGACTCTCTCCGTCTGACCATCAGTTTGAGGATGAAAGGCTGTGCTGAAAGTAAGACGGGTCACCATAGTCTCTTGCAGACTATGCCAAAACTGAGAGGTGAAAAGAGAACCACGATCTGACACAATCGTTCGTGGCACACCATGCAAGCACACAATGCGAGATATGTAGAGATCCGCCAACTGACCCACATCAATCTTCACTCGAACTGGAAGAAAATGGGCCACCTTAGTCAATCGATCAATGATAACCCACAAGACATCCTTCCCCGAAGAGGTACGGGGCAGACCGGTGATGAAGTCCATGTCAACGTTATCCCACTTCCACTCAGGCACTAGCAAAGGCTGAAGAAGACCTGCTGGACGCTGATGTTCAGCCTTGACACGACAGCACACGTCACACTCGGCAACGAACTTGGCAATCTTGCGCTTCATACGGGTCCACCAAAATCTCTGACGAAGGTCCTGATACATCTTGGTGGCCCCGAGGTGAATGGACAAGGGGGAGTCATGGGCTTCACGGAGAATCAAATCCCGCAATTCAACGACCTTTGGAACCATAAGGCGCTGTCCAAACCACACAACACCATGCTCATCCTCTGAGAAGCACTTGGCTGTCCCATCCCTTATATTTTGCTTGATTTGACTCACACCAACATCTGTCTGCTGTGCAGCCTTGATTTGGTCCACCAAGGTTGGTTGCACAACCAAGGTAGCAAGAGAACCATGCTCAATCAAACCCAAATTGAGCCGCTGAAATTCTTCAAGAAGAGCAGGCTGTTGCTTTTGGAGCACTAAAGTATTGCAATACACCTTTCGACTTAGTCCATCTGCAACAACATTGCTTTGCCCGGATGATACTGAATACCCATATCATAATCCTTGATCAATTCCAACCATCTTCTTTGCCTAAGGTTCAGATCTGGCTGGGTGAACAAATATTTCAAGCTCTTGTGATCAGAATACACCTCACAACGGTTGACAATCAGATAATGCCGCCAAATCTTGAGTGCATGAATCACAGCAGCTAACTCCAAATCATGGGTAGGATAGTTGAGTTCATGAGGCCTCAACTGCCTTGATGCATAGGCCACTACCTTGCCTTCTTGCATAAGAACACAACCGAGTCTGACGAGAGGCATCACAATAGATATCAAAACTTTTGTGAACATCGGGAAGCACAAGCATTGGAGCTGAAGTCAAGTGCTTCTTGAGTTCCTGAAAACTCTCATCACAAGCAGAGGACCACAGAAATTTCTTATCCTTCTTGAGCAACTCAGTCATCGGCTTCGCGATCTTGGAGAAGTTCTCGATAAAGCGGCGGTAGTAGCCCGCTAAACGAAGAAAACTCCGTACATCGGTGACTGACTTGGGCTGACCCCAAGATAGAACATCGCTGACCTTGCTAGGATCCACAGCTACACCCCCTGCTGAAAGAACATGGCCTAAG
This sequence comes from Ampelocalamus luodianensis, assembly GCA_036346255.1. Lineage (NCBI taxonomy): Eukaryota > Viridiplantae > Streptophyta > Magnoliopsida > Poales > Poaceae > Ampelocalamus > Ampelocalamus luodianensis. Next base: position 55,773,502 of record CM070620.1, read on the forward strand.
AATGCCACTTCCTTCAACCAGAACTCACACTTGCTGAACTTGGCATACAGCTGGTGCTCACGCAGCTTTCCCAATAAAATCTGCAGATGCTCAGCATGCTCCTCTTCACTCTTGGAGTGGATAAGAATGTCATCAATGAATACCACCACAAACCTATCCAAATACTCCATGAACACCGAGTTCATAAGATTCATGAATAAAGCGGGAGCATTGGTTAAGCCAAATGACCTGACAGTGTACTCGTAAAGGCCATAACGAGTAGTGAAAGCCGTCTTTGGAATATCTTCAGGGCTGATCCGGACTTGATGATACCCCAACCTCAAGTAAATCTTGGAGAATACACGGGCTCCAGTCAATTGGTCAAAGAGATCATCAATGCGAGGCAAAGAATACTTATTTTTCACCGTCACTTCATTAAGCGGACGGTAATCAATACACATACGCAGGGTCTTGTCCTTCTACTTTACAAAAATAACAGAACAACCCCAAGAAGATGAGCTAGGACGGATAAAACCCTTTGCTTGAAGCTCACCTAACTACTTCTTCAGCTCCTCCAACTCATTAGGAGGCATTCGGTACGGCGCCTTAGAAATTGTAACATCCCAAATTCTGTACTTGTGTTTCAAATGTAAGAAAATGAGTAGAATTTAAAACTTTTTCTTACGTCAAGAATTTCCTGTGTGTACTAAACAATTATTGTACAAGGGTTTGGAAATACAAAGTCACAAGTCTTTTGATCCAAATCTTGATCCTCCAAAAACCATCTTGTTGGATATTTTGATCATCTCCTGGAAATATTTTTCCTAAGTCCTTGGGTTGATGTGGGACCCCTCTGAAAAATTTCACAATTTTTAGAGCAAGTTTGTTGCCCATAAAAGTTCTTCCAAACTCAGCTTTGGATTTCAAACTCAATCTGGGGTTTGCACTGTTGCTTGGGTCCGCACCAGAGCCTGGCTCGTGCCACCTGGCTCGGTCAAACCAACTAAAAGCACCAGCCCGAGCCCGTGCAACCTCGCCAGCCACACAGCCCTTGGATCTCAATCCAACCGCAAAGACCTCCTCTGGTCTTTGTAAAAGGCCTCTCACCCGCACGACCTCCTTAGGTTCTATTTGCAAAGACGACCCTCGAGGACCTCCCCTAGGACCTCCTTTGCACCTTTTGCAAAGACCACCCTAGGGCGACCTCCTCAGCCCTCCACGACCACCCTAGCACTTGGGTGATCGTGGGCCGTCCATCTTGAGATCTGTGGCTCGGACCTCCCCTAAGTGTTAGGACCTCTAACACATAGTTCTAAATCTGAGCCCTTAGATTTTCATCCAACCGTTCAGACCTCCCTAGTGGGAGCTCAGTGCAGATTTCAGCCGTTACACTTGTTGACCAGTCCTCCCTGGTTTTCTCACTGACTGGTGGGGCCTTGTCATTATCAATTTTTGTGCATGGCAGTAGAGAGCAGTGCCTTGTCAACTCTAGGGCTGACAAACGGCTATGTGCTACCAACATTAAATGTTTGGCACCCTTTTTGCTCAAAAGTCTCTCTGACAACCTACTCCCACCATTTCGAGGGTTCCCTAGATCAGTGCACATGAGCTGGCCCCGGTTCCTTTTTGCAAATGGCTATAAGAGGAACCCTAGCTTCTCCCAAAAGCTTCTTTTCAACCTCTCTTGCACTTCTAGTTCTTCCCCTCCTCTTGTGCTCAAAACACCCGAAAGCTCTTTGCCTCCATTGCTGAACTTTGGAGCTCTCCGGCGACCTCCGAGCTCCAGTGGTTCAATATTGCAGTTGTTGGTTGTCATTTGTTCTCTTGGTCACCTCCAAATCTCCCTAATTTGCTTTGTTTAAACCTTCACAGAGGTTGACAAAGTGGGAGCTCTTGTTCGTGGCGGGAGCTTCGTCTTCTTCACCTCCGCGACCTCCACCGCCACCGAGCTCTGCGACCACTCCCGCACTCCTTCAATCCACGGTGAGTACTTGATTCCAAAACCCGATCCTCTTAGACCTCTTCGGTTTTTGTTTTGGCGCATTTGGTCTCGGCGGTTATCTCCGGCTAGCCGCCGGTAGGGTGCGCTTTAGCCCTAGCTGTTGGCTCCTTTAGGTTCTTCTCACTATTTGGAACCCAGCCGAGCCTTTGCCAAGTTCATGTTTTTGTCGTGCCTTACTTGGACAAGTGCTGTAGCCCAATGATTAGCATTTAAGTTGTCCGAGACCCTAATCATTAGGGTTAAATGTTGTTCTGGTCGGCAAGCCGTGGGTGTAGTTAATGTCCCCGACCCCTTAGTTTCAATCGTGGCCGTTTAGGACCACCCCGACCCAGATCTCAGCCGTTAGGATCACCCTCCACCTTGGGGTCCTCTTTGCAAAAGACCTCCTTGAGATCCTCTGTGCGAAAAGACCACCCCTGGTCGTGTTATCAAAACCACCCTCTCGGACCACCCCCCCCCCCCCCCGAGGTCTTCTTTGCAAAAGACCACCCCTGGTCTTTTGTAAAGAGAACCTTCAAAACTACCTTTGGGGTCCTCTTTACAAAAAGACCACCTCTCGTCCTTTGTGAAGAAGGCCGCAAGACCTCCCTCCGCTCAGATCTGGACCGCTTCGGGACCTCCTCGCGAGACCGAACCGTCCGCACTCTCTCTGTTAAACACCTGTCTCATAGGACCTCCCCGCGAAGATTAGGGCCATCCATGACCTCCTCGGTGAGATCCTATCCGTCCCGACCTCCCTCGCTTTTATCTTAGCCGTTCACGACCTCCCCTTGGATATCATGATCATCTAGGACCTCCCCGTCAGCTTGGACCGTTAGATCTTGATCTAACGGGCTAGACCTCCTCAGTCTATTTACAACTCTATCGCTTAGTTTCTCTCTTTGTCGTTCATCTCTAGATCTACGGCTCAGATTGGGAGAACATTCGGACCACTCCGGATGCGATCTTGATCGTGGGCCATCGGATCTAAATCCATCAGTGGAGTCGTTGGCAGTTAAGACCTCCTTAGTAGATCTTAGCCGTCAGAGACCTCCTCGCTAGATCTTGCCGTCTAGGGCCTCCTCGTTAGATCCAGACCGTCAAGTCTGGATCTAACGGCTAAGACCTCCCCTAGGCGCGATGAGGTCTTTGCGCCCAGGTGCTCGTGTGGGTTTTGGCGTCTGAGCTCGTGAGCCGTGCGATCTTTGATCAACGGCCCACGACCTCCCAAGTTTTCGTTGGTTTTTCAGATTTAGTTCCCGAGAGCTTTATTTGCACTTATTAATTGTTTTAAACTTCAAAAATGCATATCTTTTTCTCTGTAGTTCCAAATTTAACAAACTAAAGTTCTATAATTGCATCTGTTAAAGTACTTTAGCATAGTATAGGTTTTACAAAGAGTTTTTAATCCCAAATTAAACATGCCTTAGATTTATAACTTAGAAAAATCATAACTAAATCATTTTAACTCCAATTAAGATGAAACCACTTCTGTTAGCCTTAAAATGTCAGTAGCAACCTATCATAAAATTTTCAAGTACAGAAAACCTCTAGAAAATTATTTATGAACAGTAACCTATTTAATGTTAATTTCGGCCGAACTGCAGTGTTTTGTCCATATCTTTTGCATAGAAAGTCCAAATCAATTGGTTCTTGTTTCTAAATTTGTTATAAATCTTGCTCTTGCTGCTGTAAAATTTTCAGAGCATTTGGAGCAATTTGGTTCTAGAGTCTTTTTCGTTTTCTTTGTTCTTATCGGTTCTTTTTCGCTCTTTCGGTAGGTTCCGACGATTGTGCCGTCCTTGAGAGTGATCCTCTGCAGCATAGTGAGCAACAGCAGCCAGGCAAGCAGTTTGATCATTTCCCAATTGATCCCATTACTTTTAAAGTCTAATATTTTGTTTAACTTGTATGTATGCATTGCTATTTTGTTGTTAAATTGATTAGTTTATCCTCTAGTTACATAATCCGTAGGTAAATAATTATCCTCTACTACCTGAGCCTAGGTTATTTGCTGTGATTAGAGTTCGTTGGATGAGCTCTTGTCACTTAGTAGATTGCGAATAAATATTGCTTAGCCATGCCTAGTTATCGGTAGTATTGGGCGATCATCGACTGAGTCGATGGTCTTGATCACACAAATACTTATATTATTCCATTATGTCCAATCCTTGTGTTTTACTAATTTCCAAATCAAAAACTGGAAACAAAAACTATATCTTGACTTGGGCACAATGGTATGTTGGTGTGATCTGTTGGGTGTGAATGGAATAGTGCCTAAGTCCCTAAGGACCGAGTTACTTGTGCCATTGATCCAAGCAATTGTTGCGTGCTAACCATACGAGGGGGATATGGAACCTCTCTTGACTAAGTACTTTGGGAGGTGTTAATTATGAGCTGGTCGGTGGGTGTGTTGAAACTGTGTGTGTGTGGGTGTGGTGTTGAAGGGGAGCATTAGCAGACCGGTTAGGCTGTCTAATCTGTCCTTCTCCCGTGGGTTGTGGCTCTTAATTAGCATCGTCCATTGGAAAGTGTCTTGTTAGACTTAGCCGTGCCTGCATACCAAAGGAAGTATGCTAATCGTGGCTGGTGGAAAGGCGGTCTATCTTGTGGGTACATTGGTACACCCCTGCAGGGTTAAAACTATTCGAATAGCCTCGTCCTAGGTTATGGAGACGCTTGGTTATTTCCCACAAGAACTAGACTACAACCTTTTAAAAAATTAAAACTTGACATCGGTGGTATGAAGAGGGTACTTCATGCTATTGTTGTGGTGGCTATTGGGTTAGTCACTTCCAGGATGTTGTCATCTACCTATTGTTATAGTTGTTTCTCTTTTATTTGAACAATAAGAATTAATTGCAAACTTGCTTTTAAATGTACTACATTATTGCAAATAAAACTTGCTTTATGCTGAAAATAAGTCCAGAGCCTCATCCACTTAAATAAAGCTTACATGTAGCTAATTATAGTTCTGTTATCTCACACGTCAGTCTTGCGAGTACAAAAACAATTTTTGTACTCAGATGCTATGCTTGATTGTTTTGTTGCAGAGGAAGAAGGTGAGCCCCAAGGGCCTTACTTTTGCGAGATGTGCGGGTTCTGGGATGACTAGCTTGGCAGTCCGGTTGGTTGCCTTGTGGGTAAAGGCACACTGATTGGCTTTTGTTTACCGCCATCTTATGGCACTTTTGCTTCCGCAGTGTACTTATCTAGGTGTATGTCTTTTGGCCGGTCGGCCTCTCTTTTGTAATAACTCTTTATATTACGTATGTCTTTCAGCTCGTTGCTTGTTCGGTTCTATGTGAATGAATGGAATTGATGCATGATTTTGTAACGGGGTGTGTATACTGCAATTCTGGGAAGTATACATATCTCGAGGCTTGGTTTATCTGATTTGTGATGCTAGGACCAATGGATGGTTAAGCATTACAAGCCAAATAAACCGGGGTCCTCACAAAGTTGGTATCAAGCCATTCCGACCGTAGTAACCCAAGCTTGCTCGCCTTTAGGATATTTTGGAAAACTTAATTTCAAAGTATCAAATGATTTATGAAAGCTTAAGTAAGTTCTCAGATTTTACTCCTTACCTATCTTAGCTTTCTATCTCATCTTGCTCTAATTTGAGTTTTAAAAGTTATTCTCCTTTCCTTCTCTCAAAAGATAGTTGTATCGTTAATTGGGTTTTGGGAACCATTGAGTTTGGCAAATTGAAGTGTTAGCTGCCCTCTACAAGGTTTTGAAGCTTCGGAAGTTGAAGATTTCGGCTTAGAAGCTTGGATGCAAAATCTGGACAGCGAGCGTCAATTTCCGGACAGCAAGCTCGACGGTCCTAAATAGGGTAGAAAATGAGAGGTTAATCAACTAAAACTTGTGGGAATAAAAGGATAGGATGTGATACTAGTTAGCTAAGTATCTAACCCTATTTTTGCCGCCTTAACCTTGCTCTTGAGTAGTGTTAGACTTGAGGTAGTGTGCTGAAATTTTATCTTCTCCACCCATTGCTCGTTCATTCAATACAGGTTAATGGCATCGAGAAGTTGAGATTTGGTTTGGTGTTTCCCTTGCTGTTTTGGAGCCTCTTTGGAAGCATTTAAAGTTTACATGCTTGTTATTTTGGCCTTCGTTTAGGGTGATACCTCATTCCCCTAATCGATAGCTTCTTGCTTTCATCAACTTCTAAGTTTTAGTGTTTTCGTTGCTAACCCAATTTTCTTGCACCAGGATGGCTGGGGGTACTCATAGCGGCCGTGGTCAGCAGCCTGGTTTGGATGAGGAGCTCCTGCCTCCTCCGACCATGGCTGAGGTTCTTCTACAGATCGAGCGCAATCGTTCAGAGGACAGGAGGGTCCTGCTGGATGTTATTGCGCGCAACACCTCCACCCTTGCCGGTGCCTCAGGATCCGGGCAAGGGGGTGGACCTCAACCTCGTGGGGGCCTTGCTGAGTTTCTTCGCACTCAGCCCCCCACGTTTTCAGATCGAGGACCCTCGGGCAGATGATGGTGGCGCGTCGAGTTGAGCGAAGCTCGACGTTGCCAGTGCCGGATGTCGACAAGGCACTCTTTGCCTCCCATCACCGCAGGGGCAGCACTCTCTTGGTGGGAGAACTTCTTGGCCATGCAGCCCGCCGGCCACACCGTCTCTTGGGAGGAGTTCCGGACTGCGTTCCGTCGAGCTCACATCCCTGCCGGCTTGATGAATCTAAAGAAGAGGGAATTTCTTGCGCTCAAGTAAGGGCGTAAGTCAGTGATGGAGTACCTTTACGAGTTCAACCACTTGGCTCGTTATGCTCCATCTGAGGTGGCCACTGATGAGGCCAAGCAGGAGAAGTTCATGGAGGGCTTGTCTGAGGAGATGCAAGACAAGCTATCCATTGTGGACTTTGCCGATTTTCAGACCTTGGTGGACAAGGCCATTGTTGTTGAGCACAAGGCGAAGGCGCTAGGTGAGTCCCGCAAGCGCAAGTGGGAGGCCCAGCGGTCTGTACAGGCCGACCTTCCCTGTCCCAGTGTTGGGCCTACACCAGGGGCCCGTTCCTTGGCCTTACCACCGCTGAGGCCGTCGGCACCAGCCCCTCGCCCTCCGCAGGCCATGCCCCAGTCACGAGCGCCTGCGAGTCAGCCGAGTGGCCCCGCAATCCGGCTGTTGGGGTCACTTGCTTTTCCTGCAGCCAGAAGGGGCATTATGCGAACCAATGCCCTAAGAACACTGGAGTAGCCCCTCATCCTAATGGAGGACGCGGGCAAGGAGGTGGTCCTTCCCAGGATCAGAAGGTTGTCCCCGCCACCCAAGGCGTGGGTAGTGGCCGCGTCAACCTTATCTCCGCGGAAAGAGGCACAGGAGGCGCCTAACGTCGTGTTGGGTACACTTTCGGTTAACTCTCATCCTGCTACCGTTTTGTTTGATTCAGGAGCATCTCATTCATTTGTTTCTGAATCATTTGCTGCTATTGGTGAGCTTCGGTTTGCTCCTTTGTTGGTCCCCTTGCTCATTCGCTCTCCAGGTTCGGAGTTGAGAGCTGAGCTTGAGTGTCGGGATGTCCCTGTTGAGATAGAGGGAGTAGGATTTTTAGCGAACCTTATCCTCCTCCATTCAGCAAGCTTAGATGTAATTCGGGCATAGATTGGTTGTCTCAAAGACATGGGACAAATCGATTGCGCGAGAGGCTCATCTACCTCACCAGCCCTTACGCGAGCGGGTTCGCCGGCCGCAGGGCACGCGCATCTCTTCGTGCTCGGCGAAGCCGACTCTAGATATTAGTGAAGTCCCTACAGTATGTGACTTCGCTAATGTCTTCCCCGAAGATCTCCTAGGGATGCCGCCAGTCCGTGACCTCGAGTTCGCCATTGAGTTGGTTCCCGGTACTGCTCCGATTTCAAAGAGGCACTACCGGATGGCTCCAAACGAGTTGGTGGAGTTGAAGAAGCAACTGGGGGAGCTTCAGGAGAAGGGCTTCATCCATCCCAGCTCATCCCCGTGGGGTTGTCCTGCAATCTTTGTAAAGAAGAAGGACAATACTCTACGCATGTGCGTGGATTACCGGCCGCTTAATGAAGTGACGGTAAAGAACAAGTATCCTCTGCCCCGTATCGACGATCTCTTCGATCAATTGACTGGAGCTCGAGTCTTCTCTAAGATTGATTTGAGAGTGGGATATCATCAAGTTCGGATTCGACCGGAGGATATTCCCAAGACGGCTTTCTCTACTCGTTATGGCTTGTACGATTATACCGCCATGTCATTCGGCTTAACCAATGCTCCTGCCTTGTTCATGAATCTCATGAATTCGGTGTTTATGGAGTATTTGGATAAGTTTGTGGTGGTCTTCATCGATGATATTCTTATCTACTCCAAGAACGATGAGGAACACGCTGGGCATCTGAGGCTCGTGTTAGGCAAGCTTCGTGAGCACCAGCTGTATGCGAAGTTCAGCAAGTGCGCATTCTGGTTGAAGGAAGTGGCCTTCTTAGGCCATGTTCTTTCAGCAGGAGGCGTAGCTGTGGATCCTAGCAAGATCAGCGATGTGCTTTCTCGAGTCGACCCTCTTCGCTCACCAAGTCCGAGTTTTCTTGGTTTAGCGGGATATTATCGCCGCTTATCGAGAACTTCTCCAAGATAGCGAAGCCAATGACGGAGTTGCTCAAGAAGGACAAGAAGTTCTCATGGTCTGCCGATTGCGAGGAAAGTTTCCAAGTACCTAAGAAGCGATTGACCACCGCTCCCGTTCTTGCTCTTCCCGTTGTCCATCGAAGCTTCGATATCTTTTGCGACGCTTCTCGTCGAGGCCTCGGCTGTGTCCTGATGCAAGAAGGCAAGGTAGTGGCCTATGCATCAAGGCAATTGAGACCTCATGAACTTAACTACCCTACCCATGACTTGGAGCTAGCCGCGGTGATCCATGCACTTAAGATCTGGCGACATTACCTAATCGGTAATCGTTGTGAAGTGTATTCGAATCACAAAAGCTTGAAGTATTTGTTCACCCAACCAGATCTGAACCTCGGGCAAAGGAGATGGTTGGAGTTGATCAAGGACTATGACATGGGTATTCACTACCATCCGGGCAAGGCCAATGTCGTTGCGGATGCGCTTAGTCGCAATGCGCATTGCAATGCATTGTTGCTCCAAGAGCCCCAGCCCACCCTTCTGGAGGAGTTTCAACGTCTCAACTTAGGTTTGGTTGAGCATGGTTCCCTCGCTGCCTTGGTTGTATAGCCAACCTTGGTGGATCGGATCAAGTCCGCTCAACAGTCGGATGTTGGAGTGAGCCGCATCAAGGAAAATGTCAAGAACGGAACAGCCAAGTGTTTCTCGGAAGATGAGCTTGGTGTTGTGCGGTTCGGGCAACGCCTTGTGGTTCCAAAGGACATGGAATTGCGAGGTTTGATTCTCCAGGAAGCCCACGATTCTCCTTTATCCATTCATCCCGGGGCCACTAAGATGTATCATGATCTCCGCCAGAGATTTTGGTGGACCCGAATGAAGAGGGAAGTCGCCAAGTTCGTTGCCGAGTGCGACGTGTGCCATCGTGTCAAGGCCGAACATCAGCGTCCGGCAGATCGCCCCTTACTGCCTCCGTGTGGAAGTGGGATTCGGTCGGGATGGATTTTATCACCGGCCTACCCAGGTCACCGAGGGGCAATGATGCTATTTGGGTTATCATTGATCGGTTGACTAAAGTGGCACACTTCCTCCCAGTCAAGGCCAAGATTTGTACCGGTCACCTTGCGGAGCTCTATATCGCCAGGATCGTGAGCTTGCATGGGGTGCCGAAGACGATCATTTCTGATCGTGGTTCCATCTTCACTTCTCAGTTCTGGCATAGCTTGCAAGAAGCTATGGGAACTCGTCTTTCTTTCAAAGCCTGACGTATCACCCTCAAACGATGGTCGACCAAAGGGTCAACCAAGTTTCAGAGGACATGCTTCGAGCTTGTGTCCTGTCCTATGGGAAGTATTGGGAGAAGTGCTTGCCATTCGCCGAGTTTTCTTACAACAACAGCTTCCAAGCCAGTCTCGGCATGGCACCATTCGAGGCCTTATACGGGAGAAAGTGTAGAACCCCGTTGTATTGGTCTGAGATCGGCGAGATACCTTTCTTTGGCCCGGACTCGATCAATGAAGCCGAGAGTCAAGTCCAGCTTGTTCGTGATCGTTTGCGCACGGCTCAATCCAGGCAAAAGAGCTATGCGGATCGCCGTCGTCGCGAGTTGAGTTTTGAGCCCAATGACTTTGTTTATCTCAAGGTCTCCCCTTTGAAGAGCCATCAACGTTTCGGCGTCAGAGGTAAGTTAGCTCCTCGATATGTCGGTCCATACCGTGTCATCGAAAAGAAGGAGCCGCCGCCACAAGCTGGAGTTACTCGCCGACCGGCGGGGTACATGATGTGTTCCATGTGTCCCAGCTAAAGAAGTGCCTCCGTGTTCCAACCGAGGAAGCTCCGTTGGAAACTCTTGATGTCCAGGAGGATTTGACCTACCGCGAGCATCCTGTTCGCATCCTTGAAGAAGCTGAACGAAGAACGAGGAATAAGACCATCAAGTTCCTTAAGGTTCAGTGGTCGAATCATTCTGAGGATGAAGCTACTTGGGAGCGAGAAGATCGTCTCTGTGCAGACAACCCCTCTTTCTTTTCCGAGTGAGACAAATCTCGAGACGAGATTTTTGTAAGGGGGGGAGGTTTTGTAACATCCCAAATTCTGTACTTGTGTTTCAAATGTAAGAAAATGAGTAGAATTTAAAACTTTTTCTTACATCAAGTATTGCTGTGTGTACTAAACAATTATTGTACAAGGGTATGGAAATACAAAGTCACAAGTCTTTTGATCCAAATCTTGATCCTCCAAAAACCATCTTGTTGGATATTTTGATCATCTCCTGGAAATATTTTTCCTAAGTCCTCGGGTTGATGTGGGACCCCTCTGAAAAATTTCACAATTTTTAGAGCAACTTTGCTGCCCATAAAAGTTCTTCCAAACTCAGCTTTGGATTTCCAACTCAATCTAGGGTTTGCACTGTTGCTTGGGTCTGCACCAGAGCCTGGCTCGTTCCACCTGGCTCGGTCAAACCAACTAAAAGCACCAGCCCGAGCCCGTGCAACCTCGCCAGCCCCGCAGCCCTTGGATCTCAATCCAACCGCAAAGACCTCCTCTGGTATTTGTAAAAGGCCTCTCACCCGCACGACCTCCTCAGGTTCTATTTGCAAAGACGACCCTCGAGGACCTCCCCTAGGACCTCCTTTGCACCTTTTGCAAAGACCACCCTGGGGCGACCTCCTCAGCCCTCCACGACCACCCTAGCACTTGGGTGATCATGGGTCGTCCATCTTGAGATCTGTGGCTCGGACTTCCCCTAAGTGTTAGGACCTCTAACACATAGTTCTAAATCTGAGCCCTTAGATTTTCATCCAACCGTTCAGACATCCCTAGTGGGAGCTCAGTGCGGATTTCAGCCGTTACACTTGTTGACCAGTCCTCCCTGGTTTTCTCACTGACTGGTGGGGCCTTGTCATTATTAATTTTTGTGCATGGCAGTAGAGAGCAATGCCTTGTCAACTCTAGGGCTGACAAACGGCTATGTGCTGCCAACATTAAATGTTTGGCAGCCCCTTTTTGCCCAAAAGTCTCTCTGACAACCTACTCCCATCATTTCGAGGGTGCCCTAGATCAGTGCACATGAGCTGGCCCGGGTTCCTTTTTGCAAATGGCTATAAGAGGAACCCTAGCTTCTCCCAAAAGCTTCTTTTGAATCTCTCTTGCACTTCTAGTTCTTCCCCTCCTCATGTGCTCAAAACACCCGAAAGCTCTTTGCCTCCATTGCTGAACTTTGGAGCTCTCCGGCGACCTCCGAGCTCCAGTGATTCAATATTGCAGTTGTTGGCTGTCATTTGTTCTCTTGGTCACCTCCAAATCTCCTTAATTTGCTTTGTTTAAACCTTCACAGAGGTTGACAAAGTGGGAGCTCATTGTTCGTGGCGGGAGCCGTCTTCTTCACCTCGGCGACCTCCACCGTCACCGAGCTCCTGCGACCACTCCCAGTTCTCCTTCAATCCCTGGTGAGTACTTCAGTTCCAAAAACCCGATCCTCTTAGACCTCTTCGGTTTTCGTTTTCGGCCGCATTTGGTCTCCGGCGGTTATCTCCGGCTAGCCGCCGGTAGGGTGCGCTTTAGCCCTAGCTGTTGGCACCTTTAGGTTCTTCTCACTATTTGGAACCCAGCCGAGCCTTTGGTTCTCGCCGGCGAGGTCCCCATCGCCTGCGGTGAGCTAAAAACCGAGTTCATGTTTTTGTCGTGCCTTACTCGGACAAGTGCTGTAGCCCAATGATTAGCATTTAAGTTGTCCGAGAGCCTAATCATTAGGGTTAAATGTTGTTCTTGTCGGCAAGCCGTGGGTGTAGTTAATGTCCCCGACCCCTTAGTTTCAATCGTGGTCATTTAGGACCACCCCGACCCAGATCTCAGCCGTTAGGATCACCCTCCACCTTGGGATCCTCTTTGCAAAAGACCTCCTTGAGATCCTCTGTGCGAAAAGACCACCCCTGGTCGTGTTATCAAAACCACCCTCTCGGACCACCCCCCCCCCCCGAGGTCTTCTTTGCAAAAGACCACCCCTGGTCTTTTGTAAAGAGAACCTTCAAAACTACCTTTGGGGTCCTCTTTACAAAAAGACCACTTCTGGTCCTTTGTGAAGAAGGTCGCAAGACCTCCCTCCGCTCAGATCTGGACCGTTCAGGACCTCCTCGTGGAGATCTGAACCGTCCAGACCTCTCTCTGTTAAACACCTGTCTCATAGGACCTCCCCGCGAAGATCAGGGCCATCCATGACCTCCTCGGTGAGATCCTAGCCGTCCCGACCTCCCTCGCTTTTATCTTAGCCGTTCACGACCTCCCCTTGGATATCGTGACCGTCTAGGACCTCTCCGTCAGCTCTGGACCGTTAGATCTTGATCTAACGGGCTAGACCTCCTCAGTCTATTTACAACTCTATCGCTTAGTTTCTCTCTTTGTCGTTCATCTCTAGATCTACGGCTCAGATCGGGAGAACATTTGGACCACTCCGGATGCGATCTTGATCATGGGCCATCGGATCTAAATCCATCGGTGGAGTCTTTGGCAGTTAAGACCTCCTCAGTAGATCTTAGCCGTCAGAGACCTCCCTCCTTCAGATCTAGCCGTCCGGACCTCCTCTCTTAGACCTCCTCGCTAGATCTTGCCGTCTAGGACCTCCTCGTTAGATCCGCACCGTCAAGTCCGGATCTAACGCCAAGACCTCCCTAGGCGCGATGAGGTCTTTGCGCCCAGTGCTCGTGTGGGTTTTGAGTGCGAGCTCGTGGCCGAGCGATCTTTGATCAACGCCCACGACCTCCCGATTTCGTTGGTTTTGATTTAGTTCGAGAGCTTTTATTTGCACTTATTAATTGTTTTAAACTTCAAAAATGCATATCTTTTTCTCTGTAGTTCCAAATTTAACAAACTAAAGTTCTATAATTGCATCTGTTAAAGTACTTTAGCATAGTATACGTCTTAAGTAGTCTTTAATCCCGAAATTAAACATGCCTTAGATTTATAACTTAGAAAAATCATAACTAAATCATTTTAACTCCAATTAAGATGAAACTACTTGTGTTAGCCTTAAAATGTCAGTAGCAACCTATCATAAAATTTTCAAGTCCAGGAAACCTCTAGAAAATTATTTATGAACAGTAACCTATTTAATGTTAATTTCGGCCGAACTGCAGTGTTTTGTCCATATCTTTTGCATAGAAAGTCCAAATCAATTGGTTCTTGTTTCTAAATTTGTTATAAATCTTGCTCTTGCTGCTGTAAAATTTTCAGAGCATTTGGAGCAATTTGGTTCTAGAGTTTTTCGTTTTCTTTGTTCTTATCGGTTCTTTTTCGCTCTTTCGGTAGGTTCCGACGATTGTGCCGTCCTTGAGAGTGATCCTCTGCAGCATAGTGAGCAACAGCAGCCAGGCAAGCAGTTTGATCATTTCCCAATTGATCCCATTACTTTTAAAGTCTAATATTTTGTTTAACTTGTATGTATGCATTGCTATTTTGTTGTTAAATTGATTAGTTTATCCTCTAGTTACATAATCCGTAGGTAAATAATTATCCTCTACTACCTGAGCCTAGGTTATTTGCTGTGATTAGAGTTCGTTGGATGAGCTCTTGTCACTTAGTAGATTGCGAATAAATATTGCTTAGTCATGCCTAGTTATCGGTAGTATTGGGCGATCATCGACTTAGTCGATGGTCTTGATAACACAAATACTTATATTATTCCATTATGTCCAATCCTTGTGTTTTACTAATTTGTAAATCAAAAACTGAAAACAAAAACTATATCTTGACTTGGGCGCAATGTTATGTTGGTGTGATCTGTTGGGTGTGAATGGAATGGTGCCTAAGACCCTAAGGACCGAGTTACTTGTGCCATTGATCCAAGCAATTGTTGCGTGCTAACCATACGAGGGGGATATGGAACCTCTCTTGACTAAGTACTTTGGGAGGTGTTAATTATGAGCTGGTCGGTGGGTGTGTTGAAACTGTGTGTGTGTGTGTGGTGTTGGAGGGGAGCATTAGCAGACCGGTTAGGCTGTCTAATGTGTCCTTCTCCCGTAGGTTGCGGCTCTTAATTAGCATCGTCCATTGGAAAGTGTCTTGTTAGAATTAGCCGTGCCTGCATACCAAAGGAAGTATGCTAACCGTGGCTGGTGGAAAGGCGGTCTATCGTGTGGGTACATTGGTACACCCCTGCAGGGTTAAAACTATTCGAATAGCCTCGTCCTAGATTATGGACACGCTTGGTTATTTCCCACAAGAACTAGACTACAACCTTTTAAAAAATTAAAACTTGACATGGGTGGTATGAAGGGGGTAGTACTTCATGCTATTGTTGTGGTGGCTATTGGGTTAGTCACTTCCAGGATGTTGTCATCTACCTATTGTTATAGTTGTTTCTCTTTTATTTGAACAATAAGAATTAATTGCAAACTTGCTTTTAAATGTACTACATTATTGCAAATAAAACTTGCTTTATGCTGAAAATAAGTCCAGAGCCTCATCCACTTAAATAAAGCTTACATGTAGCTAATTATAGTTCATTTATCTCACACGTCGGTCTTGCAGTACAAAACAATTTTTGTACTCAGATGCTACGCTTAATTGTTTTGTTGCAGAGGAAGAAGGTGAGCCCCAAGGGCCTTACTTTTGCGAGATGTGCGAGTTCTGGGATGACTAGCTTGGCAGTCCGGTTGGTTGCCTTGTGGGTAAAGGCACACTGATTGGCTTTTGTTTACCGCCATCTTATGGCACTTTTGCTTCCGCTGTGTACTTATCTAGGTGTATGTCTTTTGGCCGGTCGGCCTCTCTTTTGTAATAACTCTTTATATTACGTATGTCTTTCAGCTCGTTGCTTGTTCGGTTCTATGTGAATGAATGGAATTGATGCATGATTTTGTAACGGGGTGTGTATACTGCAATTCTGGGAAGTATACATATCTCGAGGCTTGGTTTATCTGATTTGTGATGCTAGGACCAATGGATGGTTAAGCATTACAAGCCAAATAAACCGGGGTCCTCACAGAAATAGAGGCGGTACCAGGTAGCAACTCAATAACAAACTCCAGGTCTCGAACTGGAGGCATCCCAGGCAAATCTTCAGGAAAGACATCCACAAAATCACATACTGTGGGCACATCCTGAATCTCCAAGGCTGGCTTAGCTTCAAGGGCATAAAGATGTGGCCCTTGCAGCTGTGGTGAAATTCCAACCTGCTCGCTAGAGGGGTTGGTAAGGTAGACCATCTTCCTGGCACAATCGATTTGCCCTAAGTGTTGGGACAACCAATCCATGCCAAGAATCACATCCAGACGCGCCGAGTCGAGTAGGATGAGGTTCGCCAAGAATCCCACTCCTTCAATATCAATGGGAACGTCCCGGCACTCCAGATCAGCTCTTATTTCCGAACCCGGAGAGTGAATAAGCAAAGGAATCTCCAAAGGAACAAAGTGAAGGTCACAAGCAGCAGCAAAAAATCTTGAAATAAAAGAATGCGAAGCTCCTGAATCAAATAATACTGCAGCAGGACGAGAATTGACAAGAAGCGTACCCAACACAACGTCGGGCGCCTCCTGTGCCTCCTCAGCCGAGGTGTGGTTGACTCGACCACTTCCCACACCCTGAGTCTACTCGACCACCTTCTGGTCAAGTGGGTGACCATTCCCTTGCCCGCGTCCTCCACTAGGACGAGGGGCCGCCTCAGTCCTCTGAGGGCAACTGTTGGCGTAGTGACCCTTCTTGTTGCAGGTGAAGCATGTAACCTCAGCAGCCGGATTGCGGAGGCCACCCTGCTGCTGGGCCGCAGGTGCACGTGGCTGAAATACGGCCTGCGGGGGACGTGGAGCTGGTGCCGACGGCCTCGGCGGTGGTGAAGTCAAAGAACGGGCCCCTCGTGCAGGCCCAACACGGGGATGGGAAAGGCTGGCCTGTGCAGACCAGTGGGCCTCCCACTTGTGCTTGCGGGACTCACCCAGCGCCTTTGCCTTGTGCTCGGCGATGATGGCCTTGTCCACCAAGGCCTGGAAGTCGGGGAAGTCAAAAATAGAGAGCTTGTCCTGCAGCTCCTCAGACAAGCCCTCCATGAACTTCTCCTACTTGGCCTCATCAGTAGCCACCTCACCCGGAGCATAACGAGCCAAATGATGGAACTCGTATAAATACTCCGACACAGACTTGCGCCCCTGTTTGAGCGTGAGAAACTACTTCTTCTTGAGCTTCATCAGGCCATCGGAAATGTGGGCCCGACAGAAGGCAGACCTGAACTCTTCCCACGAGACCACATGGCCTGCGGGCTGCATGGTGAGAAAGTTCTCCCACCAAGAGAGTGCTCCACCCTCAAGTTCATGGGATTCAAAGAGTGTCCGCTCCTGCTCCTGGCACTGAGCGATGTTGAGATTTCGCTCAACCAGACGCAGCCAATCATCCGCGTCAAGAGGATCCTCAGACCGGGAGAAAGTAGGTGGCTATGTACGAAGAAACTCCGAAAGCCCACCACGAGGCTGGTGGCCACCACCTCCAGATCCCGAAGCACCAGAGGGAGTGGAGGTGTTCCTCGCGATGACCTCCAGAATCCGAGTCTGATCCATGCGATTCCGCTCGATCTGAGCAAGAACCTCAGCCATGGTCAGAGGAGGGGGAAGCTCCTCATCGGAACCAACCGGCTGACTGCTGCGGGTTATTCTTGCCATCTTGTTCCACAAAGATAGGTCAGCAACAACTCCGGAACAGGAGACAAAGAAAACAATTAAACACTCTACAAAATAAACTCTAACAGCTTGAGAACCAGCATAAAATTGCAGCAAAATCACAAAAATAAAATCCAACTTCCCAGTATGACTAACTTGTATGGTTGAACGAGTAATCAGTTTTTAGGAAGGCAATTTTTTTCCCAACACAACAACCTTGGTTCGAAACAGCTAGGAAAACAAGGTGAAAATTACCTAAAGGAAGGTTAGACACTTAGCTAACTCATATCACTCCTTATCATTTTTTCCCCACAAATTTTAGTTGAATTAACCTCCCATTTTCAGCACTATATACTATCTACTAGCTTGTTGTCCATATTTTCCTTGCTTGCTGTCCAGATTTCTTCTTCAAGTCCCAGGCCGAATTTCCCTTCTCTGGAAGTTCCTAATCTTTATCAATTGACAGCCCCACTTCAATTTAAAGCTCTCATGGTTTTCCCAAAACCAATTTAATCGATTAAACAACTATCTTTTGAAAGAAGATGAGAGGAAAATCAGCATTTTAAGTTCAATCCACAATAAGGTGAGATAAGCAAGCTAAGATAGATAAGAAGCAAAATCTGAGAACTTACTTAAGATTTCCATGAATCATTTGATATTTAGAAAGTAAGTTTTTCAAAATATACTAGGGACGACCAAGCTAGGGGTTTCTACGGTCAGTATGGCTCTGATACCAACTTTGTGAGACCTCGGTTTATTTAGCTTGTAATACTTAGCCTTCCATTGGCTCTAGCATCACAAACAAAATATACCGTGTCTCGATGGACATATGCTTCCCAGAAATTGCAGCACACATACATCATACAAAAGCATGCATCATTTCCATACATCATATGATAACAAGTCTACCAAAAGACATACATAATATAAGTTATTACAGAACAGCCGACCGGCCAAATGACATAAGGATTAAGTATCAAGTAACAGCGGAAGCGAAAGATGCCTTAAGATGGCTTAAACCAAAAGACGACCGGTTAGCCACATAACACCACAGGGCAACCGACCGGGCCGCCAAGCTAATCGCCCCACACACTGCAACAGCACAACTCACAAAAGTGAGGCCCTTCGAGCTCACCTTCTTCCTCTGCACACAACAAGCAATGCAGATGAGTACAATAATGTACTCGCAAGACTTACGAGTAACAAGCCTATATATAGCTACATGAAAGCTGTATCAAAGGGAATTGGTTATATGGTTATTTGGACGCATAAAGCAAGTTTCATTTGCAATAATGTAATAGATTGAAAGCAATTTGATAAATCAGTTTTTAAGCATTGAAATAACAGCGAGTAACAAGAATTATCTGTAATACCCCAAATTTATTTAAGTGAGAAGAAATAATTTAGGGAGAAGAACCAATTAGGAAATGGATTTTACAGAAGTTTAGAGGGGGGGTGTATTACTCCAAAACGTGTTAGAGAGAAAACAAAAATAGTTAAAGGGTTTTTTCTGAAATTTCTTCAAAACCTGGGCTATGGGCTTTTGGCCCACAGCACCAAGGCCCAAAAGGGGGGAAAACCCTAAAACTGCTCTGATGCCAATCCGTGCTACAATGGCGCCGCCGCGTGCTCACGATGGCCGTGGTGTTCTGATGCATCACCCTCCCCTCCACAAGCAGCCCCCCCTCCGTTGGTGCCTCCCTTCCTCGTCGTCGGTGCTCTCTGCTACCGATCAAGTGAAGAAAGGAGAGGAGAATGTCTTCGCGGGGAGATTTCTTCATCTTTCTGTGATTCTACAAGGGTAACGTCACGTGTTCTTCATTGGTTGATGTTTGGTAGTTGCGGTTGATGTCGTTTGGTAGATCGATTTTCGTCGGTTTAATATATCGTGTTCTGTCCAGTAGTTTGCACGGCTGTTTTCGTGATCTTATAAGCCGAATTAAAGGATCACATTTCCTAGAGTTATGTGGACGTAAAGATCACTTAATTCCGAGTTACGGTACAAAAGTTATGTACATTTCAATGTGGCTGTCCAGATTGTATGTAAGTTTC
The DNA here is from genome assembly GCA_036346255.1 of Ampelocalamus luodianensis. Taxonomy (NCBI): domain Eukaryota; kingdom Viridiplantae; phylum Streptophyta; class Magnoliopsida; order Poales; family Poaceae; genus Ampelocalamus; species Ampelocalamus luodianensis. Next base: position 55,792,760 of record CM070620.1, read on the forward strand.
TATCATTAGTTTTGACCCGTGTTCCACTTTTTGTTAAAGGAAAAATATGAATGTCATGCCAACTAGGTTATTTTAGAGAATTTTATAAGCTTTCGAGATTGATAAAGAACGTCCAATTTGGAGTTGTAGAACAAAAGTTATGGATATTTTATTTCGGCCAATATTTCTGTCTGTTAATTCTGCCAACAGATTTGAGTCGTGGGCCAAATTTTGTTAGAGGCAAAATATGAAATTTTGCCCAACTAGACTTTGGTAGGTTTTGTTCTTAGCTTTTCAGATTGTTAAAGAACACTAATTTTGGTTCAGCCAATCAAAAGTTATGTCCGTTACCGTGCTGCTGTCCAGACGTGTTAGACAGATCTGGACAGATATTGTTCATTGATCTATTAGAGTCATTTACAAACAGAATTTGAGATGTCCACCAACTAGGTTTAGTTAGGTAAATTGATAACCTTTCAATGAAGTCTAAGAACACCTCATTTGGACTCCTGTGCTAAAAGATACGAATTTTAGAAGTTGGCTATCCACAGAGGGGACATATCGATCTATAGGAGTTGGAATTGGGAAATGCGCTTGAGAGTATAGTGAGTTCGGTTATGCTATTATTTATGATTTTGGTCCAGTATGATTGTCTTAGTGCGCCTTATAAATATATTCAGGTGATGGATTGATCCCGGGGGCAGTACCTTCTGCACATCCCTCGTTCTCTCGCGGTTAAGGCAAGTATAATGATGGATATAATTAGAATTATTGAATGGCATTCTTTGATAAATACTTATAGAATTTGTGTTGTCATGATTGTTATGGTGGTATGATTGGTAATGTTCGTGGTTTCTAGTGATATGAGTTACGTGTTATTCATGGATGTTTGAAAGTTATGAAGTCTATGATTAATTGTTATTCATGAGTGATTGTTCATGTTTGCTAGTTTTATGAATATATGTGCTATTCATGGATGCTAGAATGCTATGAATGTCAACGATGATGAATGCTAGAAGTATGAATAAGTTTATTCATGTATGACGTTGTGAATACAAATTTATGATGGTTTAAAGTTTTGTTCATGTGCATCATGCTATCATATGACTATGCATATTCGAGGTCCCCGTCATGTGGATGACGGGCTTGAGGTCCCCACATTCGTGAAATGTGGGCATTGAAAAGAGGTCCCCAACATGAAAACGATGGGCTTATGGTCCCCACACTTGTGGAGTGTGGGCTTGAGGTCCCCTTTACTTGCGGAGTATTGGGCAATTGGTCCTCGCGCTATGAGCACGGGCATGGGTATGCAGCGACGGTTGCATACTTTGCATTACCGGTAAAATGCAAAAGATAAAGAGAAAGAGAAAGTGCACTTGAGCTTCTTGCATAGCATGAGCATATGACATGTTTATAATAGAGATTGTAGATGGATGTTGATGATTACAATTGTTTATGTTATTATTGCCATTTATTGTACTTGCTGAGTCTTTGGACTCACTCTTGCTGTTGTTGTGTTTTTAGGTACCACTTTACAAGAACGGCATGCATGGGAGGGAGTAAGACTTAGAGTGGTTGCACAATAGCACGAACTATACACATTTGAATTGATAGAATGATAATTTAGTAGATGAGAAACTTGCTTAAAGAATTCTTTATGATTACTCCCTCTGCTTGGAATAACTTGTAATAGAGTTGATTAGAGGATAATGGATGCCTTTTTATTTATGCTTGTAGTTGTTTAGCATGCTATGGATGATATAGTGTTGATTAGCATAGTTTTGGTGGTCTCTTGATTATGCTGGATGTTGGATTATTTAACTATGTTACATTTAAAAGTTGGGATCTCCGGTTTAGTAACTAAACAAAGGAGGTTCATCGGATTTTAGAGAATTGTATCAATGTTAAAATGGTTATAGTGTTAGTTTAGTAGCATTCCAGGCCCTTGTCAGTGGGGTGTTACTGATTAGTATCGAGCGGTCAGAGGTCCGTGGTTCATGAAATATTAATTTTGACACACTAAACACGTAGGATGGGAATGGGCATAGCATTGCATTTATGTTTCCGTTTTATCATAGTGTTGATTGTGATATGAATTGAGTTTTATTGCTCATTAATTGATTGTGATTATTATGTGTGGGGATAACCCATGTTGAGAGGTGGAGGTAGTGGTTGTGATCTGGGCTATACCAGGTTACACCACCGTTAAGAGTATAGGAATAGCGAAGTGTCCACACCGAGATCGTAGTAATGCAGCGTTGATAGCGAGTATTTTTAGAAGAGTTGTTCTCTCCTTGAAATTTGATTTGGTCAACTCTTATCTTGTGGTGATTGATGAGTTTTTCCTTGGGCTTTTAGTTCATCCCGGTTGAGGGGTTGCTTTGAATTTATTCTTCTATTGGCTTAATTTGTCCCGTAAAGAATCGTTGCTTTCCCAACCGATGGGTTATTCTTGCGGCTGGTAAACTTGGTTAAGTTTGACCTTCGTGTTGGAGTTTGTCTTTCTTATTGGGAAAAAAAACTTGACCCACTTATTCATGTGATGTTTTTGGTTAATGAAAGCTTTCTTTTGCAAGTCCTTTAGTACGTGAGGGCTTTGACTCAATGTATCTCTCTTGGGTATTTTGAGTGTTGAAGATTAATGGATTTCTTTTATGAAAGAAGATGTTAAACATTTTAGTGTTGTGTTGTCTTGGTTAAGTTAGAGGTTATAACCAAAGAAATTAATGGATATGATATGGGTCAACATGTTAGATCGGCAGTGTGTGCATGATCGATCGTAACAAACATCCTTGAAAGGAAAGTGATTAATTTGAAAGTGTCTTGTAGTAGTTCTTGAGGAGCTGTGATTAAGAGTATGGTTATACCTAGTTGTAATCAATAGAGTTAATAAGAGGTGTAGAACGTTGATGAAATTGAGTCAATAACTAAGAGTGATACATCTGGTAAACTTCTTTGGTAAATTGGATTAACGTGTCTCAATGGTTTCATCTAATCTTTTGGGATTGTTAAGTTCAAAAGGAGTTAGATTTTTGTCTTAGTGGGTACTAATCTTGGAGTAACCTTTTTGTGGATACTTAGTGATTATAAGTAATTGCTAGGTGCAAATAATGTCTATTAATGTCTGGTGATGAGCATCACTAAGATATAAATTGATGGGATTTAATGGATGAACAATGTTTACATCATGGTAGAACTATCAGATAAAAGCATTCCTTTGATGAAAGGGTGTTGGTAGGACCTTTTCAATTGTGTAGTAAACCCCTTCTAAACTTAAGAGGTTGATGTAGTGAGGTTATATGGTTTTGGTATACTCTCGTTTTGAAGATGGGATGAAAATGTAGTATGGAACAATATAGTGAAACTTTGGGGCCTTCTAATGGAATAGTCGATGATAAAAAAATTCGTGTTCGGAGTGTATCATTCTTGATGTTAGTAAGATTATCTGCTAGAGATTGTGACTTGTGTGTGTGGTGATGATTCTTTTAGAAAATAAAGTAATTTGATCGTCTTTCGTAATTTTGATTCAGTGAACGTGTTTCGAGTTTTGCGTTTGTGATCAGTGGACCACTTGCGTTATGTGGTGATTGAGGTTGTTTCGAGCAAAGTGTTATGATGAAAGATTTTATTGGTTCTTAAGTGGTTCTTGTAATTTGGGTTTTAAGAGCTTATCTTATTTAGGCTGGCAAAGTGATGTAGTAATCATAGAAAATAACTTTCCTTGTTAAAGGAAGGAGTGAAGTATAAGTATTTGAGATTTAAGTCGTTTCGCAACTCATGATTTATTTGAGTGTGCTTAAACCTTATGCGCTTGTTCCATAAGAGTTTATCAATTTTCAAAGGGCATTACCTTCTTCTCATTTGTGGTTTGGAATTCACTTTTAGTAGGGCTTGAGCCCTCGACTGTTGACTTTCCCTTATGTTTTCCGAGTACTTTGCCTAAGTGACTATTTCCTTGGTCGAGTGATCACTACGGGTGGCACATGTTTTCCTAGTTGATGAAGATTGATTCCTTTCACTCTTTCTTTTGAGAAAGAGTCAACCTATTCGTTTCACCGGAGTCTTTTGATGTGTTTAATAATTATAGTTGTGAAACTTTGGGTTAGAAGTTATTCGATGAGCGTTGGAGGATGAAATAATTTCGTAATATACTTCTTTGAGAGAAGTTTATCTCATTAGAAGATTGTCTTTGAAGGTTAAACTGATTGCATTGTTACAACTAGTAGAATATATAGCGAGGCGTGGTCCAAGTTCTTTTGTTCATTTCAATGGAACATAGATGTGAGGACCCCAATTTATTTGGTTTGTAATGCTTAACCAACCACCTGGTCCTAGCATCACAAATCAAATAAACTGATCCTCGAGATATGTATACTTCCTAGCAGTATACACACCTCACAACAAAAGTATGCATCAACTCCATTCCAAACATAGAGTCCAAACATCACACTACAAACGGAAGATAAACAAATAGTAACAATATTACGCATATAGGCCATTGTGCCACAAGATACACAAATAGACAACAACGATAATGAAGCAAAAGTGCCATAAGATGGCTATAAACAAAGCCAATCAGTGTGCCTCCAACCCACAAGGCATCTGACCGGACCGCCAAGACTAGTCGTCACCCACGAAGCGACAGCACAGCTCACAGAAGTGAGGCCCCTGAGGCTCACCTTCTTCCTCTGCAACAAAAACATTAAGCAAAGCACCTGAGTACAAAGATTGTCTTTGTACCCGCAAGACTGACGTGTGAACCAGCGCACTGCTTCATATGCTACATGCAGGCTTGTCTAGTGGAGGCCATATGTTTTATTTGCATAAAGCCAATTTTCATTTGCAATAATGTAATACAGTTTGAAGGCAAGTTTGCAATTCATTTTTAAGATTGAAATAACAGTAAGGATATTAATAACAATAGCGAAAGATAAACAACCTAGAAGTGACTATCCCAATAGTCACCATTAACAATAGCACGAATCCCAGTTCGTACCACCCATCAAGTTTTAATTTAAATGTTGAGTCTAGTTCTTGGGGCGATCCAGCGTGTCCATAACCTAGACGAGGCTATTCAATAGTTTTAAACCCCGCAGGTGTACCAATGTACCCACACTTCGCATCGCTTTAAGCCAAAGCACACTTCCAAGGTATGCCGCACGACTAAGTCCTACGAGACTGCTTCCAATATTGTGTATCAACCTCGAGCCGCTCAGATGGGTAGAAACACCATACGCTTACATGGTAAAGCCGAAAGACAACTACCCACTCGTGATAAAGCTTTTGGACAACTACCATGCTCCCACCTCCATCCCTCCCGCGACCTCCCGCGACCCGAGCCAATACACGCCAAAGTACTAGGTCAAGAGAGGTCCCATATACTCTAGTGTGGTTAGCACGCAAAATGCTCAAGACGGTGGCGCAAGTAACTCGGTCCTTAATTGACTCTGCACCTTTCCAACACACCCAACAGATCACACCAGTCTTACCATTGTGCCCAAGTCTAAACCATTTTGTTTTCATTTTTAGTTTTGCAGATAAACAGCAGAAATGCTAAAACATAAAGTTATAGTAAATTTTAGGTGATCAAGGTTACCGACTAAAGTCGATAACCGCCAGCTTCTCCGATACTAAGCATGTCTAAGCAAGTTGACCCGAATCTACTAAGTGACAAGAGATCATCCAACGATCTCTAATCACAAAGAAATAACTTAGGCTCGGTAGTAGAGATCCATATTTTGTCTACGTGATATGCAAATACGGATTTAACTAACCATTTTAACACAAATTAAGCGATGCATACATACACTGAAACAAAATATTAAACTTTAAAATACTGGGATTAATCATGATCAAACCGCTTGCTCGGATGTCGTTGCTCAATAAGGTGCGAGGATCGTCCTCGTGGTTGCCGCAAATATCGGCCTAACGATCGAACACAACAAAGAAATAAGGACGAATAACAAACAAAACTTAAGCATACAACAACATCAACTCATGCCAAAATTCACACAGCAGCCTAAACAAGATATAACAAAATTTAGAAACAGAGAACAAATCATTTTAAGATGCTAATAATTTTCTATGAATTTTCTAAGCTAAAAATACAACATGTCACTAGTTAGTTACTTAACAACTTTTCATAAATGTAAACAGTGTATAAAACCTATCCTAACAGTTAGTATACTGAAAATGAAATTTTACAAAACTGGTTCATTGAATTTGGACAATTATTGGAAAAGATATGCATTTTCTAATTTAGAAGATACATAAGACATCATTTTATTAGATAACAGATTTTTGCTACAGAGACATGGATGAAACTAATTTTAGTAAGTAATACATTTAAAATGAAAATAACAGCACTGGTTTCATGCAATTTGGATAAAAATTGAATTAGTTATGCATTTTACAAGTTTAAATGATTTAACAAAGGCAATGTAAAGCATTTCGTAAATACTAAAGCATTTATACCCTTTCCTACCGATACCAACTAACCCTGACACCGACAAAGGGGCCCGCCGCAAAGTGTCGACTGAATAGCCCGCGACGCCGAAAGCGACGCCGAAGGCGTATTCTAAGAATACGCCTTTGACATATCAACGCCGCAAACTTAACCTACTCACAAAGAAATACGCTTCCCAACAGAGAAACGCATTATCGGTGCTACACAACTAACAATCGACAAGATGGGCCCACATGGCGGTGACCCGCAGAACAAATAACGATTGATTAAACGATTTCTAAACGTGATTACCAGAGAGGGCCCACAAATCGAGACTCAAAGAAGACATGATTAGAGTTAAACTAATCTTCACCGGCGGTTCATCGGCTGAGCACCGCACGCGGTGCGCCGCGCAGTGATCTAGCAAACCGTTGAGTTTCAAGACGAGTGAGTGGTACCTTCGGGTTCGCAAGGACCTCGCGAACTCGATGACGGTGACGCTGAGTCACGGAAATGCCGGCGCGCGAGTGGCGCGAACGGAGGCGAGAAGAAGATGCGCTCCGCGAGAAGACGCTACGCTTCGAAGACTCTGCAAGGTGCGCCACACCCGCCTTGATCCTGTGAACAATAAGCACAAGATGATGGCGACGGCGAGGTCCGAGACGGCCGAATCACCACGGCGCAAACACCGAGCTCGAGAAAATCGGTCGCGACGGCTTCCACGATGCACCAAAGACGAAAACGAACCCACCGTGAGCATCGCGTGGAGCATTGCGATCAAGTGGAACCAACGCCGAGGCTTGAGACTCACGTAACGCTAGCAAGCTCATGGGGCGAGATCGCCGAGGCGAGACGACGATACGCCCCGGTGATCCATCGGACGCCAAGGACCCGGAATAGGCAAAATGGAGGCGGCGAGGCGAGAGGAACACGACCGTGCGGCCGCTCAAGGGCGCTCGAAACGGCGGCGCTACGCCGAAGTTCTTCTCCCACGAGAGGAAAATTTGGGCGAGAAGGTGAGAGAGCGAAGGAAACGATGACCGAATGAGTGCGTGAGGTTATGAAGCTCGCGATGCTCTACGACGACACGAGGGCAATAGGTGGCACGGCGAGGTACGTGGCAAGCATGCACGCACGCCGCGAGCCCGTGAGGTGCGGAGAAGACGAGGACGGCGACAAGTGGGGACCACCACCAGCGATAGCAATGGCGGTGCGAGCCGTGAGGTTCGACTTATCGGAAAGATGCCGACCGCTGATCCGAAATGGACGGCCGAGATTGATGTATGCATTCGGACAGTCGGTTGCGCACGCAACGTGGATCGCTCGATTTGCACGGACGGCCACGATCAATTGGACTCGCGCAGCGGTGCAGCTGAGTTGACGCGACCGAGTCAAGTGGCGCTGGTCGGACTCGAGCCCGAGTTGGTTCGGGCCCGAGGAACAGATTTTTAGATTTTGATTTAAAAGACAGAGAAGGTTTGGGGAATTTTTAGAGGTAGACCCAGAGCTACAAAATTTCGAAATTTTTATGGTAGCTACTAGGACAGAGGACAACCTTGTATAATTTTTCCAGAACTTTTATGCACTGCATTATTCTAGAGAAAATTCACAAGCTGCTGTACAGGAGTTTGACCAGATTTCAAACAGAGTTGACTTGGCCATTTGAAATAGCAAACAAAATCTAAAAATTGTGAAATAATTCAGGGAGGTAGATAGGATGATCAAGATGCTAGGAAAATAGCTTCAGAGGATGATCACAAGTTTGAAGGCTAGAATTGATAATCAACAATTTCCAATCACAAGAATTAAATTCTACAAATTGGAAATTGCTAGGAAAATTGTAGAAACTTTCAAATGATTTGAAGAGACAACAAAAGTTTTATTTCTCCTCAAAATTTTACATTTGAAATACAAACCCTAAGTTAGGGTTGTTACAAATCTCCCCTTACAGAATCTCGCCCGAGAGATTCGATCACCGGAGAAGAAGGATGGGTAATCTGCTCGAGACGATCCTCCCGCTCCCAAGTGGCTTCATCCTCTGAGTGGTTCGACCACCGAACTTTAAGGAACTTGATCACCCGGTTCCTTGTTCTGCTCACTTCTTCGAGGATACGAACGGGCGCCACGATAAGACGATCTTCCCGCACATCAATATTTTCCAAGGGCGTTTCTCACCGGAACACGGAGGCACTTCTTCAATTGTGACACATGGAAAACATCGTGCACCCCTTCGAGTGTAGCTGGCAACTCCAACTTGTATGCAACAGTTCCCACTTTCTTGATGATGCGATATGGCCCGACATATCGAGGAGCTAGCTTGCCCTGACACCAAACGACGGTGTCCTTCAGAGGTGAGACTTTGAGATACACAAAGTCATTGGGCGGAAACTTAGCTCACGACGACGACGATCCGCATAGCTCTTCTGCCTGGATTGAGCTACGCGCAAGTGCTCACGAATCAACCGCACTTGACTTTCTGCCTCATTGATCGAATCCGGGCCAAAGAACCGCCTTTCACCGCCACCGGTTCAACGGTGTTCTCGCAGTCGCCGTCCATACAAAGCCTCAAACGGTGCCATACCAAGACTAGCCTGAAGTCGTTGTTGTAGGAGAACTCGGCAAGTGGTAGGCACTTCTCCCAATTCTTCCCATAGGAAAGAACACAAGCACGAGCATATCTTCTAGAACTTGGTTGACTCGCCTCCGTCACCATCGATCCCGAGGATGATAGGTCGAAATGAAGAAAGACGGTACCCATGGCCTCCGCAGTCCGTGCAAAATCGGAAGTGAAAAGAGAGCCACGATCGACACTATCGCTCGTGGCACACCATGCGCACTCACAATGCGGGATATGTAAAGATCCGCTAGCCGATTCACATCAATCTTCGATCGCCCGAAGGAAATGGGCCACCTTCGCAATCGATCAATTATAACCCATAATGCATCCTTCCCCAAGAAGTACGGGTAGACCGTTGATGAAGTCCATACCAACGGAATCCCATTTCCACTCGTATAGGCAAGGGCCGAGAAGACTCGCCGACGTTGATGCTCGGCCTGACACGACAAAGATATGTCACATCCGCCACGAACCCGCAATCTCGCGCTTCATGCGAGTCCACCGTAATCTCGACGCAGATCTTGGTACATTTTAGTGGCCCCGGATGGATGGATAAAGGCGAATCATGGGCCTCTGAGGATCAAATCCCGCAACTCGGGATCTTTGGGACCACGACGCTGCCCAAACCATACAACACCGTGCTCATCCTCTGTAGAAACACTTGGCCGATCCATTCTCGATGTTCGCGCTGATTTTACCCACACCATCATCCGATTGCTCGCGCGCTTTGATTTGATCCACCAAGGTTGGTTGCACAATCAGGCGAAGGAACCGTGCTCAACCAAACCCAAGTTGAGACGCTGAATTGCGCAAGAAGCGCAGTTGTCGCTTCTTGGATCATCGTAGTATTGCAATACACTTTTCGCTAAGTGCATCAAGAACCACATTGGCCTTGCCAGATGATACGAATACCCATGTCATAATCTTTGATCAATTCTAGCCATCTCCTCCGCTCGAGGTTCGATCTGGCCGAGTGAATAAGTATTTCAAACTCTTGTGGTCGAATACACCTCACAATGATTCTACCGATCAAATAATGCCGCCAAATCTTGAGTGCATGAACCACCGCAGCAAGCTCTAAATCATGGGTGGATAGTTGAGCTCGTGAGGTCTCAATCGCTCGATGCATAGGCAACGCCTTGCCTTCCCGCATAAGAACACACCCAAGTCCCCGACGAGAGGCATCACAATAAATATCAAGCTCTTATGGATATCGGGAAGAGTGAGGACTGAGCTGAAGTCAATCGCTGCTTGAGCTCCCAAAGCTCTCATCACAAGCAGAGGACCATACAAACTTCTTGTCCTTCTTAAGCAATTCGGTCATCGGCTGCGATTTTGGAGAAGTTCTCGATAAAGCGCGATAGTAGCCCGCTAAACCAAGAAAACTCCGCACATCGCTGGATCGACTTGGTGGCCCAAGATAGAACATCGTTGACTTTGTTGGGATCCACAAATATGCCTCCAAATGAAAGAACATGGCCCAAGAATGCCACTTCCTTCAACGAACTCACATTTGTTTGAACTTTGCATATAGTGATGTTCCCAACTTGCCCAAAACAATCTTCGATGCTCAATGATGCTCGCTTTCGGTCTTGGAATAGATAAGAATGTCATCAATAAAACCACCACAAATTTGTCCAAATACTCCATGAATACGGAATTCATAAGGTTCATGAACAACGCCGGAGCATTGGTCAAACCAAAAGACATGACGGTTGTACTGCATGCACTATAACGAGTAGTGAAGGCGCTTGGAATATCCTCACTGATCCGGACTTGATGATAGCCCGACTCGATCAATCTTGAGAACACCCGAGCTCCGCATAACCGGTCAAAAGATCATCAATACGGGGCGAGGATATTTGTTCTTCACCGTCACTTCATTGAGAGGACGGTAGTCAACACACATGCGCAAAGTCTTGTCCTTCTTCTTCACAAAGATTACCGGACAACCCCAAGGAGATGAACTGACGGATGAAACCCTTTGCTTGGAGCTCGCCAAGTCGCTTCTTCAATTCTTCTAGCTCATTGGGAGGCATCCGATACGGCGCCTTGAAATCGGAGCGTGCACGGCAGCAACTCGATGGCAAACTCAGATCTCGAACCGAGGCATCCTGTAAATTCTTCGGAAAGACATCCCCAAAGTCGATACTATGGGAACATCCTGAATGCGCAAGGTGGCTTCGCTTCTATTGCACATAGATGCGCCCCCGGCCGCGCGCAAAAATCCGACCTCGCCCTAAGGGTCGTAAGATAGACGCCTTTCCGGCACAATCAATCGCCCCAAGTGCCGGGACAACCAATCCATGCCAAGAATCACATCCGCACTCGCTGAATCGAGCGAATGAGATTTGCAAAAATCCCACTCCTTCAACTATGATAGAAACATCCCGACATCAGAATCGCCTCTCATTTCCGACCCGAGAGCGGATGAGCAAAGGAACTCCCAAAGGAACACAAATAAGACCACTAACAGCAGCAAATGATCTTGAAATAAAGAATGCGATGCTCGTAATCAAATAATACCGCAGCAGGACGAGAATTAACAAGAAGTGTACCAATCACGACATCCGCGCCTCCGAGCCTCCTCACCAAAGGTGGTTCACTCGACCGCGCCGCACTCCGGTCTTCTCAATAATCTTCGTCGAGGCGGGTGATCGCCTCCCCGCCGCGCCCTCCATTAGGACGAGGGCTGCCGCAACACTCGAGGGCGTGCATTCGCATAATGGCCCTTGTTGTGGCAAAAAAACAAGTCACCTCGGCCGGATTGCGGAGACCGCTCTCGCTGGCTGGATCGCAGCGCACGTGGCTGGAAACACGGCTGCGGTGGGCGAGGAGCTGGTGCGAGATGGTCTCGCGCCGGTGGAGCAAAAGAACGGGCCATCGTGCCGGCCCACCGAGGACGAACGAGGCCGTGTGAGCGCATCGATGCGCCTCCCATTTGCGCTATGACTCACCAGCGCCTTCGCCTTTATGCTCGGCAACAATGGCCTTATCTACCAAGGCTCGAAAGTCCGAGAAGTCCACAATGGATAGCTTGTCCCGCAGCTCCTCGGACAAGCCATCCATAAACTTCCCGCTAGCCTCATCCGAGGCCACCTCACCCGAGCATAACGAGCCGATGATTGAACTCGTAAAGGTACTCCGTCACGCACTTGCGCCTTGCTTGAGCGCGAGGAACTCCTTTTCTTCGCCTTCATCGCCGTGCGGGATGTGGGCCCGACGAAAAGTCGACCGAACTCCTCCCACGCGACCACATGGCCGCGGGCGCATGGCGAGATAGTTCTCCCACCATGAGAGTGCCGCGCCTCAGCCGGTGGGACGCGAAGAGCGCCTTGTCCTGCGCCTGGCACTGAGCTATGTTGAGCTTTCGCTCAACCATGCGCAGCCAATCGTCCGCATCGAGAGGGTCCTCAGAGCGGGAGAAAGTCGGCGGTTGTGTACGGAGGAACTCTGCAAGTCCCATGCGTCCGTGGCCGCCACCACCGGCAGGAGTGGAGGTATTCCTAGCAATAACCTCCAAAATGCGCGTCTGGTCCATGCGGTTTCGCTCGATCTGAGCGAGAACCTCAGCCATGGTCGGAGGAGGGGGAAGCTCCTCATCATGACCAGCCTACTGACTGCCACGCGTTCTCCCGGCCATCCTGTTTACTAAGACAAGTTAGCAACAAATTTAAGAGCAAGAAAGCCCAAAATTCATGAAAGCAGTCCAAAAACAAACACAAGGCAGGATAAAGTTCGACCAAAAAAATCGACACATAGCAACTCATACATATCTTACCCTTATGCTCCCACAAATTTTACTTAGACTTAATTTCTATGGTTCTCCCAAAGACCGATTCTACCAGTAGTAACTATCTTTGAAAGGAAAGAGAGAAGCCAAGTTTTAAACTCAAATTAGAGTAAGATGAGAGTAGAAGGCTAAGATAGGTAAGGAGTAAAATCGAGAATCTGCCTAGGTTTTCATAAACCCTTTTATACTTTGAAATTAAGCTTTTTCAAAATATCCTAAAGACGACTATGCTTGGGTTGCTACTGGTCAATGGCTCGATACCAACTTTGTGAGGACCCCAATTTATTTGGTTTGTAATGCTTAACCAACCACCGGTCCTAGCATCACAAATCAAATAAATCGATCCTCGAGATATGTATACTTCCTGCAAAGATACACACCTCACAACAAAAGTATGCATCAACTCCATTCCAAACATAGAGTCCAAACATCACACTACAAACGGAAGATAAACAAATAGTAACAATATTACGGACATAGGCCGATGTGCCACAAGATACACAAATAGACAACAACGATAAATGAAGCAAAGTGCCATAAGATGGCTATAAACAAAGCCAATCGGTGTGCCTCCAACCCACAAGGCATCCGACCGACCGCCAAGACTAGTCGTCACCCACAGCGACAAGACACCACGTAAGTGAGGCCCCGAGGCTCACCTTCTTCCTCCTCGCAACAAAAACATTAAGCAAAGCACCTGAGTACAAAGATTGTCTTTGTACCCGCAAGACTGACGTGTGAACTAGCAGACCTGTTCATATGCTACATGCAGGCTTGTCTAGTGGAGGCCATATGTTTTATTTGCATAAAGCCAATTTTCATTTGCAATAATGTAATACAGTTTGAAGGCAAGTTTGCAATTCATTTTTAAGATTGAAATAACAGTAAGGATATTAATAACAATAGCGAAAGATAAACAACCTAGAAGTGACTATCCCAATAGTCACCACAACAATAGCACGAATCCCAGATTCGTACCACCCATCAAGTTTTAATTTAAATGTTGGAGTCTAGTTCTTGGGGGGCGTATCCGAGCGTGTCCATAACCTAGGACGAGGCTATTCGAATAGTTTTAAACCCTGCAGGGGTGTACCAATGTACCCACACTTCAGACCGCCTTTAAGCCAAAGCACACTTCCGAAGGTATGCCGGCACAGCTAAGTCCTACGAGACTGTTTCCAATATTGTGTATCAACCTCAGCCGCTCAGATGGGTAGAAACACCATACGCTACATGGTAAAGCCGAAAAGACAACTACCCACTCAGATAAAGCTTTTCTGACAACTACCATGCTCCCACCTCCATCCTCCCGCGACCTCCTGCGACCTGAGCCAATACACGCCAAAGTACTAGGTCAAGAGAGGTCCCATATACTCTAGTGTGGTTAGCACGCAAAATGCTCAGTACGGTGGCGCAAGTAACTCGGTCCTTAACTGACTCGGGCACCTTTCCAAACACACCCAACAGATCACACCAGTCTTACCATTGTGCCCAAGTCTAAACCATTTTGTTTTCATTTTTAGTTTTGCGGATAAACAAGAGAATGCTAAAACATAAAGTTATAGTAAATTTTGTGTGATCAAGGTTACCGACTAAAGTCGATAACCGCCTGATTCTACCGATACTAAGCATGTCTAAGCAAGTTGACCCGAATCTACTAAGTGACAAGAGATCATCCAATGATCTCTAATCACAAGAAATAACTTAGGCTCGTAGTAGAGATCCATATTTTGTCTACAGATATGCAACTACAGATTTAACTAACCATTTTAACACAAATTAAGCGATGCATACATACAAATGAAACAAAATATTAAACTTTAAAATACTGGGATTAATCATGATCAAATCGCTTGCTCGGATGTTGTTGCTCAATAAGGTGCGAGGATCGTCCTCGTGGTTGCGCAAATATCGAAGCCTAACGATCGAACACAACAAAGAAATAAGGACGAATAACACCGACAAAACTTAAGCATACAACAACATCAACTCATGCCAAAATTCACACAGAGCCTAAACAAGATATAACAAAATTTAGAAACAGAGAACAAATCATTTTAAGATGCTAATAATTTTCTATGAATTTTCTAAGCTAAAAATACAACATGTCACTAGTTAGTTACTTAACAACTTTTCATAAACAGAAACAGTGTATAAAACCTATCCTAACAGTTAGTATACTGAAAATGAAATTTTACAAAACTGGGTTCATTGAATTTGGACAATTATTGGAAAAGATATGCATTTTCTAATTTAGAAGATACATAAGACATCATTTTATTAGATAACAGATTTTTGCTACAGAGACATGGATGAAACTAATTTTAGTAAGTAATACATTTAAAATGAAAAATAACAAGACTGGTTTCATGCAATTTGGATAAAAATTGAATTAGTTATGCATTTTACAAGTTTAAATGATTTAACAAAGCAAATGTAAAAGCATTTCGTAAATACTAAAGCATTTATACCCTTTCCTACCGATACCAACTAACCCCGACAACGACAGAGCGGGCTCGCGAAAGTCGTCGACAGAATAGCCCGCGACGCTAAAGCGACGTCGGCGTATTCTAAGAATACGCCTTTGACATATCAACGCCGCAAACTTAACCTACTCTCACAAAGAAATACGTTTCCCAACAGAAAAACGACATCGCTGCTACACAACTAACAATCGACAAAGATGGGCCCACATGGCAAAGTGACCCGCAGAACAAATAACGATTGGATTAAACGATTTCTAAACGTGATTACCGAGAGGGCCCACAAATCGAGACTCAAAGAAGACATGATTAGAGTTAAACTAATCTTCACCGGCGTTCACCGGCGAAAGCACCGCACGCGGCAGCGCGCGCAGTGATCTAGCAAACCGATGAGTTTCAAGACGAGTGAGTGGTACCTCGGTTCGCAAGGACCTCGCGAACTCGGCGACGGTGACGCGAGTCACGGAAATGCCGCGGCGAAGCCAAGCGGCGAACGGAGGCGGAGAAGAAGATGCGCCTCGCGAGAAGACGCTACGGGCGAGAAGACTCCAGAAGGTGCGCCACGCTCGCCTTGATCCTGTGAACAATAAGCACAAGATGATGGCGACGAAGGAGGTCCGAGACGGCCGGAATCACCACGCGCGAAACACCGAGCTCGAGAAAATCGTCGCACGGCTTCCACGATGCACCAAAGACGTAAACGAACCCACCGTGAGCATCGCGGAGCATTGCGATCAAGTGGAACCAAACGCCGAGGCTTGAGACTCACCGTAACGCTAGCAAGCTCGGGCCGAGATCGCGGAGGCGAGACGACGATACCGCCCGGTGATCCACCGACGCCAAGGACCCGGAATAGGCAAATGGAGGCGGCGAGCGAGAGGAACACGACCGTGGCGGTCGCTGGCTCAAGGGCGGCTCGAACGGCGGCGCTACGCTCGAGTTCTTCTCCGGCCGAGAGGAAAATTTGGGCGGAGAAGGTGAGAGAGCGAAGGAAACGATGACTGAATGAGTGCGGTGAGGTTATGAAGCTCTGGCGATGCTCTACGGACAGACACGAGGGCAAATAGGTGGCAGCGGCGAGGTACGTGGCAAGCATGCACGCACGGCCGCGAGCTCCGGTGAGGTGCGGAGAAGACGAGGACGAAGCTGACAAGTGGGGACCACCAGTCAGCGATAGCAAGGCGGGTGCGAGCCGAGGTTCGACTTATCGGAAAGATGCCGACCGCTGGATCTCAAATGGACGGTCGAGATTGATGTATGCATTCGGACAGTGTCGGTTGCGACGCAACGTGGATCGCTCGACGGCATCGGACGCCACGATCAATTGGACTCGCACAGGCAATGCAGCTAGTTGACGCGACCGAGTCAAGTGGCGCTGGTCGGACTCGAGCTCGAGTTGGGTTCGGGCCCGAGGAACAGATTTTTAGATTTTGATTTAAAAGACAGAGAAGGTTTGGGGAATTTTTAGAGGTAGACCCAGAGCTACAAAAATTTCAGAAATTTTTATGGTAGCTACTAGGACAGAGGACAACCTTGTATAATTTTTCCAGAACTTTTATGCACTGCATTATTCTAGAGAAAATTCACAAGCTGCTGTACAGGAGTTTGACCAGATTTCAAACAGAGTTGACTTGGCCATTTGAAATAGCAAACAAAATCTAAAAATTGTGAAATAATTCAGGAGGTAGATAGGATGATCAAGATGCTAGGAAAAATAGCTTCAGAGGATGATCACAAGTTTGAAGGCTAGAATCTGATAATCAACAATTTCCAATCACAAGAATTAAATTCTACAAATTGAAATTGCTAGAAAAATTGTAGAAACTTTCAAATGATTTGAAGAGACAACAAAAGTTTTATTTCTCCTCAAAATTTTACATTTGAAATACAAACCCTAAGTTAGGTCATTACAATAGAATTATCCAAAGTATGGAAATCTTGATCAATGTATTAGGCGTCGCGATTGTGTACCTTGCGGTTGTGCAGATGAAATATGATGGTGTGTTGTAATGAGAGTAAGATTAGCGAAGTAATCTAATCGTTAAAGCGATTATGGAGATAGCGAGCTTGATGGATTATCGTCGGTATGATTTGGCGTCGATGAGTAACCTCTTTGGAAGTTAGACTCTTTATAAAGATAATTGGGTCGAGAAAATGTTTCCATATTGATGTTATTGCGGGTATGATTGGATTGTGATAATTTTAGGGATTTAATATGAGGTTTTCCCTATCTTCTATATGAGAAGTTTGTTGTAGGGGTCTTGGAGGTTAAAAAAAATTGGGTTTTGCATTTTTATGCTAGAATGTTGCTCGCCCAATGATTGTGTGTAGAGGTAGCAGAATAAGGGTTGATTCTGAAGAGTGGGATGATCATTGAAAGAACCTTTGATGAAGTATATGAATGTGTGTGCTGAGGATTCCGAGTTGTTTATTCTTACATGATGGAGGTGATGTGATTTTGTGTGAGATTTATTTTGAGATGTATTGGGAGTCATCTGTCAAGGTAATTCCGTCGGTACAAGAGTTGGCTAGAGTATGTTGCGGAGTCAAGAGAGCCTCTCTACAAAGTTGTAGATGATGTATCCAGTTTGAGCATGGCGTTGAGGTTGTCAATTTAAGAGAAATAAGTTAGTGTGATATGGATAAAATGAAATTCCATAATTCAAGAGAAATTTTATTTCTAAAAGGAAATTGAGAAAAAAAAATGTTTCCTCGAGTAGTGAAACGCTCTCTTGATTCATGTTTGAACTATGTGTTGATGACGGATGTCTTTCGAAATTAAAGTTTGACTTTATGATTGATGTGCGGTTCTTATCAGTTCGGGAAGAATAAAGGAAGTGTTTGATTTGGGTATTTATGTGGTTTCTCTTTCGGCTTGTGTGGTGTTCATTTGTAAACTACCTACTTGGAAAGCGGAAGGGATTTCATGATGAATCTTTGTTTTTGAATTTGACCCTTTGGTGTCAAGTTTCCATTTTGTGGTTGCGATGTGAATCCTTCATTTTCAGATGGGTTTTGTCAGTAAAAGAGGTTGTTTATAGAGAGTGTTGTTGTGTGCTCCTAGTTAAAGGAGGTAATCCTTGTTACCGTGAAGAGTTCGATTGAGAGGTGGAATAAAAGTTCCGCGTATTATGTGCATGTTGTATGGTTCGGTACCAATGAGGAGGTTAGCCCAAGGTTCATTGGGTTGTTTTCGCTAGTTGGCATATCACTAAGACCGTTTCGGGTCCCTACGCGGTGAACGCAACTTTTGGTATGTTCTGGTGCCGAGTGAGTACCTAGGAGATCCAGAGTTTGAATATTTGTTAACGTCGTGGACCATCGAGTAGGATCTTACCTTCGATTCTCTTCTAATGAGTGTACCTGGAATTTCCAGGTTGAGTGTTATGACAGACGTCGTTGTACGTCATTTTGTTGTGGTCTCAACAGTCCGAGTGTGAGGCCTCTTGGGAATTAGAGTCTCGCATATGCCAGCGATATCAAATATTATTTACAGCAGGTACGTGAAATTATCATAAGGTTTTAGCTGTGATTACATTGGCGTAAGTGTGTTTAGAATTCGGGGTCGAATTCCTTTTAAGGGGGGTAGAATGTAATACCCCAAATTTATTTAAGTGAGAAGAAATAATTTAGGGAGAAGAACCAATTAGGAAATGGATTTACTGAGAGTTTAGAGGAGGGTGTATTACTCAAACGTGTTAGAGAGAAAACAAAAATAGTTAAAGGGTTTTTTCAAATTTCTTCAAAACTGGCTATGGGCTTTTGGCCCACAAAGACCAATGCCCAAAAGGGGAAAACCCTAAAGCGCTCATAGACCAACCCGTGCTCACGGTGGCGCGCCGTGCTACAATGAGTGGTGCTTCAGTGCATCACCCTCCTCCCCAAGCAGCCCCCTCCGTTGGTGCCTCCTTCCTCGCCGTCGGTGCTCTGCACACCGATCAAGTGAAGAAAGGAGAGGAGAATGTCTTCGCGGCGAGATTTCTTCATCTTTCTGCGATTCTACAAGGGTAACATCGCGTGTTCTTCATTGGTTGATGTTTGGTAGTTGCGGTTGATGTCGTTTGGTAGATCGATTTTCGTCGGTTTAATATATCGCGTTCTGTCTAGTAGTTTGCGCGGCTGTTTTCGTGATCTTAGAAGCCGAATCAGAGGATCACATCTCCTAGAGTTATGTGGGGTTCGTTCTTAGCTTTCAGTGGGCATAAAGATCACTTAATTCCTTGTTACGGTACAAAAGTTATGTACATTTCAATGTGGCTGTCCAGATTGTATGTAAGTTTCTATCATTAGTTTTGACCCGTGTGCCACTTTTTGTTAAAGACAAATATGAATGTCATGACAACTAGGTTATTGTAGAGAATTTTATAAGCTTTCAAGATTGATAAAGAACGTCCAATTTGGAGTTGTAGAACAAAAGTTATGGATATTTTATTTCAGCCAATATTTCTGTCTCATTAGTGCCAACAGATTTGAGCCGTGGGCCAAATTTTGTTAGAGGCAAAATCTGAAATTTTGCCCAACTAGACTTTGGTAGGTTTTGTTCTTAGATTTTTCAGATTGTTAAAAAACACTAATTGTGGTTCATCCAATCAAAAGTTATGTCCGTTACCGTGCTGCTGTCCAGACATGTTAGACAGATCTGGACAGATGTTGTTCATTGATCTATTAGAGTCATTTACAAACAGAATTTGAGATGTCCACCAACTAGGTTTAGTTAGGGAAATTGATAACCTTTCAATGAAGTCTGAGAACACCTCATTTGGACTCCTGTGCTAAAAGATACGAATTTTAGAAGTTGGCTGTCCACAGAGGGGACATATCGATCTATAGGAGTTGGAATTGGGAAATACGCTTGAGAGTATAGCGAGTTCGGTTATGCTATTATTTATGATTTTGGTCCAGTATGATTGTCTTAGTGTGCCTTATAAATATATTCAGGTGATAGATTGATCCCGGGGGCAGTACCTTCTGCACATCCCTCGTTCTCTCGCGGTTAAGGCAAGTATAATGATGGATATAATTGGAATTATTGAATGGCATTCTTTGATAAATACTTATAGAATTTGTGTTGTCATGATTATTATGGTGGTATGATTGGTAATGTTCATGGTTTCTAGTGATATGAGTTACGTGTTATTCATGGATGTTTGAAAGTTATGAAGTCTATGATTAATTGTTATTCATGAGTGATTGTTCATGTTTGCTAGTATTATGAATATATGTGCTATTCATGGATGCTAGAATGCTATGAATGTCAACGATGATGAATGCTAGAAGTATGAATAAGTTTATTCATGTATGACGTTGTGAATACAAATTTATGATGGTTTAAAGTTTTGTTCATGTGCATCATGCTATCATATGACTATGCATATTCGAGGTCCCCGTCATGTGGATGACGGGCTTGAGGTCCCCACATTCGTGAAATGTGGGCATTGAAAAGAGGTCCCCATCATGAAAACGATGGGCTTATGGTCCCCACACTTGTGGAGTGTGGGCTTGAGGTCCCCTTTACTTGCGGAGTATTGGGCAATTGGTCCCTGCGCTTGCGAGCACAGGCATGGGTATGCAGCGACGGTTGCATACTTTGCATTACCAAGAAATGCAAAAATAAAGAGAAAGAGAAAGTGCACTTGAGCTTCTTGCATAGCATGAGCATATGACATGTTTATAATAGAGATTGTAGATGGATGTTGATGATTACAGCTTGTTTATGTTATTATTGCCATTTATTGTACTTGCTTTGAGTCTTTGGACTCACTCTTCTTTGTTGTGTTTTTAGGTACCACTTTACAAGAACGGCATGCATGGGAGGGAGTAAGACTTAGAGTGGTTGCACAATGGCACGAACTACACACATTTGAATTGATAGAATGATAATTTAGTAGATGAGAAATTTGCTTAGAGAATTCTTTATGATTACTCCCTCTGCTTGGAATAACTTGTAATAGAGTTGATTAGAGGATAATGGATGTCTTTTTATTTATGCTTGTAGTTGTTTAGCATGCTATGGATGATATAGTGTTGATTAGCATAGTTTTGGTGGTCTCTTGATTATGCTGGATGTTGGATTATTTAACTATGTTACATTTAAAAGTTGGGATCTCCGGTTTAGTAACTAAACAAAGGAGGTTCTGTCGGATTTTAGAGAATTGTATCAATGTTAAAATGGTTATAGTGTTAGTTTAGTAGCATTCCAGGCCCTTGTCAGGCTGGGTGTTACATTATCAAGTAACCACCTAGAAGTGACTAACCCAATAGCCACTACACATAGCATCAATCCCTGATTCATACCACCCATCAAGTTTTAATTTAAAATGTTGTAGTCTAGTTCTCACGGGGTGTTTCCGAGCGTGTCCATAACCTAGGACGAGGCTATTCGAATAGTTCAAAACCCTACAGGGGTGTACCAATGTACCCACACTGCAGACCGCCTCTAAGCCACATGATTTAGCACACATCCTTAGGTATGCCGGCATGGCTAAGTCCTACGAGACATTTCCAATATTGTGTACCAACTACGAGTCGATAGAAACCCATACGCTTACATTGTAAAGCCAAAAAGACAACTACCCCTCGAGTTAAAGCTCTTTGGACAACTACAATGCTCCCACAAATAAATCACCTCATTTTACCACAACACAACACACCCACGCCCACCTGCGACTCGTAGCTAACACACGCCAAAGTACTAAGTCAAGAGAGGTCCCATACCCTCTAGTGTGGTTAGCACGCAAGAATGCTTAGAACGGTGGCGCAAGTAACTCGGTCCTTAAATGACTAGGGCACCAATCCAGTCACACCCAAAGATCACACCATCTTACCATTGTGCCCAAGTCCAAATTGTTTTATTTTCAGTTTTAGTTTTGCAATTTGAACATAGCACAAAGGTGAAATATAGAGATTATAATAAGTTTGTGTGATCAAGGTTATCGACAAGTCGATAACCGCCCATTTCTACCGATAGCTAAGCATGGCTAAGCAACAAACTCGTAAACTACTAAGTGACAAGGGTTCATCCAACGAACCCAAAATCACAGCGAGATAAACCTAGGCTCAGTAGTAGAGGAAAGACATTTGCCTACTGATAATGCATCTACTGGGTTAACTATCGACAATAGTTAAAACAACATAGCAATGCATACATAGAGTTTGCAAACAATATATTAGAATTTGAAAATAGTAGGAACAACATGATCAAATGATGCCACATCCGCTTCCTTGCCGAGTGCAGATCGATGGTCGTGGCTCGTAATCAATATCAATATTATCTTCGGAACCTAACGCGAAAAGGCGATAAACAAATAAGAACAAAGAATACCAAATAACTCCAACAGCAAAGAACATCCAAATCTCATGAAATTTATACAGCAGCAAGAATATGATTTTTAAATAATTTTAGGAACAAGAATCATGCAATTTGGATTTAATATGCAAAAGTTATAGCTAAAATACACTCTTTTAGTCTATTAAATCAACTAAATTAATTACTAGTACTGTTCATGGCAAAAATTTCTAGAATGATCTAAGGCTTTATGACAGGTAGGTTATGGCATCCTAAGAACAGCAAAGTTGAGTTTACTAAATTTGGAGTTATAATGATTTACTTATGATTTTTATAAGTTGTAAACCTAACACAAGTTCAAAACCTATTTTCTATTAAAGTACACTAACAGAGGAATTTAACAAAATTGATTTTGCACAAATTGGAATTATACCGAAAAATATATCCATTTTACAAGGTTTAATTCATTTTCTGGAATATTTTAAAATGGCTGATATCAAGTTATTAGTGTTTGTAAAACTTTCCGCTACCGAAACTTATCTAAATGCATTTTTAGATTGAATTTTAGTTAAACATGAATTTACCCTAACCGGAATCAACTAAAAAGGAATTAAGACAATTTAGTTATTCATTTTCTAAGTTTTCCTTGAATTTCAAGAACATTAAATAATGGCAGCAACGAATCAATAAAGCTTATAACATTTTCTGCTGTAAAAACATGGCTAAATGTATTTTTAAATTAAACTATAGTGAAACATGAAATTAATGCAGTTGGAAACATCTAAAAAGGATTTAAAATGAATTAGTTATGATTTTCTAAAGTTTTAATACAATTTCCAGTTGACAAATAAATGCTTACTAAAATATGACAAACTTATTAGAACTAAAAGACGTGGACAGCTATGGGCCTCAGATGCAAAATCTAACGGCCCACGTGTGCTGGGAATAGCGCACGCGCGCGATACCAAAAGGAGCCAACCGTTGGATCTAGATCCAACGGCTCACGTGGATGGAAACATTCGGACCGTGCGAATGCCCCGGCCATCCACAGCCGCAGATCTTGAGATGAGCGGCTCAGAGCGCACTTCCCTTCGGGGAGTCCGAACAACATACGAATCTCAGCCGTCCATCGCGAGATGGACGACCCAGAGCGATTAGGAAACCGGAGGGTCCGAACGTTCCCTAGATCTGGGTCGTTGATCACAAGATCGACGGTCCACGATCAACAAGATGTTACGCACGGGGCTTAAGTGCGCAGGGGGGGGGTTAATGCGGGCCCACATGTCAGTGAGACAATGAACTAGATTAAGACATACTAACTATCCCTAATGATTGGTAATGACTAGATCATTAATGGTGTCCTAATGACCACCGAAAACAGGCGATTACGCCCAACAAAAGCCCGAGCAGAAACTACGGCTTGTCGCCGGCGACTCCGGCCACGGTGGCGCAACCTTAAGACTAAAATGGATTCGCAATAGTCCTGCGATCCTGATGGTGGTGACCTCGCCGGCGGCGAAGGTCCACAACGCTAGCTAGCCGGAAAGTAGCGACGGTGACCAAATCGACTAAAAGAGAAAATGCATGAAAAGCTCCGCAGCAGTCCAGAGAAGCATGTGCCACGGCGTCTAAGGACTAATAAGAAGCTACCTTGGCCAAGAAGAGCTTCAAATATGGCCGGAGATGGTTTGACCACGGTGGAGCTTGCCGGACCCGAGGAAGAGGATGTGAAATCAGAGACCTGAGCCAAAATAAACACCCCTGGTGGTCAAAATAGCTACAATATAGCCCAAAGAAGCGGCATGAGCAAATAATTGAGAAATAGAGCACTCATCGGAGCTGAGGAAGAAAGGGGATGGTTTCGGCCGAATTTGAACAAACCCCAAGTTTGTCAAATCCTGTGAATGAAACCCAAAATTGAGTGAGAGGAAATTATTAGGGTGCTAAGGAGCTCAAAAGGGTACAAGAAAGATTGAAGATGAACCACTGGAGCACCAAGATCCACAACTGAGCTTCTCGGGCCAACAATGGTGATTTCGTGTTTTTGGTGTATTGAGCTCCAAAAATGAAGAAAGACCTATGGGTGGTGTAAAGGAACACCAGGATGGGATTTTGGGACCTTTATAACGCTTGGAAAACTAGGGTTTGGCAAAAGGAGCCTCTCGGGTGAGCTAAGTCCATGACACAACCATGGACCGAAAAGAAAGATGATGGAGATGTAGGAGTAGGGCGTGCCTCTCGGCCGAAAGCACCTGCAAGCACTTAATGCCGACCAGGGAGACGTTGCCGAAGAGCACGATTTGACCCAAACCATGCCTCTCTCTGTCGCTCCTCTGTTCACGCACGACGCGAGGTTGAAGATGTCCAGAGAAAAGGCTAGGACGCTGTGAGCTATTGGATTGAGAAAGAACGGCTCAGATCGAACGAAACAATCGGAGGTCCGAACGTATCAAGCGACGTGGACGGTCCGATTATAATCCAACGGTTGGGGTTCGCCCCAGGCTCCCGAGGTTTGAATCAACAGAGAGGATCGTGAACCCTTGGATCAGAAATGAACGGTCACGATTAAATGTGTCCTTCAGAGGTCCGAATGTTCTCAGACAATCAGGACGGTTGGATCAAGATCTAACGATCCACATGGATTAGCACAATCGCGCGGTCCGAATGTTCACGCGAACATGGGCCGAGCGGTTAGGATCCAACGGCTGAGATTGGATGCGCGCTTATAAGCTGGACCGGGTGCAGTTAGTTGACTGGACCAAGTCGAGTGGCTCGAGTCCGAGTCTGACTCGCACCCATCGAATAGTGAAATCAGATTTTGGGTTTTAAAAAGGAGTTGGGACTTTGGGGATTTATTTGAGATAGCCAAACAACTCCAAAAATTCTGAAATTTTTACTGGAGCTTGCTAACTCAGATATTAACCATGTATAAAATGTTCAGAGGTTTTTTATGCTGTGAAGTTTCCTCCAAAAATTCTGCAAGGCTCTGGTTTAGGGTTTGACTAAAAGTCAAACAGGTTTGACTGCCTTCTAAAAATATTCAAACAATCTCTAAAAATTGTGAAATTTTTCAGAAGCGTCACATGCCATCCCAGGAACTTAGGAAAAATATTTCCAAAGGATGATCACAAGATTTGAGATGAAAGTTTTTGGAAGACAAAGTTTTGGGATCAAAAGACTTGTGGCTTTGTGTTTCCATAATTCTTGTATAGGGATTGTTTAGAACATACAGGAAATACATGATGTAAGAAAAAGTTTAAATTTCTACTCATTTTCTTACATTTGAAACACAAGTCCAAAATTGGGATGTTACAGATAGTATCCCGCTAAACCAAGAAAACTCCTGACCTCGGTCACCGACTTGGGCTGCTCCCAAGAGAGCACATCGCTGACCTTGCTAGGATCCACAGCTACGCCTCCTGTCGACAGAACATGGCCTAAGAATGCCACTTCCTTCAACCAGAACTCGCATTTGCTGAACTTCACATACAGCTGGTGCTCGCGCAGCTTTCCCAACACAAGCTTCAGGTGCTCTGCGTGTTCTTCATCGTTCTTGGAGTAGATAAGGATATCGTCGTTGAGGACCACCACAAACTTATCCAAATACTCCATGAAAACCGAGTTCATAAGGTTCATGAACAGGGCAGGAGCATTGGTCAATCCAAAAGACATGACGGTATACTCGTACAAATCGTAACGAGTAGAGAAAGTCGTCTTGGGAATATCTTCAGGTCTGATCTTTACTTGATGATATCCCACTCTCAGATCAATCTTGGAGAAAACTCGAGCTTCGGTCAATTAATCGAAGAGGTCTTCGATACGGGGCAAAGGATACTTATTCTTCACCGTCACTTCATTAAGCGGATGGTAACCAACGCACATGCGCAAAGTATTGTCCTTCTTCTTTACAAAGATTGCTGGACAGCCCCATGGAGATGAGCTAGGGCAGATGAAACCCTTCTCTTGAAGCTCACTAAGTTGCTTCTTCAATTCCACCAACTCATTTGGAGGCATCCGGTAAGGCCTCTTTGAAATCGGGGCGGTACCGGGCGCCAGCTCGATAACGAATTCGAGGTCTCGAACTGGTGGCATCCTAGGCAGTTCTTCAGGAAAGACATCGACGAAGTCACACACCACAGGGACTTCAAGGATGTCAGGAGCCGGCTTTGCTTCAAGTACGAAAAGATGTGGTCCTTGCAGCTTCGGCGAAAAACCAACTTGCTCGCCAGACGGACTTGTGAGGTAGACGCACTTCTTGGCACAATCGATTTGACCCAAATGTCGGGATAACCAATCCATACCAAGGATTACAACCAAGCTTGCTGAATTGAGGAGGATAAGATTTGCCAAAAATTCCACCGCCTCGATCTCGACAGGAACATCCCGACACTCTACTTCGGCTCTCAACTCCAAACCTGGAGAGCGAATAAGCAGAGGGATAAGCAAAGGAGCAAAAAGAAGATCATCAACAGCAGCAAAAGACTTGGATACAAAGGAATGAGAAGCTCCTGAATCAAGTAAAATAGTAGCAGGACGAGAATTAACAAGAAGCTTACCCAACACGACGTCAGGTGCCTCCTGTGCATCCTCAGCGGAGATGTGGTTGACGTGGCCGCTTCCCACGTTCTGGGTCTTCTGGATCACCTTCTGATCCTGAGAGTGACCACTCCCTTTCCCTTGTCCTCCATTAGGATGAGGGGCCGCTCCGGTCTTCTTAGGGCAATTATTCGCATAATGCCCCTTGTTGTGGCAGAAGAAGCAAGTGACCTCGGCAGCTGGATTGCGGAGGCCACCCTGCTGACTTGCAGGCGCACGTGATTGAAACACGGCCTTCGGAGGGTGAGGTACAGGTGCTGAAGGCCTCGATGGTGCTGAATCCTGAGAGCGAGACACCAGGGCTTGCTCGATGCGAGAATAAAGAATATTGGCCGTTGCGGACTTCTAGGCCTCCCACTTGCGCTTGCGGGACTTCGCTAGCACTCTCACCTTATGCTCGGCGACAATGGCCTTGTCGACCAAGGCCTGGAAATCAGGGAAGTCCATAATAGATAGCTTGTCCTGCAGCTCCTCGGACAAGCCATCCATGAACTTCTCCTGCTTGACCTCATCAGTGGCCACCTCTCCTAGAGCATAACGAGCCAAATGGTTAAACTCGTATAGATACTCCGTCACCGATCGGCGCCCTTGCTTGAGCGCAAGAAACTCCTTCTTCTTGAGCTTCATCAACCCGGCGAGGATGTGAGCCCGACGGAAGGCAATACGGAACTCATCCTAAGAGATGACGCGGCCGGCAGGCTGCATGGCGAGAAAGTTCTCCCACCAAGAGAGTACTGCACCCTCCAGCTGATGGGATGCAAAGAGTGTCTTCTCGTGATCCTGGCACTGAGCAACGTTGAGCTTTCGCTCAACTAGACGCAACCAGTCATTTGCGTCCAACGGGTCCTCAGACCGAGAGAAGGTGGGCGGCTGAGTGCGAAGGAACTCCGAAAGTCCCCCACGTGGCTGATGTCCACCTCCTCCCCCGGATCCGAAAGCACCATAAGGAGTAGAGGTGTTGCGCGCAATCGACTCCAAAATCCTCGTTTGGTCCATCCGGTTGCGCTCGATCTGAAGAAAAACTTCAGCCATGGACGGAGGAGGCGGGAGCTCCTCATCCGAACAAGTCGGCTGACCCTGACTACTGCGGGTCCTCCCAGCCATCCTGTTCCACTACAATGAGTTAGCAACAAAGCCCGAAAACTGGAGGCAAGGAAAACAAATAACACAACTATGAAATGGACTCCAAAAGTTAGAAAAACATGCACAAAATCAGCATAAAAGCTTCAATACACAAGATCAACTTCCCAATACGACTAACTCGTATTGAAGGAACGAGCAATCGGTTAAGAAGATAAATTTCAGCACACAACTCATTTCTAACTCACCTAAAGAGTAGGGTAAAACCACTAATAATGGTGTTAGATACTTAACCAACTAATATCACATCTTACCCTTTTATTCCCATAAGTTTTAATTGAATTATCCTCTCATTCTCTACCTTATTTACTGACTAAAAGCTTGCTGTCCAAATTTTGATGCTTGTTGTCTAGATTTTGAATTCAGCTCCAAGCGCTTCTATTCTTCACCAAAGGTAGCCAACAACTCAAATTTACAACTCTCATTGTTCTCCCAAAACCACAATTAATCGATAACCACTATCTTTTGAAAGAAGGGGAGGAAAACAACCTTTCAAAACTTAATAAGAACAAGGTAAGATGAGCAAGCTAAGATAGATAAGGAGTAAAATATGAGATCTTACTTAAGTTTTCATAAACCATTTGATAGTTTTGAAACTAAGTTTTTCCAAGCATCCTAAAGGCGACCAAGCTAGGGGTTTCTACAGTCGTTATGGCTCTAATACCAAGCTTTGTGAGACCCCGGTGTATTTAGCTTGTCATGCTTAGTCTTCCATTGGCTCTAGCATCACAAAAAAATATATCGTGCCTCGGGAAAATGTATACTTCCCAAAATTGCAGTATACACACCCTTTTACAAAACATTGCATCAATTTCATACAAGATCATACAACTGAACTAAAGCTTTACAAGCAAAAGACATACATTATAGTTATTACAAAAGGTAGGCCAACCGGCCAAGAACAAGCTGAAAGAGTTAATCAACAGCGGAAGCAAAATTCCATAAGATGGCTATAAACAAGAGCCAACCGGTTTTGCCTCACACCCACAAGGCAATCCGATTGGACCGCCAAGCTAGTCGCACGCACCACAGCAAAACTCACAAAAGTCGATCCCTTGGGGATCAACCTCCTCTACAACAATTAAGCAAAGCAAATGAGTACAAAAATGTACTCGCAAGACTTACGAGTAACAAACCTAGATACTACTACATGCAGGCTTTAATCAAGGGAGAAGGCTCAAGGTTTAATTTCAGCATAAAGCAGATTTTATTTGCAATAAGTAATAGATTAAAAGAAGTTTCAACAATCTGATTTTAATTTGTTCAAATAACAGCGAGACGGTAAGTAATAACATAACGACATCCTGGAGATGACTAACCCAATAGTCATCACAACAATAGCACGAATTACCCATTTGTACCACCCATATCAAGTTTTAATTTAAAAAGGTTGTAGTCTAGTTCTTGCACGACCTTACCAAGCATGTCCATAACCTAGGACGAGGCTATTCGAATAGTTTGAACCCTGCAGGGGTGTACCAATGTACCCACACTTCAGACCGCCTTTTTGCTAAGCTATTAAGCACACTTCCTTTGGTATGCCGGCACGGCTAAGTCCTACGAGACATTTCCAATGGAAAATGCTATTAAGAGTCGCACGCATGGGGGTTAACCCTTAGTGACTTGCCGGAGAAATAGAACACACAGACCCATACGTAGAGTAGGATGCACCGGCCAAGCCGTAGCAACTACGGGTGCTCCCCTCTTTCACTTGTCCCATGTTGCATATAGAAATATACAACCCACCACACGACTCATTAATTAACACCCCCCAAAGTAGTAAGTCAAGAGAGGTCTCATATCCCTCTAGTGTGGTTAGCACGCAAATATCGCTTGGCTTAGTGACACAAGTAACTCGGTCCTTGATGACCCGGGCACCAATCCAGTCACACCATCATACTAATGTGCCCAAGTCTAAAATATTTTATTTTCAGTTTTGGATTTCACAAATAAACAAGGCACAAGGTACTGATCATAAGTAATAACAAGTTTTGTGTGATCAAGGTCATCGACTAAGTCGATAACTGCCCAATTCTACTAATAACTAAGCATTGCTAAGCATCATATCGTAAAGACAAATAAAAGAGCATAATTCATTCACCGGGCTCTAATTCACCAGTGAGGTTATTAACTTAGGGTTGTGGTAGGGGTGAATAATTTCAGGGAAACAATGCATTAGGATTAGCTACCTCTAATCGACAAAAAATAACTTTGACACAAGAAGCATGCATACTTAGTTTTTGCAAACAAGATATTAAACTTTAAAAGTAATAGGAGCAATATGATCAAATAATGCTACATCTGTTTGCCTTGCTGGGGATCACTTTCTTGCTGCAGAGGATCACTCTCACAATCAACAATTTCTTCGGAACCTATCGCAAAACGAGAAAATCCAATAAAAACGACGAATACCGAAAAAGACTCAAAATCCAAAGTCACCCAAAATCCATGCAATTTATACAGAAGGTAGATAATGGTTTTAGATAAATTTAGCAACAAGAATCATTTGATTTGGATTAAGTATGCAAAAGTTATAGCTAAAACAATTTCAGTCTGCAGGAAATTCAAAATTAATTGCTATTTGTTACTTTTCATCACACATATTTCCAGAAAGTTTTTGAATATGAAAATTTTATGGTAGGTAGGTAATGACATCCTAAGAACAGAAAAATTGGGTTTACTTCATTTAGGCTTAAATTGAATTACTTATGATTTTTCTAAGTTGTGGAATTAGGGCCTTATCAATTTCAGCAGCAAAGACCACACTGAAACTTATTCTACACTAAAGCATATTAACAGAGGAACCTAACAAATTTTAGTTTGCTAAATTTGGAGCTACAGAGAATTACTTATACATTTTACAAGTTTTAATGAATTTCTAGAGTAACAGTTCAATACTATAACAAAATAATACAACCTACAAAATTTTCTGGGATAGAACAGTGCTCAGACATATTTTTGGATTAAAGTTCAGTAAAATAGACATTTAACCCAATTGGAATCATCTAAAATGGAGTTCAATTGAATTAGTTATGAAATTTTGAAGTTCAATACTATTTTCAGTTAACAAATAAAAGCTTACCGAAAATTAAACAAACTTAACTCAAATGGAAAAGATGTGGACAAACGTGGGCCATCGATATCGAATCCCACGGCCCACACGCACGCAGCCCCTGCGAGCCACACAGTGCCCACCGTTGGATCAAGATGAACGGTCCACATCGAAGAAAACGTTCGGGGGTCCGAACGTTCACGCGAACGTGGACTGCCGATCTAAAGATAGATGGTTCCGATCAAGATCATCTTTGGAGGTCCGAAGATTCACGAGATCAGAGCCGCAGATCTAAAAACGGACGGTCCACGAGGACCGGAACGTTAGAGCTCCAAACGCGCTGAGGTGGTCTAGCCCGTTAGATCAAGATCTGACGGTCCAGGTCAACACGGGGAGGTCCTAAAGGTTAGATCTACAGGAGGAGGTCCTAGACGGTCAAGATTTCCAGGGGAGGTCCTGAACGGCTAAGATCTCATCGAGGGAGGTCCTGGGCGATAAGCTCTAACAGTGAGGAGGTCTTGGACGGCTTAGATCTACTCAGGAGAGGTCTTAACGTCTTAGATCGACACTAGAGGAGGTCCTAAGGCTGGTGGTCTTTTGCAGAAACTTAGAGGGTGATCCTAACGGTCCAGATGAAATCCCAAGAGGTCCTTAACGGTTATGATTTAACCTAAGAGGTCCTGGAGGTCGTCAAGGAGGTGGTCTAGCGTACGACAACGGGGAACGTGGCCCACATGTAAACGACACAAGAACCATTTCAGGACAACAATTAATTACCAAACAATGATTAGCCATTAATGAACAAAATCTATGTCTGGAAATGACAGCGCTATAGTGCATGTCCGTGTAAGGCACGACAAAAACCCAAGTTCGAGTTTGAGCTCACCGCTGGCAACTCCGGTCACGGCGGTGGGAACCAAGGACAGGAACGAGTCTTAAATAGAAAGGTGAACCTAGAGGTACCAAAAGCCAGGGCTAAAATTCTTTCTACCGGCGGCTAGCCGGAGATGGCCGCTGGCGACAAACACGGCAAAAACACAAAACTAAAGTAGCCCCGCGATGTTCAACAGAGCAAAAGCTCAAGCACTAAGGGACTACTAAGAGGTTACCTGAGGACGGAGAAGGCAAGAAATAGATGGAGAAGCTCCGGCGACCAAGTAGCTTGCCGGAGTTGAAGAAGAAAGGAGTTGACTTCAGCTGAATATGATCAAACCCCAATTTGACAATCTCTGTGAAGGTCAAACAAAACAAGTTAGGGGAAATGCTCAAGGTGATCAGAGGAGAAAGTTGACACGCCAAGAATTGCAATTGAACCACTGGAGCCCTGATGTCCCCGAGGAGCTCCAAGGTCCGGCAATGGCGGCTAAGAGGTCCTCTGGTGTTTTGAGCACAAGAACACAGAGAGGGAGCTAGGTTGCAAGGTGGTGTCTAAAAGAAGCTAAGGAGGAGCTCAAGGGCCTTTTATAGCTGAGGGAGCTAGGATCGAGCAAGGGCAGTGCTCCACGGTGCACTGAGCTTAGGGTACTGCTCCGGACAGGTTTGAGTGACGGGAGCAGTTGGAGACCAGGACTTTTTAGGGCAAAGTCACTGGCACGCATTTAAGGTTGGTAGTAAAGAGCCGTTGACAAGGACAAGAAATGACAAGGCACTGCTCCACACTGCCATGGCTCTGGCACACCCGCACACGCACAAAAACGATGATGACCAGGCTTAGAGGTCCCACCAGTCAGTGAAAGAACCCAAGGAGGACTGGTCAAAAGAACATAACGGTTGGGGTAGACTTAGAATTGAGTCAGGAGGTCTGGGTGGTTGGATTAGAAATAGAGGGCCCAGATTTAAAGTGAGGTTCGGAGGTCCTAACGTTCAAGGATGTCTAAGGCATAGATCAAAACATGGATGGCCCACGATCACCAAGGCGCTAACAGAGGTGGTCGCCTGAGGTGGTCTGGAGGGTTGTCTTTGCAAAAGACCAATGGGGTGGTCTTTGCAAAGACCACCAAAGGTGGTCTGCGGGTGGTCTTTGAGGAGGTCTTTGAGGATGACCTAGGGTGGTCTTTGCAAAAAATACAAAGGGTGGTCTAAGGGGAGGTCCGAGAGGGTGTTCTGGATGAGGGGAGGTCCAATCAAAAGGGGATGGCCCGATGGAGATCCAACGGTTGATATTGGTCACGTGCTTGAGATGCTCGGGCTGAGCCAAGAAGGTTGAGTTCAACCGAGAAAGGGGGTTTGGGTTTGAGCCTGACTCAGACCCAACCACACTTGACCTAGGGTTTGAATGAGGTGAGAATTTAGAAGGATATTTAGAGATAGCAAACTGACTCCAAAATTTCTAAAATTTTTACAGGAGCTTGCTGACTTTAAGATTGACCTTATGTAAAATTTCCAGAGGTTTTTATGCAAAGCATTTTTCTCTAGAAATCCAACAAGGTTTAATCTAGGGTTTGACCAAGAGTAAAAAGGGTTTGACTGCCTCTTAAAATTTTGAAACAATTTCTATAAATTGTTAAATCTTTCAGAGGGGTCACACAACCAAGGAAAGGCATTTCTAGGGAGTTGAACCCAAGATTTTCAACAAGGAGTTTATGACTTTAGTCAAATGGGAGGTTTAGGTTTTTGATTTCCCACAATTACTTTACAAGAATTACAGAAAAACTCAAAAACTTCGCGATGCAAGAAAAAGTTTTAATTTCTACACATTTTCTTACATTTGAAACACAAATCCAGATTTGGGCTGTTACATCTCGACTTCTTTTTCTGAAAAAGAACGAGAAGTTAGGAAGGTAAAGATCAAGATAATAAGTAGTCGTAACCTCAAGGACATACTGTTTATTTTTTCCTGCAACTCTTGAGTCACAGAGTTGGCCTCCTGAAGTTTCTTCAGAAGGTTGGTTACCTCATCCCTTAACTTTTTTGTCTCGGCTTTTTCATAGTCGAGTGAATCAGCTAAGGTCTTTTCGTCACTCTTAAACCTAAAAGAGTTAAGGGTAGTCATGAATACAAAAACGAGTAGTCGTGAGTATTTCTACGACTAACACGTGATCGTAAGTTCTCCTACGATCACTCATGGTCGTAAGTTTTTCTACGACCAGTACCAAGTCGTAAGGTTTTCTACGACAATCCCCATGAGTATTGAACAAGTAGTCAAAATATAAAATGATTACGAGTGTCAATTACTCACCACCTCTCTGCTTGCTCGCAGAGTACTGCTTTTTCTTGTCATAGCTTGACAAGTTGCCGGTTGTACTCGCAAACCGTAGCAATTTGTTCCAAAGCTTTCTGCAAGGAAGAAAGGCAATAAGAAGCAAGGATAAAACCATACTTATAGGTATCATTATATACATTCATGGTCGTCCGAGCGAACATGGAGACTATCCTCGTCGGATCTTTCGGCCCATCCATCTCCTCGACACGTCTCCACGAAACTCCTTTGAGACGTTCATCATCGAAGACATCCCCACAGTTGGGAATGCCGCTGAGGTGAGGGACTCAGTCACGAGATCTATAGGCGGAAGATCCTACGATGGAAGCGGGGCCAAAGAAATCAGAGCAGAAGTTGAAGTATTCCTCTTCCTCTGACTCTGTGATGGTAGCACCGCCTGGAGGACCAGAAGGAATGTCCTCGACAACCTCCTTACCGGCGCGGTGGTCGAAGCTCTCACCACCACCTTCTCCTGGAGTCTCTCTTATGGCCTCTCTCTTGTCTCTACCTCCATCCCTACGACTGCCTCAGTGGTCGTAGCAACTTCAGCAGCGACGACTTCTTACACCATGGGAATGGTGGCTGAGACTTCAGCTACGACCGCTATCGCACCTTCATTTGGTGAAGAAGTAGAAACGGGCGTCTCAGTAGAAGCATCCATGGGGGCTGAAGGAGTTGGACTAAGATCACAGAACAAGGAGCAAGTTAACTCGTGAAAAACAAAGGGTAAAAGCGGTTCTTACGCTTTTTTTTACATACCTCTGCGTCCTGGACCTATCCAGGAACTTGGAAGCAACCTTCCCAACGGAAGGTTTCTTCGACTTCTTCTCGACTACTGTTGGTCGAGATTCAATTCGGGTAACGGGAGTCACCGCTTTGTTACCATCCTGACTCCCCGAGTCGTCGAGATCTGTCTCAATCACCTCAAGAGCACTGCTCTCCTCGACCACAGGTTATGCTAGAGCAGCAGTTTCCTTCATAAAAGACATGAAGCTCTTCTAGTTCTCCTTTTCTAGCTGCTTTATAAAGCCACAAGAAGCAGAAACTGCGGAAGTCTTATTGTCGTAATAGAAGGGTATCTTGGCCTTGGGGGCTTTGTGCTTAAGGGCAAAGGCAGCTTCCTCTGCTTTTTCCCTCGCCGCTGCCTCCATGTCTACAACGAATTGAGCAAACAGAGCAGAAGGAGTCGAACTCGCGCCACCTTTGTCGCCGACCTTTACAAGTCGACGTCTTTTGGTCGGAGGAGCTTTTGTTTGCTCCGCTTGCGCCGTCGCCCCAATGACCACCAATTCGACTTCCACGTCGTCGTCTTGGCGGTCTTCCATGCCTACTTTCTGTTGAGATCAAAAAAAGAAAATATTACAAAAAGTGGTCGTAAGCTTTTCTACGATAACTCACTGGTCGTAAATTCTTCTATGACTAGCCCACAGTCGTAAGTTTTTCTACGACGAATCCTCTAGTCGTAAATTTAGTCGTAAATCTTTTTACGACCATAAAGGCCTAAAGATGAAGTCGATTTTCGATTACCTTTAGGCGCTCCACCTTTTCTTCTGCGGTCAAAACCGCAAGAATTTGAGGAGCCGCCACGTTTGATGGACTTTTCTCACATATGAGCTTGACGCAGGTGTCAATCTCCGCCTGTGAAAGATCTATGCCAACAAATAGCATGGTCAACAGACCAGATCAGGACTAACCAAAACCAGAGTCAAAAGTCAGAAATTCACTTACCCTCCTTGTAGTCCCTGGTCGGGTCTTCTTTCCCCGAGTACCTCCACATGGGAGGAACTCGTTTCTTCAGGGGACTAATATAGCGCGTGATGAAGTCCTTCACCACGTACCATCCGGTAAGCCCCTCCTCCTTCAAGTCTTTGATAGCTTGAATATAGGGGGCGATCCGGTCAAGGTTCCTGGGAGTCGAATCCGAGGAAGAAATCCTCTCAGCGGCATTACCGATGAATGAGAGGCTATCTTCCTTAGTTACTTCCCAATAGAACCACTTCTTCTTCCACCCTGGCCACGAAGACCGGGTGAACATCTGAATGTACTCCTTCGACTTTCTGTCGTGGAGCTTCAGACCGCAACTCCCAGCAATTTCGACTTGCCGAGCCATCCCGTAATAATACTGGAAAAGCTCGAGGTCCGCTGGAATTCCTAGGTACGCCTCACACAAATACACGAATACACTTAACATTGTGATGGAATTAGGACCAAGATTCACTAATTCCACCTTAAAGTGCTCGAGCACGAGTGTGAGGAAAGGATGAGCAGGTAATCGAAGACCGCACTCACAGTACGCCTTGAAGATAGGGATTTGCCCCTCCTCCCCTGACGGCCAATGTTGTCCAACTGTCAAAATCCACTTTACGAGCACCTTCTCAGGGATCTTCCCGGCAACAACCAATGCGTTCATCTTTGCCGTATCCATCTCCAATTCCGCCCACTCAGAGACGATCCTGGCCATTTTCCTCATGAGAAGGAGGTTTGGATTTGGAAAAGTTTCAAGGAAACGCACAATTTTTGCTGGCGGCGGAGGAGGCGAGAATGTGATGAACAGTCAGGGTGAATTGGGGAAAGGTAAGAACCCTAAAGTTACCTCTGCGGTCATTTTTTATAACCACACGCTTAAAATGAAACGATGTGGAAACTCAACGGTTCCCACCGCTTCGGGAATTGCTCTAATGGACAGATCCTTTTAAATCTGCCTGTTCGAGAAAACCGAGGCTCTTTTCACACCTCAAGCGAAATTACCTCCTTGGCCAAGTATATTTTTGGTCAAAAGAAATACCACTCGGAAAGGCTTTACTTCCGATCATCGAACCGCGATTACTCCGTAGTCGTAAGATTTTCTACGACTACCTCGTAGTCGTAAGATTTTCAGCAAAATTCCTCGACCATGTATATTTCTGACCGAATGAAATACGTGTTGAAGAGTTTTTCCTTTGAACTTTATCTTACAACAACCCAGTAGTCGTAAGAACATCTATGACCCCTTTCCCAGGTAAGTTATTTTCACTTGAAGTTAGGGGGCTAGATGACGAGGATCTAATAATCTTTATTTTACTATTTATCTGTAATTAAGTATTATGGGTAAATATGATGTCACACAGCTATCGGGTATACCTCTTACAGTAGTAAGGGAGAAGTCAACCAGGTGGTCGTAAGCTTTTCTACGACCACCTCCATAGTCGTAGGTTCTCCTATGACTATCGCGTAATCGTAGGTCCTCCTACGATTACCTTCGGTCGTAAGTCTTTCTACGACAAGTACCCAGTCGTAAGCTTTTCTAAGACTACCCCTGGTTGTAAGTCCTTCTACGACCAGCCCTGCCACGACTTCTCAACAGATAACTGGGTCCACTCGCCAGTAGGCCTTATTAACTATGAGATCTGAGCAGTCAAGATACATAGTTATTCTCTGGAATAACTGTAGATAACTCACCATTATCTCTGATTGATAAACGTCAGGCAACATGGGGAGGTTACTACTCCGATGTTTACTCTCATTATTACGGAATAATGAGCGCCTCCTGACCTGGAATGACAACCTCCCTCTCTGTATACTATAAATAGACTTCTTTCAGAGAGGAATGGGGGGGACTTTTCGAGAGGCAATCAGTAGCAACATTAGCGCAAGACATTCCACTGATTGTAACCAGGATACCCAATACAATACACACAGGAGTAGGATTGTTATTCTCTCTGGAGAAGGCCCGAACCTGTATAAAAATCCATGTGTCTTTTCTGTCTATGTGATCAATTGTGGAGACCCCCCAAATCAAACAATCTTTATGTAAGATCGGTTCTAAAACACCAACATGGGTCTCCTAGAGTTATGTGGGTAATTGCGATAGCTTTATGGAAAGTCTTGGATCGTAATTTTTGGATGGATAGATATTTAGTTATGATTTTTGCAATCCGAGTGCTTGTTCAGTCTTTGGGATTCGGGCAGCGAACATGGTTTCGCATATTAAGGTTTGGAAATGAATGAATATGGACTTTTTGTCTCCTTGACTTAGATAGCTAACTTCATAACAGTTCCAGAGAGTCCAAGTTCATATTTTTTGGACAAATATAACGAACGTTATGGAATTTTGAATTGTTCGTTGTAGTCTGTCCTTCTGTTGGGGACAGTAAGGAAAGATTGCTCTCTTAGCAACTTTTGTTGCACAATGGAAAATTTATAATAAATTTATTATGGATGCTAGATCTCTATAGATAGTCATTGGGTTTAGTTGTACCAATTAAAAGATATGTAATTTCTAAGTCGATAGTACCGCAGATGACAGAACTGTCTTCGGAGATAGAAACAAGCGTTTGGATGAAATAATCTGAACTTCCGATCACCTGAGAATTTGTGGGTATGTGTGTAGATTCCAGAGAACTTGGTTTCATGATTTTTGGAGCTTTAAATCAAAAGTTATGGTTTTCCCATGGCGGCTATCTATTTTGGACAGACTAGGACTTTGCAATGTAATGGTATTATTTCGGGTTGCGAATAGGAGCGAATGAGTTTATTTAGTTTTATTGCTATGCTATGTGCTATTGAATGGTTTTCTTAGTATGCTTTACGAATGCCAGGTAGTGGTGAGAATCCGGGAATAGAGTCCTCTTTTCGTCATTATCCGCCTCGCGGTTGAGGCAAGTGCAAGTAGTGTAGAGTATTTGTGGTGCTATATTCATGACAATTGCCATGGTTTAATTGTATAGAATTTTATCTATGATTTTGCTGCTGAATGTTATTCTCTCATGATGGATTGAGAATATTAAGTTCATTTGCATCATAGCATTCGTTTCTTTGAGTCTTGGACTACGTGGTAGCCAAGGACTGATTGTCTTGAGGTCCCCGTCATGAAATGGACGGGCATGGGTCCCCACACTCATGGAGTGTGGGCTTGAGGTCCCTGTGCCCGAGGGCACAGGCTTGAGTATGCATCGACGGATGCACTACTCTGTATTACCAGTAATTACAAAGAAAGAAGAAAGCTGCATTCTTGGCATATGCATTGCATGAAAGTGGTTCATTTGCTGATGGCAATATGAAGAATTTGTTATATTCCATACATGTGTATGTTTTGATTACTTCACTGTTGTACTTTGTTGAGTCGTGGACTCACACTTGTTGTTGATGTTTTCTTTAGGTACTTCTCAAGAAAGCGACATGCATGGGAAGGGCTAGATTTTGGTGCACTTCACACATGATCAACCTTGGCAAATAAAAATAGCATGTTTACTTCAATTTAAGTGATCCTGCTATTAATGTTATTCTCAGATGGTGCTCATCCTTCGTGATGTTTGAGTTATTTGTAATTGGATTAGTCAAGTCTGTCTTGTGGACGATACTGTTATGCTTTAATATTTTAGATCTTGATTTACTTACTCTTACATGCTAGAATATTTCAAGTGACTTGCTTAGTCTTTCATCCAAATAGAACCTTAAAGAATCCTGATATATTCTTATGGTTTTTCCAATTGATGATTAGAACAAGGTTACTTCTAGGATCTTGTTATTCAATATAGTTTTGATTAATGCTAGATTGTTAGATGTTGAAAAGCTTGCTGTTAATTGATAGTGGATAGAAGTAAATTGAATTGTTAAGTTAGTTTAGTAGCATCTTAAGCTTAGAGTTAAGCTAGGGTGTTATAAAAAGACCCTAAAATTCTGGCATAACTCACTTTTATTCAACAAAAAGAGGAAGAGGGGAGGGGAGGGAGAGGAGCAGAGAGAAATAGAGGGGAGGAGAGAAGCTAGCGAAGCGTTGCCCATCCGGTCGTCCACCTTTTGGGTAATTTTTTTAACCGAATGGATTACATAGTTTTAGATGTACAGTTATGTAGTGTAGTATGTTGTACATAAAATTTTTCGGTGAGTAGTTTAGTTTTAGATATGTGGTTAATCGTAAAAATCTTGTTTACAGTGCAGTACGCCAAATATATCGGACGCCACCAATTTTAAAATTTACTACGGTCAGGGGACTAGACTTGAGGGTCCTGAGGGCATTGATTTGCATTATTTCCAATTGGCGATCGTGACCCTCACAAAGCCAGAGCAACATACATATGCGCTTTGATGTGGTGGTTGTTTCGCACATTCAATTTGAACCATACTGTGTATGATCTGAGATTGAGTTGCCTTGCCAACCGAGCACAACAGGGCACATATTGGAAGTTAATGCAGCTCAAGGGAACAAGGTTATGACAGTCATATGTATGCAGGGCGAAGAAGGAACGGTGTGATGAGGATATGACCCCTATAGATACAACCATATTTGCTACGCTTGCTATCCCAATTACAAGAGCTCGTACACTTCATTTAAATTATCAGGTGAGCTCGTTTTTAGGAGTGCCTTTATATTATATGAACTATATGATGCTACCTAATGATGAAAATGTATATTTGTGCAGCATCACATCACTTTGTGTCCAAGCCAAGCAAAAGTTCAAGTTGGACACGTTCTGAAATCCAGTTCGGCCTTCGGAGACAGCCCTGACTTCAAATGTTCATAACTTTCACATACGGACTCCGTTTGAGGTCCACGAGTACTTGATTGAAAGCTTATCTCGTCCTCTTTCAAACGGATCCAGCCTCACCTCTAATTTCCATTTGTGCACACCGTAATGTCAAAAAAAAGGTGTTGCATCACCTGTTTGGGCCAAATTGGGCCTTGTAATGCTTGAGCCCAAGGGGAAGGCCACACTCTTCATGGCCATACTGTTCACATGAACAGTACCCATGAATAGTGCCACCCCTTAGCTCTTCGCTATATGTGGCTCCCCCTCCCCTATTTAAGGAGGCTGCACCCCTTTAGTTTTTCTTAGATTTTGTTGAGTTGAAAGTTAGCTACAATGCAACTTTGTGTATTGGCTTATGTCGAGT
Source organism: Ampelocalamus luodianensis (assembly GCA_036346255.1). Classification (NCBI taxonomy): domain Eukaryota; kingdom Viridiplantae; phylum Streptophyta; class Magnoliopsida; order Poales; family Poaceae; genus Ampelocalamus; species Ampelocalamus luodianensis. Next base: position 55,834,222 of record CM070620.1, read on the forward strand.
AGATCAACCATAATACCGCTTCGGAATCCCAATTTATCAAGTATTTCAATCTTATTTGCAATCTCATATTGAATTTTACCTTGTTCTTGCGTGCTTCTTTGGTGTATGCAGGAATTGACCTTTGTGGTTAGGTCATCTGGGTATTCGTGCACGGTTGATAACGACTTGTCGAGCATTTTAGCGATTGCGTGGTTTTGAGTCTTGCGAGTTCGTAGCCAGGATCGTGAGAGTTGAGCGACTACTACCGAACTTAGCTTCTCATCGAAAGATCGGGCCAAAATCAGGACCTGCATGGTTCATCAAGCGGTATCAGAGCTACAGTTGATCGGTGAGAATTTCTAGTTTTCTAGTAGTAGATTTGTTTTTCATACCTAGAGTCCAGAAAATTGCCCAAAAAATTATTGCATCTATCATCCGTACCGAACCCCTTTGAGCCATTGCAATTTTCTTTTCGGTATTTTGCTTGTTGAATCATTGGTTGCATCGTCGTGTCTAGTTGCTAATCTTTAGTTCTAATTATTGTCTAGCTGGTCATTGTCAGATTGTTTCTCATGTTTTTTTCGCGTTGCTTGGTCATTCTTTTATGGTTCTTAGTTTTTACATCTAAAACAGAAAATTTGTGGGTTAGAACTCCACTAATCCGTACCAAAAAATAGAAATTTCATATTATTTTTAATCCAAAAAAAACCAAGAGGATTGTTGTGATCTTTTGGGAGAGTTGATGTTATTTGCGACTTGTGTCAAACCCTAGGGCCGGCCAAATATTAGAAGGAGAAAGAGACAGACGCATAAAACAAAAGTTGCGGTGGAGAAAAAAGAGAAAAGAAAAAGAAAAGAAAAGTGTGTGAAAATTGGAGGAGACCTTGTACATATAGCCACAAGCTTCCACAAAAAAATTAGCAAGTTTGGCCCGCGGGTTTGAAAGATATAGCAGTTTCAAATTTGAACCCGAAACGGTTTCGAGTCCGAGTAAGATTCCATTTCCGAGACACCTTTAAGAAAATGGGCATAACTTTTGCATACGGTGTCCGTTTTTGACATTCTTGTACTCGTTTCGAAGCTAATGACGAGGTGCATACTTTCCAACTAAGCCACTAGTCACTCTCTAGGGGCCCCAAAATCAGCCATCTTCGGCCCCGAATTCGCGTCACAAGTTTTTGGTTTCTGTTCTTGCCGTTTCTTTCGGTCTTCCCTTCGGAATTTGGGGTTTGCCTCAACTACAAAGTTGTTGATCATCGAAACCTTTCAAAATAGAATATATAAGCCATATAAAACTTTGATTTTTCATCTCTTGAGACTAGCTGTTTTTTACTACTTAAACTAGAGGGTTGTTTACATTACACGTTATTACATCTTTATGCTCTACATTGTGTGAACAATCTTGTGCCCTAGACAGAAGTTTGAGTAAGTTGGCTAGCATCTCTCCTAGCACTTGTTGTGAGGATTTCCTTTTCTTACATCAAGTCACATTGATCTTTGCGTGTGTGTGTTCATACGCTTCTCTTAATAGGCTTTGATTAGCTGGCTGTTTCTAGGCTAGGATTAGCAAGTTTGACTAGTACTTTGAATAATTTTTCAACCTGCATTAACTGATTTGATTATTGCTGATCCTTGCTACCATATTGAAGCCTTCTGAGCTCCACTTCCTACTAACTCAGCAGGTACCGTTCCTCGCAATCGTTGAGCTATTCACGAGTGAGAGTATCACGAACTAGCCACCGGTTGTACCATTTCCTTGTTGCATTGGTAAGAGCTTGTAAGAACTTGGTATAAACTTGAGTGTGAGCGACTGTTGAGCCTCCAGAACCTAGTAATTGATAGGGATATATACTTGTGATTTGTTTCCTTATTTTCTATTAACAATAACAGGTTGGTTGAAGTTGGTAGATTACGATGACATTGCGGGCAGATTTGAACTCAAAGAGAAATAGCTCCAGGCATACATCTTGCCACTCACCGTTGAGAGTACGTCGTTGGACTACTTCCTGTGGGTTACTATGTCTGATAGCTACTTTGAAACACAGGACCTTGATCCTTATGAGAAGATGAGCATGGGAAGGACACCGCTGATCGGTAATGTTCAACATTGGTGATCAAATCTCGAGTACCACTACATGTACACATGGGAGCAGATGAAGAAGAAATTGCAACGTCGTTTTGTACCTCCACCACCCACGGTCACAAGTGAGGTGCAACCTAAGGTAGCTGAAAATGCTAATATTATTGTTTTGGCTCCTACTCCATCTATAGATACCACCGAGACGCTTGAAGAGAGGAAGGATGATCTGACGCATCTTATGTCATTAGAGGAGAAGTTTGAGGTACCTACAGTATTTGATGAGAACAATAATGCTAAAGGTACTGATTTGATGCTACAGCAAGACATAGAGCAACCTTGTGAGTATATACCTGTTGTAGTACAATCTTTTGATATTCTTTGTGTTGACTTGAACGAACCATATGCTAATCTGAATTCACATAATTTTGTACATGTCGAATTAATTAGACATAAGGAAGTACTTGATAGAATATCCCCTGCTGATGCATTGTGCTATATCATGCTTAATGAGCCCGTTAGTTTGGAATGTGCTATGGAGAAAGTTTGTGAAATTTTATCTATAAATTCTCTATCTAGCACCTACACCTATTGCTTTAAATTAATTGGAGATTATGCTGTAGATAATCAATTTCTTATATATCGGATATGCATAATTTGTGATCACATGGATGAATTGAAGTTTTTTGTTTTGAACAACAATTCTTGTGTGCTGAATCTTGATCATTATGAGAGAAAAATAGAAATTTTTTTCTAAATAATCTAGTTTTTATTCCAAAATACAGAAATAATACTATCTTTTTAAATTTTACAGGAATAATCATCTATCGCTCAACCGTTGGGAGACTAGCCCAAGTAGCTCAACGGTTGAGCGACTTGGTCCAAGTAGCTCAACGATTGACACTTATCGCTTAACGGTTAGTCCTAGTGTACAGGTTGCTCAACTAGCAGGGTATGCATTGTACACCGTTGGGTGACAAGTGTCCAAATCGCTCAATGGTTGAGCGACTTGGGCTAGTCGTCCAACGGTTGAGCGACAGATGATTATTTCTGTAAAATAAAAAAAGGTAGTATTATTTTTGTATTTCAAAATAAAAACTAGGTTATTTAGAAAAAAATGGAGAAAAATAGAATTTAGTGATCATTTAACCCTTATGTGTTCATCTCTTATTGCACCATCTGGTATGGACAATCTAAATAATGATGTTGAAATATGGAATAACTTACAAATCTTTTCACCCTTGCTAGATGAATTTGTTGTTGCTCGATTGAAATCTGATTATATAGACGAACTTTGTTTCATTCCAAAAGTTGTAGATTTGCCCATATGTGCTACCACTGCAAGTTTACAACTTCGGAGATTTGAATTGCATAAATACTTCACTTACATTTGCAAAACTAGTTGCAACAATTGTTGTGTGAGAAATTTTATTTTGCTCACTAACATATATGATTATTCCTGGGGTGGTAATTGTTGGAGATATGCCCTAGAGGCAATCATATTGATGATGATATTTCATTGTATCCATGATTTAATAAATGTTCCTTGAATATTGCCTTTGTGTTGATTAACAAGTATGTGACTTGTTTGTGAAACTCTTTACTTGTATGGTTATTCTAAAGTTGTCCCTAGTCGGAGTTCATGTGAGGACACACGTGAATGATGGATTAGCACATGTATCGGTTGATGACCATGTTTCACAGGTCATAGACATGGAGATGTCAAACCAATAATGTGGACACATGTTTAGAACATGGGGTTGGACCGACCCAACATGAGACATAGTAATTATTCTTATGGTTCTCTCTACACAATGTGTACGCCTTGTCCTTAGACCTGAGATTGTCGCATGTACTTGAGATGTGAATCGACCTACTTAGGGGCTATCAAACGCTACTCAGTGAATCGGGTAGTTATAAAGGTAGCTTTCGGGTTTGTCATGAAGCATCTTTGTGAGGCATGGTCGGTCGAGATGGGATTTGCCCCTCTCTACCGAGAGATATCTCTGGCCTCGAGTGATCGGATCCGAAATGCATGGCCATGCTACTTAAGGTTAAGAGTTAACCTAGTAAGGGATTCGGATCACAGGATCGAAAGAGTGGTCACTTGGAGCTCATTGAATATCGTGAGGCAAAGGGATTGGCATGTACATAACGTTGTGATGGTTCGTCCGATATGATCTTTACATATGTTTAGGAGTTGGCACGCCTTGCTAGAGGCCGCTACCAACTATTGACCAAGTATGTGTACTCGCGTCATGTCTAAACATACGTGAACCATAGGGTCACACACTTAAGGGTCAAGCCTAATTCGGATTGGATCTAAATTAGATCGGGCATTGAGTCCTAATGGGCCTCTATTCGTAGAAGCCCATTATAAGGACGTCTATAAAAGGAGAGCGGCGCGGGTTGAGGGTTGAGTTTTTCGTGACATCCTCAAACCACGCCGCCACCCTCCCACGCCCTAGTCGCCGCGCGATCTAGTAGTCCGGCGTCGCGCCGCTTCCTCCGTGCGTGTGGATACCTTTGGGCGCGCATCCGTGGCGTTGGGACGAACCGCAAGAAAGGAGCATGCGTGGGGCCGCGACGAGGACGAGGAAGTAGTACGACTACTCGCCCCGACGTCTCGCATCAATCGAGTGCGACTACACCGCCCGACGTCTTTGCATCAACTTCCGCACTGCGCGTCTAGTGGTAAGACCGTGATCTATAACTGCAGTGATCTTGGTTTACGGGTAGAATTTTTTAATTTGCGCTAGTGTAGCCTACCTGTTTCCCAACAGTAATACAATAAGCTTTTATGATCGTTGTTGTTTTATAATATTAAGAACCGTTAAAATGGATGACATATACATATATCATGCATACACTTTGGCTTCTTTGTAGCCCTATTTTACGCTTATCAAAAGCTGAGGATGGCTTTGTTTTCAAGAAGGGGAGGATGATGAGGACATGACTCCTATGGATACAACCATATTTGCTATGCTTGCTATCTCAATTACAAGAGCTCGTACACTTCATTTAAATTATCAGGTGAGCTCGTTTTTAGGAGTGCCTTTATATTATATGAACTATATGATGCTACCTAATGATGAAAATGTATATTTGTGCAGTACCACATCACTTTGTGTCCAAGCTAAGTAAAAGTTCAAGTTGGACATATTCTGGAATCCAATTCGGCCTCCGGAGATAGCCCTAACTTCAAACGTTCATAACTTTCACATACGGACTCCGTTTGAGGTCCACGAGTACTTGATTGAAAGCTTATCTTATCCTCTTTCAAACGGATCCAACCTCACCTCTAATTTCCATCTGTGCATGCCGCAATGTCAAAAAAAGGTGCTACATCACCTGTTTGGACCAAATTAGGCCTTGTAATGCTTAGACCCAAGGGGAAGGCACCCCTCTTGGCCCACACTATTCAAGGCCATACTGTTCACATAAACAGTACCCATAAATAGTACCACCCCTTAGCTCTTAGCTATGTGCGACTCTCCCTCCCCTATTTAAGGAGGCTGCACTCCTTTAGTTTTCTTTAGATTTTGTTGAGTTAAAAGTTATCTACAATGCAACTTCGTGTATTGGCTTGTGTTAAGTAGATCAACCATACTACCGCTTCGGAATCCCAATTTATCAAGCATTTCAATCTTATTTGCAATTTCAGATTACGTTTTACCATGTTCTTGCGTGCTTCTTCGGTGTATGCAGGAATTGACCTTCGTGGTCAGGTCATCTGAGTATTCGTGCACGGTTGATAACGACTTGTCGAGCAGATCAGCTATTACGTTGTTTTGAGTCTTGCGAGTTCGTAGCTAGGATCGTGAGAGTTGAGCGACTACTACCAAACTTACCTTCTCATCGAAAGATCGGGCCAAAATCAGGACCTCCGTTGTTCATCACGGTGGGATTCGGTCCATTTGGCCTAGGCATATACCAAGCCCACTCCTGCATCGGCGGCTGACAAGAAGGGAGTGGTGATGCCGAAGAAGAAGAAGTTGGGGACTCCAGCCACAGCGTAGCGTACACAATGGCCAAAGGTTCGGGAGTTGCCGATCCTATCGATGAAGACCCTGTGGAAGGAGCACCTTCAGTCAGGCAAGCTTGTGGGCTTGCTAACAAGGGTGAGGAACTGGAAGCCCTATTCCAAATGATGGATCTCGAAGATCAATATTACATGGCATTGTCAGAAGATGAAAGATCTGACGACGAGGATGTTATGGAGCAGCAGGCAGTTCTATCTGAGTAGAACACATACCAGTTCGACAACCTCGTCGTTAACGAAGACTCCCGTGTGCCATGGTAGTACGACCAGAGCGAGGTCAGGCAAAGAGCTATGTACAAATGCAAGGAGGCCGTACAGGAGGTGGTCAAATTATGGATCTTGTCAGTGCGACGTACATTCACAGTCGTCAAGTCTAACCCAAGATGCTACGACGTGAAGTGCGATATAGAGGGATGCCCTTGGTAAGTGCACGTATTTCAGCCTAAGTGGGACACCTACTGAAAATGCTCTATAGTAATCCCCCACACATGTGTCATCGCTGAGTCAGTACAGTTCCACAAGAACCTATCATCATGCTTCATCGCGAATATCATGTATGGTGAGATCGTGGATAATCTAAATTTTGAGCTACGATCCATTATTCGGGCGATTGAGGCAAGGCTTCAGTACACAATCAGCTGTGCCATGGCGTGGAGGGCAAAATAGAAGGCATTGGAATCAATGTTCGATACGTTCGATGACTCGTACCACAATCTCCCCAGCCAACTCCGAGTCATACAAGACAGGAATCCCAGTACTCATATCGACATTCATGATTCCACGCATCCGAAGTGGGACAATAAGAGGGTACTGAAGCAAACATTCTTCACCTTTGGTCCATGCATCAATGTATTCTGGCATTGCCGTCCAATCTTATGCATGGATGGGACATTCCTAGCTGAAAACTACAACGGCCAGATATTGACTGCAATAGCGATGGACAGGAATAATCAGGTTCTTCCCATAGCATCTGCATTCATTGAAAGTGAGAACACGGACAACTGGTTATGGTTCTTGAGGAATTTGAGGATTTCTGTTGTACAGGGTCGTCCTAACGTATATATCATACATGATTGACATGCGGGCCTACTGAGTGCAATAACTCAGCTACAACAAGGAGAGAACGAACCACTTTAATTGGTGGAACTGCAGAACAGGTGGTGCATGAGGCACTTGGGTGCAAACTTCTATAAGCAGTTCCGCAACAAGGACTTGATGAACCTGTTCAAGCAGCTGTGCAACTAGAACCAACAACGAAAGTTTGATGCAATCTAGAAGATTCTGAATGAGAGGACCCCAGGCGCACAGAAGGGAGGCAACGAAAAAGACCGCTACAAGCGCTGATCAAGCCCCCGAAGCATTGTCACAGCTACCCATAGATGATCCTAGTGTGGCGAGGATGATGGGGGGCACAGGTGAATTGCTTCTCGGACTGTATTGAGCACAAGCCTAAGGAGAAGTAGTCGCTGCTACCTGACAGGGGTGGTGCTCGATATGGTGTCATGGCAACTAATCTAGTCGAGGTGTACAATTGGGTTATACGAGGCGCAAGGTGCATCTCTTTGGTTGGTATTATGGAGGCAATTCTCCGCAGTAGCACAAATTACTTTGTTGACAAAAACAGCAACGCGTCGCTCACCATGACAAATGGCAGAGTACTGTACTCCGTCATGATCACTAAGTATATAGAGGAAAAAAGTAAGAAGGGTGAGATGCACCGAGCGCATTCAAGAGAGGCATAAGGGGGCTTCGCTTCGAGGTACTATACAGGAATAAATGACACCGCGGGACGAACCGTGAGAGGATCACCAATGAGTGCACACTATGCCGCGCTAGTTGTGTTTGCACTTACAACAAGCCTTTTCTTCTGCATAGGCTCTGCTCACATGTTATGGCCGTATGTTCGACTGTGAGGCAGCATTCCCACCAGTACCTCTCTGATTATTTCAACGAAGATGTGATGGAGATCTGAAGTGCAAAACTGTATGATTACGATGTGGTTGGCCATTTCACTAGCCATCTGACTTGAGAGCAACTTATCTAGGCCACGGATATTGATAGGCTGAAGGGAAAGGTTGACAGGTGATATGTAAGGGGTATCAGGAATGATATAGATGAAGCAAAAGTTGGACGTCATACGAAGAAGTACTCCATTTGCAAGGAGTCTAGGCACACCTTCAAGAAATACCCAACGAGAAATTCACAAGATGAAAGAGACATCAGCAGTCCGGATGTCATCGCAGAGACCTCATCCGACTGCCCCACTAGAGGCGAACGTTGAAGTCACGGCTACAGGAAAGGTTCACCTTATTCAAATATGCGGTACCCAATGCTTTATAATATCACTTTGATTTGTTGAAAAACTAGGTAATGGTGTTTTGCTGAATGATTTGTAATATCAGTATAATTTGTTGACAAAATATGTAAGAACATTGCGTTAAATGTTATGTAATATTATTGTGATTTGTCGACAAAACATATGATAACGTTGTGTTGAATATTTGTAATATCATTGTAGTTTATTCACAAAAATGTGATCGAAAATAGACAGTAAAAAAACAAACAAAGATCTCTGTCGCCAGTTAAAATGACAACAAGATCCTCTATTCAACTGGCAACAGGATCCTCTACATACAGGATCCTGTTACCATTTCAACTAGTAACAAAGACCTCTTTGCACTGTTCAAGTCTCGATCGCCACCTCTAGGCTACTATCGCCATTGGAATGGCAACAAAGCCCTTTTGCCATTTCAAATAACGAAGGTAGCATAATTTTGTAAAAAAAAAATCGACTATTTTTTTTTTGTAATTTTTTTAAAATAATATTATTTAAAAAAAAAAACTTAAAGAGATCACCAATGGCACAGCCTCCTGAAACACAAACAAGATCACCTCCGCCAATCTCACTGACGGCATGTTCGTCCCTGCCGCCCCGCATGTTAACCCAGACTCGACTCCCACAACAATAGTTTTGGTTGCACATGCATCGCGCCTATCTGAAACAAGGATTCCTATCCTCTGTCTTGCCATCCAAACGAAGCTGATGCGAATAGCAAGCATTTGAAAACAAGTTCCGCACTACGAGAAAATATGCTCTGGGAACCTTGGAATACAGCTGTCGCTAGCAATATATGAATGAGACATGGTCAAAACATGAGCACCCTGAATTTGTCAGTAACCTATCTGTATGATTCTGCAGATAAACCCGAAGAAGAAAGAGTACTCCAAAAGTACTACAGCTTTAAAATTTAGAAATTGAGTTCGATTTTAGGCTTTGCTAGATCTAGTTCTCATGTCATCAGCATGCTCACTATCTTGGATTTCTTCTATGTTTGCTTGTGTATCCACATCTGCATCCATATCTGGGTCTGCTTCCGTAGTTTTCCCTTCAGTAGTGGGAGGGACATGGCTACTCCCAGTTCCACTGGTGTAATTGCTAGTTTCTGTCGCATTAGACCCAGTGTGTTTCTCCATCATCCCAGACAGAGCTAACTTCGGAGACCACTCAAGTACATCATCAATTATATTAGAAACCCTCTTTTGGTACCTAGCAACAGGGAAAGAAAAAGGTTACTGAACTGACACAGAACATGCAATTGAATTTCATGGCATTGATTACCACAGGTCCAGTCCCTGACCAATATACTGTCAGAAACGTTGTTTGCAAAATATGTTTATAACTAATGCTCATGCAAGACGTGTCACCCCTTTTTTAAGATTATTCGACAGATCCACAAACTGCTCTAACATCAACCAAAAAAAACTATACACCCCAACTCTTTACCTTTTTTCTTCTTCAGGGAAACCCCAACTCTTACATTGACAACCATATGCACTAATAACAACATCCAATTGATAGTTTTCCCATTGGACAGGAATTTTGCAGTTTTGCACATGACCTATAAGCACATCATAAAATTGGCATACTACAGCCCTACTTTTTGGCAGACCTATATAGCACATCATGAAATTGCGATACTACAGCTCTACTTTTCACCGATACACCATTAGATAGAGCAATCAGCCTATAAAAACTGCCTATCCATTAATTTCAAGGTAGGATATAGTGTCAGCTTCCTATTAACATCAATTTAAGCTAAACATAATGCCAATCCTTTGTTGTAAATAATACTGTGCAAACCGGAACGTGATTGCTCTTATTTGAAGCTAAGTGTGCAGTGCACTAACAAAATTAGAACTGCAAGAGCAATCTGCCAAAAAAATGGCAGGTGTGTGTCTGCAATTTTTTGCTAAATGCGGATGGGTCATGTTTCATAGAACACTTCTATGACCCAGCATGGCTCTTAGGTGACACCATGAACTAAGAAAATATTTTGCAGAAAACAAATTACCTGGCTCTAGCTGCTTCATCTGGAGCATGGTGCCTAAGCAACAATATCACCAATACAGCAACAATAGCATAGAAAAGTCTTGATGTCCACTTTGGTCGCTCTGCTTCATCCTTCTCAGGCCAAAACCGAACAAGTTCTCTAAATGTTGTTTCCTCTGCATTTATATTGGGGAAGAACCACACACGTTTCCCAAGAAGAACCCATAGAATGCCAAAGATAGCAGCTCTTACTGCAATTCCATTGGAAATATATGCAATGAGGTGGTAAAAGCAAAAATTAAAAATAAATATTTCAAGAAAAAAAGAACATGTTCACAACAACAAAAACATATATGTCTGTGAAAATAACACAAACTAAATATTTTAACATATCGTCATTGCTAAGTTAGAGCGGTTAACAAACTAAGGAATGCACAACATAAAGCAGTGCGTCAATAGCAAACGCAGCATAAACATACAGTAACAGCAACAACACTAGTAATAGCAGACTGGTAAATTACAGTGCACTAAGAGTATATGTAAATATATCACTGAAACTCCATTGCTCAAAACATTTCCTAGTGCCTAACATCCTATTGCATCTGAAGAACACCAAATATGAGGACTTTCTAACTTTATCATGTATAATTTTTTTAAAAAAACAACCACCCTATGTAAGACAAGGTATCAACTAGGTTTGAAAAAACACTAGGAACCTTGGAGTTACTGGATTTCCTGGGGTCTGGGGATGACCAGGATTACACAAAGTGGACCTGGGATGCTGCCAAGGTATAACCGAGTTATGACGGTGCACACTGTTAACTTCACACAATTCGATTAAGGAAGAGCATTTCCCTTAAGGCATGTTTGGCAACAACTGGGGCAGGAAATGGAAATTTAGAGATGGGAATTTATGTGCCCATAGCTAGTTCTATAGTTCATACTCATTATCATTAATTGAGTTGGAGTGTTGGACCTAGGCATTAGATGGAACCAAGGTTCAAGAAAGCGTTCCTAGGCGCCGCCTAGGCGGTTGGCGGCAGCCTGCTGCCACGACTTCGATGTAGTCGGCCTGCTAGGCGGGCAGGCCGCCTAGGATTGGTTAGGCAGCAAAGCCAGTCCAAGGCGGCCTGGGCGACGCTCTGTTCCCGCGCCTACGCTGGCCCAGCTCCTCTCTCTGCTGCCGCGCTGCCGCTCTCCCCCGCGCGGGAGCAAAGAGAGGACCAGGGGCGACACGAGCGTGGGAGCAGAGGGCAAAGAGTGGCCGGGGAGGGCGGGGCAGGGGGGTGGTGGGGGAGGGCAGGGGCAGAGAGGAGGGTGACGTGGGGGAGGGTGGCATAGAGCGAGGGCGGGAGGGAGAGGGGCGGCTGAGGCGGTGAATCTTTGCGGTGGCGGCTGGTTCGGAGAGGGAGAGCGAGAGGGTGAGGGTGAGGGGCAGCCGAGAGAGAGAGAGAGAGAGAGAGCTGTGAAAGAGGGAATGAAGTGAGGGGGGAGAGAGAGAGGATAAGGTTAGGTTAGATTAGGGGAGGGGTCACATGGCCATGGGCTGAGGATAGAAAGTGGGCCGAGGGATTGGGTTTTAAGCCCATTAACAATAGCGCTCACCATGAATTGTTTTTCTTTTCCTGTTCTGCACTGCGGCTAGTCGGCCACCTAGGCGGCCTAGGCGCTACACGCCGGGCCACCGCCCGACTAGCACCTAGCGTTCTTGAACCTTGGATGGAACTTGGAAGGAACTACTTAGACAGATTAAATTATGCTAGGCTAATTTATCTGGACCCATATCTGTTATATCTAGCATTAGGTTGTTGGGATTGAGCAAGGGAGTTCAACTTTTAGAACCAATCCACCAAGACCTCAATTTGTATGCAATTGCGTTTGTACAGAGAATTTAAGCAAACTTAGATATGGAAGACTAAATTCCCAATCCCATTTAGAATTATCAGGGTGCCCTCAGGGAAGAGATTGTTGGCAGTTGCATGGTTATTAAGGCGGTAAGGCGAGGCAAGGCAACCCACCCCCTCACATCTTTTAAGCGATAAGGCGCGAGGCAAGGCGACGCCTTCGGATGTGTAAGGCGGCAGTGCAGAGCGGCCGCAGAAGATCCCGACAGCAGCAGCTCCTCTAATTTTCTGGTGGCCGCAGAAGATCCCGCTGCCCCGAGCAGCCACTGCCGCCCACCCCCCCCGCCTGCCCTCTTTTCCCCCTGCCCGCCCGAGCGCCACGCCACTTCGCTTCAGCTTCGCCCACGCCACCTCCCCTCCCCCTCTTTCTCTCCGCCTCCCTCAGCGCCGGGCGCGCCGCCTCCTCTGGTCCTCCCTCAGCGGCAGCGCCAGCTCGCGTCGCGCCGCCTCCTCCCCACTCTCTGCTCTCTCCTCTCCTCTCGCGCCTTCGCTCGCCACCACCTCCTCGCCACGGAGGAGGAGGCACCGAGGAGCTACGCGACGGCGACGGGGAGTCGGGAGAAGGAACCACGGGGAGGAGGCGGCAGATCCGGAGCAACCGAGCAAGCTCCTGGCTCCTCTTTTCTCTCCTTCTACCTCCCTCCCCACCGAAGGCTCCGAGCAGAGGACGCAAGGCGGCGGCGACGCCTTGAAACTCCGGATAAGCGTGACTAAGCGACGCCTTAATAAGCATGGGCAGTTGGAGCCCAAATTCCCATCCCCAAACGCCCTACTAGTTCATAACGTCACATGCCCACTAACCAAACAAGGGATCCCACCCACCAATTTCCCACGAATTTAACACATTAACACCTCGCAGGAATTTTTTTTTAAAAAAAAAGAACCATACTGTAGATATTTTTGCTGAAAATTGGCAGCCCAGTTTTTGGTTAACTTGAATTCGATGATTTGGGTAAAACGCTTACCACCCTATAATCGCTAGGAACTGAAACAAAACTGGTATTGGTGAACAGTTTCAGAAACATTGGTATCAAACATTCTAAAAGTAATGGCTAAAGTGAAAAGTTCTCTGTGTGTGTGTGTGTGAGAGAGAGAGAGAGTCTTACATAAAAGAAGGGATACAATGAACAATAAAGCTCCAGCACATGAATACAGTACCACAATCTTGCATTGGTATGGATAAACTGGAAACAGGCAGACTGCCAACGCAAAGAGAGGCCAAACAAATGAAAGGATTGTCTGCCACAAGGTCCGTCTTTTGAGAAACATCCAAGCAAAAAAACCATCATTTTCAGTGAACAATTGTTCCTGCAAGTACAAATCAAGCTGAGTTCAATAGAAGAACATCCCCAGAAAGAAAATAATATCATGAAAACAACACATTCTTTATTAGCCATTTATTACAATGCAACACAAAAGTGAGAAATGCATTTGCTATGCATGACTACATGGCTAGAAATACACAAGGTACAGAGCCACACAGGTATAGGTTCAAAAGGAATGCAATGTACCAAATCTGCTGGTTAAGACTTGTATTGTTTCACCTGATACAATCATTATCTTACTTGAAAGTAAATGCAGTAATTGGAACGGATAAAAAGGTAATCATCCTCCAACTCATAAGAAAATATTCATTTGACATCAAGAAAACGATGATAATAATGCAATTGACACGTAAATTAAAGAAGGGTTAGGTAAACTTCATGAATAGTAAGTCATTAGAAACAAACTATTCAGGAGGCAATGCTAATCAGCATCATTCGAAAAGACAAATCTCTAGGTTATATTATAAAATGCTCTTCATAAGCAGAACATGGTACTTACATGATGTATCTCCAAATGAGCAGGCCATGATGATAATTTTTTCTTTCCTGGCCTGACAGTTTTCCAAACTCGGTCACACCTTATTACAAGGTCCTTGCTCAGCAGAGTGTTAACAATGTCTTCCACTTCTAAATCTTTATCTGGCCCTAAAATTTCCCTCACTTCTGGATCATTCTTCATGAAGGTAGTAAAATCTTTTCCACGAAAATACTCAACACGAGTTTCTTGCATAATTGCCCATCTTGATTCCAGTTGCTTGTTATCCCTGACCTTCTCAGCAAACAATTGATAAACATCTTTCTTTGGAGCTGGCTTGTCCTATATGATACAGCAGCATGTTATTTCATCGCCATTAGGGAAGAAAACATCCAAGAGTAACAGTTTATGATCATCCTCTACTGTTACATACAGTGTGATATGAAACCAAGGAAGGTAATCCCAAATAATTTAGTTTGCTCTCAGGTACAATCGATTTAAGATGAAGAAAACCAACGTCCGAGGCCACGGTTAAGCGGAATTCTATCCTATATAATAATCAACTCATGGTGAGATACATGGCTAGTGGCAATATCAAGAAATTCCAAGTTGCAGTAAACAAGAAAAGTGGAAGCTCGGTTACAGGAGCGCCAGTTCCAAATTTTCGCCACAGAAGTAACAGCCCTAGCACACGAACTTTTCTGACTGTTAAGTCACAACAAGAGCCCCAACAAAACCTCCCGAAACCCACAATTCGTGCAAGTCCTCACGCCCCAAGCGAGGAAACAGAATCTTCTAACCACCAGTCTATCCACAGAACACGACTAGAGAGACCATACGCTTCTCTAGATCTACATATTCTAGTGAGAACGACTACTACTGGAATTTCTAACACCCAACCAGCCATACTCTCCACACCAAATTTTGCAAAACCACGACGGATCATTCGAACCCATAGGAAAAGCAAAACATGAACCTAACGCGCCCTCCAAGTATACCAAAATGCGCAACGGAACAGCATGTAAACCAAATCTACAGCCCACGTACGACGAACGGAGAAGAGCAATCGAGCTGACCTGGGGGCCGGGGCGCGAGGAGCGGGAGACGGGGGCCTTCTTCCCCTTTTCCTTCTCCGCCGCCTTCGCCGCCGTCGCCTTGGCTCCCTTCCCCGCCATCTCTTCCGCGCCGCTCGAACGACGGCGACACCCTAAACCCGGAACCAAGCCCGACCAAGGGCAGCACCGAATCAGAGCGGGCAGGAGGGCGTATCCGCTAGATCTCACGGCCGATTCGAGAAATTTTGGGGGAAATTGGGGGTTTTGTTTGGAAACCCCTTCACCTTTTCGCGAGTTTCGCTTCCCGGTTCCCTTCTAATTCTCACGTGAAACGAATCGAAGCGACAAACTCTTTTCTTTTTCGTTTATGAGGGTTTTGCGGGGGAAAAAATCCATTGTAGACTACTAGTTCAATGCCCATGCGTTGCTACGGAAAAGCAAAGAAAAATCATGGCAACCAATGAGATGAACAAACAAAAGAGCACCAACGTAGCATACAATATATCACATTGATGGTGTTTGATACATGCCCTAACAATTTAATTGCAAATGAAATAGAAAACTTAGTATATCTCACTTCCTGATGTAGTTAGCACAAATATTACTCACTTCAAACTGATTACAATTTTCCTTCGCTATAAATTGACTCCAACTCAAACGCTAGTTAATTAAAATGATCAGTTTGATTCCCGGTCGATAAAACTAACTACCAAGCACAGAATTTCAATTTTCCTAGAAGCAAGTACTTCGATTACTTCTCTGCAAGCCATCTCTAATTCATACCACCGTGAGAAGACATGTTCCACATGGATGCCATGGGATGCCTGTTTGGAATTCATTTTTTTTTTTTTGCAGGAATCAGTACAATTCCTCCCTTCCAAAAAACGCAAAAGACATGGGGATGGAATTCATTTGGTCGTCAAACATAATATCCTCTTTCATCTTCTGTCAAGATACCACACTCCAAGCACTAACCACGCAATGGTGATTGAACTTGATTAAAATGCTTGAGTTGAATGACCTTCAAAAAAAGAGAGAAAATTGTAATTAGCAACCAAGGTGAGCACAACAATGTAGAAATAAACAAGATATTGATCTAAAACTGCCCATATATATTAAGGAAACAAACTCATCAACTCATCGTTAGAAAAAACTCAATATTTGATCAAATGAGTTCTTATTACCAACTCTATGCCAGGAGTAATATAACACCATAAACAGCCACTCAACCTTGAAAAAACCATTTTCTAGTTACTCCCATGAAGGCCTTTTATGCAGTCGGACGAGAGTGCTACCATTTATTAGCCATGAAAATTAACTTTGTATATCTCTGGACACAGCTGTTGTATGAAGCTAATAAATATAATACTTTTCAAGGTCTGAGCAATCTAATTTGGTAATATAAAGTTACTATTTTCCACATACATCAACTGGAAGCAATTGATCCTAACACTATACGACATAAAATTGTTTGCTGGTCGCAGCAAACACCAATAAGAAACTTTGTCCTAGACTTACTGAAGCATGTAAAGATGATCAAAGTGCCATCAAAATAGAACCTATTCGACCACTTAGAGCCAAAAGATGCCCATATACGGGACCTCACCTGGTGCGGGAGCTCACCATGTTCGGAAGAAATAGCTTTAGAAGGATGAAGCTTATGCTAGCATCAAAGGTAGCGGTACTTCTCATTCTGATGAAAGAGATGCTGCAATCAACCTTTGCACTGGACATTGTTAATGACCAAAGTTGGCAAGACGGTCACATCTTCTCTCGATTTGATCAATCTGAAAGAACATCACACAAGAACCATCGGCATTGGAACATCATGCTAATTACTGAAAGTAAAAACACTAAGATCTACTCAATAAAAGTAATTGAATTCACATAGATACTTTTCGACGAACCTGGCCATCTTGATATCATGGCATTCCAGGTGCCAGCCTCTGGATCTTTTACGCACACCAGCGCCTTTTCTTCTATTAGAATTGAATCGATTTAGTTCTAGCAAGATGCCACTAAAAGAGAACAAGATACAGATCAAAGGAACACATTAGGTTAGCCCCATAGCTAGCGTATAATAAATTGTTAGTATCAAGATGCCACACTAATCCTCCACACTATCAGACAATCCAACGAATATCAAATAATACCTGCTCGATCAACGAGGTGTCGGTGTTATGATAACGCAAGCCAAGACACCGCTGGGGAGCTCCGCTCAATGAAGCTGCAACCACAAGCAAGCTTCCGGACCATTGAATAAGGCAATGCTCTTCTAGTTCTGTACCGGTACTTAGACATCACGACAATACAGAAAGGAAATATTATATATTTAACATGGAAGTTGGCTTAAGGTTTGAAATAACCATTAATGTGAAACGGCACGACTATAAACTTTTCAAAGGAAAGTTAGAGTATCTAAAACCAAATGTTCCAAAACAGTAAGTTATTAGTTATTTTATCACAGCAGCACACGACTTTCAAATCACATACCAGAGTAGGTCTTAATACGTTGCAGCCAATGTATCAACCACTCGTAGTAAAGTAGTCTAAATTTTGACTAAGTGCAAGGCCAGCACATGTCCTCGAAGAGGCGGAGGGCGAGGTCAACGTCGCCGCAGCACATGCCTGCCTCCGACACGGCCTGTGCACAAAACTCAACCATAATACATCTATCAATCAATCGGATTAAATTTTGTCATGCTAATCAACAAGAAATGACACTGACAGCTCCTAGCAGCTCCTAAAATCATCTTCAGTGTCATTGTGCAAATTATTACATAGACAAAACACTTTCCAATCTTGGCAGCTAATCAAAATCATTGATCCTTTATGGGACAATATAACTACCTCCATCAGAGCACATTTCTACCAATGTAAAAAAAATCACCACGGTTCTCCACGGGGGAAGAAAGGAAAAGGAGCAGCAGATGGACTTGCCTGGTTTGCGGGAGAAAGAGTAGAAGAGAGGTGCTAGTCGGGAGGAGCAGAGAAGATACGACGCCGATGAAATCCTGCCGTCGTCTGAATGGCAAGATCGTAGATGAGGCATCATCTCCATTTCTTCCCACTTTGGTTCTCCGTCTCCATCCTTCTCTCTAGGCATATGCTCCATTGCGTCTTGGTATAGAACTTATGCACTGTAGAAAATAGAGCAACATAAAAATGTAATATTTATACCCAGGTAGAAAAGGGAACAACATTAAAAAACACGAACCTGGAGTTCAGGATGGAATCGATCAACCATTAGGGTGGACTTTTACTAAATCAGCTGGAATTGGATGCGATTCGGGGATGATGAGCTTGGCCTTGAGGCAAAGAGATAGGAGGGGGAAGTTGGGGATATGTGTTGGTGAAGCACAAGGAAGCGATGGGGATTGTTGCAGTCGTCGATGGCAGTGGCGAGGGAGGCTAGGGATTCATCGAGGGAGAATCGATAGGAGGAGAGAGCGGCCTCCGTGGTGAGATTGGCAACGACGAAGCGGGAGAGGAAGGCAGCGATGGGGGAGGTGTTGATGGTGGGGAAGGGTGAGGGAGCCGCTGCTGAACCGCAGGCGTGTAAGGCACTCGCTGCCGCCGCCGAATTGCCTCAGTGCTGCTCGGCCATCTTGTCGCCGTCCAGACAAAGGGAGGAGGGCGGAGAGAGATAGTAGAGGAGAGGAGGAGCGCGGGAGGGATGACGGCATGGGGGAGGAGGTGGGGCAGCGGTAGGGCGTCGAGAGCGCGCCGCCTTGGGGGTGGGATCTTGGCAAGATCCTTGGTCATCGCTGGAGCAGAGAGGGAGGGGGCGCCAAGGACCGGCGACACGGGGGAGAAGGGAGGGAGGGGGTGCCAAGGACCGGCGGCGCGGGGCCTGGGGCCCTTGGCCGCCGCTGGAGCGGAGAGGGAGGGGGCGCCAAGGACCGGCGGTGCAGGGGAGCGGAGAGGGAGGGGTGCTAGGGCTGGAGGCGCAGGGGAGTGGAGGGGAGGGGTTTTGGGTGGTTGCGGTCTCGCGGAAGAAGCGGGGGAACGACAACAGTGGGGCGGTTGGAAGTAGAGACGGTGAACGAGGGAGGGAGAACGGAATGTGACGCGGTCACGCGGGCGTGGGTGCAGGCCTCCTCACGTTAGTTGATCTGGTCCGTTGGTCACCCGACGATCGGACGGACGTGGATGATGTGAGAGGACGGACGACGGTAAACTCCAATATTTAAGTAGTAGAGATATGTCCATCTCGTAGGACTAGCTGCTAATTCCCCGTGAGTAACTGTATAATTTTCCAAGGGGAGGGCTTACCCACTTGCCTGGGCAAATATCGTAATGGAGCCGGACATAGTTTTTTTTATTATTTACAGGTATGAAAATAGAGGTAATTCTCTATCCATCAAGTAAACGGGTACGGACACAGGTGAGTTCCACCCATACCTGCCTTGCTCGTTTACTCACCAACTCATATGTAATATTTCGATAATAACCCTGTCGAGGACCCGTGCGTAATTAGAAAAAAAAAAGATAAGTGAAAAACGGATGTTTAGATTATTTGAGAGTGGTCGTTTTCCAGGAGCGAGTCGTATGAGGGAGTTAGGGCATCTTCAATAGTGTATTTATTGCCGTCTCTTAGTTATGTTACGTCAATAAAATCCTACGTGGAGGAGAGAGGGGAAGGAGAGAGAGCACATGTCGTCTCTTTCTGAAGAGACTGTCGTATATGTGAAACAAAATATGATATATTAATCTACTCTAGTTGACATGTAGGTCTGTTTCAAAGAAAAATTATATAATATAAATATTAGAGAGTGTGCTAGAGACTACCTATTAGAGATGTTGTCTCTAAAGATAATGTAGCATATGTTAGAGACAAGATTATTTCTAACTATTGAAGATGCCCTTAAAAGTCTGAATCGGAAAGAAGGACGGGATAACAGGATCGTGGGGGAGAGAAAATTCCAAAAGCCCTAACCTTTCTTTTATTCGGCCGCCGCCGCCTACTGCTTCCGGTTTTCCATCACAGCAGCGCCTTCGCTCGTCACGCGCCAATCATCACTGGAGCTTCTGCCAATTGCCTGCCGCGTGCTTGCGTAGCTGCTGCCCGTCATGTGGGGCGCTCGCCTGCCTATTTTGGCCGCTCGGCCAGTGGTGCGTGGCTCGGCCGCCCACACAAGGTCGCCTGCCCAGGGCTTTTTGCCCACGTAGCCGCTTGCCCGCATGCAAGCCAGCCGCACGTAGCCGGCTAAGGGCGGAGCCAGTAGGGGTGCCAGGTATGACCGGCACCTCAAAAATTTTGAAAAAGCAGGAGGGATCGTATGTGTCGTGCAGCGTTGCTGCTGGCCATAGTGCGCCTGACCGCCTTGACGCCGCTGGCTGTGCCTCCTCGCCGCAGGCCCTCGGCTGTGCCACCAAGTGTGCCGCCTCATGCCAGCTCCCTCTTTGAGCTCTCTCTTCGCCCCTGCACTGCAGGCATGCACGGCAGTTAGGGAAGATCGTGCGCCATCCGTTTCACTAGTAGCAATAACCAGTTATGGATACATAGAACGTTGACTGGTAGCAAGTCTGTAGCGTCCCAATTTTTAGTTTTCCGAAACACTTTATTTAAAATAAGATGTAATAAAAAATTCATGATTTTCTAGAATTTAACAAAGCTTAAATAGATTTTTCAGAAATAAAAATGATTTAATATGAATAAATCAAACATCCATTAAACTTAAAAGTATTTTATTTAAGTTCCTTATGTTCAAAAGTATTTGTGTGGAAAAGAAATAGTTGGCAGTGTGTCAGACCCGGGAATTAATACTCCCGGATCCTATGTGCATTTCTGAACTAGTCCCATGATCAGTAGCTAGTTCACACAGTAAACAAATATGGTAACAAATTCATATCACAACTTTATTAATAATCAACAGATTTTATTACAAAAGAGGCTTACAAGCCAACAACAAAGAACACAGCGGAAGACGAAGAAAAAGTAGTAGGATCCAGTTAATTTGCCACAGGCAATCGACTGAGGAAGCGGCCTAGTCGTCGAGATCCACACCAGTAGCAAAGTCCTTCTCCTCTGAAATTTTATTTGCATAAAGTAAGTATGAGCACAACTACCGTGCTCGCAAGTTACACCCATCAAATAACAGAATGATATGCATACATGGATGTAACAAAGGATGGCTTATTGGGTTGATTTGCATAAAGCAGCACTTTCTTTAAATACTTGTACTAAGTTCCAAAGCAGTTATTCTAAAACTAAAATTTTATGTTATAAATTCTCAATTTTATAGTCAGATAACCTCCATATAAAATATGGTGATGGATACCCTCCTATCACATGGCTTTCTGCCCAATTCCCATTTGGATAAACCAGTTTGAAGAAGTCTTTTTTTCAAATAAAACCAAAGTCTAACTTTGAGTGGCTTTGCCAGTATGTCCATGACCGTGGACACGATTATTCGAATAGTTTTACACTCTACAGAGGTTGTACAACTTTACCCACAAAAGGTAATCAACTTGTACTGTCCGCTCACACACTTTCGTAGGTGTGCGACTAAGTGATTATCACGAGGCCTTTACAATGTTCTGTCTTTATGTATTTATGCTCGCTAAGGTTTCGCTGCCATTAGACTGACCGTTCTCCGAGAGCCCCCTCTTGCGCCAGATGGGATTACTGTGTGACCGACACCCATACAAACAATATAGCACAAATGACACAAAGACATCACAAATTATTTAGCCAATTCTGTCCAACTCCAGACTTGTGGTACTACGGTAAGACATAGCCCATTATAAGCATAGCAAAGGAACGCTCGAAGACCGGTCTTTAATTGACTTGGGCGTCTTCCAAATTAAACTCTAGGCCTTAACCCTAACCGGATTAAGCCCGTGCATAAACCTGCACCCACCAATCATCCATTCCACCCAAGTCCAAACCCATTTTCATTTTATTTTCCAAGTAAAATCATTTTATAAACCTTATATGGTAAAACAATACCATAGATCCAATTTAAATCAAATTTGGAAGATTTGACTAAAACTTCCCAAATACAAGATTTGATCTAAGCATTGGCTAAGTATATAATTAATTTTAGTATCATTTTGCCTAATAGTGACAAGGTATTCACGTTCCACATTCAAATTAGCTATACAAGGAAGATTGGAATAACTAAGCAATTAAAATAGGGAATTAAAATAGTTGTATAAACATATGTATGCAGTAATAATTAAAAACAGAATATAAATAATTT
This sequence comes from Ampelocalamus luodianensis, assembly GCA_036346255.1. Lineage (NCBI taxonomy): Eukaryota > Viridiplantae > Streptophyta > Magnoliopsida > Poales > Poaceae > Ampelocalamus > Ampelocalamus luodianensis. The sequence continues at coordinate 55,856,617 of CM070620.1, forward strand.
GAAATAATAGGATCAATATGATCAATGGTATAACTTGCCTTGCTTGATGAGGTGATGTTGTTTTCCTTAATAGGTCACCTGGTACTGAGGTGATGTTGTTTTCCTTAACAGGTCACCTAGTACTCACAAGTACTTTCTCCAGGTAGTCCAAGTGTACAATCAAGATGATCATACAGTCACAATCAACCCTCTTATGTGCTCTTCAAACGGCGTTGAAATCTGACTCTCCGAAGTCGTCGAAATCTAATCGCGAAATAAGTCAAATTCAAATAAAATTCAAATACCAATTCAAATGAACTCCAAATTAAATAATTTTGCTTTAGTTGGATAGATATTGAATTTAGACAAATTTAGAAATTTAAATGGGCTCAAACGGAGTTCGGATGCAAAAGATATGGGCTTTGGAAGATTGAAATTACAAGAAATGATAGAATTAGAGTTTTTCAGAATTATTGGAATTATTTTTGTAAATGAAAAAGGCTTTACTGTGCAACATGACGTCAGCGCCCAGGATTTTGATTTTCCAGCCGATTTAATTTCCTAAAGGAAATCTTCACGGTCGATGACAGGTGGGCCCGTGGTCAATGGACCAAGCCCACGACCAGTCAACGGTCCATGCTGGACCCGGTGCATGGGAACAGTGCACGTGGGAGAGGTGGTGGGCGCGTGCGCACGTGGTGCTGACCCGACCGACACGGGGATGCCACGAGGGCAATTTTGCCGAGGTGGCGCCTACGTGGCGGTGCCACGTTGACACGAGGCCGGTGGCGGCTCGGCGACGAGCTTGCCGGCGAAGGGCGGCACGGAAGCGGCCGGCGAGGGCATCAATAGGTAGAGGAGGCCACGGGAAACCTGATGCTTACCTCGGCGGTGGCGGAACGGGCAAGGATGGCCGACGGCGAAGGGTTAGGCGGCGGTGAAGTTCGGGCTCGCGGCGGCGGCAAGTTCCGGCGGCCTTGGGCTCGTGTGAGTGTGAGCCCCAGGTGGGCAAGGACATGGCGATGCTGAATCCGGGGTTGTTGTAGCCGATGAGCCTTCGCCGACGCCGGGATCGAAGAAAATTTGTGCCTCGGTTGCACGAGGGAAATCTCAAATTCTAGCCGCTTGGGAAGGGGAGGGGATGGAAGACTTGGGGGCTTGGGATGAGATGGAGGAGGCGGCCCTGGTGCTCTCTTTATAAGGGTCGGGGAAGGGGCGGAGCGGCTTGTGGCGCACGAAGCTCCGCGTGGAGTCTTTGGCGGAAATCAAGAAATCAGAGTGAGAAAGGAAAGGGGAGAGGCGAAATCGGACACGGTTTTCAATCCCAATTCGATTGAGTGTGAAATCACAGTGATTCTGGGTGATTTGCGCCGGATTTGGAAGCTCCCGAAGGTGTATCCATGGCGGCGGCGCTATGCGTGAAGGAGAAGAAAGAACGGGGAAGAAGAAGGGTTGCGGGCCGTCGGATTTTCATCTGATGGTGACGAAGAGGCGGGGTGGCGTGGGGGTTTCCTAGCTGTCCGATTCAAATCGGACGGTGGTGGTGGATGGGGAGAGGGGAAAGTGGGCGCGGGTGGTGTAGCCGAAAATGGGCTGAAGGAGCGTGGATATGTGCTAGGCTGAGGAGTTTCGGCCCAAAGCCAATTAGGAATTTTGAATTGACTTAACTATTTTAAATAATTCGATTAATTCAAAAAAGGCTTTAGAAAATAGTAAATAAAATCCAAAATTTTAGAGAAAATTCACAGAAATCCTCTGGGACATTTTGGATTTAAATAAAATAGTTCCAACTTCTAATTGGCTATTAATTTTGCAAATAAATTATTTTGGCTTTAAAATATTTAGGAAAAAGCTTTTAAAATTCCAGAAAATTCTAGAAATTAATTTAATTTTTATTTTTCAACTTAAACTTAAATAAAACTTTAATAAATTTTACTTTTGACTTTTAAAACTTCAGAAATTCAAATAAAGCAATCAAACTCTTTAAAATTTCAGAAAATCCAATAAAATAATAACTTTATTTATTTTATTTTAGTAACAGCACTTTGGGATGTTACACAGTGAGTGTGGTTGTGTACTTGTGTAGAGGGGTGAATAAGAAAAGAGGGTGGCTTACTGGTACAGTGGTACTCAGTAGTGTAGTAGTAGGCTTTGGCTAGCTCTGCTTGTGTTCGGTTGGGAAAAAGAATGGCAAGGGCTAGGATGATTCGGCTGGGCCAGAAAAACGCAATGAGTGAAATAAGGGCAGTGGGGCTTCAGCTGAGAGCAAAGAAAATGGAATGGAATATGCTCGGTTGAGAGATAGAATGTGAATAAATAAATGGCAGTGCTTGGTTGTGTAGCTCTATTAGTGGGGATAGTTGGGGAAAAAGATAATGATATGGCAGTGAGGGTGATGAGATGAAATGGCTATGAATAAAAGAGATGGCCAGGAGTCATTCATTCAATTGGGGAAAAAATAATTAGGAGTGAGGAGGGTGGTTGAAATGAATGGATGTGCTGAGGAGAAAAAGATATAGGGATGGGTCGTGCAGGCGTTTCATCTGCGGTTGGTCGAACCAGAAAAGAAAGCGGCGATGTGAATGAATGCATGACGACATGATTTTTGAAATGTATGTGAAAACAATAAACAATACAATTAAATTTTTAAATGCAGTCTTTTAAACAATTCAATTTAACTAAAATGCAACCTTTTAATTAATTCAACGTGATTTTTAAAAGCAATCTTTTTACTTAAACACGTAAAAATCTTAAAACACAGTAAAAAATTTACTAGATCACCAAATTAATTATTAACATCCCAATTCTAAAAATCAGGGTGTTACATCCGACCTCCTAGCGCGCGGACGAGACGAGTTCTGGTCCCTAGCGCACTGATGAGGACACGTGTTGCCTGCTGGTGAGTCCACGGTGTTATTTTTTTACTTTAATATCTGGATGGAGTTAGATTTGCTATTACGAGTCCAAATAGTGCTATATAAGCCAAAAACTTGTAGAATATGGTCCTCTTTGTTTAGGCTTAAGGATTTTGGCTTATAGTTTAAAGCCAACTTTTTGGCTTAATCAGCTTATAAGTCTCTAAACTTTTAAGCCAAGTTTTGTTGTTTGGTAATCAGGTTTTTTATAGGATGTTGTCTTATTGAGTTGTGTGTGAAGGATGAAAGGTCTGAAATGCCCTTGAAGGTTTTAAAAACCTTTTTAAGCATATATTTAAACTTATTTTTACATGAGATTTGAAAATATGATGATACATACAAGTGTACATACGAAACAAAATAGATCTCGCTTGTACGAGCATACGTGTGTGTGTGCACCATAGTCTATCCAAATAAATTGCAAATCTCGCCATCGGAGATGTATATCTAAGAAGACCAGACTATAACAGACAACCTATTGATAGCAAGATATCGTTAGTCCGTGCATGCTTGTATTCAGTATTTGAAAGCCGATTAGAAAGGAAGCATAATCTTGAAAAATAAACCCCACTGCATAATACAATAGTAGTGTACCATGGGATTGGAGGCGGCGACGTGGAGGAACTGAAGGATTTGGGAATCAGCGAAGAGGTGGAACATGAAAAAAATGGAGCGATTTGTGTATTTATATGCAATGGCATTTTGTGTGTAATTTCAGTGAACTTTAGTGGCAAACAGTTATTCCATTCCACAAAAGCCAAAAAAAGCACTTCTCCCATGGCTTATAGCTTTTAGGCTTAAATTGGCTTAAGCTTTTTATAAGCCCGACAAAAAACCCACCCCTTTGTTTAGGCTTTGGCTTTTTTGCTTTTAAGCCAGACAAAAAGCCTAAACAAAGAGGGCCTATGACCTCCGTTTTTTTAATTGACATTTTGACTTTTAACAGGCAAATTCCTAGCTTCGTTGGGCGATACATAGTTTGAACTAATGGTACCGGGCGCTACTTGATGTGTGCACCCCCAATACCGAAATCCTAGCTCCGCCACTGGTGGTCACCGACAAACTCCAAAGCGTAGGTTAAGTTGCAGAACAACAAGGTATGTACGTACGTACATTCCTCCAGCCTCCATCAACTTTATTTCCATTCACTACTAGAATTCCTACTGGCCCCTGTCGCACCTGTACATCGTCTCCTCGATATATCGATCGCCGGAAGTCATGGACTCCGGGCGCCTTGCTACCGTCCTCGCCTTCCTAGGCACCCAGCACGCGGTCGACGCCGAGAGCCCGAGAACCGGCACGTCTTCCTGGACTGGTACGTGTCTACTTGGTGCGCTCCCGACCACTTGGCGTCGCCAAGAGGGTGATCGCCATCAACAGCCGGCTCCCCGGCCCGCTACTCGACCTCACCACCAACGATGTCACCCACGTCAATGTCGTCAACACCCTCTACGAGCCCTTCCTCCTCACATGGTACGTATGTGTAACTTAATTCTGGCGTGATTGCACTCAGTGCATTGCAACGTATATGTGAAATGTTCATCTATTGCGTGCGTGCATGTACTATATGTTGTATGCAGGGGCTTCTTGTAATTTCTCAATTAGAGAAAGAAGAAAATGGAAAAGGAAAGGAAGGTGGGCCCTATCATTGAGGGACAAGGGGGATAAATGCACGGGAGGGGATTCCATCCCCTCGACGGTGGCGGTGAGGACGCTGATGTGAGCGGCTGGTTGTGATTCTCACACCGGCCGTTGGCTGCGTCGTGGGCTCCTCCTTCTTAAGGCCACCTTCTTCTTCCTTCTTCTCCACGCACGGTACAACGAGGCTCCCCTGGTTTTTTGTTCTTCCTTTCATCTCTCTCCCGATTTGGTTGCGGTTTCGGGCCTTGTGGGCGACTACGCTGTCATGGTGGAGACCGATGACGCTGGTAGTGAAGGTCTAGTTTTCCTCCTCCTTGCGCTCTTCCTTTCTTCCTCCTGTGCACCGCCTCCTCACCGAGGTGACCGAAGGGACAAGGGCAGCGCGCCATTGAGGTTGATTCTGGCCGCTCCGAGTGGTTGTGGGTGAGTAATTTGGCGAGGTTTAGTGGTCGTTTCGCTCATTGGTGCATTCGGACAGTGCATCTTTCTGGTAATTCTTGTGCGGCATTTACCTGTACCTCGACTTCATCTTTCGGTGTGTCCCGAATTGTGAAGAGTGACATTGTATCTCCGACGACCACGTCTGTTCACCACGGCACAGTGGAGCGATTGATTTTCTGAGACAATGCCTCAGCGTGCCTTGCCGACCGACTCGGTGGCTTTGAGTACCATCCGCTTAGTAAGTTTGCATTTTCAGATTAATTACTATACTTTGCAGAGTGTGCTGTGCTAGTGATAATTTCAGATTGTATTTGCTTCATCTCTAGCACAGGGAGACTTTGCATGGTAAAATTATGGGATTGTGTATTGCTCAACGAGGATTTGAGGTCACTTTGATATTGAATACGACAATTTGGATATAAATTTGGTCTTGAGCTTGTAGATTGCTTGTTGTTTACTATTGTATCATATGTTGATGCTTGTTTGTTCACTGTGATTAATCTCTTTTCAGTCCCTGTTATCTATTTATTGTGATTCATCTCATTTTAGTCACTGTTATACATTCTTGTCAATTGATATCTTGTGTAGATGATTCAATTGCCAACTGTCTAGTGAACTATGAATTGATGAATTTCTTTAAGTGACTGATTAGACTAGCAAGATTTTATTTGAGCTTAAGGCCTAATTTATTTTAGAGTAATTGTCATATTCAATTTGTGATTGAATCTTGACCTAAGTGGCGAGGAGGCCAAGAATTATTCTTGAGCAGCCCGACCTCTTAGAGCAACAAATAACTAATTAAAAACTGGGCATTATGCAGATTTTATTTGATCGCATGTTCTATCTTTTGAGTATATTATCCTGTTTAATTGACAAGAAAAGAGTACATGCTAAACTGGTGGTTTATATGTCATTTATGTCCTTTTTGTAATGCTGGAAATATGTCTTAAAGTTCATAATTGTTGCTAGAATAAATTTTGAATATTTGCTAAAACGGCTAATTTTATAACAATTCAAAAAACCAATAATTAAAGAAATAGCTTCCTCATCTGGTGTCGTTAAGCCGGAAGTATTTGATGGTGCCAACTTTAAATATTTGTAGACTAAAACAAAACTATGGCTGACTGACCTTAGACTTTTCTGAGTCATTTCAAATTCCCCAATGTTCCCATTGGAAACAACTGCTATGTCACAATGGGAGGATGCAAACAATTCGGTCGTAGCTCGTTTGTCAGCCATCCTATCCAATCGGCTGTCCGACGTGTATATTAACTTTAAGGATGCTAAGCAACTTTGGGACGAACTTGATGATAAATATTCCGAAGGGGATAATGGGAATGAGTTATTCATTACTTCTACCTACTTGAACTTTAAGATGGTTGAGGGTTGGTCGGTGATGGAGCAGTTTCATGAGCTACAACTCCATGTACGTGACTTAAGTCTGTATGACTGCATCCTACTAGAAAAGTTCCAAGTAAATATCATCCTAGCTAAGTTACCACCCTCGTGGCGTGGCTTTGTGACCACTCGTAGACATATAAAGGAATGGTTGACTCTCAATGAGCGGTCAGCTGCTCTTAATGTCGAAGAGCGTGCAAGAGCTGGTGACGGTACAGGAAAGGCTCAAGTTCAAGCTCATCAGGTGGAGGTCAAGAATGCGGGAGGCTTTGAAAAACAAAAGTTCAAGAATAAGCCCCAGAACAAGCTCAAAGGAAAGAAAATGAAGGAGGAAATTGTCTATTTTGTTTGTGGAGTGGTTAGTCATAAAGCCAACCATTACTGCAATTGTAAGGGCAAGGGGTCCTTCTCCTGGTCAGCATAAAGGCCATAACGCTAAAGTGAATGTCACACTAGCTAGTTTCAGTTCAAAAAGGGTACGTACCTCAGGCCTTTATGGCAAATCCATCTATTGATTGGTGGATTGATACATGTGCTACTAGACATATATGTGCTGATCAATCTTGTCTCTCTTCATTTCAGGGTGAAGGTGGTGGATTCGTCCTGATGAGGAATGGAGCCGCTACTACAATACATGGGATTAGACAGTTTTGCTTTAAGCTCACTTCAGGCAAAACACTCATCCTGAAAGACATGTTGCACTTGTCTGCAATGACTTACAATCTAATGAGTGGGTCTATGCTATGTAGGCAAGGAATAAAGCTTGTGTTTGAGTCTAATAAGGTCATCTTGACCAAATTTGGTAATTTTGTGGGCAAAGACTATGATAGCGGAGACATGTTCTGCTTGTCTATTCTTGATTTCAATAATATAAACATTTTTAATGTTTGTTATTCTCGTTTATGTCATGTTAACTTTCAAGCCATTGTGCAGTTAAACAAAATGAGTTTAATTCCAATCTATAATTATAAGAATGGCTCTAAGTGTGAAGTGTGTGTGCAAGCAAAGCAACCCTGAAAACCTTTTCATAGCGTTGAAGAGCGGAGCACCTCACTACTTGAGCTAATTCATTCTGATCTTTGTGAGATGAATAGAATATTGACTAAAGGTGGCAAACGATATTTTCTAACTCTCATAGATGATGCGACTAAGTATTTCTACATTTACATACTTAATTCAAAAGATGAAGCACTAGAACATTTTAAGATCTTTAAAGCTGAAGTGAAAAACCAACTAGAAAAGAAAATCAAACAGTTAATGTTGGACCAAGGCGGTGAATACATTTCAAATTTATTCTCTCAATACTGTGAAGAAAGTGGAATAATTCATGAAATCACTCCACCATACTCACCCCCAATCGAATGGAATAACTGAAAGGAAGAACCAAATTCTTTGTGACTTTTAATGCCATGCTGCAAAGTTCTGGTATGTCGGACTATTAGTACGGTGAAGCAGTTCTCACAGCAAATTATGTCCTCAATAAGATTTCGCCTCGCAATCAAGAGGAAACACCTTATGAACGATGGAAGAAGAGAAAATCTAACTTAACATTTATTCGAACTTGGGGATGCCTTGCAAAAATGCATGTGTTGTTACCGAAGAAAAGAAAACTTAGTCTTAAGACCATTGATTGTGTCTTTCTAGGGTATGCTAAAAATAACATGGCTTATAGATTTCTAGTGGTCAAATCCGAGGTGAGTGACATCGCTACAAATGTAATGATGGAATCTCGTGATGCAACTTTCTTTCAACATGTGTTCCCTATGAGACCAAATGAAGTCATAGACCCTACTGGTTCAGATGAACAATCTATTCTTCCTAGTGTGAATAACATAGCTCCTGAATTGGAGTTGAGGAGGAGTAGGAGGCAAAGGACTGAAAAGTTTCTTGACGATGACTATGTCACCTATCTTGTGGATGATGAACCACGAACTCTTTCAAAGGCATACGCATCATCGGATGTGGATTACTAGAAGGAGGCAGTCCGTAGCTGTCGGGACCCAAAAATGCAATTCTGGACCCTCTGTGTATACTACACTAGTCCAGGATCACGCTAGTGCACACAGTGGCAACATCGATGAAATATCATTTCCATATACAAAGATGACTAATAAATAGACAAATAACAATAAATATCAGAGTAAAGTCCTTAAGGTCAAAGCTTACAATTAATACCTCAGAAGGCGAATAGCTCAATGAAGTCATGCAATGAACGAAAGTAATAACTTCAGTGAAGCCCATCCATATGCCCACAGGCAATCGGCTGGGGTGCGTGACCTAGTTCTCCTCGATCCTTGAAGTAGACCTTGTTGACCGACGATTCCTCCATTTCTGTAGGTTTTGGCGCAAGTTTTACAACAAGCGTGAGTACACAACTGTACTCGCAAATCATACCACAGAATGCAATTTATAGATGCAGGCTTATTCCAAAGAAAATGGCTTCTGTGGTTCTTTTGCATAAAAGCAACTTTTGCAATTGAATATGAATAATAGATTGAAAGCATAATTCAAAACAAATAGACAATATTAATTTAACATTTGTTTTCACAAAGACACAAAGCTAATCAGGTTGTTCACATAGCCATATGATTTAGATCACACAGCTCCCATCCCAAAGGTTTTATGAAAATCTACCCCTCGTGTGAAATCCCCGAGCATGTCCATGACCGCGGACACGGCTATTCGAATAGATTGTTTAACACTCTGCAGAGGTTGTACACTTTACCCACAAGATGCAATCAACTGGATCAGAGATGATCACAACAAAACTTTTCAGAAACTTCATCTCAAACATTGACATTCCTAGTGTGCTTACAAACCGCTATACCAGCTCACATAGAATTGGTATAACACACACCGCTGGACAGGGATGCGACGAATCGTCCCACGATGTAACCACCAAGTAGTCACACCTCCACCCTGGCACATAGCCTAACCTATCCACCTGAACATCAATGCCGAGAATCCATAACTTACTAAGTTAGGCCCGTCTCATACCAGGCGTGTGGTCGTATAGTAAGGCTCAGTTCAATGGCGCACAAAGTTAAGTCCTTAATTGACCAAGGCAAGACTTCCAATTTCTAACTATGCCACACAGATTATCATTCCCATGCACACAGCTTCCACCATATCACACAGCTTCCACCACTTGCCTCAGTCTAAATCCTTTACCACCCAGTTGGTTTTAGTGCAACACATGCCATCACGAAGTAATAACACATAGCACACAGTTTTACACAAAGTTCCATAATCACTTAGTCACATTTAATATTTGCAACTTACATGAGATGTGAGACTCGTAGCATGGCTAAGCAACTGTACTCGCATCTAACCAACCCATGTTGGTAATACCATAGCACCAACTAAATATGAACCAATCTAGGGTGACAAAAGATTATGACATACAATAGACAAAGTGGATATAACGAATTAGATTAATAGCTAAACCCAAAAGCATTTAAATAATTACTTAAAGTAAATGCAATAATTTGAATCAAAGTAATTTTAAAAACTGGGATTCAATATGATCAAAGGTATAACTTGCCTGGCTATAGCAATGATGGTCTTATTTTATTTTCAATCCTCTACTTGCTTGATCTTCAGCTCCGTCGGACGATTCCGAGACTTCGGCGTCTAACGAGAAAGAAAGCGCAAAACAAACTAAATTCAAAAAGCAAATCAAATAAACTCCAAATTGAAATTGAATGGTACTGGAAGGTAGATATTGAATTTAGATGAATTTAGAAACTTGAACGGGTTCAATCGGAAATCGGATGAAGAAGATATGGCTTTCGGAAGATTGGAATTCACATGAAATGATGAAAAAGCTCTACGGAATATTCTCAGAATATTCTATTCCGAAAATATTAGAAAAAGAATGAGTGTATGATAGGTGGTACCGATTGGTATTGATGGATTTCTAGAATTAAAATAATTTTAGAAATAAGGTAGAGAGAGTGACAAGCGGGACCAATAAGATAAATGACATTTCAAGAATTAAATTAATTCCCGAAAATAGGATTAGGGGTTGACATGTGGGCCACTGGTTTATGGACTAGGTCCACGGAGATATGCTAGTCCACGGTGGACCAAGCTCAAGAACTAGGGTTGACCAAAGTTTGACTGACATACGGGACCCACATGTAAGTGAGAGAAATAATTAGGGTGTTTAATTGGGCGGATGACATGTGGGGTTTACATGTAATAGATAGAATTAAACAATAACTTGCATATGGGACCAACATGGAAGAGAGAGATAGGTGTTTGGCTTGGATTAATTGAATGGCAAGAACATCATACATCTGAGAGAGGAAATATGTTGACCAAGTCAACGAATTATAAGAACAGAGGCATACGCTTGGACTCAGGCATGAATAGTGAACAGAGACGTCAATTGATTCTTGCTCAAGGTGGTGACGATTTAACGAGGCGAACCAAAGATTGGCGAAGGCAAAACGGAAAGGAAACAACGAGCCGAGATGATGACGCGTCCGACATCAACATTTTGCTCCATGCGACGGCAATGACGCAAAGAACGCCGACGACGGTGGCCTCACGCGCGCGAACACTTCCGGTGATGCTCATGCGAAAGGGAGGTGAGCACGACGAGAACGCGCGACACGAACTCAACGGTGGAGGAGTTGAAGGCAGGGATCAACGGTTGCGAGTAATTGGCCGGAGAAGGACGACGAACAAGAGGCGAGAGAACGTCCGATTCTCGGCGCACGGTGGATGAAACTTGAATCTACAAGAGGGGAAAAATAGGTATTGATGAGGGGCACAAGATGACGTGATAATACTTAACCTTCCACTAGTTCTAGTATCACAAATAGAATAATCCGCCTCGATGAACATGTGCCTCCCAACAAGCAAAGACACATACATCAAATCAAAGCATGCATCATTTCCATACAATGTAATATAACAAGTCTACCAAAAGACATACATAATATAAGTTATTACAGTAACACCGACCGCCAAATGACATAAGTAGCAAATAAGTAACAATGAAGCAAAAGTTTGCCATAAGATGGCTTAAACCAAAAGACGACCTGTTAGCCACAAAACACCACAGGGCAACCGACCGCCGCCAAGCTAATCGCCCCTTAAGCTACCACAAAGACAACTCACAAAAGTGAGGTCCATCTGACTCACTATCATCCTCTCGCACAACACAAGCAATGCAGTGAGTACAAAAATGTACTCGCAAGACTTACTTAGAGTAACAAGCCTACACATAGCTACATGAAGGTCAGATTCAAAGGAATGTGGTTATATGGTTCTTTGGACGCACAAAGCAAGTTTTATTTGCAATATTATAATAAGTTGAACAAAGACTTGCAAAATCTGCTTTTAAGCATTTAAATAACAAATGAGTAAACATAAGTAGCAAGTATCCACCTAGAAGTGACTTTCCCAAAAGCCACCACAACATAGCATGAATCCTCATTCATACCACCCAACAAGTTTTAATTTTAAAAGGTTGTAGTCTAACTCTTGAAAAGCTTATCCAAGCGTGTCCATAACCTAGACGAGGCTATTCGAATAGTTTTAATCCTCGCAGGTGTACCAATGTACCCACACTTGCATCGCCTTTTGCCAAGCTATTAAGCACACTTCCTTTGGTATGCCAAGCACGGCTAAGTCCTACAAATCCTTTCCAATGGAATATGCTAATCAAGAGACGCACGTATGGGTGTTAATCCTTAGTGATCTCGCCGACGAAATATGGACCACAAGGACCCATACGTGGAGCAGACACACCGCCTCGGCTGGTGCTCCTCTCCTACAAACGTGTCCATGTTGCATATAATCAAATATGCAACCCACCACGCGACTCATTAATTAACACACCAAAGTACTCACTAAGAGAGGTCCCATATCCTCTAGTGTGGTTAGCACGCACGTAATGCTCTGATAATGATACTCACAAGTAGTTCGGTCCTTAATTGACCCGCACCATTCCAATCACACCAAAAGATCACACCATCTTACCATTGTGCCCAAGTCTAAATTGTTTTCATTTTCGCTTTAGTTTTGCAATTTAGACGGCACAAGGCTGAAATATACATATTATACAGCTTAGTGTGATCAAGGTTATCGACAAGTCGATAACCGCCTATTTCTACCGATAGCTAAGCATGGCTAAGCATAATGACACGTAAACTACTAAGTGACAAAGGTTCATCCAAATAACCCAAAATCACAAAGAAGTAACCTAGGCTTTAGTAGTAGAGGAATAAACATTTCCTACTGATAATGCATCTAGTAGGCCAGCTATCGACAATAGTTTAAAACAACATAGCAATGCATACATAGAATTTGCAAACAACATATTAGAATTTGAAAATAGTAGGAACAATATGATCAAATGATGCTACATCCGCTTGCTGGTCAAGTGCAGATCCGATGGTCACTGTGGCTCAATATCAGCAATAAAATTATCTTCGGAACCTAACGCGAAAAGGCGATAAGCAAATAAGAACGAAGAACACCAAATAAACTCCAACAGCAAAACACACCAAAACTGATGAAATTTACACAACAGCTAGGGAATGATCTAAGATAATGATAGGAACAAGAATTATGCAATTTGGACTTAACATGCAAAAGATATGAACAAAATACTCTTCCTCAGCCTTACATCAACCTAATTAATAATTAGCACTGTTCATGGCGAAATTTTCTACAATGATCTAAGGTACGAAATTTTTATGGCAGGTAGATTATGACATCCTAATAACAGCAAAGTTGGTTTTACTAAATTTGGAGTTATACATGTTTACTTATGATTTTTCTAAGGTGTAAATCTAATGCAAGTTATTTTTCAGAATTATGAACATGCTCAAATCTTATTCCATAAGAAAGTATACTAACAGATGAATTTAACAAAATTGATTTTGCACAAATAGGATTTATACAGAAAAAGATATGCATTTTACAAGGTTAAATCTATTTCTGGAATATTCAAAGTGACAGAAATCAAGTTATTTCTAGTTATACAATTTTCTGCTACTGGAATATGCTTAAATCCATTTTTATAATAAACTTAAGTGACAACAAAATTTATTACAGTTGAAATTATCTAAAAAGCAGTCAAAATGAATTAGTTATGAATTTCTAAAGTTTTTATATCATTTTCAGTTGTTAAATAAAAACTTACCGAAAAACAGACAAACTCCAATAATAGAATAAGACGTGGACAAATTCCAACCCTCGATCTAAAATCCTATGGCTCACGCGCCGAACACAAATAAGCGCGCCACCAAACCTAATCTGAGCTCACCGCTGTGTGAGGACCCCTGCTATTGGAAATGTACTTAATTAAATTCATACAAGAACACAATTCTTAATTAAGGAACAAGGTCGCCCTTTAATTAAAGATCATGCTAAAGGTATGAATTTAACAAGTAACAATTTCAATAAACAGATTCTGATATATATGATTCACAATGGTTCCCAGGATCAACGACCATTGCATATATATCCTTCATCAACATTGCATCAAACACATACAAGTCATACATTGATATAATTAAACATAGGTTTACATCATTCTGTTAGCACTAAAGTATTACGTGACTTGATCACGTTAACAATATACAGCGGAAGCAAAATAAACGGAAAATGTCCACCAATGGCCCCATCCACCCGCAGGCAATTGCGTGGAGGAAAGAAGTAGCGTTACTCGTTAGCGTCACCCTGATCGGCGCTAACGGGTACTTCATAAAGGAAACCATCCTCACCTGCAACAATAGGTGGTAGCACCTTGAGTACGGAAGGTACTCAGCAAGTCTTACTCAAACTAATAAAACAAAGTGGTAATTAGAGCCTAACCAAAGGAGTAGAGTTTTTACATGCATAAGGGTACAACAGGAAGGTATAAAGGTTCAAATTTGCATAAAGCGATACATCTTAACTTACATGCACTAAGTTTTGATAAAGCAATTTATTAAATCAAAGTTTGCTTAAAACAAGAAATAAATGACATAAAAGTAAATAAAGATGCGAGCATGATTCCTCATGCAATCCGAGAATAAACTGAACCACATTTTTGAAAATCAAACTTCTATACGAGATGACATCAATTCAAGTTATCGCCCATGACCGTGGACACGCTATTCGAATGCTTTATACCCGCAGGGTGTACATCTTTACCCACATGACTTAGCTAGCCCGTTGCCTTCGGATGCCTCCGAATGATGACATACTTCCTTTGGTATGCCGACCGGGGAAACTAAGATTTGGTATTTTTCAACAAGCTAACACTATTGAGTTGGACCCCCATGTGTGAGCTGATCCCACTTAAACAACGACGGATAGCATCTATTTAACCGGGGCACACATGTTGTGTCAGTAATGCCGATCCAAACAATTAAATGCGAACTGGGCTCACTACCCATATTAGAATGCAATCGGCACCATTAAGGTATCGTGATATGCTACTGAGCACATATACGCTCACCCTTCTAAGAACATCTGATACTGACATACAAGCTCACATGGCATACAACGCAGTCATAAGACCAAAGCATCTATGCCATACAAGGTCAATACACATGTTCTTACTCTCCTGCTTCCAACCCAATAGTCCTAGCATTTTACTTAACCAAACAAATACCATACACTGCATGTGGAAGTACGTGGGGACTTGAACCAATAGTCGAGTTCGGTCCTTAATTAACCCGGACAAGTCCACCACAAAACCCAATCTCGTGCACAAAAGCACCATCACTAGCTTCCTCTTGTCCAGATCAATTTGAATTTCAAATACAAGACTGATTTAAAGAAACTGGACAAAGAGTTTAAAATGACAATAGCCAGCTTAGATTCCCATGTTTGACAAGATATGCTTGTCAAACTCTAAAATCTCTAGACCGCATGTCTAAGCCAAATCAAAATAGACCATATAGTATACAATACTACACTAGAGTTGAGTGTATGGTCATAATTAAGGTAATCCACTATGTCGTTATAGCTAGCTATTACAAGTCACATTTTGTATTTTCGTAAAATAGCATGCACAGATATCACCGAAATTGGTAAAAGCTATTGTACAAAATCTGGTTCAATATGGTGCAAAGAGGATGCTTGCCTTGGTAATAGTAAACTTCACAGTGTGCTCAGATTGTTCGTATGTATTCAAAAGCTTCAGAGAACCGGTTCTAAAAGAAGCAATAAAATCCAATAAATACCAAACCGACAATAAGTCCAACATAGAAGAAATATGCATGATCAATCTAGAAATGCATGATTACAAAGATGCTTAAGTCATAACTACCCATAATAATGATAATAACCCATTATATAGCTCACTGTTTTCAAAAGACAGAAATTAGATTTTAGTGCAAAGTTCCAGTTTTCAGATTTGAAAAGAGCTGAAAACAGGACAGAGTGCAATTTTCGGAAATAGAAATATAGATCATGCAAAAGTTCATAAATGAAACTTAGCATGATCTTTTAGGGTAGTTAATATCCCAAACCAACCTTAGTCTAATCCTAACTAGTTAGATTACAAAAGCTAAAGCAAAAACCTATTTTGCCTGCTGAGCCGACAAGAGAACAGAGAGAGATTTCACTAGAAGTTAAAATAGATGATGACAAGAATGGAAAGATTAACTTGTCATGTCGCTAGGGTTTGGTCAAAACCTAAATAAGATGGTAAGTTGACAGAAGACCCCTAAGTCTTGAAAATGACAGAAAACCGAAAAGGCATAATATCAACTTTTCGCTTTAAAGTCGCTTGAAGCTACCGGTGCTTAAGAGAATGATTAACTTCACTCCTAAGGTTCCTAGGATGCTCAAGATGTCAAAGCTAGGTTTTATCTTACCAGAGGAAGGAAAACACCCAAGTTTCAAACTGGATGTCGATCAACAGAGAGATGGACGATGGTTCAACCTACAAAGGATGTCAAATCTTTATTGTAAGGTGGAACCAAGGCTTAAAGTGGATAAGCAATGAACAAGAAGCAAGAAACTCCACCGTTAACAAGAAAAGGATGAGCTTCAGTGGTCAACAATGGTCGCACTCACAAAAGCTAGGGTATATATATGTGGGAGTTTAGCTACAGGCAAGAAGGAAAGATCTAGAGTTGATGAGGTGTCCATTTAGGCTAATTATCCCAAAAATTAGTTGCAAAACTTTGGGATAATCCTCTCCTTGATTTCCGAGAAGTCTCATGCACGAGAGAGAGGAAGGAGATAAGAGCCAACCGACAAGTGGGCCCCATTGTCATCCTCACCGCGCACTCGTAAAGGCTCAACAAATGTCACCGTCCGATTGGAAATGGGCGGTCAGGATAAATAGGAGATTAAATGATTTGAATCGGTATCATTTAATATGGACCGCACGATCTAGATCGGAGGATCGAGATCTAATTGAAATCAAGGATCGCGAACTCCACTTTCAAAGATAGACGTTGGATCAAGATCCAACGATCAATTAAAAGACATACACGCCACTCCTTTTAGATGCGGTGGCTCAAGCATCGTTGGATGTAATTTCTACGGCCGATGTAAAAGGGAACCGGATGGTCCGATTGCATACACCCATGTGGTCCGCACGATTGAAATCCAAAGATCCACCGATTTTGGGCTTTAAAAGGCCCACGGCCTAAATGGAGTGCCGAGATTGAAATCCAAAGGCCCACATCGACGCGCGCTTTGATTTCAAATAGAAATAAGCGATACCGCTAGATCAAGGATGGACGGCCACGACAGCGGGATCCGAGTCGTCCGAATGCATACACTAGTCCGGGCCATACGATGAAGATCCAACGCCCGTGGATTGCGGCTTTATAACACGCGAAAAGGGAAAAGCCGAGGATTTGAATCTAACGGCCGAGATAAAAGCGCGCTTTAGGTTTAAAACGAAAAGGAGTGCGCTGTTGGATCAATAACGAACGGTGGAGATCAAACATGGATCCGAGTTGTCCGATTGCACATAACGATCACGCCGTTGGATTAAGATCCAACGGCAGAGATTTAAGGCGGACACGTGGACAGCTCGCGGTGTTATTGTTTCGCCTGCTCGATGGAAGATCGACGGCTCATGTCGGCCGTGGAGTTCGCTCGCGCCGAACGTGACCGAGCTGCACTAAGTCGCACCGGTTGGACCGAGACACATGAGGTCGGGTCGCCACAAAGCAAAGGTCGGGTTTGGACCGGTTTGGTTGACCAAACCTTATTCCTATATTTAAAAGGTTTGACTGACTTTAAAAATAGCAAATAAATTTATGAAATCATGAAATTTTTATCGTAAGCTACTAGGATGATATATTTCCGATAAACTTCATAAACTTCATTTTCACTTTATAAAATACATAAATATTGATTTCAGTCGAAAATATTTATTTAAAGACCATAAATTTTCTTTAAGTCCAAATAATTTCTAAAATGCAACAAAATATTTTTAGCCAAGATAATTTATCTAGGCTTTAATAAAAATACTTCCCACTCATAATACAAGTGTTACCTTGTATTCCTTTAAATATTCTAAGTAGGTTTTTGGACTTTGGCAAAAGGAAGGTTTTATTTGGTAACAAAGAACTCCCAATCGAGATTAAGAATAAGAATGATATGAACAAGAGTATATTACTGCTCATAATACAGATTATTATCATTGATAAGATTGGGGCTGTTACAAACCTACCCCTTAAGAAAAATCTCGTCCCTAGATTTGGAACAAGTTGGAGATCAAGAAGAAGTGAAATGGAAATAAATTATGAGGAAACTCAACATCCGTTGTTTTGGTTTCCTTCAAAGATAACAAAGAAGATTTTTACATAACAACATAGTGTTATTATTACATCTTTGTTTACATAGCTTTGTTTAAACTTTCCTTTCTTGATTCAAAGAAAAGTTCTAAACAACAAAAGATGGGGTGCTCAATCTGCATCGATCTTCAAGGCCCCAAGTGGCTTCATCCTCTAATGATTAGCCCATTGAATTTTTAAGAACCCGACAAGACGATTTCTTGTCCCGCGCTCCATTGTGTCGAGGATACGCATCGTTGCTCTTGATATGAAAGATCAAAGTTGAGATTAAGATGCTCATAAGCGCTGTTTCAATAGGAACACGAAGGCACTTCTTTAATTGAGACACATGAAAAGTATCATGTATCGCCGAGAGTAATTCTGTAATTCCAATTGGTAAGCTACACCGCTTGGCAATGATTCGGAAGGGTCCGATATAGCGAGGTGCGAGCTTTCCTTTACTCAAAACGATGAGTACCCTTCATGGGTGACACTTTAAGATAGACATGGTCATCCACCTCAAAGCTCAATTCACGACGGCGATGATCAAGATAGCTCTTCCGACGAGATCTGCGGCTTTCTGTGACAATCTCGAATCAAAGAACTTGCTCTTCTCGCTTCCCTTACTAAGTCTGGGCCATAGAATGATCTTTCGCGCACTTGACCAATTCAATGGAGTCTCACAAGCTCTCCCATACAAGGCTTCAAAAGGTGACATTTGAATACTTGCTTGGTAGCTATTATTGTAGGAAAATTCCACATATGGTAAAGATTTCTCCCAGCTTTTGCTATAGGATAGCACATAGGCTCAAGAAGATCTTCCATTACTTGGTTCACTCTTTCGCTTGACCACTAGTTTGAGGATGATAAGCAAGATCAAAGAGAGTTCACCCCATAGCCCGATGAAGGCTATTCCAAAATGGGAAGTGAATTGAGGACCACGGTCGTAAACAATAACCTTAGGAACACCATGAAGACAAACAATTCTAGCAATATAAAGCTCGCCAATTGCTTGCCATTGAAATCGGTTCGACTGAATAAAATGAGCCACTTTGGTTAAACGATCAATGATCACCCAAATGGCATCGATCCTTGGAAGTCTTGGGAAGACCAAGAACTAAATCCATACCGATCTCTTCCCACTTCCATTGTGGAATAGGCAAAGGTCGAAGGGTACCAAATTGGCTTCGATGTTCACTTTAACCCTTTGGCAAATATCACATTCAAAGAACATATCGAGCAATTTGCCTCTTCATTTGGCTCCACCAAAATACTTTCTTCAAATCTCGGTACATCTTGGTACTTCCAGATGCAAAGAAAACTTGGAATTATGAGCTTCTCGAGAATTAGACTCTTCAATTCGTAATCACAGTACTACCAAACGATTGCGATATCGAATCGCATCGCGATCATCTTCGTAAAACTCGCTGGCTTTACTCGCTTTCATGTTTTTCTTGATCTCGCCACCTCGGCATCGTTTCGGGCCTCCGAACTGAGATTCTAAGGTAGGCTCCACTTGTAATGCAATGAGGAAACTCGCTCCCACCAATTCAAGACTTAAGCGCCAAAATCAAGACACGTGTCTTTCTCAGAAGAGAAGATATGCGCTGCATTGTGACTTTCTCGCTTAAAGCGCCCGCCACAACATTGGCTTTACCAGATGATAATGAATACCCATGTCGTAGTCCTTGATCAGCCAAGCCATCTTCTTTGTCTCATATTCAAATCGATTGAGTGAATATGTACTTTAGGCTTTATGATCGGTGTAGATCTCACAACGATTACCTAGAAGGTAATGTCGCCAAATCTTCAATGCATGGACTACGGCACCAATTCTAAATCATGAGTAGGATAATTAACTTCATGAGGGCGAATCGCCGAGATGCATATGCCACAACTCGCCTTCTTGCATAAGCACACAACCAAGTCCATGGCGAGATGCATCGCAATAAATATCAAAGCTCTTCGAATATCCTAAGAGTAAGAACTGAGCTTTAGTCAAGAGAGCTCTCAAAAGCCAAAACTCTCCTCACATTTAGTCGACCATTCAAATTTCTTCTCTTCGCAAAAGTCGAGTCAAAGGTCGAGCAATTTTGGAGAAATTTTCAATGAACCTACGGTAGTAACCCGCAAGTCCAAGAAAACTTGGATCTCGTGGACACTCTTGGGAGGCTTCCAATTTAGTACATCTTGTACCTTGCTTGGATCAACCGCAATACCTCCTTCAGATAACACATGTCCCAAAATGCGACTTCTCCGAGCCGTAAAGCACACTTGCTAAACTTAGCATACAATGATGCCGACGAAGTGTTTCCAAAGACAAGCCTCAAATGTTGTTCATGTTCCTTATCGACTTGAATAAATAAGAATGTCGCTCTATGAACACGACAACAAACTTATCCAAGAAATCCATGAACACCGAATTCATAAGGTTCATGAAATATGTCGAGCATTGGTTAGACCAAAGGACATAACCGTACTGCATAAACCATAACGAGTAGAAAAAGTCGTTTTAGGAATGTCCTCGCTCTAACCTTGATTTGATGATAGCCCGATCGCAAATCAATCTTTGAAAAGACTCGGCACCAACCAACCGATCAAAAAGATCATCAATTCGAGGCAAAGGGTACTTATTCTTGATAGTGACCTCATTTAACGGACGGTAGTCCACACACATCCGCAAAGTATTGTCTTTCTTTTGACAAAGATTGCCGCATCCCCAAGGTGAGGAGCTCGGCGAATAAATCCTTTGTCAAGCAATTCTCCGAGTTGCTTCTTTAATTCAACCAACTCGTTGACAGCATTCGATAAGGACTCTGGATATGGGAGCAGCCCAGAACGAGTTCAATAACAAATTCCACTTCCCGATCTGGTGGCAAGCCGGGAAGGTCTTCAGGAAAGACATCAATATACTCACAAACAATTGGTACTGACTCCAAAGAGGGAGTAGTATCAACTTGGTGAGCGCAAAGGTGAGAACCCATCGCCCGGATCAAAACGATCAAGTGCCGCTTTCATTAGTTAGAGAAATGGACTTGTGAGCACAATTAATTTGCCCAAAGTGCTTGGATAACCAATCCATTCCCAAGATAACATCCAACCCTTTTGAATCTATCACAATCAAATCAGCCCAAAAGTCTACACCCTCAATATTTATATTGACATTACGGCAGACTTGACTAGTCATAAAGGTGATCCAGGTGAATGGATGATATGAGGTGGATGAAGATGATGCACAATTAAATGATGTTGAGTAGCAAACTGCCTACTAACAAATGAATGGGATGCTCCAGAATCAAATAAAACAGTAGCAATACTGCAATTAACTAGGAGCATACCAAGAACAACTTCAGAGTGACAATGCTTCTCAAGAAGAATCGTTCACCCGCCTCGAACCGAATGGTTAGGCTTGACCACGCGGTGAAGGTGGTGCAGACGCAGAGTAGCCGGGAAGGGGAAATAGGTGGTATCCCCGAGCCCCGGCATAACACCGACAGCAAAATGCCCCGACGCCACAATGGTAACATATAACCCCTGGCCTGACAGTCACAACAGCTGGTGGCCGGTTTCCACTAGGCCTTGGTTGATTAGTGGAAGAAGAGGGGCGAGGGGCAAACACCGCAGGCCTGGGTACAAATGGAGCTGGTGCTCGCGGTGGTCCGATACCCACATGCGAGGCCTTGGTGAGCTGCCTCCGTGAATAAATCGAGAAGTCCTGCCGCCATGTGACTCATCCAATGCCTTGCTCTTGCTTTCGCCACAATGGCTTTGTTGACCAAATGAGAGAAATTCCGAAGTCAAGCAAAGCTACAACCATCCGCAGCTTCTTCGATAGCCCATTCAAGAACCGCTTTCGACGACGAAGGTCACTAAACATCATCGTGCATATCCGCTAGAAAGTTGAATTCATGCAGATACTCACCACGCACTTTCGCCTTGTTTGAGAGCGAGAAATTCTTGTTGCTTAATCATCATGACCCTCAGAATATGAGCTTCGCGAAAAGCCTCCACGAACTCCTCCCAAATAGGGACATGTCCAAAGTCAAGGGCAAGGAGATTATCCCACCATATGCTAGCCGGTCCATCCAATCGATAATCGGCAAGAAGGACCTTCTCCTCTCGAACATTGAGCAATTAGTAGCTTCTTTTCAATGGTCCGGCCAATCCTCGCCTTCCATGGGATCCTCGAGAGCTAGAGAACACCGGCGGGTTAGTCCGCAAAGTCGCCGAGACTACCTCGCACATGGTGGCCTCTCGCTCGACACCGGTGCAACAGAGAAGAAGTGTTGCGCGCAACCGCCCCAAGATACGCTGCTCGTCCATTCGATTGCGCCAATTTGCATGAGCACATCACCATCGAAGGTGGTGGGGAAGCTCCTCTTCCGGGGACCACCTTGCGACCTCGAGAACCGAAGGCTCACCGGCCCTCCCCGAGAATGAGGTGTGGAGTCGACATACCCTTCCCTTGTTGCGCTTGCGCACGAGTAGTAGGTCCCGCCATCCTGTTACCACACCTTGGTTAACAACACAACAAGGATATACTCGCAAACACAAACAAGGTTGCAATTAGAAAAGAAACAACATCGTATATATAATGCATCATGTTATGCTATGCATTTAAGTTAACATCAAACCAAAAACTTCATATATATACAACAAAATTTCGGTTCCAGTCTTACATTATAGTCGCCATAATGTCGACACAAACCTAAAGTTAAACTTACATACTTTGTACAAAATACTACCGCCTTTTTACATACAATTTATTTGAGGGCAACTACTAAACCGAAAGACACTCACCGCGAGGGTTCATCGTCGAGGTGCTAGCGTAAAGATCCTTGCAAGTTCACCGAACTCATTCAAAAGATGAGCTCCAGGGAACCAAGATCAACAGATCCAACGGACTAATGAGACGCCTCGACCCTAGCAATGGTCGATGACCTCCGTGAGGGGCACCGCAGGTGCGAGGAAAACTCGCAGCATCCGGCTTGGCGCACTTGTCCATAAACAGTACACACCCGGCCACTCGGAAGTCGGAAAGAGGTGGTGCAAAGAAGAATGGAGAGGTCTCGTTGTCACCATAAAGCACGCTATGCAGGAACGCGGTTCATGTTGACTCCAAGAAGCGTGTACTCCTGGCCTCATTAAGGCGATGCCGAGTTTCCCACAACTCCTCACAATACAACATGGATTTGGTCCATGATACGACCATCCTCGCTAACTGCCGCACCGAGGGTCTTCACCAAATCGTATCTCATGAATGTGCTCACTTCGGAGGTAGGACCTGATTCGGGAAGTGGTCATAGGGTGGTTGAGACAATTCCACAAATCATGACGAAGAAGGCTCATCATCCTACTCGCAGCCTTCCCGAATCGCCATAGCCTCG
This sequence comes from Ampelocalamus luodianensis, assembly GCA_036346255.1. Taxonomy (NCBI): domain Eukaryota; kingdom Viridiplantae; phylum Streptophyta; class Magnoliopsida; order Poales; family Poaceae; genus Ampelocalamus; species Ampelocalamus luodianensis. The sequence goes on from CM070620.1 coordinate 55,880,131, forward strand.
TGAGGTGGCAAGAGCTTGGACACGAGAGGGAACACCGCCACTACATGCCTAGCGATGATGTTGATGAAGGCGCGTACTCCTCCATCCCCGGTCCTCGATCTCGCCGATAAATGGCGACTGGCCGGTAGGTGAAATTGAGCGCCACATCATGTCCCGGCAATGCTGGAACCCATCAACATCTTCACCGAGTCTCCTTGACCAAGTACCAACCACTCATCTATAGACAAAAAGACAAGATAAGGAACAATTCACTTTAAATGAACCAACGTAAAGTTGGGTAAGAAGTGACATTAAGGAAGATAAGGAATAAAAGATGTCATGCCTCATATTTCAAAATACCTTATCGCTTGAAAATAATTTTATCGTAAGACTCTCTAATACTTCGCCATGCTACTTCTAACCTACAGCAATGTATGCTCGATACCAACGCCGTGAGGACCCCTGCTATTGGAAATGTACTTAATTAAATTCATACAAGAACACAATTCTTAATTAAGGAACAAGCTCGCCTTTAATTAAAGATCATGCTAAAGGTATGAATTTAACAAGTAACAATTTCAATAAACAGATTCCTGATATATATGATTCACAATGGTTCCTGTGATCAACGACCATTGCATATATATCCTTCATCAACATTGCATCAAACACATACAAGTCATACATTGATATAATTAAACATAGGTTTACATCATTCTCGTTAGCACTAAAGTATTACGTGACTTGATCACGTTAACAATATACAATGGAAGCAAAATAAACGGAAAATGTCCACCATCGCCCCATCCACCCGCAGCAATTGCGTGGAGGAAAGAAGTAGCGCACTCGTTAGCGCCACCCCGATCGGCGCTAACGGTACTTCATAAAGGAAACCATCCTCACCGCAACAATAGGTGGTAGCACCTTGAGTACGGAAGGTACTCACAAGTCTTACTCAAACTAATAAAACAAAGTGGTAATTAGAGCCTAACCAAAGGAGTAGAGTTTTTACATGCATAAGGGTACAACAGAAGGTATAAAGGTTCAAATTTGCATAAAGCGATACATCTTAACTTACACGCACTAAGTTTTGATAAAGCAATTTATTAAATCAAAGTTTGCTTAAAACAAGAAATAAATGACATAAAAGTAAACAAGATAAAGGCATGATTCCTCATGCAATCCGAGAATAAACCAGAACCAGATTTTTGAAAATCAAACTTCTATACAGATGACATCAATTCAAGTTATCGCCCATGACCGTGACACGCTATTCGAACGCTTTATACCTCGCAGGTGTACATCTTTACCCACATGACTTAGCTAGCCCGCTGCCTTCTGGATGCCTCCGAATGATGACATACTTCCTTTGGTATGCCGACCGGGAAACTAAGATTTGGTATTTTTCAACAAGCTAACACTATTGAGTTGGACCCCATGTGTGAGTCGATCCCACTTAAACAACGACGGATAGCATCTGCTTAACCGGCACACATGTTGTGTCGTAATGCCGATCCAAACAATTAAATGCGAATCGGCTCACTACCCATATTAGAATGCAATCGGCACCATTAAGGTATCGATATGCTACTGAGCACATATACGCCTCACCCTTCTAAGAACATCCGACATCGACATACAAGCTCACATGGCATACAACGCAATCATAAGACCAAAGCATCTATGCCATACAAGGTCAATACACATGTTCTTACTCTCCCGCTTCCAACCCAATAGTCCTAGCATTTTACTTAACCAAACAAATACCATACACTGCATGTGGAAGTACGTGGGGACTTGAACCGAATAGTCGAGTTCGGTCCTTAATTAACCCGACAAGTCCACCACAAAACCCAATCTCGTGCACAAAAGCACTATCACTAGCTTCCTCTTGTCCGATCAATTTGAATTTCAAATACAAGACTGATTTAAAGAAACTGACAAAGAGTTTAAAATGACAATAGTTCAGCTAGATTCTATGTTTGACAAGATATGCTTGTCAAACTCTAAAATCTCTAGACCGCATGTCTAAGCCAAATCAAAATAGACCATATAGTATACAATACTACACTAGAGTTGAGTGTATGGTCATAATTAAGGTAATCCACTATGTCAAAGTTATAGCTAGCTATTACAAGTCACATTTTGTATTTTCGTAAAATAGCATGCACAGATATCACCGAAATTGGTAAAAGCTATTGTACAAAATCTGGTTCAATATGGTGCAAAGAGGATGCTTGCCTTGGTAATAGTAAACTTCATTGCAGTGCTCGATTGTTCGTATGTATTCAAAAGCTTCAAGAGAACCGGTTCTAAAAGAAGCAATAAAATCCAATAAATACCAAAACCGACAATAAGTCCAACATAGAAGAAATATGCATGATCAATCTAGAAATGCATGATTACAAAGATGCTTAAGTCATAACTACCCATAATAATGATAATAACCCATTATATAGCTCACTGCTTTCAAAAGACAAATTAGATTTTAGTGCAAAGTTCCAGCTTTCGATTTGAAAAGAGCCAAAACAGACAGAGTGCAATTTTCGAAATAGAAATATAGATCATGCAAAAGTTCATAAATGAAACTTAGCATGATCTTTTAGGTAGTTAATATCCCAAACCAACCTTAGTCTAATCCTAACTAGTTAGATTACAAAAGCTAAAGCAAAATCTATTTTGCTCTGGCTGAGCCGACAAGAGAACAGAGAGAGATTTCACTAGAAGTTAAAATAGATGATGACAAGAATGGAAAGATTAACTTGTCATGTCGCTAGGGTTTGGTCAAAACCTAAATAAGATGGTAAGTTGACAGAAGACCCCTAAGTCTTGAAAATGACAGAAAACCGAAAGGCATAATATCAACTTTTCGCTTTAAAGTCGCTTGAAGCTACGGTGCTTAAGAGAATGATTAACTTCAGCTCCTAAGGTTCCTAGGATGCTCAAGATGTCAAAGCTAGGTTTTATCTACTGAGGAAGGAAAACACCCAAGTTTCAAACTGGATGTCGATCAACAGAGAGATGGACGATGGTTCAACCTACAAAGGATGTCAAATCTTATTGTAAGGTGGAACCAGTGCTTAAAGTGGATAAGCAATGAACAAGAAGCAAGAAACTCCACCGTTAACAAGAAAAGGATGAGCTTCAGTGGTCAACAATGGTCGCACTCACAAAAGCTAGGTATATATATGTGGGAGTTTAGCTACAGGCAAGAAGGAAAGATCTAGAGTTGATGAGGTGTCCATTTAGGCTAATTATCCCAAAAATTAGTTGCAAAACTTTGGGATAATCCTCTCCTTGATTTCCGAGAAGTCATGCACGAGAGAGAGGGAAGGAGATAAGAGCCAACCGACAAGTGGGCCCCATTGTCATCCTCACCGCACACTCGTAAAGGCTCAACAAATGTCACCGTCCGATTGGAAATGGGCGGTCGTGATAAATAGGGAGATTAAATGATTTGAATCGGTATCATTTAATATGGACCGCACGATCTAGATCGGAGGATCGAGATCTAATTGAAATCCCAAGGATCGCGAACTCCACTTTCAAAGATAGACGCTGGATCAAGATCCAACGATCAATTAAAAGACATACACGCCACTCCTTTTAGATGCGGTGGCTCAGCATCGCTGGATGTAATTTCTACTGGCCAGATGTAAAAGGAACCGGATGGTCCGATTGCATACACCCATGTGGTCCGCACGATTGAAATCCAAAGATCCACCGATTTTGGGCTTTAAAAGGCCCACGGCCTAAATGGAGTGCCGAGATTGAAATCCAAAGGCCCACATTGACGCGCGCTTTGATTTCAATAGAAATAAGCGATACCGCTAGATCAAGGATGGACGGCCACGACAGCGGGATCCGAGTCGTCCGAATGCATACACTAGTCCGGGCCATACGATGAAGATCCAACGCCTGTGGATTGCGGGCTTTATAACACGCGGAAAGGGAAAAGCCGAGATTTGAATCTAACGGCGAGATAAAAGCGCCTTTAGGTTTAAAACGATAAGGAGTGCGCCGTTGGATCAATAACGAACGGTGGAGATCAAACATGGATCCGAGTTGTCCGATTGCACACAACGATCACGCCGCTGGATTAAGATCCAACGGCAGAGATTTAAGGACACGTGGACAGCTCGCGGGTGTTATTGTTTCGCCTGCTCGATGGAAGATCGACGGCCATGTCGGGCCGTGGAGTTCGCTCGCGCGAACGTGACCGAGCCGCACTAAGTCGCGACCGGTTGGACCGAGACACATGAGGCCGGGTCGCTACAAAGGCAAAGGTCGGGTTTGGACCGGTTTGGTTGACCAAACCTTATTCCTATATTTAAAAGGTTTGACTGACTTTAAAATAGCAAATAAATTTATGAAATCATGAAATTTTTATCGTAGCTACTAGGATGATATATTTCCTGATAAACTTCATAAACTTCATTTTCACTTTATAAAATACATAAATATTGATTTCAGTCGAAAATATTTATTTAAAGACCATAAATTTTCTTTAAGTCCAAATAATTTCTAAAATGCAACAAAATATTTTTAGCCAAGATAATTTATCTAGGCTTTAATAAAAATACTTCCTACCATAATACAAGTGTTACCTTGTATTCCTTTAAATATTCTAAGTAGGTTTTTGGACTTTGGCAAAAGGAAGGTTTTATTTGGTAACAAAGAACTCCCAATCGAGATTAAGAATAAGAATGATATGAACAGAGTATATTATCGCTCATAATACGATTATTATCGTTGATAAGATTGGGTCATTACACGCTGGATCACGATCCAACGGCGCACACACGTGTATGCAACCGGACGGTGCGGTTGCTTGGGCCAATCCCAGCCGCAGATCTGCAGATGGACGGTCCAGAGCGCACCAACTTTCGGAAAGTCCGATTGCATAACAGATCTCAGCCCTTGATCGCAAGATTGACGGTCAAGAATGATCAAGGCATCCGAAGGGTCCGAATGCACTCACGATCTGGGCCGCAGATCTGAAAACGAATGGTGGCTAAAGATTGAAGTTCGAAAAGAGATGCTGACACGTGGGACACGCATGTCAGTGACCTTGAGTCACCCACGCGCCGCTTTTAACCCACGTGCACAGTGCACTGGGCCCACTTGTCAGCGACTGAAAGGGGCGGTTAAGACCAAATTAATGCTTCTAATGATTATCATTAAATAGACACTAATGACCCCTGGATTAGGATTATAACCCCTCGGGCCCACAAGACAGTGACCCAAAGGTGATTTCCGACAGCGATTAAATGCCGACACATTACTTAATCAATGATTAGGTATTAATGATGTCGGAAAAGCGCGGGATTGCGCCAGCGGGTGATTTAAGGACGCTGGGCCCACTGGTCAGTGACTCAACGACCAAGGTTAAGACACAATTAATTAACTAATGATTGGCAATTAATGCGCCCTAACCAAAAGACGAAAACGGGAGCTCTGTGCCGGCAAAAACCCGAGCGGCTTCAACGGCTCGTCGCCGGCGACACTAGCCGCGGCGGCGCCAACCAAGCACTAAAATGGAACCACAATAGCACTACGAACCTAATGGTGGCATTCTCGCCGGCGGTGAGGGACTAGAACGCCGGCTAGCCGGAAAATGAAAAAGGGAGCTTTTACTGCTAAGCACGAAAACAGCAATGAGCTCCGCTGGAGTCCAAGGAAGCGGGTGCCAGAGCCTCTAAGGACTAATAAGAAGCTACCTTGATGAAGAGAAGCTTCAGAGATGGCCGGAGACGCTTGATCACGGAGGAAGCTCGCCGGACTTGGAGAAGAAAGATTGAAAATGACACCCTGAGCCAAATGAGTGATACCAAAGCATCAATATAGCTTCATTAAGGTCCACAGAAGCTACATGAGCAAGTAATTAGAAAATGGAGTACTCACCAGAGCTGAGGAAGAAGATGACCAATTTCGGCCGAATTTGAACAAACCCCAAATTGGACAATTCCTGAGAATCAAATCCAACATTAAGTGAGGGGAAATGTTCAAGACAGCAAGGAGATAAGGATAGGGCAAAGAAACATGAAGGAGAACCACTGGAACACCAAGAACACCAATGGATCTCTTCGGGTCAACAATGGCGACTTGCCATTTTTGAGGTGTTAAGCTCCAATACTATAAATGGAGCTTGATGGTGGTCTAAAGGAACTCCAGGAGGTGATGTGGGTGCTTATAAGGCCTTGGGGGCATTAGGGTTTGCACCACAAGTTCTTCGGGCGGCAAAGCACAGAGCACAAGGTGCGGCCGACAAGGATAAAGGATGGTAGACGTGCAATAGGGCATGGCATGGCCGAAGGTGTCTCCCACGACCCTCACTATTGACTAGGGTGGCTGTAGGAAGCATGACAAGACACTGCCATCACTCTCCCTACTGTTCATGCACGACTAGAGGTTGAAGATGACCAGAGGAAAGGCTCGGGCGTTCCAGAGCCCTACGATTCAAATCGGACGGCTGAGATAGCGCCACGCCTCCGGGCTTTAAAACACAACGAAGAAGATCACAAGCCCTAGGATTAGAAATGAACGGCTCAGATTGCCCCACGTTGCGAACGTGGTTTACAACAGAGGGACAAGCGAGCGTTGGATCTGAATCCAACGGCTAGGATTCAAACCAACAACCGGAGGGTCCGAACATCACAGAGGATCTGAACGGTTGGATGGAGATCTAACGGTCGACATTCATTTAAGCAACCGGAAGGTCCGAGTGTTTACACACGCGCGGGCCGTGCGATCGAAATCCAACGGACGAGATCCAAGGCGCGTTTTTAAAGAGAGGCTCGGTGCAGTTAGTTGACTGGACCGAGTCAATTGGCTCGAGCCCGAGTCTGACTCGAACCCAAAGCACAGTGAGACTAGGTTTGACTTCTAAATTTAAACAGAGACTTTGAAGGATTTATTTGAGGTAGCAAATTAACTCCAAAAATTATGAAATTTTTACAGGAGCTTGCTAACTCAGATATTGACCTTGTGTAAAATTTTCAGAGGTTTTTATACTGTGAATAAATCTCCAAAAATTCTGCAAGGCTCTGTTTTGAGGTTTGACTGAAAGCCAAACAAGTTTGACTGCCCCCTAAAAACATTCAAACAATTTCTAAAAATTGTGAAATTTTTCAGAGGGGCTACATACCATCCCAAGAACTTAGGAAAAATATTTCCAGAGGATGATCACAAGATTTGACAAGATTGTTCTTGGAATAACCAAGTTTGGATCAAATAGACTTGTGACATTGTATTTCCATAATCCCTTGTACAAAAATTGTTTGGCACAACAGGAAATACATGATGTAAGAAAAAGTTTTAATTTCTACTGATTTTCTTACATTTGAAACACAAGCCCAAAGTTGGGATGTTACACTATGGACTAGGTCCACGGAGATATGCTAGTCCACGGTGGACCAAGCTCAAGAACTAGGGTTGACCAAAGTTTGACTGACATACGGGACCCGCATGTAAGTGAGAGAAATAATTAGGGTGTTTAATTGGGCGGATGACATGTGGGGTTTACATGTAATAGATAGAATTAAACAATAACTTGCATGTGGGACCAACATGGAAGAGAGAGATAGGTGTTTGGCTTGGATTAATTGAATGGCAAGAACATCATACATCTGAGAGAGGAAATATGTTGACCAAGTCAACGAATTATAAGAACAGAGGCATACGCTTGGACTCAGGCATGAATAGTGAACAGAGACGTCAATTGATTCTTGCTCAAGGTGGTGACGACGAATGGAGGCGAACCAGCGTTGGCGAAGGGGCAAAACGGAAAGGAAACAACGAGCCGGAGATGATGACGCGGTCCGGACATCAACATTTTGCTCCATGCGACGGCAGCGACGCAAAGAACGCCGACGACGGTGGCCTCACGGGCTTGTAACACTTCCGGTGATGCTCTGCGAAAAGGGAGGTGAGCACGACGTAGAACGCGGCGACACGAACTCAACGGTGGTGGAGTTGAAGGCAGGGGATCAACGGTTGCGGAGTAATTGGCCGGAGAAGGACGACGAACAAGAGGCGAGAGAACGTCCGATTCTCGGTGCACGGTGGATGAAACTTGAATCTACAAGAGGGGAAAAATAGGTATTGACGAGGGGCACAAGATGACGTGATCGGATTTTGGAAAAACTCACCGAGGAAGCGAGGAACGCGATGAACACGTTTCGGCTTTAGGGCTTGACATGGCCGACGGTGTTCGTGATCTTCGACGAAGAGGAAGGAACCATGACGTAGAACGCGACGATGCGGCCAACGCCGCAGATGGTTCGCCGGGACGCTTGATGATCGCGCAGTCGTCGGAGAAGAACTTCGGTTGGAGCTCGATTTTCTGGAGATTGCGACAAAAATAGATCGGTTTGAAGGAAACCAATTCAGGGGATTGGAAGAGGGGGATCAACACGGACGCGTGAGCGCAAACGGCTCGCTTTTATATGCACCGTAGAGGAAGATATGATTTTTTGGAATTTTTTTGTTGCTGGCGTACAGAATACGAACTCTCGGTTCGTTCGGCTCCGGAGGAAAGATGATGAACAGAACTCACGATTACTGTAGCATGTGGCAGGAGAGAGAAAATGCTAATTTTCAGAATTAAAATAAAAGGCCGAAAATCAAGGAGGTCAAATAAATAGCAAATAAATCTGGAAAAATCTCAAAAAATACCCAAAAATTCCTTAAAAGATAAAGAAGCCAAATAACACAAATTTTTATTTAATTAATGTTTATATTAGTCAAATTAAATATTTTTAATTTAGAAAAAATTCCAGATTAAGCTTTATTAATTCAAATAAAATTGGTGAAATTTTCTAGGGACCTAAACTACTCAAAAGATTTTTGAAAGGCTAAATTTTGGGACGTTACAGTAGCGAGATGGATTCCATCATAGATAACGGAACATAAGAGGTTACGGACCTCCCAACTGGGTACAAGTCAGTGGGCTGCAAATAGATCTTTAAAAGAAAGCGAAGACCCGATGGTACTATAGAAAAGTACAAGGCCCATTTAGTGCTAAGGGTTTCACGTAAAAAGAGAGTGAAGACTACTTTTACACATACTCTCATGTGGCTCGTTTGCCCACAATTCAGGTGCTTTTAGCACTAGCTACCACACACAAACTCCAAGTACATCAAATGGATGTAAAGAGCGCTTTCCTAAATGGAGAGTTGGATGAGGAGATTTATATGCAGCAACCCGATGGTTTTGTGGATGAAGGGCAAGAGATGAAAGTATGTTGATTGATTAAATCCTTGTATGATCTAAAGTAAGCTCCCAAACAATGGTATGAGAAATTTAATAGTACAATGACATCAGTCGGCTTTTGTGTAAATGAAGCCGATAAATGTGTCTACTATCGGTTTAGTGGGGGACGAATGTGTCATTCTTTGTATATACGTGGATGACATACTGCTATTTGAGACCAACATGGATGCAATCAATAAAACCAAGTCTTTCCACTCCCAGAACTTTGATATGAAAGACCTGGGTGAAACTGATGTTATCTTAAACATCAAGCTACTAAAGGGTGAGAATGAGATTACTCTCACAATCCCATTATGTGGATAATGTCCTAACTAGATTTGGGTTCATGGATTGTAAGTCAGTAACCACACCATATGATCCAAATGTTAAGCTACATAAAAACACTAACATGGAAAAGACCATCTTAAATATTCTCAAATAATTGGATTAGAGAACTTCTTTCTGACCTACTGGTGCTGGAAAAACCAATTCCAGCTATATTAACCTACTGCGATAACCAAACCGTTTTGGTTAAGGCGAAGAGTAGGAAGGACAATATGAAGTCCTCAAAACATATAAAGAGACGACTTAAGTGGGTAAGGCATACTAGAGAGGCGTTTGTTATTTCTATGGAATACATCTAGTTTGAAAGGAACTTGGCAGATCCTTTCACCAAAGGAATGGCACGGAAGGCCATCTTTGTAGTGTCAAAGGGAATGGGGCTCATACCCTTGTAAAGGCCCACATTGGTGGTAACCTTTCCTAGTAGATCAAAAATCCCATGAACTAGGTTGTAAGACAACAAACTGTGTGAGATTTGAGAGCACGTCTAAGGGTCCCATTAGCTAGAGTGCTCTTTCTATATGGGAGGTTGAGCAATAGCTCTTAATGAATTCAATACCTATATGGTATCGGGAATCGTCCTGATGAGGACATCAACCCTTCAGATACGACCACTACTCCACCTCCAACCGGGTGATTCGACTGCCATCGATTCGGTTGCGTCAAGCGCTACTCCAACGCGCCGACGAATTTACTTCACTTATACCTGGTGCTGCGACACCTCACATTGGGCCGAGGGCCTTGTATTTGTATCAATTATTTGGCCCAAAGGGTAGCCACCACTCTAGGTTATCTGGACCGGCCACCTCCTTGGCCTATTTGGGCCGACTACCTCTTGGGTCGTCGCCACTCGGGCCAGACACACTATTCATGGTTACTGTTCACATGAACAGTACCTCCCATGAATAGTACCACATTGCTACCTCTTAGACATTTGCGGCTCCCCCTCCCCTCTATAAGGAGGTCCCCCCCTTTAGTTTTGCTTGAATTTTGTTTAATTAAAAGTTAGTCTTGTTGCAACTTCGTGTATTGACTTGTGTCGAATATACCAACCATAATACCGCTTCAGAATCCCAACTCAATTCAATATTTCAATTCCTATTTGCAATTTTAGATTGCTTTATCTTTTTCTTGCGTGCTTCTTCTGTATGCGTGAATCGACCTTCGTGGTCGTCATCCGGGTATTCGTACCCGTTGATAACAACTTGTCAATCAGTTCAGCGATTGTGTGGTTTCGAGCCTTGCGTGTTCGTAGCCAGGATCGTGAAGTTGAGCGACGCCTACCGAACTTATCGTTCTCATCGAAAGATCGGGTCAACAATCGGACCTTCAGGTTCATCAGGTGGTATTAGAGGTATAGTTCATCGGTGAGAATTTTTTTCTTACAGTCCACAAAATCACAAAAAAAATATAGGTTTAGTTCATCGTCCAAACCAATTTGTGCCTCGCATTGTTCTTTTAAGTTTTTGCATCATTGAATTGTAGATTGCATCGTCGTGTCTTTGTGCTGGTTTCTGTATAGATTGATCTAGTTTTAGGGTTTCTTGTCGATCGTCTAGCCTATCGAAGAGATACGGAAAAACATTATATAAGATCGGTTCGTCCGCCATCCCGTGCACAGTCATCGTCCTAAGGGTTCACGCGCGCGCATCAATCGATCACAAAAAAATCACCGAACAAGCTTCTGTTGGTTAATCGCCAGTCGGATTCGTCATCGTTGTCATCCAACAGCAAGCAGAGTCAGGCCCTGCCAGGCCCGCGCCGCTTGGCTTTTGTTTCTTCGGGCCACCGCCGCCGTCTTGTGCCGCACGCGCCTGCGCCCGTGGTCTCCATCCTGGATCGCCGCACCGCCGACACGCCGTGGTCGCCTGAGCCGCCTTGGGCCGCCGCCGTCGCCACATCAACCGCCACCGTTGGAGCGGCCGACCCGCACCACCGCCGCCGCCGACGCGCTCATCCAAGCCGCCGCTCGCTTGGATCGACCGCCATCGCCGCCCTGCGCTGACGCGCCCGCCGCGATCTGGGAGCCCGAGCCGCCGCTACTCTCGCGTGGAGGATCAATTGTTCGTTTTGCTTTTGTAGTCCAGCAGCTTGTGAGTGCTGCTGCGGTATAAAAAAGAGAAAGGGGTAAAAAAAGATCGGCTTTCACTATTGCTACACTAGCAACCTGAAAAAAATCACTTTTTTTTGTCCCAATGGTGTTCTGAGGTAGAAAAAAAAGAAAATAAAAAAAAGAGAAAGAGAAGAAGAAGAAAAAAAAAGAAGGAAAAGAAAGAGAAGAAAGGTAGATTTCAAAGCAGGCCCCTTTCTTGACATTTATCTCTTTGTTTAGTTTGGCATAGTCATCTATTGCTCATGGTCGTTGATAATTCTGGTGCTAGCTTTCCGTTGTTACGACTAGTCGTTCTTGCGAGTTGCTCTAGCTAAACCTGGTTTAGACTAGGACCAGCACTTGTGACTAGTACTTTGAACTGCTTTTCAACTTTACATACTGAATTGAATAATTGCTATTCCTTTGCTACATGCTAGCCTTCCGAGCTCCACTTCCTACTAACTCAGCAGGTGCCGTTCCTCGCAATCGTTGGTCTGATCGCAAGTGAGAGTATCACGAACCAGCCACCGGTTGTACCACTTCTTTGCTGTATTGGTAAGAACTGGGTATAAGCTTGAGTGTGAGTGACTTGTGAAACTCCAGAACCTAGTAGTTCATAGGGACATATACACTGTGATTTGTTTCTTTATTTTCTACTAACTATGGCAGTTTCACGGGATGAGTTTCTGCTAGATCCACGTCTTCTTCGCGCCATTGAACGGGAGCGCAAGAAAGTCCGCGAGGAAGATGCACGCTTGGGACAAGATCGTCCACCAAGGGAGGTATATAATCGTGATAGTACGTCTGATCAAACTAAACTCATTGTGCCTTCCTTTGCTGAGAATTAGATCCTGATGCTTATCTCACATGGGAATTAGCTTTACAACAATTATTTACATGCCATGAATTTCCTGACCATCTAAAAGTTAGGGCTGTTACCCGTGAGTTTTATGATTTTGCATCTATTTGGTGGAGTGAATACTGTCGTACTAATCAGAACATACCTAGAACATGGAATGCTTTGAAGAGAGCAATGAGACATAGATTTGTACCTTCATATTATTCTCGTGAATTGCTTAATAAATTGCAACACTTAAGACAAGGTAGTAGTTCTGTAGAGGATTATTATTAAGATTTGCAAACTGCTTTGTCTCGTTGTGGTTTAGAAGAAACTGAAGATGCGAAGATAACTAGATTTCTAGGAGGATTAAACCATCAAATTCGGAATAAACCTGTTTATAAACCTCCCACTATCACTCGTTTGTTTTGTTTTGCTTGCCAAGTTGAAAAAGAAATACAGGGACGACAATCCAAGACCGTTCGTGCTTTTTTGTCTACCTACACTACACCTTCACGTGTACATGAAACAAATAAGCGCACGGTACAAACCTCCGCATCAAAATCATCTTCGGTTGCTTCTCCTGCTGCTGCATCTACCATGATTGCCGCCTCGCCATTGTGGCGTTATCGCCTCGTTGTCTTGCACCCTTGGCTCGCTCATTGTTAATTGAGCTGGAGCAAGAAGAGGAAGGAAAAGCTTTTAACTACTCACCAACTTCAGTATCAATATCATCTGAGTCAAGCCTACAAGGTAATACCAAAGGTACTGATTTGAACACTCAACCTAAGAACAATAACCATGATTTCTTGCCTAGTATCATTGAGCAAAGGAAAAATCAGATTGTAGTAGAAACCACTGCATCACATGAGGTGGATGAATGTAGTGCTGAGAAGGTAGAAATTAATGTCCTAGCTACAGAATCTGATATTATTGAGAATTTGCATGAATCCTGTGATAATTTGATTGATTTGCCAGCTGAGTTGAGTGCACCATGTGCTGAATTAATTGAATTGCCTGATGTTTTGAATGATTCATGTGAAGATTTAATCGCATACAATGATCATGTGGAATTGGTTAGACATAAAGACATTTTGACTAGAATTTCTCCTGCTGACTCTTTATGTTACATTATGTTGGATCCACCTGTGAAATTGTCACATGCTATGGAAAAAGTTTCTGTAATTGCATGTTCGAAATCCTTGTTTAGCGCCTACACCCCTGGATATAAGTTTAATTTGATTGGAGATTATGGTGTAGACAATCAATTTCTTGTATATCGAATATGCATAACTTGTGATCACATGGATGATTTGAAGCATGTTGTTTCGAACAACAATTCTTGTGTAATACCCCAAAAATTAAATCGGGAGAGAATAATTAAATCGGGAGAGAATAATTAAAATCAGGGGAATATTTCTTTTAGCAAAGCGATTGAACAGGAGAAAGAGGGGTTTTAATGTAATACTCCAATTTATTCTACGAAAGAAAGCGTTCAAAAGAGAAATTAGACATAAAAAAGGGGGTTTTTGTAGTTTTTCGGCAACTTGGGCCTTGGGCTTTGGCCCAGGAGGCCCATGAGGGGTCGGCCACCAATAAAAGGAATGGGAAAAACCCTAGATGCACTGTAGCTACAGTACCGCCACACTGTAGCATGGTTACTGTAGCGCACCTCTCCTCCATGGTGGTGCCCCCCTCCATTGGTGCCTCCCTTCCTCGCCGTCGGTGCTCCCTGCTGCCGATCAAGGGAAGAAAGGAGAGGAGATCAACTTCATGGGGAGAGTTCATCATCTTGCTACGATTCTACAAGGGTAACGTCGCGTGTTCTTCGTTGTTTGATGCGTAATAGTTGCGGTTGATGTCGTTTGGTAGATTGATTTGCGTCGGTTTAATAGATCGCGTTCTGTCCAGATTATTGAGCGGTCAGTTTCGTATGTTTAGAGGCCGAATTAGGAGTTTTGGTCTCCTAGAGTTATGTAGATAATGTTCTTAGATTTCAGTGGCCGCCAAGAACGCCAAAATCCGATTAACGGTTAGAAAGTTATGAATTGTTTAGTGCCGCTGTCTGGTTAATCTGTCAACATCCTGACAGTCTGTAGAAAACTGCGTTAATCTATTAGTTAAAGACGAAATCAGAGGATCTCAATATAACAAAAATTGTAGGTAATTGCCATACCTTTTCAGAGAGATAAAGAACGCAAGATTTGGACTTTCGTAGCAAACGTTATGGAGGTTTTAGTGTGCTGTCCAGAGAGACCGACGTGAAAATTGTTGTTCTGTAGTTTGGCTTGGTAGGGGCAGTAGATGACATAATCAAAAGGGCTCCCCAACTAAGTTTATTTGGGTAATTTAATTAACTTTCCAGAAAGTCTGAGAACACCTCATTTGGACTCCTGAGCAGAAAGTTATGTATTTTAGAAGTTGACTGTCCGCAGTGATCACCAAAGCGATCACTAGAAATTGGAAGATTGGAAAACGCTTCGGAGATTAGCGAGTTCGTTTGTGTTGTTATTTATGCTTTTGATCCAGTATGTTGGTCTTAGATTGGGGTTATCTTTATGTTCAGGTGGGAGCGTGATCCCAGGGGCAGCGCCCTCTTCGCGTCCACCGCTCGCACGGTTGAGGCAAGTATTCGGTTATAGCATATTTATGCTTGTATGCCGAGAGTGTTTGTGTTTTGCTCGTAATAGCCATGCATGAATGTTAATGTGATGAGTTTCCATTTATCTTGATGAATGCTAGTTATGGTTAAAGTTGATGTTATTGTGATGAGTTCTAATTTTATCCCGTGAATGCAAGTACTGATTGAGAGAATATGTATGAATGTTTGATAGAAGGTGCTAGTACTTTGATGCGTACTAACCATGCAAGGTTGATAGTGTGACATGTATGATTAAGGATGGTAAATATTTGAGATATGATTAATTATTATTCATGAAGGATTGTTCATGTTTGCTAGTATTATGAATATATGTGCTATTCATGGATACTAGAATGCTAAGAATGTCAATGATGAGGAATGCTAGAAGTATGAATAAGTTTATTCATGCACGCCGTTGTTGTAAATCCATATGTATGATGGTTTAAAGTTTTGTTCATGTGCATCATGCAATCATATTGGAGGATTGGTCACGTGGTGACTATGCATGTTGAGGTCCCCGCCATGTAGATGACGGGCTTGAGGTCCCTACATTCGTGGAATGTGGGCTATGAGCAAGAGGTCCCCATCATTAAGATGATGGGCAAAGGTCCCTATACATGTGGTGTATAGGTTTGGTCCCTGTGCTGGGCACAGTGCAAGGGTATACAATGACGGTTGTATACCCCGCATTACACGTAAAATGCGAAAGAGATAAAGTTGAAAAGGTGCATTGCATTGGTTGCATTCACATGAGCATGAAGGCTATACTTTGGTGCATTGTTTATCTTGGATTGTTGATGCTATGAATGATAATTTACTTAGCCTTGTTGGTACTTGCTGAGTCTTTGGGCTCACTCTTGCTTTGATGTGTTTTAGGTACAACTGGCAAGACCCGCATGCATGGGAGGGAGTAGATGTTTGGATGCACGCACTACCACTCAATCTTAAGAATTACTTATGGTGGTTTGAGTTTCATTAACTGTAATAATGAGAATAGCAAATTTTGGTTATGTTTATGAGATTATCCTGCATGCTTGAATGAACCTGATTATGAAGATATTGATAAATGCCATGATTAATTGTTGGAACCTCGGTATAGCTGACTATACAAAGGAGGTTTTGCCGAAAATTTGTAATTGGTCTTAGTTTAGTTTAGTTTAATTTAATTTTAGTAGCATTCCGTGCTCAATCCGAAATGGGTGTTACTGATTGGTATCGAGCGGGCTTTAGTTCCGTGGTTAATAGAAAATATTAAATTGACACACTCGTGTACGTGAGGTGGGGTTGGGAATTACATTGCTTCGGCATTATCTGTTGTTATGTTTCATTTGTTGAGCAATTGTTGAATTGCCTCTGTCTTTCTTGTTGATAATTTATGAAATGATATGTTATGATATTCTATATCTATGAATCTATTCTATGATTGCCATGAGATGATCATGTATAATCATATTTGATTATATTATTTATGCGTGTCGGTAATGGTTGTTAAGAAGTGGAGGCCGTGGTTGTGGCCTTGGACTTTGTCCGTTTTACCACCGCTCGTGGTAGACGAATAGAGTAGTTACCCCGAATACCATAGTTGCAGGAGTTGAGCGTGAGTTGTTTTCCTTCTTGACCTCAAATCTTGGCAAATTCTTGTTTTGTGGTGGATGATGATTTTCTCTTGGGTTCGTGGTTCATGGTAATGGTTGTGTTTCAATGGTCTCTAATGGTTCTCTCAAACAAGTATTGTTTTTCGATCGTTGAGTCGTCTTTCCTACTTGTGGTCGTCCTCAATTGGCATTACTGATAATTCCATGGTTGTTTCTTCTTTCTCATTGGAAAAGAATGACTCATGTATTCATTTGAAAGTTTGGGTAATGAGAGTTTCTGTTGCAAGTTTGTTAACATGAGAAAACTTTGGCTCTATGTATTTCTTTTGGATTATTCCGAGTGATGAAGTTTAATGCATCTCTTTTCTGTTGGAAATTGCTAAAATCCTTTTCTGATGCCTTGTTATGGTTAAATCAGAGAGTGTAATCAAATAACTTGATATGGTATGGGTATCAAGTTGAGTCATTGGTATGGTGAATAATTAATATTAATTAGTAACCTTGGAAGTGAAATTGATTAGGATGATATTGTCTTTTTCTAGTTCTTGATGAACGGTATATATGAGTAGTGATTGAGAGATATCAAGAAGTATGGCACCTTGATGAACTAGTCTGGTCATTAAAACTGTTTAGGTTGTTAAACTTGTTGGGTTCTTTGGTTCCCATGGATTAATTTAATTGTGTGGAAAGGAAAATTAGAGGGAATACCAGATTTACATATTCCCTAGTATAATTAGTTATTAGAATTGTGTACAACCGGTTGAATGGATTGAATATCGGTGGATCTAGAAATTATGGGAGGAGTTCTATGTAGTTCTTCTATGTAGGATGACGCGATGAATATGGTTGTAGTGTTGTTGAGACTCTTGATCGATAGAAGATTTCAATTTTTGAAGTTTTAGTGTATTTTTTTGCCGAAATCCAATGTGAGGAGGAACAGTTGAATATGTGCTTGTTAATATCCATGTGATTTGGGAAGGAAAGTAGGTAGCAACTAGATTTCATAACGAAGCTAGTTGATAACAACAAGAGTTGTCGATAATCATTGTGTGTTGAAGTTTGATAATGAGCATCGCTAAAAGTTGAACTGATATGATATAATAGGTGGCTTATGCCCACATGATTGTGAAATAATTGGATGAAATTGTGTCCTTGATGAAAGGGTTTTGGTAGGAGCTTTTCAATTAGGTAGTAGACCCCTTCTAAACTTAAGAAGTTGATGTAGTAATGTTGTATGATTTTGGTATACTCTCATTTTGAAGATGGGATGAAAAGGCAAGATGGAACAAATTGGTGAAACTTTGGGGCTTTCTAATGGAATAGTTGATAATAAATATTCATGTTCGAGTATATTATTCTTGATGTTAGTAAGATTATCTGCAAGAGATTGTGACTTGTGTGTGGTGATGATTCTTTAGAAATAAAGAAATTTGATCGTCTTTCAGAACTTGGATTTTGTAGAAGTGTTTGAGTTTTGCGAAGGTGATTAATTGGATCGCTTGAGTTATGTGGTGATTGAGTTGCTTTGAGCAAAGTGACATGTTGAAAGATTTTATTGGTTCTTAAGTTGTTCCTACGATTTGGTCTTGAGAGCTTATCTTGTTTAAGCTGGCAAAGTGATGTAGTAATCACAGAAAATAACCTTCCTTGTTAAAGGAATGAGTCAAGTATAAGTAATTGAGTTTTAAGTCTCATTTCGCATCTTGCAGTTTATTTGAAAGTGCTTAAACCTTATGCAGTTGTTCCATAAGAGTTTATCAATTTTCAAAGGGCATTACCTTCTTCTCATTTGTGGTTTGGTATTCGCTTTCGTGAGGGCTTGAGCCCTCGATCGTTGACTTTCCCTTATGTTTTTTGAGTACTTGGCCTAAGTGACAATTTTCCTTGGTCTTGTGTTCACTGTGGGTGGCACATGTTTTCCTAGTTGATGAAAATTGATTCCATCCGCTCTTTCTTTTGAGGAAGAATCAACCTATTCGTTTCACCCGAGTCTTTTGAGGTGTTTAAAATTGTAATTGTGAAACGTGGGTTGTAAGTTATTCGATGAGCATTGGAGGACGAAATAATTTTGTAATATAGTTCTTTGAGAGAGGTCTAACTCAATGGAAGTTTGTCTTATGAGGTTAAACTGATTCCATTGTTACAGCTAGTAGAACCTATAGTGATTGTGATCCAAGATCTTCTGGTTCACTTCGGGTGGAACATTAGAATTACTGAAAGTATAGAAATATTGATCAAATTTATAGAGTATCGCAATTTGGTAGTATTGTGAGGCTATGAAAGTTATTCTTGATGATGTGGTTTAATGAGAGTGGAATTACAAAGTAATCGAATCGTCACGTCAATTAATGGGATAATGGAAAATGTTGAGTAATGTCAAGAGTGATTTGGCTTTAAATGAGTAACCTTGTGAGAGTTATAATCTTTGTAAAGGTAAACTGGTCAAGAAAATATTTTCATGATGATGTTGATGAGTAAGTATGTGAGAATTGTGGATTTTCAGGGATTTAATCTAAGGATTTTCCTATCTTTTATATGAGAAATTAGTTGCAAGAGTCTTGGAGGTTAAATGTGGACTTTGTATTGTTATGCTAGAACTTTGAGTCGCCCAAAGATTATGTGTAGAGGAAGTAGAATAAGGGTGGATTGCGAACAGTGGGATGATCGTTGATAACACCCTTCCGTGTAGTCTGTAAGAGTGTGTGATGTGAAATCGAGATGTTTGTTCTCAAAAGGGTTGAGGTGATATGATCGTGTGCAAGATCTAATTTGGGGATACTTTCTAAGCGCCATGTGTCAAATGAATTCTGTCAGTAAAGGAAATCGGTTAGAGAATGTTTTGTGAGATCATCAGAGTCCTGTTTCAAAGGTGTAGACAAGGTGTTTCGATTTGGGTTTGGCATTGAGATCACCAAGTTAAGAGTAACAGTTAGTGTGTTGTGCGATGAATCGATTCCAAAAGTTGAGAGAAATTTTATTTCTAAAGGAGAAATTGAGAAAAGATTGTTTCTCAGTCATCAAACACTCTCTTGATCTTGTATGAGCTATGAGTTTTGACGGACGTCGTTCGCAATTTTGGGTTTGACTTTATGTTGGCTTGTGTGCTTCTTATCTATTCATAAAGAAATGATGGATTTGGTTATTCGAGTGATTTCTCTTTTGGCGATCGTGGTGTTTATTTGCAAATTTTCTAATTTGAAGGTGGAAAGATTTTCGTGATAAATCTTCGATTCTGAATTTGACTCTTTTAGTACCGAGTTGGTAACGTTTGGTTGCGATGAGAGTCCTTGATTTTCAGTTGGGGTTGTTGTTGTTTTGCTAGTAGATGACAGATAGAATTCGGGGTCGAATTCTGTTTAAGGAGGGTAGAATGTAATACCCTAAAAATTAAATCGGAGAGAATAATTAAATCGGGAGAGAATAATTAAAATCGGGGAATATTTCTTTTAGCAAAGCGATTGAACAGAGAAAGAGGGGTTTTAATGTAATACTCCAATTTATTCTACTAAAGAAAGCGTTCAAAAGAGAAATTAGACATAAAAAGGGGTTTCTGCAGTTTTTTCAGAACTTGGGCCTTGGGCTTTGGCCCAGAGGCCCATGAGGGGTCGACCACCAATAAAAGGAAGGGAAAACCCTAGATGCACTGTAGCTATAGTGCCGCCAAGACCAGTAGCACTGCCATCGTAGCGCACCTCTCCTCCATGGTGGTGCCCCCCTCCATTGGTGCCTCCCTTCCTCGCATCGGTGCTCCCTGCTGCCGATCAAGTGAAGAAAGGAGACGAGATCAACTTCGTGGGGAGAGTTCATCATCTTGCTGCGATTCTACAAGGGCAACGTCGCGTTTTCTTCGTTGTTTGATGCGTAATAGTTGCGGTTGATGTCGTTTGGTAGATTGATTTGCGTCGGTTTAATAGATCGCGTTCTGTCCAGATTATTGAGCGGTCAGTTTCGTATGTTTAGAGGCCGAATTAGGAGTTTTGGTCTCCTAGAGTTATGTAGAATAATGTTCTTAGCTTTCAGTGGCCGCCAAGAACGCCAAAATCCGATTAACGGTTAGAAAGTTATGAATTGTTTAGTGCCGCTGTCTGGTTAATCTGTCAACATCCTGACAGTCTGTAGAAAACTGAGTTAATCTATTAGTTAAAGACGAAATCAGAGGATCTCAATATAACAAAAATTGTAGGTAATTGCCATACCTTTTCAGAGAGATAAAGAACGCAAGATTTGGACTTTCGTAACAAACGTTATGGAGGTTTTAGTGTGCTGTCCAGAGAGACCGACGTGAAAATTGTTGTTCTGTAGTTTGGCTTGGTAGGGGCAGTAGATGACATAATCAAAAGGGCTCCCCAACTAAGTTTATTTGGGTAATTTAATTACCTTTCCAGAAAGTCTGAGAACACCTCATTTGGACTCCTGAGCAGAAAGTTATGTATTTTAGAAGTTGACTGTCCGCAGTGATCACCAAAGCGATCACTAGAAATTGGAAGATTGGAAAACGCTTCGGAGATTAGCGAGTTCGTTTGTGTTGTTATTTATGCTTTTGATCCAGATGTTGGTCTTAGATTGGGGTTATCTTTATGTTCGTGGGAGCGTGATCCCGGGGCGCCCTCTTCGCGTCCACCGCTCTCGCACTGTTGAGGCAAGTATTCGGGTTATAGCATATTTATGCTTGTATGCTTTGAGAGTGTTTGTGTTTTGCTCGTAATAGCCATGCATGAATGTTAATGTGATGAGTTTCCATTTATCTTGATGAATGCTAGTTATGGTTAAAGTTGATGTTATTGTGATGAGTTCCAATTTTATCCCGGTGAATGCAAGTACTGATTGAGAGAATATGTATGAATGTTTGATAGAAGGTGCTAGTACTTTGATGCGTACTAACCATGCAAGGTTGATAGTGTGACATGTATGATTAAGGATGGTAAATATTTGAGATATGATTAATTATTATTCATGAAGGATTGTTCATGTTTTCCAAAGATATGAATATATGTGCTATTCATGGATACTAGAATGCTAAGAATGTCAATGATGAGGAATGCTAGAAGTATGAATAAGTTTATTCATGCACGTCGTTGTTGTAAATCCATATGTATGATGGTTTAAAGTTTTGTTCATGTGCATCATGCAATCATATTGGAGGATTGGTCACGTGGTGACTATGCATGTTCGAGGTCCCCGTCATGTAGATGACGGGCTTGAGGTCCCCACATTCGTGGAATGTGGGCTATGAGCAAAGAGGTCCCCATCATTAAGATGATGGGCAAAGGTCCCTATACATGTGGTGTAACAGCCCCAAGTTTATAAACAGTAATAAAATGCTTTATGAACAGTAATGAGATACTGTTCATGGCATTACTGTTCATGTTTACACTTTGGGCTGCATGTTACAAGTTAAAAACCTTCCTTTGTAGTCAAAACCCTAAAGAACCATTCAAAGTCTTAAAGGGATACAAGATAAAACTTGTATTATGACTGGGAAGCATTTTTTATTAAAGCCTAGATAAATTATCTTGGCTAAAAGTATTTTTGTTGCATTTTAGAAATTATTTGGGCTTAAAGAAAAATTTATTGTCTTTAAATAAATATTCTCGATGCAAATGAATATTTATGTATTTTACAAAGTGAAAATGTGGTTTATAAAATTTATCTGGGAAATATATCATCCCAGTAGCTTACAGTAAAAGTTTCATGATTTTACAAATTTATTTGCCATTTTAAAAAGCCCAGTCAAACCTTAAAGCATTTGAATAAGGTTTGGTCAACTAAACCGGTCCAAATCCAAACTCAACACTGTAGCGACCCGGTCTCATGTGATTTGGTCCAACCGAATCAAATTGGTCTGGCCCAGTCACGTTCACGCGCGAGCCCGACATCCACGCGAGATGCGAGCCGTCGATCTTCAATCGAACGGGCGAGCTCACGGTATCCCGCGAGATGTCCACGTGTATACTTTAATCTCCACCGTTGGATCTTGATCTAACGAGCGAGGTTAGTGTGTGCACCGGACAACTCCGATCCATGTTCAATCTCCACCGCTCGTTTCCAATCCAACCGTGGCGCCTTTTCGTTTTAAACCTAAAGGCGCGCTTTTATCTCAGCCGTTAGATTCAAATCTTACGGCTTTTCCTTTTCCCGCGTGTTATTAAAGCCCGCACTCCTCTGGACCGTTGGATCTTCATCGTGTGGCCCAGATTAGTGTATGCATTCGGACGACTCCGGATCCCCGCACAATCATGGCCGTCCATCCTTGATCTAACGGTATCGCTTATTTCAATTTGAAATCAGAGGCGCGTTTATGCGGGCCTTTGATTTCAATCCTACGGCGCTTCTTTTGACCGTGGGCCTTTAAAGCCCAAAATCGGTGGATCGTTGGATTTCAATCGTACGGTCCATATGAGTGTATGCAATCGGACCATCCGGTTCAACTTTTCATCCTGACCGTAGAAATCAAATCCAACGGTGTTGTGCCATCGCATCTAAAAGGGGTGACGTGTATATCTTTTAATTGATCGTTGGATTTCAATCCAACGCTCTCTTGAAAGCGAGCCCGAGCCTTCGGATTCCATTTAGATCTCGATCGGTCGATCTAGATCGTGCGGTCCATATTAAATGATACCGATTCAAATCATTTAATCTCTCTATTTATCACACCGCCTATTTCCAATCGGACGGCTGATATTCTTTTGAGCTTTTGTGAGGCCCGCGCGATCGAGGATGACAATGGGACCCACATGTCGGTGATTCTTATCATCTTCCTCGTCTCTCGTGCGCACTCTCTCTCTGAAATCAAGGAGAGGTTTATCCCAAAGTTTTTGCAACTAATTTTTGGGATAATTAGCCCTAAATGGACACCTCATCAAGCTCTAGACTTTTCCCAATTGCCCCGTAGCTCAACTCTCTTATATATAAACCCTAGCTTTTTGAGTCAGCAGCCATTGTTGACCATCAAGCTCATTTTCTTCCTTGCTACCAAGGGATTCTTGCTTCTATCCTTTGCTTATCCATCCTTAAGCATCTGGTTTTACTTACAATAAAGATTGGTTATCTTTTGTAGGTTAAATCGAGTTTATTTCTCATCCATCATCATCGGTTTGAGTTCTTGGTATCTTTCCATACCGGTAAGCCAAAACCCTAGTTTCGACATCTTGAGCATCTTAAGAACCTTAGAAGGCTGCTGTGAATCATTCTTTTAAGCATCGTAGCTTGATCTTGCTTCAAACCAAAAAAGCATTATTCTAGCTTTTCGTCTTTTGTGTCATTTTCAAGACCTAGGTTTCTTCCTGTCAACTTATCATCTTATTTAGGTTTTGACTAAACCCTAACAAATGACAAGTTGATCTTTCAATTCTTGTCATCATCAATTTTAACTTCTAGTTGAGATCTGTCTCTGTTTCTTTTGTCACTTAACCAACAAAAATGAATTTCTTCTTAGTTGATGTGATCTAACTAGTTAGGTTAGACTAAGACTGGTTTGGGATATTAATTACCTAAAAGATCATGCTAAGTTTCATTTAGGAACTTTTGCATGTTCTATACTTCTTTTCCGAAATTGCAATCATCCTGTTTTGACTCTTTTAAAATCAAAACCGAACTTTGCTCTAAACTCTAATTTCTCGTTTTGAAAAGCAGTAGGTTATAAAATGGGTTATTATCACTATTAGGGTAAATATAACTTAAGCATGCCGTTAATCATGCATTTCTTTATTGATCATACAATTTCGATAATTTATACCATTGTCGTTTTGGTATTTATTGGATTTTATTGCTTCTTTTAGAAGTCGGTTCTCTGAAGCTTTTGAGTATACTTCAACAACCCGAGCTCGCAATAGAAGTCTATTACTATCAAGGCAAGCATCCTCTTTGCACCATATTGAACCCAGATTTTGTACAATAGCTTTTACAAATCCAAAGATATCTGTGCATGCTATTTGTCCGAAAATACAAAATGTGACTTGTAATAGCTAGCTATAACTTGACATGGTGGATTACCTTAATTATGACCATACACTCAACTCTAGTGTAGTATCTTGTATACTATATGGTCTATTTTCGATTTGGCTTAGATATGCGATCTAGAGATTTTAGAGTTTGACAAGCATATCTTGTCAAACAGGGAATCACAATCAACCCTTGTTATTTTAAACTCTTTGTCCAGTTTCTTTAAATCAGTCTTGTATTTGAAATTCAAATTGATCTGACAAGAGGAAGCTAGTGATGGTGCTTTTGTGCACGAGATTGGGTTTTGTGGTGGACTTGTCCGGTTGATTAAGGACCGAACTCGACTATTCAGTTCAAGTCCCCACGTACTTCCACATGCGATGTATGGGCGCTGTTTGGTTAAGTAAAATGTTGAGACTATTGAGTTGGAAACAGAGAGTAAGGATATGTGTATTGACCTTGTATGGCATAGATGCTTAGGTCCGAGGACCGCGCTTTATGCCATGTGAGCTTGTATGTCAAGATCGATGTTCTTAGGAGGGTGAGGGCGATATGTGCCTCGTCGCATATACGATACCTTAATGGTGCCGATAGCATTCTACTATGTGTAGGGAACCCAATTCGCTTTAAATTGTTTGGATCGGCATTCGACACAACATGTGTGCCCGTGGTTAGTAGGTGGTATAGCCTACACTAATGGGATTAGTTCACACATGGGGTCCAACTCAATAGTGTTGGCTTGTTGAAAATACCAAATCTTAGCTTCCCGGTCGGCATACCAAAGGAAGTGTGTCATCATTCGGAGGCATCCAAGACAACGGGCTAGCTAAGTCATGTGGGTAAAGATGTACACCTGCAGGTATAAACTGTTCGAATAGCCGTGTCCACGGTCATGGACGATAACTTGAACCGATATCACTGTATAGAGATTTTGATTTCCAAAATGTGGTTTCGGTTTATTTTCGGTTTGCATGAGGGAATCATGCATCGCATCGCTTACATTTAATGTATTTACTTATCGTTTTACTTTATTTTTGATTTATTAAATTGCTTTATCAAAAATTAGCCTTTGTAGGATAAGGTGTATCGCTTATGCAAATTTGAACCTTTATACCTTCCTGTTGTAACCTTATGCATGTAACAACTCTACTCCTTTGAATAGGATCTAATAACCACTTTCTTTTGTTAGTTTGTGTAAGACTTGCCGAGTACCTTTTGTACTCAAGGTGCTACCACCTATTGTTGCGGTGAGGATGGTTTTCTATGAAGTACCGTTAGCGCCGATCGGGTGACGCTAACGAGTGACGCCATTTCTTTCCTCCACGCAATTGCTGCGGGTGGATGAGGCCATTGGTGGACATTTTCCGCTTATTTTGCTTCCACAGATATCGTTAAAGTGACCAAGTCACTTAATATTGTAGTACTAATAGAATGATGTAACCTTATGTTTAATTATATCAATGTATGACTGGTATGTGTTTGATGCAATGTTGATGAAGGATATATATGCAATGGTCGTTGATCCTGGGAACCATTGTGAATCATATATATCCGAATCTGTTTCATCGATTCATCATTTGTTAAATTTATATCTTTAGCATGGTTTTTAATAAAGGGGCAGTATCTGTTCCTTCATTAACAATTGTGCTACAGTATGAATTTAATTAGTAACATTTCCAATAACCGGGGGTCCTCACAGCGTTGGTATCAGAGCATACGTTGCCTGTAGGTTAGAAGTAGCATGGCCGGGTTGTTAGAGAGTCTTCTAATAAAACTATTTTCAAGCAAAGAGTATAATTTTGAAAGCTTAAGTATGACATCTTTTATTTCTTATCCTCCTTAATGTCACTTCTTGCCCAACTTTCTTTGGTTTATCTAAAAGTGAATTGTTTCTTATCTTGTCTTTTGGTTTATAGATGAGCGGTTGGTACTTGGTCAAGGAAACTCGAGTGAAGATGTTGATGGGTTCCCACCTTACTGGGACATGATGTGGCGCCCAATTTCACCTATCACCGAGTATGCCATTTATCGACGAGATCGAGGACCGTGGATGGAGGAGTACCGTGCCTTCATCAACGCCATTGCTAGGCATGTAGTCGGCGGTGTTCCCCATCGTGTCCAAGCACTTGCCACCTCCGAGGCTATGGCGTTCAGAAGTCGCGAGTAGGATGATGAGCCTTCTTCGTCATGATTTGACGGAATTGTCTCAACCACCCTACGACCACTTCCCGAATCAAGGTCCTACCTCCGAAGTGAGCATGTTCACGAGATACGCTTTGGCGAAGACCTCAAAGTGCGATAGGTTGGCGAGGATGGTCCGCATCATGGACCAAATCCATCGCCTTGTGAGGGAGTTGTGGGAAACTAGGCATCGCCTTAATGAGGCCCAGGAGTACCTGCTTCTTGGAGTCAACATGAACCGCGTTCCTCATAACGTGCTTTATGGTGACAACGAGACCTCCCCGCTTCTTGCACCACCTCTTTATCGACTTCCGAGTGGCCGCGCGTGCTGCTTATGGACAAGCGCGCCAAGCCCGATGATCGCAGCTTTCCTCGCACTCTGCGGACTACACCTCCTGGAGGTCATCAGCCACTGTTGGGTTCCCCGAGGCGTCTCATTAGCCCGTTGGATCCTGTTGATACTGGTTCCCCTGGAGCTCATCTTTTGAATGAGTTTCCGGTGAACTTTAACCGGATCTTTACGCTAGCACCTCGACGATGAATCCTCGTGGTTGAGTGTCTTTCAATCTAGTAGTTGTCTATCAATAAATAAATGTAATAGGCGGTAGCATTTTGTACAGTATGTAAGTTTGACTTTTGGATTGTAAGATGGTTGTTTCTACCAACTCCTATATGGGTCAGAATCAAACTTTTGTCTGCTTATATGAAGTTTCTTTGTTGGTGTTAACTTGAATGCATGACATGACATGATGCATTATATGTGCAATATTTGTTTCTTTCTCGATTGTGACCTTGTTCGCTTGCCGAGTTTGTCCTTGTTATATTGTTAACCATGGTTTGTAACAGGATGACAGACCTACCACTCGTGCTCAAAGCGCAACAAGGAAGAGTATTTCATCTTCGGTTCCCCATTCTCAGGGAGGGCCAACCGAACCATCCAGTTCTCAAGGTCCGCAAGGTGGCCTCCCGGAAGAGGAGCTTCCTCCACCACCTTCGATGGTCGATGTGCTCATGCAAATTGAGCGCAACCGGATGGACCAGACGCGTATCTTGGAGCAGATTGCGCGCAATACTTCTACTCTGTTGCATCACCGTTAGAGCAGAGGCCACCATGTGCGTGCGCTCTTGTCGACTTTCAATGACTAACCCGCTGGTGTTCTCCAGTTCTCAGGATCCCATGGAAGCTGAGGATTGGCTTCGAACCATTGAGAAGAAGCTCTTGATTGCTCAGTGCTCTGAAAGGGAAAAGGTTCTTTTGCCGCTTATCACCGATGGGCGGCTAGCATATGGTGGGATAATCTTCTTGCCATTCACTGCTGGACATGTCCCTACTTGGGATGAATTTGTGGAAGCTTTTAAGCTCACATTCCCGAAGGGGTCATGATGATCAAGCGGCAAGAATTTCGCTCTCAAGCAAGGGCGAAAATCAGAATCGAATATCCGCATGAGTTCAACTTCCCGCCGATATGCTCGATGACGCTTCGATCGACCTTCGCCGTCGAAACCGGTTCTTGAATGGGCTATCTCAAGAAGCTGCAGATGGCGGTGGCTTTGCATGATTTCGAAATTTCTCTCATTTGGTCAATAAAGCCATTGTGGCGAGAGTAAGAGCAAGGCGTTGGAGGAGTCGCATGGCGGCAATGGACTTCACGCTTTGTTCTGGTGGCAGCTCACCAAGGCCTCGTATGTGGTTGTCTAGACCACCACGAGCACCACTCCATTTTCACCAAGGCCGGCGGTGTTTGCTCCTCGTCCATCTACTCCCACCAATCGGGCCAGACCAAGTGGAAATCAGCCCGTCCCGTTAACAATGTTAACCTGTGGGTTATCTGCTTTCATTGTGGTCGTCCGGGCATTATGCCAACAAGTGTGTGGCAAAGCGGCAAGGATTGCCTCTGCTCGACCCTATCCAACCTGTTCGCCAGCCCCTTCGCAGAGGCCCCTATCAAAGCCGATCTGCTCCATGCAGGGCATGTGAACAAGATCACCGCAAGAGGCGCCGATACACTGGTTGTTATGGGTATGCTCCTAGTTAATTTCAGTCCACTCTTCGTTTTATTTGACTCTGGAGCATCTCATTCTTTTATTAGCAATCATTTTGCTGTTCAACACCAGTTAGACATGCATACCCTCCAACCACCTTTTATTATTCAATCACCTGGGTCGGTCTTTAAAACCGATCAGATTTGTTGTGGGGTCAACATAACAATCCTTGGAATAAGGTTCTTCTTTGTTATCTTTAAAGGAAATCAAAACAACAGATGTTGAATTTCCTCATAATTCATTTCCATTTCACTTCTTCCTGATCTTAACTTGTTCCAAATCTTGGGGACGAGATTTTCTTCAGGGGTGTAGGTTTGTAACAGCCCCAAGTTTATAAACAGTAATAAAATGCTTTATGAACAGTAATGAGATACTGTTCATGGCATTACCGTTCATGTTTACACTTTGGGCAGCATGTTACAAGTTAAAAACCTTCCTTTGTAGTCAAAACCCTCAAGAACCATTCAAAGTCTTAAAGGGATACAAGATAAAACTTGTATTATGACTGGGAAGCATTTTTTATTAAAGCCTAGATAAATTATCTTGGCTAAAAGTATTTTTGTTGCATTTTAGAAATTATTTGGGCTTAAAGAAAAATTTATTGTCTTTAAATAAATATTTTCGGTCTGAAATGAATATTTATGTATTTTACAAAGTGAAAATGTGGTTTATAAAATTTATCTGGGAAATATATCATCCCAAAGAGCTTACAATAAAAGTTTCATGATTTTACAAATTTATTTGCCATTTTAAAAAGCCCAGTCAAACCTTAAAGCATTTGAATAAGGTTTGGTCAACTAAACCGGTCCAAATCCAAACTCAACACTGTAGCGACCCGATCTCATGTGATTTAGTCCAACCGAATCAAATTGGTCTGGCCCAGTCACGTTCAGGCGCGAGCCCGACATCCACGCGAGATGCGAGCCGTCGATCTTCAATCGAACGGGCGAGCTCACGGTATCCCGCGAGACGTCCACGTGTATACTTTAATCTCCACCGTTGGATCTTGATCTAACGAGCGAGGTTAGTGTGTGCAATCGGACAACTCCGGATCCATGTTCAATCTCCACCGTTCGTTTCCAATCCAACCGTGACGCCCTTTTCGTTTTAAACCTAAAGGCGCGCTTTTATCTGAGCCGTTAGATTCAAATCCTACGGCTTTTCCTTTTCCCGCGTGTTATTAAAGCCCGCACTCCTCTGGACCGTTGGATCTTCATCGTGTGGCCCAGATTAGTGTATGCATTCGGACGACTCCGGATCCCCGCACAATCGTGGCCGTTCATCCTTGATCTAACGGTATCGCTTATTTCAATTTGAAATCAGAGGCGCGCGTTTATGCGGGCCTTTGGATTTCAATCCTACGGCGCTTCTTTTTGACCGTGGGCCTTTAAAGCCCAAAATCGGTGGATCGTTGGATTTCAATCGTACGGTCCATATGAGTGTATGCAATCGGACCATCCGGTTCAACTTTTCATCCTGACCGTAGAAATCAAATCCAACGGTGTTGTGCCATCGCATCTAAAAGGGGTGACGTGTATATCTTTTAATTGATCGTTGGATTTCAATCCAACGCCTCTTTGAAAGCGAGCCCGAGCCTTCGATTCCATTTAGATCTCGATCGGTCGATCTAGATCGTGCGGTCCATATTAAATGATACCGATTCAAATCATTTAATCTCTCTATTTATCACAAAGCCCATTTCCAATCGGACGGTGATATTCTTTGAGCTTTTGTGAGGCCCGCGATCGAGGATAACAATGCGACCCACATGTCGTGATTCTTATCATCTTCCTTGTCTCTCTCAGCGCAGCTCTCTCTGAAATCAAGGAGAGGTTTATCCCAAAGTTTTGCAACTAATTTTTGGGATAATTAGCCCTAAATGGACACCTCATCAAGCTCTAGACTTTTCCCAATTGCCTCAGTAGCTCAACTCTCTTATATATAAACCCTAGCTTTTGAGTCGCAGCCATTGTTGACCATCAAGCTCATTTTCTTCCTTGTTGCCAAAGTGGGATTCTTGCTTCTATCCTTTGCTTATCCATCCTTAAGCACTGGTTTTACTTACAATAAAGATTGGTTATCTTTTGTAGGTTAAATCCAGAGTTTATTTCTCTGTCCATCATCATCAGTTTTCAGAGTTCTTGGTATCTTTCCATCTTTGTTAAGCCAAAACCCTAGTTTCGACATCTTGAGCATCTTAAGAACCTTAGAAGTCTGTGAATCATTCTTTTAAGCATCGAGCTTGATCTTGCTTCAAACCAAAAACATTATTCTAGCTTTTCAGTCTTTTGTGTCATTTTCAAGACCTAGGTTTCTTCCTGTCAACTTATCATCTTATTTAGGTTTTGACTAAACCCTAACAGCATGACAAGTTGATCTTTCAATTCTTGTCATCATCAATTTTAACTTCTAGTTGAGATCTGTCTCTGTTTCTTTTTGTCGGCTTAACCGACAAAAATGAATTTCTTCTTAGTTGATGTGATCTAACTAGTTAGGGTTAGACTAAGACTGGTTTGGGATATTAATTACCCTAAAAGATCATGCTAAGTTTCATTTAGGAACTTTTGCATGTTCTATACTTCTTTTTCCGAAAATTGCAATCTGTCCTGTTTTCAGCTCTTTTAAAATCTGAAAACTAGAACTTTGCTCTAAACTCTAATTTCTGTCTTTTGAAAACAGTAGGTTATAAAATGGGTTATTATCACTATTAGGTAAATATAACTTAAGCATGTTGTTAATCATGCATTTCTTTATTGATCATACAATTTCGATAATTTATACCATTGTCGTTTTGGTATTTATTGGATTTTATTGCTTCTTTTGAAGTCGGTTCTCATCAAGCTTTTGAGTATACTTCAACAACCCGAGCTCGCAATGAAGTCTATTACTATCAAGGCAAGCATCCTCTTTGCACCATATTGAACCCATTTTGTACAATAGCTTTTACAAATCCAAAGATATCTGTGCATGCTATTTGTCTGAAAATACAAATGTGACTTGTAATAGCTAGCTATAACCCGACATGGTGGATTACCTTAATTATGACCATACACTCAACTCTAGTGTAGTATCGTATACTATATGGTCTATTTTCAGATTTGGCTTAGATATGCGATCTAGAGATTTTAGAGTTTGACAAGCATATCTTGTCAAACAGGAATCACAATCAACCCTTGTTATTTTAAACTCTTTGTCCAGTTTCTTTAAATCAGTCTTGTATTTGAAATTCAAATTGATCTGGACAAGAGGAAGCTAGTGATGGTGCTTTTGTGCACGAGATTGGGTTTTGTGGTGGACTTGTCCGGTTGATTAAGGACCGAACTCGACTATTCAGTTCAAGTCCCCACGCACTTCCACATGCGATGTATGGGCGCTGCTTGGTTAAGTAAAATGTTGAGACTATTGAGTTGGAAACAGGAGAGTAAGGATATGTGTATTGACCTTGTATGGCATAGATGCTTAGGTCCGAGGACTGCGTTTATGCCATGTGAGCTTGTATGTCGATGTCGATGTTCTTAAGAGGTGAGGCGTATATGTGCCTCGTCGCATATACGATACCTTAATGGTGCCGATAGCATTCTACTATGGGTAGGGAACCCAATTCGCTTTAAATTGTTTGGATCGGCATTATCGACACAACATGTGTGCCCGTGGTTAGTAGGTGGTATAGCCTACACTAATGGGATTAGTTCACACATGGGGGTCCAACTCAATAGTGTTGGCTTGTTGAAAAATACCAAATCTTAGCTTCCCCGGTCGGCATACCAAAGGAAGTGTGTCATCATTCGGAGGCATCCGAAGACAACGGGCTAGCTAAGTCATGTGGGTAAAGATGTACACCCCTGCAGGTATAAACTGTTCGAAATAGCCGTGTCCACGGTCATGGACGATAACTTGAACTGATATCACCTGTATAGAGATTTTGATTTCCAAAATGTGGTTTCGGTTTATTTTCGGTTTGCATGAGGGAATCATGCACTGTACTGTTTACATTTAATGTATTTACTTACTGTTTTACTTTATTTTTGATTTATTAAATTGCTTTATCAAAAATTAGCCTTTGTAGGATAAGGTGTATCGCTTTATGCAAATTTGAACCTTTATACCTTCCTGTTGTAACCTTATGCATGTAACAACTCTACTCCTTTGAATAGGATCTAATAACCACTTTCTTTTGTTAGTTTGTGTAAGACTTGCTGAGTACCTTTTGTACTCAAGGTGCTACCACCTATTGTTGCAGGTGAGGATGGTTTTCTCTATGAAGTACCCGTTAGCGCCGATCAGGGTGACGCTAACGAGTGACGCTACTTCTTTCCTCCACGCAATTGCCTGCGGGTGGATGAGGCCATTGGTGGACATTTTCCGTTTATTTTGCTTCCGCTGTATACTGTTAAAGTGACCAAGTCACTTAATATTGTAGTACTAATAGAATGATGTAACCTTATGTTTAATTATATCAATGTATGACTGGTATGTGTTTGATGCAATGTTGATGAAGGATATATATGCAATGGTCGTTGATCCTGGGAACCATTGTGAATCATATATATCCGAATCACATCGGATCATCATTTGTTAAATTTATATCTTTAGCATGGTTTTTAATAAAGCGCGATCTTGTTCCTTCATTAACAATTGTGCTACAGTATGAATTTAATTAGTAACATTTCCAATAACCGGGGGTCCTCACATGTGGTGTATAGGCTCTTGGTCCCTGTGCCAGTGGGCACAGGCAAGGGTATACAGCGACGGTTGTATACCCCGCATTACCGGTAAAATGCAAAAAGAGATAAAGTTGAAAAGGTGCATTGCATTGGTTGCATTCACATGAGCATGAAGGCTATACTTTGGTGCATTGTTTATCTTGGATTGTTGATGCTATGAATGATAATTTGCTTAGCCTTGTTGGTACTTGCTGAGTCTTTGGGCTCACTCTTGCTTTGATGTGTTTTAGGTACAACTGCAAGACCCGCATGCATGGGAGGGAGTAGATGTTTGGATGCACGACTACCACTCAATCTTAAGAATTACTTATGGTGGTTTGAGTTTCAGATTAATCGTAATAATGAGAATAGCAAATTTTGGTTATGTTTATGAGATTATCCCGCATGCTTGAATGAACTTTGATTATGAAGATATTGATAAATGTCATGATTAATTGTTGGAACCTTGGTATAGCCGACTATACAAAGGAGGTTTTTATTAAAATTTGTAATTGGTCTTAGTTTAGTTTAGTTTAATTTAATTTTAGTAGCATTCGGGCTCAATCTTTGTCAGGGTGTTACATCTTGTGTGTTGGATTTTGTGGATTATCCTATACCTATTTGTTCATCTCTTATTACACCATCTAGCATTGACAATCTGAATAATGATGTTGAAGTATGGAAGAACTTACAAATCTTTTGACCCTTGCTAGATGAATTTGCCATTACTCAATTGAACTCTGATTATATGAATGACTTGTGCACTTTGAACTCAATTGTTGTGATGCCCATTAACTTACAAAAGTTGAGGACAATTTTCTTTCATAATCGGGCAATGCACAACTCTACTGTTTACTTCACTTATACTTGCAAATTGAGTTGCACACTGAATGCTGTGAGAAAATGTACATGTGTTAATTTGATGCATGCACAATCACCTTTCTCTGTCTCGTTGCCACCTACTGTTGCTAACATTTTGCAGAAAGATGAGAATGCATTGCTCCAAGTTTTAAAGCTTCTTTTTGAAGGGCAACGGGTAGGCTACACTAGCGCAAATTAAAAAAAAATTCTACCCGTAAACCAAGATCACTGCAGTTATAGATCACGGTCTTACCACTAGACGCAGTGCGGAAGTTGATGCGACGACGTCGGGCGGTGTAGTCGCACTCGATGCATGATGCGTCGGGCAAAGTAGTCGTACTACTTCCTCGTCCTCGTCGCGGCCCCACGTACAACTCCTTTCTTGCGGTTCGTCCCAACACCACGATGCAGCGCCTCAAAGGTATCCACACGTGCGGGAGGAAGCGACGCTGCCGGACTACTAGATCCGCGCGCGACTAGGGCGTGGGAGGGTGGCGGCGTGGTTTGAGGATATCACGAAAAACTCATCTCTCAACCAGCGCCCTGCCCTCCTTTTATAGACGCCCTTATAATGGGCTTCTACGAATAGAGGCCTATTAGGACTCAATGCCCGATCTAGTCGGATCCAATCCGAATTAGGCTTCACCTCTAAGTGTGTGACCCTATGGTTCACATATGTTTAGACATGATGCGAGTACACATACTTGGTCAATAGTTGGTAGCGGCCTCTAGCAAGACGTGCCAACTCCTAAACATACGTAAAGATCATATTGGGCGAACCATCACAACGTTATGTACATGCCAATCCCTTTGCCTCACGATATTCGGTCGAGCTCCAAGTGACCACTCTTTCTCGATCCGTGATCCTAATCCCTTACTAGGTTAACTCTTAACCTTAAGTAGCATGGCCATGCATTTGGATCCGATCACTCGAGGCCCAGAGATATCTCTCGGTAGAGAGGGCAAATCCCATCTCGATCGACCATGCCTCGCAAAGATGCTTCATGACAAACCCGAAAGCTACCTTTATAACTACCCATTCACGAGTAGCGTTTGATAGCCCCTAAGTAGGTCGATTCACATCTCAAGTACATGCGACAATCTCAGTCTAAGGACAAGGCGTACACATTGTGTAGAGAGAACCATAAGAATAATTACTATGTCTCATGTTGGGTCGGTCCAACCCCATGTTCTAAACATGTGTCCACATTATTGGTTTGACATCTCCATGTCTATGACCTGTGAAACATGGTCATCAACCGATACATGTTCTAATCCATCATTCACGTGTGTCCTCACATGAACTCCGACTAGGGACAACTTTAGAATAACCATACAAGTAAAGAGTTTCACAAACAAGTCACATACTTGTTAATCAACACAAAGGCAATATTCAAGGAACATTTATTAAATCATGGATACAATGAAATATCATCATCAATATGATTGCCTCTAGGGCATATCTCCAACACTTTTGCCGCTGGAGGATGGGCGTGAGTCGAGAACGACTCAAATACAAGAAGGGGAGGATGATGAGGACATCAACCCTTCGGATACGACCACTACTCCACCTCCAACCGGGCGATTCGACTGCCATCGATTCGGTTGCGTTAAGCGCTACTCCAACGCACCGACGAATTTACTTCACTTATACCTGGTGCGGCCACCTCTTGGGCCGCCGCCACTCGAGCCAGATGCACTATTCATGGTACTGTTCATGTGAATAGTAACCCCTATGAATAGTACCACATTGCTACCTCTTAGACATATGCGGCTCCCCCTCCCCTATATAAGGAGGTCTCCCCCTTTAGTTTTGCTTGGATTTTGTTTAGTTAAAAGTTAACCTTGTTGCAACTTCGTGTATTGGCTTGTGTCGACTATACCAACCATAATACCGCTTCAGAATCCCAAATCAATTCAATATTTCAATTCCTATTTGCAATTTCAGATTGCTTTATCTTTTTCTTGCGTGCTTCTTCGGTGTATGCAGGAATCGACCTTCGTGGACAGGTCATCCGGGTATTCGTCCACGGTTGATAATGACTTGTCAATCAGTTCAGTGATTGCGTGGTTTCGAGCCTTACGTGTTCGTAGCCAGGATCGTGAGAGTTGAGCGACGCCTACCGAACTTATTGTTCTCATCGAAAGATCGGGCCAACAATTGGACCTTCGGGTTCATCACGTCCTACAGGATTCCTGGAAGAATTCACCTACGTGAGTATAATCATGAGGTCATGATCAAAGGAAGATAAGGGTATACTTTCTTAAGTACTCATGAGCTAGATACAGTGACATGACCGTAATGTCCCAACTCGAGAGGGAAAAGGGCAAGCTGCCCAGTACGGAATGTCACTTGGGCGAAAACTCTCACACTAAGGCATTGGATCAAGGAGAAGTCCTCCTTTGTCTGTTCAGAGTCATAGTACTTGATGCTAGGCTTTGGGTTTGAACCCACAAGGTACCCATTATTGAACAGTTGTATATTAAAGAAGATTTTGAGCATCTATTATCAAATTGATAAATTGCTGAGGACTGTTGTTGTAGGGGCGGCCCACCGGCCCCCGCGGCCAGCCAAGCGCCTAAGCGTGCCAACCCAGCCGAAGGGTTTCGGAGGGAGCCGAAGGGCCCCGGAGGTTTTCGGAGGGAGCAGTCGCCCGGACGCCCGAAGAACTTCGGCTGGAGGAGATGCCCCGCTCCCCCTGCTGCAACAGTCCCCCTGGACCAGGTGCACCAGCCGGGTACATTGGGACCAGGGCGATCCATCAAGGACCAAAGGCTACACTTACGGGTAGGAAAAGACCCTGCAGCCTCTACTTAGATGAGGGCCATGTAGGGGGGCAAACTTGTAATCTCACATACCGGGAGGAATGGCTATAAGTAGCCATCCCCATGTAAAAGGGGGTGGTCCCTTTTGGTTTAGAAGAAATATACTCAAGTCATTTTCCTTACAGCTGGTTCTCTGTCTTAGGATACCTTGGTCCCCTGGGACGCTGGGGTTCCCCTTCTCTTACTGTCTAGTCTTTTTCTACTACGACAGTTGGCACCGTCTGTGGGGTCCGGCACGAAAGTCACGGAGCCCGACTTTGAGATGCAGTATGGCTCCCAAAACGAGGGCCAAAGCTGATGACACTACGGTGGCCCGATCTTCCGATAGGTTCGATTGGTTTCGTCGTGAGGACGTTGACGCTTTGAGGCTTTCGACCAGCAGATCGTCACCTCGCAATTCGCTACACCCGCACGACTGTCGTTATCAACCACGCTCGAACGCGATCGACCTTACCACGAGGGTTATTGTTCCTGCAAGCAATCGAAGCAACTCACAAGAACAAGGAAAATGCAATTTGAATTGTATTGCGAATATGAATGAAGTTCACAATGTGGGGTCTCAAACCGATAAACGGTGAAACCGCAAAGTGGCAGAATAATCTAAGAAAAACCCAAGGAACTAGAGGGGAGGCGGCCACTATTTAAAGGACGAAGGGAGGGGCGGCGACACTGTTCATGCGTGATTAGTGCCACATGAACATGTGAGGACCCCAGTTTATTTGGTTTGTAATGCTTAACCAACCACCTGGTCCTAGCATCACAAATCAAATAAACTGATCCTCGAGATATGTATACTTCCTGCGAAGCAAGATACACACCGGTACAAAATTAGACATCAACTCCATTCCACACATAGAGTCCAAACACCACACTTCCAAACGGAAGATAAACAAATAGCAAAGATATTACGCATAATGGCCGATCGCCACAAGATACACAAATAGCAACAAAAGACAATGAAGCAAAAGTGCCATAAAATGGCTATAAACAAAGCCAATCGGTGTGCCTTCAACCCACAAGGCATCCGACCGACCGCCAAGACTAGTCGTCACCCACGGCGACAAAGACACTCACGTAAGTGAGGACCCCGAGGCTCACCTTCTTCCTCTGCAACAAAACATTAAGCAAAGCACACGAGTACAAAGATTGTCTTTGTACCCGCAAGACTGACGTGTGAACTAGCGCACTGCTCATATGCTACATGCAGCTTGTTTAGTGGAGGCCATATGTTTCATTTGCACAAAGCCAATTTTCGCTTTGCAATAAGGTAATACGGTTTAAAGGCAAGTTTGCAATTCATTTTAAGGTTGAAATACAGTAAGGGTAATAATAACAAAAGCGAAAGATAAACAATTTAGAAGTGACTATCCCAATAGTCACCACAACAATAGCACGAATCCCGATTCGTACCACCCATCAAGTTTTAATTTAAATGTTGCGCCTAACTCTCGATAAGCTTACCCAAGCGTGTCCATCACCTAGGACGAGGCTATTCGAATAGTTTTTAACCCTGCAGGGGTGTACCAATGTACCCACAATTCAGACCGCCTTTAAGCCAAAACACACTTCCGAAGGTATGTCGCACGGCTAAGTCCTACGAGGCTGTTTCCAATATTGTGTATCAACCCGAGCCGCTCGTATGGGTAGAAACACCATACGCTACATGGTAAAGCCGAAAAGACAACTACCCACTCAGATAAAGCTTTTCTGACAACTACCATGCTCCCACCTCCGTCCCTCCCGCGACCTCCTGCGACCGGGACCAATACACGCCAAAGTACTAGGTCAAGAGAGGTCCCATACCCTCTAGTGTGGTTAGCACGCCAAATGCTGGATAACAAAAACTCACAAGATGTTCGGTCCTTAATTGACCGGGCACCTTTCGAAATACACCCAAAAGATCACACCATTCTTACCATTGTGCGCGCCCAAATCATTTTTGTTTTTGGTTTTAGTTTTGCAAGTAAGCATAGCAAAATGTGAAACATAAAGTTGTAGTAAATTTTGTGTGATCAAGGTTACCGACTAAAGTCGATAACCGCCAGATTCTCCGATAGCTAAGCATGTCTAAGCAAGTTGACCGGATCTACTAAGTGATAAGAGATCATCCAATGATCTCTAATCACAAAGAAATAACCTAGGCTCGGTAGTAGAGATCAATATTTTGTCTACGGATATGCAAATCTGATTTAACTAATCAATTTAACACAAATTAAGCAATGCATACATACAATGAAACAAAATATTAATCTTTAAAATACTGGGATTAAACATGATCAAACCGCTTGTTCGGTCACGTTGCTCAATATGTTGCGGAGGATCGTTCTCAGGGTTGCCGCAAATATCGAATCCTAACGATTGAACAAAACAGCGAATAAGAACGAATAACACCGACAAAACTCAAACAATACAACAAAAACAAAACACACCAAACTTTTCCCAGCAGCCTAAGCATGATATAACAAAATTTTAGAAACAGAGAACAAATTATTTTAAGTTATTAATAATTTTCTATGAATTTTCTAAGCTAAAAACACAACATGTCACTAGTTAATTATCCAACAAATTTTCATGAACAAACATAGTATCTAAAACCTATCCTAAGAATTAGTACATTTAAAAATGACAAATTACAAAATTGGTTTCACTGGATTTGGACAAATATTGAAAGAGATATGCATTTTCTAATCTAGGAGATACATAAAACATCATTTTATTAATTAACATATTTTTGCTACAGAGACATGGATGAAACTAATTTTAGTAAATAATACATTTGAAATGAAAATAAACAGCACTGGATTCATGCAATTTGGATAAAAATTGAATTAGTTATGCATTTTCTAAGTTTAAATGAATTAACAGTGCAACAGAAAACATATTACAGAAATACTAAAGCATTAA
Source organism: Ampelocalamus luodianensis (assembly GCA_036346255.1). Lineage (NCBI taxonomy): Eukaryota > Viridiplantae > Streptophyta > Magnoliopsida > Poales > Poaceae > Ampelocalamus > Ampelocalamus luodianensis. The sequence continues at coordinate 55,920,329 of CM070620.1, forward strand.
ATCCTTTTTCTACCCACACTATCTAGCCCTGCACAATCGACAATGGCCCGCGAAAATGTTGACTGTAACACCACCGTAGAAAGTGACGCGTCGGCGTATTCTAAGAATACGTCTTCGGCTTACCAAAGTGCAAACCTAACATACCCACGCAGAAATACGCTTCCAACAGAAAAACGTATGAAACTACACAAACCCTAACCGACATTCCGGCCCACATGACGAGACTCAAAGTGAAAAGCAACGGTTGGATTAAACGATTTCTAAACGCGACAACCGCAAGGGCCCACAAGACGAGACTCAAGGTAGACATGATTAGAGTCAAACAAATCATCACCGGCGGTTCACCGGCGAAGACGGCACGCGGTGGCGCGGCGCGCAACCGATCTAGCAAACCAGAGGTTTCGGCGAAAGAGTGGTACCTTCGGTTCGCAAGGACCTAGCGAACTCGATGACGGTGACGCGAGCCCGATGGTCGACGGAGATGAGCTCACGACGGCCGGAGGCGGAGAAGAAAGCACGGCCCACGCGAGAAGGCGATCGGGCTTCTAGAAGACTCGGAAGGTGTGCTTAAGCCGCCTCAACACCGTGGAGCAAGGAGCACACGATAACGCCGACGAAGAAAGCCCGAGGTGACCGGAATTTCCACGGCGCGAAACCGAGCTTGAGAAGAATTGGTCGCACGCCCGCAACGATGCACAAAAGGCGTAAACAAGCCCACCGTTAGACTCGGTGCATCAATGCGATCCTAAGGGACTAGGTGGCGGGCCGAAACTCACCAGTGTCGCAAACGAGCTCACGGATCGAGATCGCCGAGGCGAGACGACGATATCGCCCTTGGCGATCCACCGGACGCCAAGGACCCGAATAGGCAAAATGGAGGCGCGAGGCAAGAGGAACACGATGGTGCGGTCCGCCCAAGGGCGGCTCAGAACGGCGGCGCTACGCCGAGTTTTTCTCCTACCGAAGCTAAGAAATGGGCGAGGGGCGCAAGAATGGTCGCGAGAAGGAATGGACGACCCTATGAGGTAGATGGACTTGTGCGATCCTCGAGGCGCACACGCGTCCTCGCGTGGCGGCGACGAAGCGTGGCACGCATGCGCGATCGCCGCCGAGCTCCGGAGGCGCGAGTCGGCGAGGAAGAACTCGGCTGTGGGACCCATATGTCGCGACGACGGCGGTGCGAACCGGTGGTTTGATTTGATCAGCAACGCACCGACCGTTGGATCTAAAACGGACGGCTGAGATCGATGTATGCATTCGGACAGGTCGGTTGCGCACGCGACGTGGATCGTTCGATTTGCATCGGACGGTCACGATCGATTGGACTCGGCGACGCGTTTAGTTGACACGACCGAGCCAAGTGGTGCGAGTCGACTCGAGCCCGAGTTGGGTTCGGGCCCGAGGAACGATGTTTTAGAATTTGATTTAAAAGACAGAGAAGGTTTGGGGAATTTTTAGAGGTAGCTCTGAGCTCCAAAATTCCGAAATTTTTATGGCAGCTACTAGAGACAGAGAACAACATTGCATAAATTTTCCAGAACTTTCTATGCACTGAAAAGTTCTGCAGAAAATTCACAAGCATGCTGACCTAGGGTTTGACCAGGTTTTCAACTAGTTTGACTTGGTCATTTGAAATAGCAAACAAAATCTAAAAATTGTGAAATAATTCAGAGAGGTAGCTAGGATGATCAAGATGCTAGGAAAAATATTTTCAGAGGATGATCACAAGTTTGAAGGCTAGAATCTGATAATCAACAATTTCCAATCACAAGAATTAAATTCTACAAATTGGAAATTGCTAGGGAAAATTGTAGAAACTTTCAAATGATTTGAAGAGACAACAAAAGTTTTTATTTCTCCTCAAAATTTTACATTTGAAATACAAACCCTAAGTTAGGGCTGTTACAAATCTCCCCCCCTTACAGGAATCTCGCCCCGAGATTCTCGATCATCGGAGAAGAAGGGCTGGTAATCTGCTCGAGACGATCTTCCCGCTCCCAAGTGGCTTCATCCTCGGAGTGGTTCGACCACTGAACTTTGAGAACTTGATCACACGGTTCCTCGTTCTCGTTCAGCTTCTTCGAGGATACGAACGGGACGCCACGATAAGACAGATCTTCTGCACGATATTTTCCAATGGTGTTTCCTCAACTGGAATACGGAGGCACTTCTTCAATTGTGACACATGGAAAACATCATGCACCCCTTCGAGTGTAGCTGGCAACTCCAACTTGTATGCAACAGCTCCCACTTTCTTGATGATGCGATACGGCCCGACATATCGAGGAGCCAGTTTGCCCTTGACACCGAAACGACGATGTCCCTTCAGAGGTGAGACTTTGAGATACACAAAGTCATTGGGCTGGAAACTCAACTCACGGCGACGCCGATCTGCATAGCTCTTCTGCCTGGACTGAGCTACGCGCAAGTGCTCACGAATCAACTGCACTTGACTTTCAAATCATTGATGGAATCGAGCCAAAGAACTGCTCTCCCCGCCTCGACCGGTTCAATGGGGTTACGCAGACGCCTCCCATACAAAGCCTCAAGCGGTGCCATACCGAGACTAGCCTGGAAGTCGTTGTTGTAGGAGAACTTCGGCAAGCGGTAGGCACTTCTCCCAATTCTTCCCATAGGAAAGAACACAAGCACGAGCATATCTTCAAGAACTTGGTTGACTCGCTCCGTCGACCATCGATCCGAGGATGATAGGTCGAGCTGAAGAAAGACGGTCCCCATGGCTTCACGTAAAGCGTGCCATAGCCGAGAAGTGAAAAGAGAGCCACGATCTGACACAATCGTTCGTGGCACACCATGCAAGCTCACAATGCGGGAGATATAGAGATCTGCCAATTTACTGACGCTAAGGGCGGTACACACCGACAGAAAATGTGCTACTTTTGTCAATCGGTCAATAACCACCCAGATAGCATCCTTCCCCAAGAAGTGCGGGCAAACCGGTGATGAAGTCCATACCAACGAATCCCACTTCCACTCTGGTATAGGCAAGGGTGGAGGAGACTGCGGGGCCGATGCTCGGCCTTGACGCGACAACATATGTCACATCCGCCACGAACACGCAATCTCGCGCTTCATGCGAGTCCACCAGAATCTCTGACGCAGATCTTGGTACATTTTAGTGGCCCCGGGATGGATGGACAAAGGCGAATCATGGGCCTCCTGAAGAATCAAATCCCGCAACTCCGGGACCTTTGGGACCACAAGACGCTGCCCAAACCATACAACACCGTGCTCATCTTCTGTGAAACACTTGGCTGATCCACCCTTGATATTCTCGCTGATTTTACCCACACCATCATCGATTCTTTGTCGCCTTGACTTGATCCACCAAGGTTGGTTGCACAACCAAGGAAGCAAGGGAACCATGTTCAACCAAACCCAAGTTGAGACGCAAACTCGCAAGCGGTGCGTTTCTTTGCTCTTGGATCATCAGTCTCGCAATACACCTTTCGGCTAAGTGCATCAAGAACCACATTGGCCTTGCCAGATGATATCGAATACCCATATCATAATCTTTGATCAATTCTAGCCATCTCCTCTCGCTCGAGGTTCAGATCTCTGTTGAGTGAACAAGTATTTCAAACTCTTGTGGTGGAATACACCTCACGGTTTCGATCAAATAATGCCGCCAAATCTTGAGTGCATGAACTCTGCAGCAAGCTCTAAATCATGGGTGGGATAGTTGAGCTCATGAGGTCTCAACTGCCTGGATGCATAGGCAACTGCCTTGCCTTCCTGCATAAGAACACATCCAAGTCCCTGACGAGAGGCATCGCAATAAATATCGAAGCTCTTGTGGATATCAGGAAGAGTAAGGACTGGGGCTGAAGTCAATCGCCGTTTGAGCTCCTGAAAGCTCTCATCACAAGCAGAGGACCAAACAAACTTCTTGTCCTTCTTAAGCAATTCGGTCATCGGCTGCGATCTTGGAGAAGTTCTCGATAAAGCGGCGATAGTAGCCACTAAACCAAGAAAACTCCGCACATCGATGATCGACTTGGCCGGCCCAAGATAGAACATCGACTTTGTTTGGGATCCACGGCTATGCCTCCACTGAAAGAACATGGCCCAAAAATGCTACTTCCTTCAACGAACTCACATTTGCTTGAACTTCAGATACAATGATGCTCCCGCAACTTGCCCAAAACAATCTTGGATGCTCGTATGCTCTACTTCATCTTGGAATAGATAAGAATGTCATCAATAAAAACCACCACAAATTTGTCCAAATACTCCATGAATACGAATTCATAAGGTTCATGAACAACGCTGGAGCATTGGTCAAACCGAAGACATGACGGTGTACTCGTGCAGCCATAACGAGTAGTGAAAGCCGTCTTGAATATCCTCACTACGATCCGGACTTGATGATAGCCCGATCTCGGATCAATCTTGAGAACACCCGAGCTCGCATAACCGGTCAAAAGATCATCAATGCGGGCGAGAGGATATTTGTTCTTCACCGTCACTTCATTGAGAGGACGGTAATCAACACACATGCGCAAAGTCTTGTCCTTCTTCTTCACAAAGATCACCTGACAACCCCAAGGAGATGAACTCGACGGATGAAACCCTTTGCTTGGAGCTCACCAAGCCGCTTCTTCAATTCTTCTAGCTCATTGGGGGCATTCGATCACGGCGCCTTGAAATCGGGCGATGCGGGGCAACAACTCGATGGCAAACTCGGATCTCGAACCGAGGCATCCTGTGCAAATCTTCAGAAAGACATCCACAAAGTCGATACTATGGGGACATCCGGAATTTGCAAGGTCGGCTTTGCTTCTAATGCACATAGATGTGGCCCACAGAGCATGCGCGAAAATCCGACTTGCTCACTCAAGGGTGGTAAGGTAGACAATCTTCCCGCACAATCGATTTGCCCCAAATGTTGGGACAACCAATCCATGCCAAGAATCACATCCGGACTCGAATCGAAAGGTAATAAGATTTGCTAAAACCCCACTCCTTGGACTATGATAGGAACATCCCGACATCAAGCTCGGCTCTCATTTCCGATCCCGAGAGCGGATGAGCAACGGAACTCCCAAAGGAACACAAATAAGACCACTAACAGCAACAAATGATCTTGAAATAAAAGAATGCGATGCTCGAGAATCAAATAATACTGCGGCGGGACGAGAATTAACAAGAAGTGTACCAATCACGACATCCGCGCCTCCCGAGCCTCCTCACCGATAGATGGTTGACTCGACCATTGCTCGCACTCGGGCTTCGAATAATCTTACGTCGCGGTGACCACTCCCGCCCGCGTCCTCCATTAGGACGAGGGGCTGCCGCAACACTCTAGGCGAGCATTCACATAATGGCCCTTGTTGTGGCGTGAAAACAAGTAACCTCGGCCGCCGGATTGCGGAGGCCGCTCTGTCTTGGATCGCAGCGCGCGCGTGGCTGAAACACGGTCTGCGGTGGGCGAGGAGCTGTGCGAGATGGTCTCGCGCCGGTGGAGCAAAAGAACGGCCATCGGTGCCGCCCACCGAGGACGAACGAGGCCGTGTGAGTAGGCCGTCGCCTCCCATTTGCGCTATGGACTCGCCAGCGCTTTGCCTTATGCTCTACAACAATGGCCTTATCTACCAAGGCCCGAAAGTCCGAGAAGTCCACAATGGATAGCTTGTCCTGCGGCTCCTCGGACAAGCCATCCATAAATTTCTCTGCTTAGCCTCATCTCGAGGCCACCTCCCGAGCATAACGAGCCGGATGATTGAACTCGTAAAGGTACTCGTCACGATTTGCGCCCTTGCTTGAGCGCGAGAATTCTTTCTTTTCAGCTTCATCGTGCCATCCGGGATGTGGGCCCGACGAAAAGCCGATCGAACTCCTCCCACGCGACCACATGGCCGCGGTGCATGGCGAGATAGTTCTCCCACCATGAGAGTGCCGCGCCCTCAGGCCGGTGGGGCGCGAAGAGTGCCTTATCCTGCGCCGACATCGAGCTATGTTGAGCTTTCGCTCAACCATGCGCAGCCAATCGTCCGCATCGAGAGGTCCTCGAGGCGGGAGAAAGTCGGTGGCTGCGTCGGAGGAACTCTGCAAGTCCTCCGCGAGTCCGTGGCCGCCACCACCGGCAGGAGTGGAGGTATTCCTAGCAATAACCTCCAAGATGCGCGTCGTCCATGCGGTTTCGCTCGACCGAGCGAGAACCTCACCATGGTCGGAGGAGGGGAAGCTCCTCATCATGACCACCTGCTTGGCGCGCCACGCGTTCTCCCGCCATCTGCTTTACTAAGACAAGTTAGCGCAAATTTAAGAGCAAGAAAGCCCAAAATTCATGAAAGCGGTCGAAACAAACACAAGGCGGGATAAAGTTCGACCAAAGAAAATCGGACACATAACTACTCCTTTACATCTTACCCTATTATCCCCACAAGTTTTAGTTGGATTAAACTTCATGGTTCTCCCCAAACTAATTCCACCGGTAGTAACTATCTTTTGAAAGGTGAAGAGAGAAACCAAGTTTCAAAACTTAAATTAGAGTAAGATGAGAGGAAAGCTAAGATAGGTAAGGAATAAAATCGAGAATCTGCCTAGGTTTTCATAAACCTTTTATGATTTGAAAATAAGACTTTCAAAATATCCTAAGGACGACTATGCTTGGGTTACTACGGTCGAATGGCTCGATACCAACTTTGTGAGGACCCAGTTTATTTGGTTTGTAATGCTTAACCAACCACCGGTCCTAGCATCACAAATCAAATAAATCGATCCTCGAGATATGTATACTTCCCGAAAGCGATATACACACCTGTACAAAATTAGACATCAACTCCATTCCACACATAGAGTCCAAACACCACACTTCCAAACGGAAGATAAACAAATAGCAAAGATATTACAGTACAATGGCCGATCGCCACAAGATACACAAATAGCAACAAAAAGACAATGAAGCAAAAGTGCCATAAAATGGCTATAAACAAAGCCAATCAGTGTGCCTTCAACCCACAAGGCATCTGACCGGACCGCCAAGACTAGTCGTCACCCACGGCGACAAAGACAAACTCACGTAAGTGAGGACCCCGAGGCTCACCTTCTTCCTCTGCAACAAAAACATTAAGCAAAGCACCTGAGTACAAAGATTGTCTTTGTACCCGCAAGACTGACGTGTGAACTAGCAGACCTGTTCATATGCTACATGCAGGCTTGTTTAGTGGAGGCCATATGTTTCATTTGCACAAAGCCAATTTTCGTTTGCAATAAGGTAATACAGTTTAAAGGCAAGTTTGCAATTCATTTTTAAGGTTGAAATACAGTAAGGGTAATAATAACAAAAGCGAAAGATAAACAGCCTAGAAGTGACTATCCCAATAGTCACCACAACAATAGCACGAATCCCAGATTCGTACCACCCATCAAGTTTTAATTTAAATGTTGCAGTCTAACTCTCGATAAGCTTACCCAAGCGTGTCCATCACCTAGGACGAGGCTATTCGAATAGTTTTTAACCCTGCAGGGGTGTACCAATGTACCCACACTTGCATCGCCTTTAAGCCAAAACACACTTAGAAGGTATCTTTGTACGGCTAAGTCCTACGAGACTGCTTCCAATATTGTGTATCAACCCGAGCCGCTCGTATGGGTAGAAACACCATACGCTTACATGGTAAAGCCGAAAGACAACTACCCACTCGGGATAAAGCTTTTGGACAACTACCATGCTCCCACCTCCGTCCCTCCTGCGACCTCCTGCGACCGGGACCAATACACGCCAAAGTACTAGGTCAAGAGAGGTCCCATACCCTCTAGTGTGGTTAGCACGCCAAATGCTGGATAACAAAACTCACAAGATGTTCGGTCCTTAATTGACCCGGGCACCTTTCGATCACACCCAAAAGATCACACCATTCTTACCATTGTGCGCGTCCAAATCATTTTTGTTTTTGGTTTTAGTTTTGCAAGTAAGCATAGCAAAATGCTGAAACATAAAGTTGTAGTAAATTTTGTGTGATCAAGGTTACCGACTAAAGTCGATAACCGCCAGATTCTACCGATAGCTAAGCATGTCTAAGCAAGTTGACCGGATCTACTAAGTGATAAGAGATCATCCAAATGATCTCTAATCACAACAAATAACCTAGGCTCGGTAGTAGAGATCAATATTTTGTCTACAGGATATGCACTACTGGATTTAACTAATCAATTTAACACAAATTAAGCAATGCATACATACAAATTGAAACAAAATATTAATCTTTAAAATATGGGATTAAACATGATCAAACCGCTTTGCTGGCATTTTGCTCAATATGTTGCGGAGGATCGTTCTCGGGGTTGCCGCAAATATCGAATCCTAACGATTGAACAAAACAGCGAATAAGAACGAATAACACCGACAAAACTCAAACAATACAACAAAACAAAACACACCAAACTTTTCCCAGCAGCCTAAGCATGATATAACAAAATTTTAGAAACAGAGAACAAATTATTTTAAGTTATTAATAATTTTCTATGAATTTTCTAAGCTAAAAACACAACATGTCACTAGTTAATTATCCAACAAATTTTCATGAACAAACATAGTATCTAAAACCTATCCTAAGAATTAGTACATTTAAAAATGACAAATTACAAAATTGGTTTCACTGGATTTGGACAAATATTGAAAGAGATATGCATTTTCTAATCTAGGAGATACATAAAACATCATTTTATTAATTAACAGATTTTTGCTACAGAGACATGGATGAAACTAATTTTAGTAAATAATACATTTGAAATGAAAATAAACAACCTTTGGATTCATGCAATTTGGATAAAAATTGAATTAGTTATGCATTTTCTAAGTTTAAATGAATTAACGATTCAATGAAAACATATTACGTAAATACTAAAGCATTAAATCCTTTTTCTACCCACACTATCTAGCCCCGGACATCGACAATGGGCGCGCGAAAATGTCGACTGAGCGACACCGACCACGAAAGTGGCGTCGGCGCGTATTCTAAGAATCGTCTTGACTACCAAAGTGCAAACCTAACATACCCACACAGAAATCGCTTCCCAACAGAGAAAACGATTAAGAAACTACACAAACCCTAACCGACATTCCGGCCCACATGACGAGACTCAAAGTGAAAAGCAACGGTTGGATTAAACGATTTCTAAACGCGATTAACCGCAAGGGCCCACAAGACAGACTCAAGGTAGACATGATTAGAGTCAAACAAATCATCACCGGCGGTTCACCGGCGAAGCACGGCGCGGTGGCGCGGCGCGAACCGATCTAGCAAACCAGAGGTTTCGGGCGAAGAGTGGTACCTTCGGGTTCGCAAGGACCTAGCGAACTTCGATGACGGTGACGCGAGCCCGATGGTCGGCGGAGATGAGCTCACGACGGCGGAGGCGGAGAAGAAAGCACGGTCCACGCGAGAAGGCGTACGGGCTTCTAGAAGACTCGGAAGGTGTGCTTAAGCCGCCTCAACACCGTGAGCAAGGAGCACACGATAACGCCGACGAAGAAAGCCCGAGGTGACCGGAATTTCCACGGCGGCGAAAACGAGCTTGAGAAGAATTGGTCGCACGCCCGCAACGATGCACAAAAGGCGTAAACAAGCCCACCGTTAGACTCGGTGCATCAATGCGATCCTAAGGGACTAGGTGGCGGGCTGAAACTCACCAGTCGCAAACGAGCTCACGGATCGAGATCGCCGGAGGCGAGACGACGATACGCCTTGGCGATCCACTGGGCGCCAAGGACCGGAATAGGCAAAATGGAGGCGCGAGGCAAGAGGAACACGATGGTGCGATCGCCGCCCAAGGCGGCTCGAAACGGCGCGCTACGCTCGAGTTTTTCTCGGCGAAGCTAAGAAATGGGCGGAGGGCGCAAGAATGGCTGCGAAGGAATGGGCGACCCTATGAGGTAGATGGACTTGGCGATCCTCGGAGGCGCACACGCGTCCCGGCGTGGCGGCGGCGAGCTGCGTGGCACGCATGCGCGATCGCCCGTGAGCTCCGGTAGGCGCGAGTCGGCGAGGAAGAACGGCGAGTGGGACCCATATGTCGGCCGATGCGAAGCGGTGCGAACCGGTGGTTTGATTTGATCGACAACGCACCGACCGTTGGATCTAAAGCGACTACGGTGAGATCGATGTATGCATTCTGACAGTCGGTTGCGCGCGCGGCGTGGATCGTTCGATTTGCATCGGACGGTCACGATCGATTGGACTCGGCGGTACGTTTAGTTGACGCGACCGAGCCAAGTGGTGCGAGTCGACTCGAGCCCGAGTTGAGTTCGGGCGAGGAAGATGTTTTTAGAATTTGATTTAAAAGACAGAGAAGGTTTGGGAATTTTTAGAGGTAGCTCTGAGCTCCAAAATTCCGAAATTTTTATGGCAGCTACTAGAGACAGAGAACAACATTGCATAAATTTTCCAGAACTTTCTATGCACTGAAAAGTTCTGCAGAAAATTCACAAGCATGCTGACCTAGGGTTTGACCAGGTTTTCAACTAGTTTGACTTGGTCATTTGAAATAGCAAACAAAATCTAAAAATTGTGAAATAATTCAGAGAGGTAGCTAGGATGATCAAGATGCTAGGAAAAATATTTTCAGAGGATGATCACAAGTTTGAAGGCTAGAATCTGATAATCAACAATTTCCAATCACAAGAATTAAATTCTACAAATTGGAAATTGCTAGGGAAAATTGTAGAAACTTTCAAATGATTTGAAGAGACAACAAAAGTTTTTATTTCTCCTCAAAATTTTACATTTGAAATACAAACCCTAAGTTAGAGTCACATTCTGAGCAGTACCTCCCGAAACCCTAGGTGGCCATATGGGCGGGAGTGGCGGCCCAAAACCCTAAAGTATTGTTGATACAAGGCCCTCGGCCCAAAGTGAGGTGTCGCAGCACGGATATAAGTGATCTTCGACCGGTAGTCGGATCTCCACACGCTACGACCACGGCGGTGGAAGCAATTCTACGACGGATGTGATGCATTTGTAGCCTTCTCGACCACTCGTGTGGTCGATAGCCTCGACGACGGTTGCGAGCGATCGTAGACCTTCTTGATCAATGCCTGGTGGAAGTAGAGCAGCCTGATTGGAAGTGGAGTAGCGGTCGTATCCGAAGGGTTGATGTCCTCATCATCCTCCCCTTCTTGCATTTGAGTCGTCCTCGACTCACACTCATCGTCTAATGGCATGGCAAGCTTTAAAACTTGTAGCAACACATTTTCATCTTTCTACAAAATGTTAGCAACAACAGGTGGCAAAGAAATAGAGAAAGCCTTGGAAATTAAAAGCGATTGTGCATGCATCAAATCAGCAAAGATATATTTTCTCATAGCATTCAGTTTGCAACTCAATTTGCAAGTATAAGTGAAGTATATAGTAGAGTTATTCATTGCTCTGTGAATAGGCAGCACAGTAATTGAATTCAAAGAGCACAAGCCATTCATGTAATCAGATTTCAATTGAGCAAGGGCAAATTCATCTAGCAAGGGTGAAAAGATTTGTAAGTTCTTCCATAATTCAACATCTTTATTGATTCCCCTACTAGGTGGTGCAAGAAAAGGTGAACACATAGGCATGGGATGAGCACTAAATTTTATTTTACTCTCATTTTGAACAAGATTCAAAGACACAAAATTATTGTCCCAAACAAAGAAGCTTCAATTCATCCATGTGATCACAAGTTATGCATATTCGATATACAAGAAATTGATTGTCTACACCATAATCTCCAATCAAATTAAACTTATATCCAGGGGTGTAGGAACTAAACAAGGATTTCGAACACGCGATTTCAGAAACCTTTTCCATAGCATGTGATAATTTCATAGGTAGATCCAACATAATATAACATAAAGAATTAGCAGGAGAGATTCTAGTCAAAACTTCTTTATGGCTAACCAATTCCACATGATCATTATATGCTATGAACTCATCACATGAAGTACTCACAACAGCAAGCAAATCAACAATTTCATCACATGGTGCATTCAAATCAATACAGTCTGAATTCTCTACATGAAACATGTGCATACCAGAATTGTTTTCCACTAATTTTTGCTCTAAAATAGCATGAACAATGGACAATTGTAGTTCTTCACAAGCATACTCACTTTCAGTGATGATAGCGCCATGGTCTTTACCTTTTTGGCTCTCCTCAGATGATGTAGGTGCATCCATCTCCTCATCTTCCTTCTCGATCAATGGGGTTGGTGGGGCAATCAACTTATTCTCCTTTTTGGCATGGTTTTCAACTTTCTGCAAATTGTTAGTCATAGAAAAAGATACAGACACAGGTTTGTTCTCATGTTTCCTATCATCAAGCATTCTCAATTTCTCCTCAATCTGATGTTTAAAAGAAAGTGGAATAAATCGGTTACGCATAGCAACTTTTAAAGCATCCCACGTAGTAGGTGCTAATCCATTGTTGCATACCCTATTCCACCAATTGATGGCAAAGTTTTTAAATTCACTTGTTGCTTGCCTAACTCTATGCAATTCAGGAACTAAGTGAGCATTAAATTTCTGTTCCACCGTCATCTCCCAATCTAAATATATTTCAGCATTATAAGCACCCGCAAAAGATGGTATAGTGAACTTGACTTTAGCATATGGATCATCATTAACACGTGCATTATGTTGCTGAAGGTTATTACCTCTCATACCTTGACGGTTGAAGTTCAGTCGGTTCCGTTGTCGTGCATCCAAGGCATCGTGGTGGCGCATCTCATTATCATGGTCGATCTCATGGTCGTGGGCTGCACCTTGAGGATCCACACGACCATTGTTCGTCGGTTGATTGGCCAAACCATCAATACGTGCATTGAGTGTTGCAATACTAGTATTGAGTTGTTGTAGTGTAGCATTTGTCTCCGCAAACTTCCTTTCGATGTCGTCATTAATAGCATGACGGTGCTTATCCAACACCCTCGTGAGCTCTTCCCTCAAAACACACTCTTGTGCATCCGATCCCTCACCTGCCATGGTTAGTAGGAGACACAAGACAACACAAAGATATTATCCCTATCAACTACTAGATGGTGGAAGGTGGAATCACACACTCTCAAGCGTCTTACCAAGCTCTTATGAATTTCTTACCAATTGCAGCAGGTGGTATGATCGGAGAAGGTGGGATGTATGACTGCGGTGGAGGCGAATGCGAGGATCCAAATCTGAGGGCCAAAAGTACGTGGAGCTCGGACAGGCAATGTTTAGTAGCAAGGAGCAGCAATAATGAAATCAGATTAGCAATGTTAAATCAAAGTCCACAGTACTCATCACAGTTGCTGGTCCAAACGCGCTCCTAGCACTAGCTCAAGCAAGCCGAAAGATAGGGTAGATACAAGCTCAAAAGAACAAAGTTGCAAAGCAACCGTTATCTCTGTGGGTGGTCGTGGAGCTCTGGTGGGTTGTCGTAGACCAACTGAGGGTGGTCGTGAGCCAACTAAGGTGGTCTCTTTTTCTTTTTGATTCTTTCTTCTTCTTCTTTTTTTTTGATTCTTGCTTCTTCTTCTTTTTTTTTGACTGACGAAACCCAACCTAGGATTCCTCTTTTTTTTTTTTTTTTTTTTTTTTTGCAAGTGACCTTGACTCACAACTCTTCAAAACCCTTTTTCAGGCCTAAGGATAGATATAGGTCACAAACTTTTTTCCGGAGAGCAGGGGTAATAAGGTAATAAAAAGATACTCTCTCTCTCTCTGAACTTTGGCTATCTCTATTTCGGCTATGGGATTTCTTCTCGGTCCTTGTTGGGTTGGACACGATATGATGAGTGTGTAGGTGTCCGAGAGCAACCAGAAATAGATAGACTTGTCGGGGGCGAATACTCGAGCAGGTGGTCGAATCCGACGAGGTGGTCGAACTCGATGTAGGTGGTCGAATCCGACTGGTGGTCGAATCCGAGTAGGTGGTCGGATGGGAATGTTGGCTCGAGTAAGTGGTCGGATGGGGGTGGTGTCACGAGTAAGTGGTCGGATGGGGGTGACTCAATTCTCGGCTATAGCAGACAAACCCTAATTGCAACGGATGCAACAAAGGACAAGCCGAGATACACGATGACCAAAACGGCAAAGACTCGGCGCTAGAAACTAGATCACGCGGCGACTAGACCAAAGAACAAAGACACCGACGATGGACTCGAACTCAACAACGCGAATATCGAAAACAAAATTGCGAAAGGCACAACGTGGTTTGGACGTGGAAAGACTAAGATCTAAAACTTTTTGTAGGGCAATTTTACGGACTATAGGTGATGGAAAACAACTAACAAAAGGGGATAAATGAGATTACCTAACGCAACCTTCGCTCACGATGCCAAATGATGACACTATGGCGGCCCGATCTCCGATAGGTTCGATTGGTTTCGCGTGAGGACGTTGGCGCTTTGAGGCTTTTGACCAGCGGTCGTCACCTGCAATTCGCTACACCCGCACGCATGCGTTATCAACCACGCTCGCTGCGATCGACCTTACCACGAGGTTATTGTTCACGCAAGCAATCGAAGCAACTCACAAGAACAAGGAAAATGCAATCTGAATTGTATTGCGAATATGAATGAAGTTCACAATGTGGGGTTCCTCAAACCGATAAGCGGTGAAACGCAAAGTGGCGAGAATAATCTAAGAAAAACCCAAGGAAGTAGAGGAGGCGGCCACTATTTAAAGGGCGAAGGGAGGCGGCGACTTTGTTCATGCGTGATTAGTGCCACATGAGCAGTACCTCCCGAAACCCTAGGTGGCCATATGGGCGGGAGCCGGCGGCCCAAAACCCTAAAGTATTGTTGATACAAGGCCCTCGGCCCAAAGTGAGTGTCGCGGCACGGATATAGGTGATCTTCGACGGTAGTCGGATCTCCACACGCTCGACCACGGCGGTGGAAGCAATTCTACGACCAGATGTGATGCATTTGTAGCCTTCTACGACCACTCGTGTGGTCGATAGCCTCCTACGACCAGTTGCCACGCAATCGTAGACCTTCTTGATCAATGCGTGGTGGAAGTAGAGCAGCCTGATTGGAAGTGGAGTAGCGGTCGTATCCGAAGGGTTGATGTCCTCATCAAAAGCGGTGGCGGAAGCAAGACGCCCCAAGGCCAAGCGGAGTAGGGCCTCCCTGGCGGCGACGCCCCCCGCGGGCGCCGCGGAGGAAGAAGCGAACAATTCCACGCACAATGCGGGGGACGCCAACCTGGAGTCGTACGAGGCGCTCCAGCAGGAGCTGGCCGATCTCCGCCGGGAGATGGCTGTCCTCCGGCGCCCACCAACGGCGACCCTCGCGGTCCTACCCCGAGCGTCGCCGACGGCCGAAGGGGAGGCTGTCCCGTCGACCTCGGCGCTGCCCCCCTCAGTACCGTTGTCACCCTCGGTACCGTTGCCGCCCTCGGTACCGCCGCCACTCTCGGTGCCGTTGCCACCCTCAGCGCCGGCCCCGTTACTTCGGGGAGACCCCAGCTCCCAGCTCAGCGTCGGACTAGAGGCGGCCCGCTGGATGCTCGGTTTTAAGATGCCGGAGGTGGCGCCATTCGAAGGGCGCACGGACCCTCGGAGTTTCTAAGGGTATACGAGACCGCCATTGAGGCGGCGGGGGGAGACGATAGCACAAAGGTGAAAAGCATCACCCTCGCCCTCAAGGGTGTCGCGCTCACATGGTTCTTCACCATACCCCCCCGGTCCGTATATGCGTGGGAGCAATTGCGGGACCTTGTCCACAACAACTTTCAGGGAAACTATGCGGAGCCCAAGGATGCCGGGCACCTGTTCGCGGTAAAGCAGGCCCCCGGCGAAACCCTCCGCAGTTTCTTCAGGAAATTTGCGGAGGTGAAGTGCCAGGTGGGGAGCGTCAACGAAACAACCGTCATAAATGCAGCCACCTGCGAGTTGCAGTAGGGCCCCCTGTCAGAAAGGCTGGCCCGCAAGCCCATTCACACGGTGGCGTAGCCCTTCGACAAAATGGAAGAATACGCCCGGGCAGAAGAGGACAGCACCCGAAGGGCCCCGTCTGCATCGACCCACGCCCTCGCCGCGCCCGTCAAGCCTCACGCCAATGACTACAAACACAAGGGGCGCGGCGTCTACCACGTCGACGGCGGCCCGCCTCCGGAGAGCGCGAGGTAGGCAGCCCGAGGGGCGCTCGGCCGAGGCGGGTCACAGATGACGGCCGGCAGCCAGGCAGCGGCGCGCGCGGGGCGACCCCGCTATTTTGCGATTTCCACGGCGAGGGGTCGCACACAACCGCCGAGTGCCGCACCATCCCGGCCATGAAGTACTACATGGGCCAGAACCGCCAGTAGGCCGAGCGGGAGGACCGGGGCAACACCGGCAACGCGTTACCCGCCCCGCCGCAGAGACCCCGCATAGAATAAGGCCAGGGAGACCGCCATCATCGGATCATCAACATGATCGCCGGAGGGTCTTCGCTCGGCGTTTCCTCCAAAAGACAGCGCTACGCGTATGCCCGCCAAACTCACCATCTCGCGATGTACCCGATATCCAGCCCGCCTCGTTACGCCGAGATACCCATCTCCTTCGGTCCCGAGGACGCCCGAGGGGCGGCGCGAGGCTTCGCCTCCCCCTCCAAAAACATAAGGGCTCCAGCGGAGCCCTATTTAAAAAAGTATGGGGGACGGCGCGAGGCTTCGCCTCCCCCTCCAAAAACATAAGGGCTCCAACGGAGCCCTATTTAAAAAGTATGGGGGATGGCGCGAGGCTTCGCCTCCCCCTCGAAAAACATAAGGCACACCGGAATCATAGCCGAGCGAAACAACCACTTTATTCATCCTCTCATAGTACAAGGCACAATCATACAACACACGCTACGCAGAACCCAGCTAGGCAGACACGTTCTGGGAAAAACAACACAACCCAGCCCTACAAGCACGTAAACCCATCTCACGGGTAGTCGGGGTACCCAAGAGGCACAAACTCCACCGGCTCCGCTCGCAGCACCCACGCCATTAACTCTTCGTCAGTCGGCCACGTGGCCGCAAACCGAAGGTATTCCCTCTCGGCAGCCCCACCGGCCGCGTCACCCGAGGAGCTACTCGACGACACTTCACGCATCTCGGGTAGTGGCACGAGTCCCTCAAGCGGGCCTGCAGCCCCGCGAGCCTCCCAGAAAGCCCGGATCTCCTCGAAAGTGGTCGCCACGAAAAAATCTCTTCATCGAGCCTCCCGGGTTAGCCTTCTTCTAGCGCTGCCACTTTGCGCCATGAGACACCACGCCCCGGTAACATATCCGAAGGGGCCACTTAGTGACCAAGCTGCGCTCGTCCTTCAATCTGCGGCGACAGCCAACAGTCTTCACCCGCCGCCCCTCCGGTGGGCGTGGCCCGCGCCGGGCGCAGCGACGGAACAACACACGCCCTCCCTGAGCAAAATACAAGTGCACATAAAGGAAACATCCAGCGCAAGCACACATACACCTTCGCAACCAAAGCCTTCGCATTAATAATGAAAACCATCGTTCACAGGGTCATTACATGTCAGATCCCCTTCGGTCCGGCCCCAGGACACGCAGCGCCACTAGAGCGGACAACCCAAAACACAAAAAAGAAGCAAGGGGAAACCATAAACTAAAACCCTAGACAAAACACTACTTAGCAGGGGAGCGGAGGGTCACATCTGGTCCCCGGTGGTGGCCTGCTCATTGCTCGGACCGTCCCGCGCGCCCTTCCCCTTGGTCCGTTGGGCTAGAACCGGCCGAAGGGAGTCCATCGTAGTTTCCCGGCCGAAGGGAGACCAGAAACTGGTGAAAAGTGCGTTGCTGGCTCGGCGTACCAACTTGCGGCCAGTGGCAACCTCGGCTGCAGAAGCCACAGCCAAGGAGCCCGCCCCAAGCTCGTCGACGTGGGGACACCCCGCCTGCTGCAGGGACACGAGGGCTGGTGTCCACCCCGTCTTCGCGAAGTGGTTGCCGTAGGCGCGAGCAGCCGGGACGAACACCTCCCCGGCGCGATGGAGCTGATTAAGGGTCCGATCCAGTTGGTCAACGGTGTGCCCCCGGGGGGGCGGCACAGCGCCGACATCAACCATGGCGCCCTCCATGTGCTACGTTGGCGGAAAGTTCCCACTCCGCCGTCACCTCCGCCTTGAGTACGGAGTTAGCGCTCTGCAGAGATGCAACCTCCTCCCTCGACGCGCGAAGCTGCTCTTCCAACTCAGCAACCCGGCTCTGCTGGCCCTCCAGCTTAGCGACCTTCGCCTTCAGCCCCTTGACATCCTTGGCGAGGGCCCTGCGCTTAGCAGCTAGCGCCATGTTCCGCGCATACTCCGCGTCGACCCAATCCTGGATCACCGTGTAGCCGCATTGGATATCCCGCTCGAGCGCGCGAGAAACCATCAGGGCCTGCACAAAATGAGAAGTGACTACAACATCGACGTACAAGGGCGGACGTTGTCACTCACCCTCGCTGCATTCGCCTTGATGCTGCGGAACATCTGATCGACGGGCACCCGCTGGAAGAGCAAGTCCAGTCAGGGCGGGGCTGCGAAGCGGGCCACCTCCTCGCCCACGGAGGCCACGTCGGGGCTCAACTTGAAGTCCATAGTTCGCAGCGCGCCCACGCCGCGAACCGCGACCCCGACGGGCCTCGGCCCCCTCCTCTCGGCCGCAATCGCGGACACCCGCGCCGAGGGCGGTGGGATGCGCACTGCCGCCAGAAAACCCAGCAGACCCCAAGCCCCGGTAGCCTTGCGCGTCGCCCACGCCGACACCCGGCCGCTGCGCAAAGACGAGACGAAGTTACTCAAAGTTAACAAGCGCAACGAGCCCGACGGAGAAGGCTCCGGACTAACCACTACACGGAGGAACAAGGACGCATTCCTCCACCCGGGTATCCGTGGACCCGCGCCCGTACACTTGCAACGGCGTCCCGCCGGACACTTCTTCGGGGGTGAAGCTTGCTATCCCAAACGAGCTGGCCACCACCTCACGGTGCGCGGCGGCCGACGCCGCCTCCGAGGACGAGCTCGCCGAGGAGCTGCTGGACTCCTGCTGCGTCTCGGGAGCCACAGCCACCCTCGTTGCGCATGGGCCCATCACCCCCACACCAGCGCCAGAGCCACCAGCCAAAGCGGCCCCAACGGCCCGCAGGGGCGCCGCGCGGATTGGACCAGCGGTCTCCAGCTCGTCCGGGCCGCGAGCCCGTTTCTTCTTCCCCACGTCGGGGTCCAAGCGCTCCGCCAGGCAAACGGAGGGGTCCGCGTATGCGCGATTTAAACGGGGCTCGCGCACCACTTTCCCTCGTCTCGGGTGTTCCTCCCCGGTATACGGGCCTAGAAGCTGCTCGGCCGCGCGCTCGGCCTCGTCAACCGACAACACTACAAGGCAGTTGGAACACGGTTAGAGGGCCAACAACCCACCAACCAATGCAAGTATAGAAGCAAACCTGAGCGGCCCCCAAGCTCCAACGCGGGGACGCCATCCCTCGGCTCCCCGAGAGGAACATCCCAGCCCTGCGCCAGCGGCCACAGGCGGAGCGCGCAGAACTCCTCAACGAAGTCCAGCGTGGACATCCTTCGCGCCGCCCGGAGTAATAGCCCTAGCAGCGCATCCTTCCTCGCTGACAGCTGGATCGTCGGGGACGAAATAAGATGAATGGAACCCCCGCGGGAACGAAGGCCGACCTCGGGGCCGCATTTGTGATAGAACCAGCGGCGGGTCGGTCGATCTCCCATCGGTTCGGGCCACGGAGCAGCGATCTTGAAGAGAGCCGCCTTCGTGCGAATGTTGTGGCTGCCGAAGTTCAGCGTTTGCGGTCTTTTCTTCTTCTTGGTGCACTGCCGTCATGCAGGTACGCGAAGAGCCGTGACTCCCCGGCGCCAACCCCCACGGACCGTAGCACCCACTCAAAAATGCCTAGCTTCACAATAGAGTTCGGGGTCAACTGGGCGAGGTCGACCCCGTACAGCTGCAGCACCTGGAACAACAACGGAGCACACGGCAGGCGAAGACCCACGTCACGGTCGTAGGGCCTAGCTCGTCGGTATACACTGCCACACCGCCTCCATCCTTGCTCCGCTTCGTCATTGCAAGCGTAACGGAGAGACAACCGGTCAAAAATAAGGCAGGAGGCGAGAAAGGAGGCGGAAGAATAATACAACAGGGCGCCACGCCACACATTTATAGGCCAGGGGGGCAACGAAAGGACGCGGTGCACGGGAATCGAGGAGTACCGACCCAAACAACAGCCGACACATGGCAGACCCACAATGCAGCATGGCGGCGTCCATTTATGCCGCACGGAGACTGACACCGCACAACACCCAAAGCGCCACAAGTGGCGTCCATTTATGGGACACCGAAACCAACACCATCGCCAACCGCCCGACCAACGGTACTCAACACACAACCACGTGGTCGGCACGCACGGAAGCTTCACCAGGCCGAAGGGGACGGTGTACCTGCACCCTTCGGGAAGAGGCGCAGTTTCAGCCATGGCGAAGCAAGACATCGACCGCGAGGGGCTTGTCGTAGGGGCGGCCCACCGGCCCCCGCGGCCAGCCAAGCGTCTAAGCGTGCCAACCCAGCCGAAGGGTTCCGGAGGGAGCCGAAGGGGGCCGAAGGGCCCCAAGGGGTCCCGGAGGGGGCCGAGGCCCCGAGGGTTCGAAGGAGCGATCGCCGGGCGCTGGAGAACTTCTACCGGAGGAGATGCCCCGCCCCCTGCTATCAGTCCCCACTGGACCGGTGCACCGGTGGTACACGGGACCGGGCGGTCCATCAAGGACCAAAGGCTACACTTAGGGGTAGGAAAAAACCCTGCAGCCCCTACCTAGATGAGGGCCATGTAGGGGGCAAACTTGTAATCTCACATACCGGGATGAATGGCTATAAGTAGCCATCCCCCCAAGTAAAAGGGGGTGGTCCCTTTTGGTTTAGAAGAAATATACTCAAGTCATTTTCCTTACAGCTGGTCCCCAGTCTTAGGATACCCTGGTCCCCTGGGGACGCCGGGGTTCCCCCTTCTCTTACTGTCTAGTCTTTTTCTACTACGACAACTGTTGTATGCAGGGGCCTTCTTGTAATTTCTCAATTAGAGTAAGAAGAAAATGGAAAAGGAAAAGGAAGGTAGGACCCACCTGTCATTGAGGGGGAAGGGGGATAAGGTTGGAGACCTTATCTCCAACCAGTTGCACACGGGAGGGGATTTATCCCCTCGATGGTGGCGACAAGGGCGCTGGTATGGGCGACTGGCTGCGTTGTGGGCTCCTCCTCCTCTTCTTAAGGCCCCCTTCTTCTTCCTTCTTCTCCACACACGGTACAATGAAGCTCCCATTGTTTTTGGTTCTTCCTTTCCTCTCTCTTCGAATTTGGTTGCAGTCTTGGGCCTTGTGGGCGATTACGTCGCTATGGTTGAGACCAATGACGCTAGTAGTGAAGGTATGATTTTCCTCCTCCCGCGCTCTTCCTTTCTTCCTCCTGTGTGCCGCCTCCTCACCGAGGTGACTGGAGGAAGAACGATAGCGCGCCGTTGAGGTTGATTCCTGCCGACTCCGAGTGGTTGTGGGTGAGTGATTTGGCGAGGTTTTGTGGTGGATTCGCTCATTGGTGCATTCGGCTGGTGCATCTTTCTAGTAATTCATGTGCGGCATTTACTTGTACCTTAGCTTCATCTTTCGGTGTGTCCAAAATTGTGAAGAGTGGCATTGTATCTCCGACGACCACGTCCGTCATCACAGCACAGCGGGGTGATTGGTTTTCTAAGATAGTGCTTCGGCGTGCCTTGCCGACTGACTTGGTGGCTTTATGTGCCATCCGCTTAGTGAGTTTGCATTTTCAGATTAATTGCTTTACTTTGCAGAGTGCCGTGCTAGTGATAATTTCATATTGTATTTGTTTCATCTCTAGCACATGGCGACTTTGCATGGTAAAATTATGGGATTGTGTACTGCTCAATGAGGATTTGAGTTTACTAAATATCACAGACGGTTCTTGTTTAGAACCGTCTGTGATAGATAGTTTTCAACACGAACTGTCTGTGATATTACTTCTTCACGGACAGTTTTTAGCACAGCCAGTAACACTAACGGTCGCTAAACCAAAACCATATGTGATTGTATTTAATACAGACGATTTTGGTCCACCGTCTGTGATGAGGCGTCCAGTATTAGCCTTTTTGTAGCAGTGACTACTAGTGACCTATTGGTGGTGACAGGTCACCCATGACTATTAAATAGGCATTAAAGTCATGCTTATTTGGACATTATTTAGCCTAAAAGGAAATAATATATTTGGAATGTAACAATGAGATATACTTTTATGTAGCTAATGGTAGAATAACCTATTATATGCTCCAGCCAGTCCCCTAGCGCCCGATCGAGCACCCCCTAGTGAGCCGCATGGCCCGCGTGCCACCACCGATGCGTGAGCACAACCCGTCCTAGCGGGCAAATCCTAATAGTTATGGGCCACAACCCCATGCGCGATGTCGTATCTGACAGTAACCTGTAATGTATGTGGAAGTTATTGTGATGTCTATTTTACTATTGTAGTATCTCTCAGTGGTTTTATTTTTTGTGATCCTTTTAGGAATCACCAGTGGGGGAGAAGTTGACATGTGTGGCCACGATGTTTGGGTTCTCCACTCCTGTCACTACGCACTTTTCTATGCCCAGGGTGAAGGCCACGAGCCATGTGCGCTACGACGGATGTGCTAGTAAAATCTAACAAGGTGTACATTGAATTAGTGAGTATAGTAAAAAGCATATTCATTTGGCAGTAAATTGTAATATATGTGAAAGTAAATGCAACTTCATTTGGCAGTAAATCTGGCGACGTTTGGGTTCCCTACTCCTATCTCTACACACTTCTTTATCCTAGGGGTGGGCCACGGACCCATGCCCCCATGCTAATGTCACACGGGCAGTATGCGCTACGGCTGTATGCACTAGTAATTTTTTATGAGACATCTAGTAAATATGTTCATATAGAAAAAGTAAAAGCAGCTTCATCTAGAAGTAAATTCAGAATGTATATAGAAGTAAATGTGGTATGCTTTCTTTTTGCTATCGTGCATCTCATTTTAGAAATGGCAATGCGTGTGTGTGGGTAGGGGGTGGGGGGAGGGAGGAGTTGCCTTTTACCGATGTGGGCCGCTGCTTTTGGGGTTGCCCGCTCATCTCTCTCCTGGGTCAATCCCAACGTCGCGGTCCACGTGAATGATGTCACATGGCTAGCACGCGATACGCCAGGGTGTGGTAGTAATTTCTAACAAGACGCCCATTAAATTTATTAGTACAATAAAAGAAGCTTCATGTAGCGATAAATTTGAATGTGTATGGAAGTAAATGTGTTATCCATTTTTACTTGCATGTATCTCACAGTTGTTTTAATTTTTTAAGAATTCTTTTCCGAAAACACAAGTGGGGGGAATTGCATATTTTACTGGTTTGGGCCGCAATGTTTGGTGTTCTCCACTCCTACCTCTACATGCACATGGCTGGGGTGTGCTAGTAAACTCTAATGAGGCACCCAGTAAATTCGAGGTAATATATTGTAAATTAGAAGGCAAAAGGTCTTCCTCATTAGATTTTGACCAAAAAGCAACCAATCGCATTTTACAAAAGACCATCTTTTTACATCACAAACTATTAAAAAAATAAAAAGAAAGGTAAAAGAAGAAGTTTCTAGTGGTCAAGGTAGGATCCTATGTTAGCCTTTAAATCTTTGTAAGCTTTCTCGTTGACTTCGATGGTGGCGGGATGAGTGACGGTTTGATCAAATGTCTCCACCTGTTTTCTTGCTCACTTGACTTGCGCTTCTAGGCAGTCGGACTCCAAAGCTAAATTCATGATAGCAAAAAGGCTATCAAGCCTGGCATGTTCCGACTTGGTGAGGTCGACCCGCTCTCCATGCATCCGGATGGTGTCCTCGACCCTTCGGGCTGCATCCTGGGTTCGAACGAAGTAGTTCCAAAGGATGATTTCCACGATGAGATTTACCCACCGGGCGCTGGAGACCGTTGCATTCCTCTGTGTGAGGAGGAGCTCTAGTTGATGGCCACTATGCTCTCTGGTAGATCGAAGGGCTGAGAACGAATGACCTTTCACATCGAAGGTCGATCCATAGGTTGGGCTAGATTGTGACCTGAAAGCTCTGTGTAAACAGGCGTAATGTGGGCCAGCATGACTGGCATGAGAGGAGATGTTGGCGTAAGGGAGGAAGAAGAGGGGGAAGCCATTGGAGTTGCGGAGAAACGGAAACAGGGGAAAACAATTTTTGGCCAGAGAAGTATGAAGAGAAGAGGAGGCTTGTGATAAATCCCTTTCGGAAGCGGATGTCTATTTATAAAACAAATATTAAAGCTGGCGCAAGAGACGAAGAGATACATCAAAAGTCGAAGCAACACTAGTGCATTTTAACAAGCAACCAGATGACGTGGTATCGGCTTTGCACACAATAAAAAAAATAACAATGACCAACAGTCTAGTAAACGACAAATCATAATGCAGTAAAGCCTTATAACACGCACAATATTTTTGAACAAACCAAACGATAGTAATATTACATGTCTTTTACAATAAGAGAGCTCATACATAACAGTATATCAACTAACGTCACGATACGTTTGTTTTGTCTACCGCCAAACGTAGTAATCGTGCACGTAACACCCAGCAAAATGATAATTCTATATGCAGTAAATCGTTGTGAGCAAGGTTGTCAGATTCGCGATCCTGAATCGGATCGGAGGTTGTTCAATAGGATCGCAGATCATAGGATCGATGTAGAATCTAAGACCCTATATGATTCTACCAAAGAAATATTTTTAAAATCTACCTTGTATTTTAACACGTCTATATTTTTAAAACTATACTTTCAGAACTTTTGTTTACTAAAATGTAGTGCAAAGGAAAAATCATTTGTTATTTATGCAAATTATAACAGACATGAAGAAATAAAAAGTAAAAATTTACAATGAAAGGGATATATGCAAATAATTATTTATAATGAATCACTAGAATCGGGTAGGATTGAATGAAAATTTTGATCACGATTCTACAATTATTTTGTTATGATCGTAATAATATTAAGATTTTACCAAATTTAGACTCTATCATAGGATCAGCTCGGTCCAGTCAATCTGGATCGTAGAAACGTAGGATGGTATGACTAGAATCGAGATTCCGACGACCATGGTTGTCATATGTTGTCAGACCCTATGTTTGTAATTCGGAATCTTCTGTGTAAACTATACTATTCTCTAGATCAGTAGATAGTGCACATAGGTACATTATTGAATCATACACATACATCGCACAACTCATGACGTGATTAATATTACATTAGATAAACAGACCATACGGTCAACTGTCTTACAAAATGGGCCAGTAGGCCAATTCAATATACATGGTGCTTAATACAGAAGGTAGAGAAGCGAGCGGAAGCAGGAATCAAAAGGTGCATCCATCCGCTTTGCCCACAGGCAAGCGATTGCGGGTCTCGGCCAAGCTCCTCCATCATCTTCGCCATCTAGTCCAGACACCACGAAGTAGGAGTAGGGGTCTTGATCGAATGATTTTGAGTTTTTGTTATAATATGAGAGTGTGAGTACACAACTGTACTCCGCAAGCCAACACATAGAATACAATTAGGTGCGACTAGCGCTCGGACGTACGGTCCGAGCGCTAGCACCGTACACAGCGTTGGGCCATTGGATTTCGGAACACAGCATTGCAGTCGTCCATCTAGAGCAATCGAACATCCTGCTGGTCCGAGCGAAGTAGTAGGGGCAAGCCAAGGCGACCGGTGGCCAGAGGCCGAGCCGACTGGGCACGGTGCAGGAGCCGAGGGTTCATAGGGAGCCAAACATCACCGTGAAAACATCATCTAAAAAACATCCAGAATAAAAAACAAAGCATTTGAAAAAAACACATTGAAAAAATTGCAGCATCACCGTTAATAGTATGCAACACTTTTTTTTTATACAAATGCAATACTTTTTTTCCCTATAGATGCAATATTTTTTCTCTACATATACAACATCTCAAAAAACCGTATGCAACATTATTCTCAACGGGATGCAACATTATTCTCAACGGGCCGCAACATGTTTATCAATGGGTCGCAACATTAGTACACGAAAGCGAGTGACAAAGGGAGGGAGGGGTGATAAGGAACCTCGGGGTGGGAAGAGGACGGGGAGGAGGCCAAGGGAGCACACGGAGCGGACGGAGCTGGCGACGCCGGCGGGAGAGATCCATGCCAAAGGCGACTTCTTGCCGGCTTGGATCCATGCCACGCCTGGATCGGAGCGGGTAGGAAGACGAGGGAACCGGGTGCCGACTCGAAGAATGCGCCGCCACCGCTACTGAAGAGGGAGGAGGAAGTGGTAGCTAAGGGCACAGTAGGCGACGACGCGTCTCCCCGCATCTCAGCAGTGTCGCCGGCCCGAGGCCCCCTCGGCGCGGGGGACCATGGTTGGGGGCACCGACGGCAGCTCCTAGAGACGCCCCCGACCTCGTCTTGGGCCATGTAACAGCCCTAACTTAGGGTTTGTATTTCAAATGTAAATTATGAGGAGAAACAAAAACTTTTGTTGTCTCATCAAATCATTTGGAAGTTTTCCAAATTTTCCTAGCAATTTCCATTTTCTAAAATTAAATTCTTGTGAATGGAAATTGTTGTCAGCAAATTCCTAGCCTTAAAACTTCTGATCCTCCTCTGCAAATAATTTTCCTATCATCTTGATCATCCTACCTACCTCCCTGAATTATTTCGCAATTTTTACATTTTATTTGCTATTTCAAATGGCCAAGTCAAACTAGTTTGAATTTCTGGTCAAACCCTAGGTCAGCAGCTTGTGAATTTTCTGTAGAACAATGCAGTGCATAAAAAGTTCTAGAAAATTTATGCAATGTTGTTCTCTATCCCTAGTAGCTACCATACAAATTTCGGAAATTTTGGAGCTAGGGAACTACCTCTAAAAATTCCCCAAACTCTCTCAGCTTTTTAAACTCAAAATCAGAAATCACTGTTTGTCGGGCTCGAACCCGAGCCCGACTCAGATCCGACCGCACCTAAATGGCTCGGTCGCACCGCCTCTTGCGCAATGCGAGTCCAATCGATCGTGACCGTCCGATGTGCATCGCGCGATCCACGTTCGCGTCGCAATCGACCGGTCGAATGCATCAGAGATCTCGGCCGTCCATCTCGGATCAACGGTCGATACAATATTGATCGAGCTAAACCCACTCGTCGCACCACACGGACTCCGACTCGAGTCGCACCTTTACTCGGCGGCGGCGGTCCCACTGCGCAGTCATCCCCGCCACGTCGCCGAGCCGGCTCCAGCGCACCGCTCGCCGCGCTCGCGCCCGCGCCCGCATGCACGCTGCCACCTCGCCTCACGGTCTTTTCACCGCCCCGTCTCACCTCGCTGCCTCCTTTGCTCCTACAAAAGCCACCGAGGGTTTCCCTACTGCCGTTTTCTTCTCCACTTGTCTTTCTTCTCCACCGAGCTCGAGCCGGGGCGTCGCCGCCGCTTCCAGCGTTTTAGCGCTCCGGTGAGCGCCATCGCCGCCGCTCCGGTGTGCTCCACCTCGTGAGCTCCGGCCATCGCCGACGCACGGTGTGTGTTCCACCTCCACAGGAAGTAAACCCTCAAGAAATTTCGGTTTCATCGTCTATGGAGCTGCGCGTGAGCTTTCTTCTCCAAGTCGGCCGCAACCGCCTCTTCCGCATGCGTCTTCTCGGTGAGCTCGGCTCAATTCTTAGCTCGGTGAGCACCGATGGACTCCACTTTCCTTCTCCGGTCACTCACTTGTCCTCTCGTTCGCCTCGAGCTCCTATAAATCGTTGATCGTCTTGCGCGCCGCGAGCTCGTCGCCGAGCCACTCCGGTGCCTCTCCGTCGTCGCCAAGCACACCGGTGAGTTCCTGGAGCCTCACTGATGCCCATGCGGGCACTAGTTTTCATCGTCTTCCTCTCTGGTGCAGTCGCACCTTGTCACCCCCACTGCCGGCCGCCGTGCTCCGTCGCCGCGTCGCCACCGTCTTCTCGGCAAACCGCGACCACCCTTAGCTTCGTAACCCCGGCGACCCATTTTGGCCGTCGCGCAGCCAGCGCCTCCACTCCACGCGGCGACTTCCGGTCCAGCGTCGCGCTCCTCCTCGTTCTTGGTTGTGCTCCTCTGCATGCATGCGTCGGTGGGGCCCACTCCTTCAAAACCAGTTCTTTAGTCTCTAATCATGATTAGGAATGTTCTTTAGTTCACTCTCTTGCATGATCAAAATCGGTATAGGAAGTTTGAAAGCATTTTAGTTCTCTGTATGCCTCTCTGTTGTCGTTTTTACTGTCGATGAAACTGAAATTGGGTTCCTTCTTATGCTATTCATATCAGTTAAGTCTTTGGATGACTCCTTAGAAGTAGTGTTTAGCAAGAAATTAATTAGTTAGGCTCTATAGGTTTCAAATCACTTGTTGGCTTTTGATCTATGAAGTCATTAATGGAACTTGAGTATTGCCTCGATCTTGCGGTATGTATTTTCAGTAAAATAAGGTTTCGTAATAGCCGCATGCTGAAAATGGTTAGCCTTGCAATATCTTGGTGTGATGCTTAGGGGTATGAATAGCTGAGTATCTTTAAAATCCTATCTTAGATAAGAAATTTTGTTAGCATCTCATAGTTGGATACTTGACTAGTTAGTGTTTTCAATAGCTTTTTGTAGGATCTGTGATCTCATCTAATAATAGTTGTTTTAGAATAGCTAGTTGTTTTTGATGTGTTAACTCGATGATTAAATAATAGATGTGCACACAATCACCATCAAAGCCTGTCGAAAGGTTAAAACATATAAGAGGATTAATTTTGTGGTTAGTTTGATATATAAGTGAGTGGGTAGATCAATCACATGGAAGCATGTCTAAATTGAAACATCTCTGTAGCAGCTAATTTGTTATTCCTTTTGTGTTTGGGCTAGCTGCTGTGTATGAATTTGTGTTTGTATTTGAATGTTTGAGTTTTGCGGTGTTATTCGTTCTTATTATTGTTATTTGTTCAATCGTTGAAGCCCGACATTTGCGGTAACCACGAGAACGATCCTCTGCAACGAGTTGAGCATTACGAGCAACGCAGCCAGGCAAGCGTTTGATCATGATTAATCGATATTTTAAAGATTAATATTTTGTTTCATTTGTATGTATGCATCGCTTAATTTGTGTTAAAATGGTTAGCTAGACCACAGTAGATGCATATCACGTAGGCAAAATATTGATCTCTACTACTGAGCCTAGGTTATTTCTTTGTGATTAGAGATGTTGGATGATCTCTTGTCACTTAGTAGATCGGGTCAATCTGCTTAGACTTGCTAGCTATCGGTAGAAGCTGGGCGGTTATCGACTTTAGTCGGTAACCTTGATCACCTAAAATTTGCTATAACTTTATGTTTCAGCATTTTGCTATGTTTAATTGTGAAAACTAAAAATGAAAAACAAAATGATTTAGACTTGGGCTGTGGTATGTTGGTGTGATCTGTTGGGTGTGGTGGAATGGTGCAGAGTCAATTAAGGACCGAACATCTTGTGAGTGGATTGTTATCCAGCATTTTTGCGTGCTAACCACACTAGAGGGTATGGGACCTCTCTTGACCTAGTACTTTGGCGTGTATTGGCTCGGGTCGCGGAGGTCGCGGGAGGATGGTGTTGAGAGCATGGTAGTTGTCCAAAAGCGTTACCCGCAAAGGTAGTTGTCTTTCGGCTTTACCATGTAAGCGTATGGATTTCTATCCATACGAGCGGCTCGTAGTTAATACACAATATTGGAAAAAGTCTCGTAGGACTTAGTGTGCTTAGCATACCTTCGGTAGTGTGTTTCGGCTTAAAGGCGATGCGAGGTGTGGAGTGATGGTACACCTGCGAGGTTAAAACTATTCGAATAGCCTCGTCTAGGTTATGGACACACTTGGGTAAGCTTTTCAAGAGTTAGACTACAACATTTAAATTAAAACTTGATGGGTGAGTGCGAATGGGGATTAGTGCTATTGATGAGTGACTTTTGGGATAGTCACTTCTAGGTTGTTTATCTTTCTCTTTTGTTATTATTATCTTTACCGTTATTTCAACATTAAAACAATTGCAAACTTGCCTTCTCTTGAATTATATTATTGCAAATGAAAATTGGCTTTATGGAAATGAAACATATGACCTCCACCTAACAAGCTTGCATGTAGCATATGAGCAGTGCGCTTTAGTTCACACGTCGATCTTGCGGGTACAAAGACAATCTTTGTACTCGGATGCTTTGCTTAATATTTTTGTTGCGAGAGGAAGAAGGTGAGCCCCAAGGGCCTCATACGTGGTGTGTGTTGCCGTTCGTGGGCGACTAGACTTGGCGGTCGGTCGGATGCCTTGTGGGTTGAAGGCACACCGATTGGCTTTGTTTATAGCCATCTTATGGCACTTTTGCTTCATTGTCGTTCTTGTTATTTGTGTACCTTGTGGCACATCGGCCTTTATGCGTAATAACTCTACTATTTGTTTATCTTCCGTTTGGTAGTGTGGTGTTTGGACTCTATGTTTGGAATGGAGTTGATGTCTAATTTTGTAACGAGGTGTGTATCTTGCTTTGCAGGAAGTATACATATCTAGAGATCGATTATTTGATTTGTGATGCTAGGACCAGGTGGTTGGTTAAGCATCACAAGCCAAATAAATTGGGGTCCTCACAAAGTTGGTATCAGAGCCATTCTGACCGTAGTAACCCAAGCATAGTCGTCCTTAGGATATTTTGGAAAGGCTTATCTTAGCCTTCTACTCTCATCTTACTCTAATTTCAGTTTAAAAACTTGGTTTCTCTCTTTTCTTTCAAAAGATAGTTACTACCGGTTGAATTAGTTTTGGGAGAACCATGGAAGATTAATCTAACTAAAATTGTGGGGATAATAGGGTAAGGTGTAAAGTGAGTAGTTATGTGTCTGATTTTTGCTGGTTGGGCTTTACCCTGTTTTGTGTTTGTTTCTGGACTGCTTTCATGAATTCTGGGATTTCTTGGTCTTAAAATTGTTGTTAACTTGTCTTAGTGAAACAGGATGGCTGGGAGAACGCGTGGCAGTCAGCAGGCTGGTCATGATGAGGAGCTTCCCCCTCCTCCAACCATGGCTGAGGTTCTCGCTCAGATCAAGCGAAACCGCATGGACCGCGCAGCGCATCTTGGAGGTTATTGCTAGGAATACCTCCACTCCGCCGATGGTGGCGGCCACGGACTCGCGGGGACTTGCGAGTTCCTCCGTACCACGACCGCCGACTTTCTCCGCTCGAGGACCCTCTCGATGCGGATGATTGGCTGCGCATGGTTGAGCGGAAGCTCAACATAGCTCGATGCGGCGCGCAGATAAGACACTCTTTGCGTCCCACCGGCGAGGCGCGGCACTTTCATGGTGGGAGAACTATCTCGCCATGCGCCCGCGCCATGTAGTCACACAGGAGGAGTTCGGATCAGCTTTCGTCGGGCCCACATCACGATGGCACGATGAAGTCAAGAAGAAAGAATTCCTCGCGCTCAAGCAAGGGCGCAAATCAGAATCGCGAGTACTTATGCGAGTTTAATCACTGCTCGTTATGCTCGGGGAGGTGGCCTCGAGATGAGGCTAGCGGGAGAAGTTTATGGATGGCTTGTCCGAGGAGCTGCGGGACAAGCTATCTATTGTGGACTTCTCGACTTTGAGCCTTGGTAGATAAGGCCATTGTTGCGAGCATAAGGCAAAGCGCTGGCGAGTCCATAGCGCAAATGGGAGCGCGATCGGTCTACTCACACTAGTCTCACTCGTCCTCGGTGGGCGGCACGAGGGCCGTTCTTTTGCTCCACCAAAGACCGAGGCCACCGCACCGGCTCCTCGTCCACCGCAGGCCGTGTTTCAGCCACGTGCGCCTGCGATCCAGCAGCAGAGTGGCCTCCGCAATCCGGCGGCCGAGGTTACTTGTTTCCGTTGTCACCAAAAGGGCCATTATGCAAATTCTTGCCCTCAGAGTGTTGCAGCAGCCCCTCGTCCTAATGGAGGGCGCGGGCAGGGGAGTGGTCATCCACCTGACCAGAAGATGATCGAAGCCCGAGTGCGGCGGCGTCGAGTCAACCACCTTCGGTGAGGAGGCTCGGGGCGCGGATGTCGTGATGGGTACACTTCTTGTCAATTCTCGTCTGCTCTGATATATTTGATTACGGAGCATCACATTCTTTATTTCAAGATCATTTGCTGCTGCTAGTGGTCTTCACCGTGTTCCTTTAGGAGTTCCTCTACTCATCCGCTCTCCGGTCGAAATGAGAACCGATCTCGATGTCGGGATGTTTCTATCGTAGTCAAAGGTGGGATTTTTGGCAAATCTTATTACGCTCGATTCGGTGAGTGCGGATGTGATTCTTGGCATGGATTGGTTGTCCCAACACTTGGGGCAAATCGATTGTGCCAAGAAGATTGTCTATCTCACCGACCCTTGAGGCGGCGGTCGGATTTTCGCGCGGCTTGGGGCCACATCTATGTGCATTAGAGGCGAAGCCGACCTTGCGGTCGGGATGTTCCCATAGTATCGACTTTGTGGATGTCTTTCCGAAGATTTGCAGGATGCCTCGATTCGAGACCTTGAGTTTGTCATTGAGTTGCTGCCCTGCATCGCCCGATTTCAAGGCGCCGTGTCGGATGCCTCCCAATGAACTAGAGGAATTGAAGAAGCGGCTTGGTGAGCTCCAAGCAAAGGTTTCATCCGTCGAGTTCATCTCCTTGGGGTTGTCAGGTGATCTTTGTGAAGAAGAAGGACAAGACTTTGCGCATGTGCGTTGATTACCGCCGCTCAATGAAGTGACGGTGAAGAACAAATATCCTTTGCCCGCATTGATGATCTTTTCGACCGGTTATGCGGAGCTCGGTGTTCTCCAAGATTGACTGAGATTGGGATATCATCAAGTCCGGATCGTATGAAGATATTCGAAGGCGGCTTTCACTACTCGTCACGGTCTTTACGAGTATACCGTCATGTCTTTCGGCCTAACCAATGCTCCAGCTTTGTTCACGAACCTTATGAATTCAGTATTCATAGAGTATTTGGATAAATTTGTGTGGTCTTTATTGATGATATTCTTATCTATTCCAAGATCACGCGAGCATCTTGAGCATCGAGGATTGTTTTGGGCAAATGCGGGAACACCGACTATATGCAAAGTTCAGCAAATGCGAGTTCTGGTTGAAGGAAGTGGCATTCTTGGGCCATGTTCTTTCAGCTGGAGGTGTAGCTGTGGATCCCGGCAAGGTCAGCGATGTTCTATGTTGGGGTCAGCCCAATTCAGTCACAGATGTGCGGAGTTTTCTCGGTTTAGCGGGCTACTACCGCGCTTTATCGAGAACTTCTCCAAGATCCATAGCCGATGACCGAATTGCTCAAGAAGGACAAGAAGTTTGTGTGGTCCTCTGCTTGTGATGAGAGCTTTCAGGAGCTCAAACGGCGATTGACTTCAGCTCCAGTTCTTACTCTTCCCGATGTCCACAAGGGCTTTGATATCTACTGCGATGCCTCTCGGCAGGGACTCGGGTGTCTGCTTATGCAAGAAGGCAAGGCAGTTGCCTATGCATCTAGGCGATTGAGACCTCATGAGCTCAACTATCCCACCCATGATTTAGAGCTTCTGTCTTTGTGGTTCATGCACTCAAGATTTGGCGGCATTATCGATCGGTAATCATTGTGATGTGTATTCGATCACAAGAGCTTAAAGTACTTGTTCACTCGGCGGATCTGAACCTCGAGCGGAGGAGATGGCTAGAATTGATCAAAGATTATGACATGGGTATTCAGTATCATCTTGGCAAGGCCAATGTGGTTGCTGATGCACTTAGCCGAAAGGTGTATTGCAATACTTTGATGATCCAAGAGCAGCAACCTGCACTTCTTGCAGAGTTTCAGCGTCTCAACTTGGGTTTGGTTGAGCATGGTTCCCTTGCTGCCCTGGTTGTGCAACCAACCTTGGTGGATCAAGTCAAGGCAGCACAGCAGTCAGATGACGGTGTGAACCAGATCAAGCAGAATATCAAGGATGGGATAGCCAGGTGTTTCTCGGAAGATGAGCATGGTGTTGTGTGGTTTGGGCAGCGCCTCGTGGTTCCAAAGGTTCGAGTGCGGATTTGATTCTCCAGGAAGCTCATGATTCTCCCTTGTCTATTCACCCCGGGGCTACCAAGATGTACCAAGATCTGCGACAAAGGTTCTGGTGGACTCGCATGAAGCGCGAGATTGCCGGGTTCGTTGCCAGATGCGACGTATGTTGTCGCGTGAAGGCCGAGCATCAGCGTCAGCGAGTCTCCTCCAACCCTTGCCTATACCAGAGTGGAAGTGGGATTCCGTTGGTATGGATTTCATGCCGGTTTGCCCCGTATTTCTTCGGAAAGGATGCTATCCGGGTGGTTATCGATCGGTGACTAAGGTAGCACACTTTACGCGGTGAGTACCACTCTCAATGTCGATCGACCGCGGACCTCTACATATCCCACATTGTGAGCTTGCACGGCGTGCCACGAACCATCGTGTCGATCGTGGTTCTCTGTTCACTTCTCGGTTTGGCACGATTCTGAGAGGCCATGGGGACCGTCTTACTTTCCTGACCTACCATCCTCGGACCGATGGTCGATGGAGCGCGTCAATCGGTGCTTGAAGACATGCTCCGTGCTTGTGTTCTTTCCTATGGAAAGAATTGGGAGAAGTGCCTACCGCTTGCCGAGTTCTCCTACAACAACAGCTTCCAGGCTAGTCTCGGTATGGCACCATTTGAGGCTTTGTATGGACGGCGCTGCAGAACACCGTTGAACCGGTGAAATCATTGAAAGGCAGTTCTTTGGTCCAGATTCCATCAATGAGTGAGAACCAAGTGCAGTTGATTCGTGAGCACTTGCGCGTAGCTCAGTCCAGGCAGAAGAGCTATGCAGACCGGCATCGCCGTGAGTTGAGCTTCCAGCCCGATGGCTTTGTGTATCTCAAAGTCTCACCTCTGAAGGGACATCGTCGTTTCGGTGCCAAGGGCAAACTGGCTCCTCGATATGTCGGGCCGTATCGCATCATCAAGAAAGTGGGAGTTGTTGCATACAAGTTAGAATTGCCAGCTACACTTGAGGGGGTGCATGATGTTTTTCATGTATCGCAATTGAAGAAGTGCCTCCGTGTTCGATTGAGAAACACCTTTGGAAAATATCGTGCAAGAAGATCGTCTATCGTGAGCACCCGTTCGTATCCTCGAAGAAGCTGAGCAGAACAAGGAACCGTGTGATCAAGTTCCTTAAAGTTCGGTGGTCAAACCACTCCGAGGATGAAGCCACTTGGGAGCGGGAAGATCGTCTCCGAGCGGACACAGTCCTTCTTCTCCCAGTGATCAGAATCTCGGGGCGAGATTCCTGTAAGGGGGGGAGATTTGTAACAGCCCTAACATAGGGTTTGTATTTCAAATGTAAATTATGAGGAGAAATAAAAACTTTTGTTGTCTCATCAAATCATTTGGAAGTTTTCCAAATTTTCCTAGCAATTTCCATTTTCTAAAATTAAATTCTTGTGAATGGAAATTGTTGTCAGCAAATTGCTAGCCTTAAAACTTGTGATCCTCCTCTGCAAATAATTTTCCTATCATCTTGATCATCCTACCTACCTCCCTGAATTATTTCGCAATTTTTACATTTTATTTGCTATTTCAAATGGCCAAGTCAAACTAGTTTGAATTTCTGGTCAAACCCTAGGTCAGCAGCTTGTGAATTTTCTGTAGAACAATGCAGTGCATAAAAAGTTCTGGAAAATTTATGCAATGTTGTTCTCTATCCCTAGTAGCTACCATAAAAATTTCGGAAATTTTGGAGCTCGGGAACTACCTCTAAAAATTCCCCAAACTCTCTCAGCTTTTTAAACTCAAAACCAGAAACCACTGTTTGTCGGGCTCGAACCCGAGCCCGACTCAGATCCGACCGCACCTAAATGGCTCGGTCGCACCGCCTAACTGCACAGCGCGAGTCCAATCGATCGTGACCGTCCGATGTGCATCGCACGGTCCACGTTCGCGTGCGCAATCGACCGGTCCGAATGCATACAGAGATCTCGACCGTCCATCTCAGATCCAACGGTCGATACAATATTGATCGAGCTAAACCCACTCGTCGCACCGCACCAGACTCCGACTCGAGTCGCACCCTTTACTCTCGCTGACAGGGCGGTCCCACCTGCAGGTCATCCCCGCCACGTCGCCGAGCCAGCTCCCGCGCACCGCCGCCAAGCGCTCGCCGGCCGCGCGCCGCGCATGCACGCTGCCACCTCGCCTCACGGTCTTTTCACCGCCCACCGTCTCACCTCGCTGCCTCCGCCTTGCTCCTACAAAAGCCACCGAGGGTTTTCCCTACTTCGTTTTCTTCTCCACTGTCTTTCTTCTCCACCGAGCTCGAGGGGCGTCGCCGCGCGCTTCAGGCGTTTTAGCCGCTCCGGTGAGCTCCGGCCATCGCCGACCGCGTCACGGTGTGTTCCACCTCCCTGGGAAGTAAACCCCTCAAGAAATTTTGGGTTTCATCGTCTGTGGAGCTGCGCGTAGGCTTTCTTCTCCAAGTCCGGCCGCAACCGCCTCTTCCGCCGCTGCGTCTTCTCCGGTGAGCTCCAGCTCAATTCTTCGCTCGGTGAGCACCGACTGGACTCCACTTTCCTTCTCCGGTCACTCACTTGTCCTCTCGTTCGCCTCAGGCTCCTGTCGTCGTTGACTGTCTTGCGCCGCCGCAGGCTCTCGTCGCCGAGCCACTCCGGTGCCTCTCCGTCGTCGCCAAGCACACCGGTGAGTTCCTGGAGCCTCACTGATGCCCATGCGGGCACTAGTTTTCATCGTCTTCCTCTCAGTGCGATGCACCTGTCACCCCATGCCGCCGCCGTGCTCCGTCGCCGCGTCGCCACCGTGCTTCTCCGGCAAACCCGCGACCACCCTTAGCTTCGTAAACCTGGCGACCCATTTTGGCCGTCGCGCGGCCGCGCGCCACTCCACCGCCGGCGGCGACTTCCGGTCAGCGTCGCGAGCTCCTCTGTTCTTGGTTGTGCTCCTCTGCATGCATGCGGCGGTGGGGCCCACTCCTTCAAAACCAGTTCTTTAGTCTCTAATCATGATTTGGAATGTTCTTTAGTTCACTCTCTTGCATGATCAAAATCGGTATAGGAAGTTTGAAAGCATTTTAGTTCTCTGTATGCCTCTCTGTTGTCGTTTTTCTGTTGTCAGTAAACTGAAATTGGGTTCCTTCTTATGCTATTCATATCTGGTTAAGTGCTGGATGACTCCCTTAGAAGTAGTGTTTAGCAAGAAATTAATTAGTTAGGCTCTATAGGTTTCAAATCACTTGTTGGCTTTTGATCTATGAAGTCATTAATGGAACTTGAGTATTGCCTCGATCTTGCGGTATGTATTTTCAGTAAAATAAGGTTTCGTAATAGCCGCATGCTGAAAATGGTTAGCCTTGCAATATCTTGGTGTGATGCTTAGGGGTATGAATAGCTGAGTATCTTTAAAATCCTATCTTAGATAAGAAATTTTGTTAGCATCTCATAGTTGGATACTTGACTAGTTAGTGTTTTCAATAGCTTTTGTAGGATCGTGATCTCATCTAATAATAGTTGTTTTAGAATAGCTAGTTGTTTTTGATGTGTTAACTCGATGATTAAATAATAGATGTGCACACAATCACCATCAAAGCTCATCGAAAGGTTAAAACATATAAGAGGATTAATTTTGTGGTTAGTTTGATATATAAGTGAGTGGGTAGATCAATCACATGGAAGCATGTCTAAATTGAAACATCTCTGTAGTGACTAATTTGTTATTCCTTTTGTGTTTGGGCTAGGCTCTTTGTGTATGAATTTGTGTTTGTATTTGAATGTTTGAGTTTTGCGGTGTTATTCGTTCTTATTCTTTGTTATTTGTTCAATCGTTAGGCTTCGACATTTGCGGTAACCACGAGAACGATCCTCTGCAGCGAGTTGAGCATTCGAGCAACAAGACCAACAAGCGCTTTGATCATGATTAATCCCAGATTTTAAAGATTAATATTTTGTTTCAGCTGTATGTATGCATCGCTTAATTTGTGTTAAAATGGTTAGCTAGACCCTGTAGATGCATATCCTGTAGGCAAAATATTGATCTCTACTACCTGAGTGTAACATCCCAATTTTAGGCTTGTGCTTCAAATGTAAGAAAATGAGTAGAAATTAAAACTTTTTCTTACCTCCTGTATTTCCTATTGTACCAAGCAAGTATTGTACAAGAAGTTATGGAAATACGAAGTCACAAGTCTTTTGATCCAAATCTTGAGCTTCAAAAACAATCTTGTCAACCTCTTGATCATCTCCTGGAAATATTTTTCCTAAGTTTTTGGGATGGTATGTGACCCCTCTGAAAAAGTTCAAAATTTTTAGAAATTGTTTGAATATTTTTGGAGGTCAGTCAAACCAATTCAAAATCTGGTCAAACCTTGGATCAGTGCCTTGTTAAATTTTTGGAGGAAAATCCACAGCACCAAAGCCTCTGAAAATTTTATACAAGGTCATTAACTCACTAGCAAGCTCTGTAAAAATTCCATAATTTTTGGAGTGAGTTTGCTATCTCAAACAAATCCTCAAACTCCAAATCTGTTTGAAACTCAATTTAGGTGAGTCAAACTCGGCTCGAGTCGGACCGAGTCGACCAGACGATCGACTCGGTCGAGCCATGTGCGCAGCCGCGCCGAGCTCGATCTCGTGCGCGCAAGTCGAGTCGTTGGATCTCCATCCGGCCGCTCACGACCTCCCCGATCCGGAGTTCTTGGCGCCCTCGGCGCTTTGGGTGGTCCAAGCCGTGGGATGTCCATCGTGGGGCTCACGACCTCCCAAGACCTCCTCGCCGCGCAAGACCTCCCCACCTCGGCGATTCTTGGGCGTCCAGACCTCTCCGTGCACCTGCAGGATGTCCAGACCTCCCCTCGACCCTGTTCTCCTCCTCACGACCTCCTCGAGCCACGGTCATCGTGGTTTTCCTCCACCCGTGCGTGTGTCGTGGTCGAGCGATTGGGAGCGTGGCTGTCACTTTTGGTCCTTCCCAACGTCTCTTTCTCGCGGGCATTAATTGTGTCGAGCCTAGCCCTAAGAGGAGTCATCACCTACCTACCTGCTCTTGTCAAATCTAGCAAGTCATGGCAGGGCCATGGACTTTGCTCACAGTGGGTTTGCCCTAGCCCTTGTCCAAGCTCCCCGGCTATGTATAGCCGGTGGTTCCTTCCTCCTTCTCTTTCCCGTCACTTGGTGCCGTTTAGACTCTCTCGATTGTGAGTGTGAGCCCCAAACCTGAGCACCCGAGAGCCCTTTCCTTACCTCCATTGTCACCTTTGGAGCTCCCTGCCGAAGCTCGAGCTCCAGTGGTTCCATCAACGTTCTTGCCTGTTTTCTTGTCATCTCGAGCACCTCGAGCATTCCCTAACTTGTTGTGTTTGACCTTCACAGAGGTTGACAATTTGGGAGCCGCTTGTCGAGGTCGTCTTCTTCTCCTTCGCCGCAAACACATCACCGCGGGACTTCATCGACCTTCTCCAAGTCCCTCCGTCTTCCTCGGACCTTCCCTACACTCGGGTGAGTTTATTTTAGCCTCCTAGAGCTCGGCGCGTGTTAGGTTAGGTCATAGCGGGCCTTTTCATATTTTCGGTTTTGTCAAAGGCTTGCTCACCGCTCCTCTCGGCTCGCGGCGTTCAAGGTCGTCACCGCCGTCGAGTGTCTCCGTTAGGTCCGCGCGCTATTGTGAGCATGGTCGTGCTCTTGGTTCCCGCCGGCGTGGCCTACGTCGCCGGCGATGAGCTCGTTTAGGTGCTCGGGCGTTTTGCGTGTCGTGCTCGGACAGAGTTGTGATCTAATGATTGGCATTAATGTCGTGCGAGGATGTTTAATGCTGTCCGAGATTGCTCTTTAAGGTCGTTTTGCTCGCAAAGCGTGCGTACCACTAAGTCCCCGACCTCCCAGGCGTATTCATAGCCGTTAAGACCACCCTCGGTTAGATTTGTACCATAGATGGCTTTCACTGCGTAAATTTCTAAGTCCCGGGACCTCCCTAGTTCTACCTCGGCCTTTAAAGACCTCCTGGGATTAGCTCTTAGCCGTTAGATCTGGCTCTGTGTTAAATCTTTCGCGCTTGAACCTCCCCTTGAGTTGATCCTAGCCGTTTAAGACCTCTTGGAACTCCATCTGAGCCACTAGGACCACTCCTGCGCAAAAAGACCTCCTCGAGGTCATTTTTGTAAAACCACCTTCAAGACCTCCCGGGGTCCTCTTTGTGAAAGATCTCCTCGAGGTCCTCTTCGCAAAGAGCACCCCGGTCCTTGTTAGAAACCCTCGGGACCTCCCAACCTTGATCTTAGCCGTTCGCGACCTCCCCGGCTTTAGATCTGAGCGTTAGGTTTTATTTGTAAAACCTCTAGCGTTCAGACCTCCCTCCGCGTTGTTCTGGACCGTTCAAGACCTCTCTAGGTCTAATCTGAACCGTCCAGACCTCCCTCTGTTAAAACCCGTGTAGGACCTCCTCGCGGCTCTGGACCGTTAGATTGAGATCTAACGGGCTAGACCTCTTCAGCCTATTTGCAACTCTACCGCTTTGATTCTCTCGTTATCGTTCGTCTTTAGATCTACGGCTCGGATCTGGAG
This sequence comes from Ampelocalamus luodianensis, assembly GCA_036346255.1. Lineage (NCBI taxonomy): Eukaryota > Viridiplantae > Streptophyta > Magnoliopsida > Poales > Poaceae > Ampelocalamus > Ampelocalamus luodianensis. Next base: position 55,960,953 of record CM070620.1, read on the forward strand.
AACATTCGGACCCTCCGGATGCAATCTTGATCTGGGCCATCCATCCCAAGATCCAAGGCCCAGTTCGTTGAGGCGCCGGATGGCCCGAACATCCCATCTCACGTTGGCCATTGGATCTAAATCCGTCGGTAGGGTCATTGGCGATTAAGACCTCCTCGGAGATCTTAGCCGTCAAAGACCTCCTCCTTCCGATCTCACCGCCGGACCTCCTTACGTGGATTTAGCCGTGAGGACCTCCCTCCGGAGATCTAGACCGTTGGGACCTCCTCTGCGTGAGATTCGACCGTCCCGACCTCTTTCCTTGGATTTAAAGCCTTAGGACCTCCCTAGTTCTCGGGACGCCAGATCTCGATCGGCGGTCCACGACCTCTGATAAGCGCGTGACCTCCTTGCGTGCGATGTGCACGCACCGGTCGTGATCGTTGGATCGATCTCAACGGTCCGCACCTCCCGGTCTGCGGGAGGAGGTCTTGTGCGCGTGCGCTTCGAGGCTCGTGAGCGTCGGACCTTGATCTAACGCCCACGACCTCTCCTTTGTCTTCGATTCGGTTGGACCTCCGAGAGCTCAAAGTTTCCTAAGTCTTTTCTTGTTTCAAATTTCAAAAGTGCATAACTTTGTCATTTTAACTCCTTTTGAATGATTCCATTCTTTGTAGCTTTGTTATGGTATGAACTTTAATCTGAGAATGAAATTAGGCCTGTGTTGTAGCAGAAAATGATTTTAATAGCATGATCTTGTTTAATGAAAAATGAGGTCTAGAAATTCATGAAAAATTTGTAAACCACATAACTTCCTCTCTGTAGTTGCAAAGTGAGCAAACTCAACCTGTAAATTTGGCCTATAGACATGCTTTAAATTGATCTAGGCTTTGTCTTTATTCATGTTCTGAGAAATGATATATGCTAGTTGTAGAACTTAGAAAAATCATAACTAAATCATCTTAACTCCAAATGACCTAAAATTTTATATGGGTTACCACTATACCAGTAGGTAGCTACCATAAAAATTTCAGCTTCAAAATCTTTCTAGAAAATATTTTTGCTACAGTGCTAATTATGGTAGAAAATGAGTTTTTAAGTAATATCTTTTGCGCCACAAATCCAAATTAGGTTTTCCAGTTTCTATGTCTTGGTATATTTGTATTCTACCTTGTGTATAAATTTCGTTGTATTTGGATAATTTTTGCTTGCTCTTTTGTTTAAGTGTTGCTAGTCTTATTGGTTGTTCTTGGTTCTTTTGCCTTTCGCTTAGGATTCGACATTTGCGGTAACCCCGAGAGCGACCCTCCGCAACAAATTGAGCAACGACAAGCGAAAAGCAGTTTGATCATGTTAATCCCAGTATTTTAAGTATTTATGTTGATTACAAATTCTATGTATGCATTGCTACTTTGTTTTAATAGTTGGCCTAGTAGATGCATTTCCTTAGCAAATGATTATCCTCTACTACCATGAGCCTAGGTTACTTGCTGTGATTTAGAGTTCGTGGATGGGCTCTTGTCACTTAGTAGTTGCGAATTAATTGCTTAGCCATGCTTAGCTTCGGTAGAAATGGGCGGTTATCGACTTGTCGATAACCTTGATCACACAAAACTTATTATGATTTATGATTTCCACGTTGTGCCATGTCTACTTATGAAAACTAAAACTAAAAACAAAATGATTTAGACTTGGGCACAATGGTAAGATGGTGTGATTGTGGGGTGTGATCGAATGGTGCCCGGGTCAACAAGGACCGAACATCTTGTTACACTAAACCAAGCATTTTAGCGTGCTAACCACATTAGAGGGTATGGGACCTCTCTTGACTTAGTACTTTGGCGTGTATTGGCTCCGAGTCGCAGGGAGTCGCAGGAGGGATGGTCTTTGGGAGCATTGTAGTGTCCGAAAGGCTTCCCCGTGATGGTGGTTGTCTTTCGACTTGCAATGTAAGCATATGGGTTTCTATCCATATGAGCGGCTCGTAGTTAATACACAAGATTGGAAATGTCTCGTAGGACTTAGCCGTGCAAAGATACCTTGAAGTGTGCGTGTGGCTTAAAGGCGATGCAAGTGTGGGTACATTGGTACACCCTGCGGGGTTAAAACTATTCGAATAGCCTCGTCCCAGGTTATGGACACGCTTGGCAAGGTCTTTCAAGAGTTAGACTACAACCTTTTTAATTAAAACTTGATGGGTGGTACGAATCGGGATTAGTGCTATGTTGTGGTGACTATTGGGTTAGTCACTTCGGTGGTTACTTATTGGTATCTTTACTTACATTACTTTGATAACAAAATAAATTTGCAAACTTGCTTTTAAAATGTATTACATTATTGCAAATAAAATTGGCTTCATGCAAAATGAGACATACGACCTCCACCTAAATAAGCTTTCATGTATTTTATGAATAGGTCCGCTATTCCACACGTCGATCTTAAGGTACAAAGACAATCTTTGTACTCGGTTGCTACGCTTACTGCTTTGTTGCAGAGGAAGAAGGTGAGCTGAAGGGCCTCACTTTGCGAGTGTGTTGTGGTAGCTTGCGGGGCGACTAGCTTGGCGGCCCGGTCGGTTGCCTTGTGGGTGTGTGGCTAACCGGTCGACTTTTGTTCTAGCCATCTTATGGCGCTTTTGCTTCCGCTGTCATTCTCGTATTTTGTCTATTTGGCCGGTCGGCTCTCTTTTGTAATAACTTTACTTTTTGTATGTCGTTGTTGAACTTAGTGATGTATGTGTATGGAATTGATGTGTAATTTTGTGATGATGTGCATATGCTGCAGTTCTGGGAAGCATATGTCCATCGAGGCTTAGAATGTTTAATTAGTAATGCTAGAACCATTTGGAGGTTAAGTGTTACTAGTTAAATATTCAGGTCCTCACAATGTTGGTATCGAGCCATCTTGACCGTAGAAACCCTAGCTTGGTCGCCTCTAGGATATTTTGAAAACTTACTTTCAAATAGTTTATGAAAACTTAAGTAAGTTCTCTAATTTTACTCCTTACCTGTCTTAGCTTGCTCATCTCACCTTACTCTCATTTAAGTTTGAAAAAGTTGTTCCCCTCTCCCTTTCAAAAATTAGCCTCTATCGATTAACTTGGTTTTGGGAGAACCATGAGAGAGCTTGGAGAAAGAAATTTGGACAGCTAGCTAGTGGAGAGTAATTAAGGTAAGAAATGAGAGATAAATACAACTAAAACTTGTGGGAATAAAAGGGTAAGAAGTGATATGAGATTAGCTAATGCCTATATTCTATTAGGTGGGTATACCTTGAATTTTGGACTGATTTGAGCTGGAAATTAGTGCTGAAATTTTGGGTCTTCTCAAACGATTACTCGTTTTTCCATACGAGTTAGTCATACCAGGAAGTTGATTTTGTAAATTGAGATCTTGCGTTGATTTTATGCTGGTTTTTGAGCTTCTGGAGTTCATTTGGTAGAGATGTTAATTGTTTTCCTTGCCTTCAGTTTTCGGGTTTGTCCCTTATCCATCTTAGTATTTATCCCGCCCAAACTTTTGTCAATCCCTAATCGCGTCTTTGACTTCTAGTTTTGGGTTCATGCTAACCCATCCGCTTGTGGCGGGATGTCCGGATGCACAGAAGAGCGGATTAGGTCGGGGGCAATGCGGTGAAAATCTCCCAGCCCCAATTGTCGGACAAGCTTGCTTGCGCCTCCACTCAAAGCGATTGTGATGGAGTTTGTTCCCATTGCCCCGTGGAACAACGATTACCTCCTTTTGCTTGGACCAGTGGTGAAGAGAGCCATGTCATCGAAGGTTGCGAACTAGGAAAGGTCAAGGTGCGCAAATGTGTGGTGAGGAAGGACACTACAAAGAAGGAGTGTTCTACGGGTTGTCCAAATCTGCGATGAAGACCACTTGCCCGGAGATTGTCCGACGGCCAGATCACTTGTTTCCTCTGCGAGGAAGCGATCACTATCCCAAGGAATGTAGGATGAACCAAGTAATCGCCAAGTCGTTAGAACTTCAACGATCGCTTCTTGGTCATCCGTGAGCTCAAGAACCGCCAAGGCTTCCAAATTTCGCAGAAGTTCCCGGGTGAATTGTCTACGAGTCATGGGACAAATTACCGCCTATACTTTCCTAACTTTCAGATTGTGGTCAAAGATCCCGTTGTTCTTTGGGCCGAAAGAGAAAGCTAAAGTGTCATCATAAACGCCAACAAATAGCCGATGTCGCATGCTTCTTCGCAACAACAAGGGACACTTTGCGCACAATTGTCCTAAGGAGTGCAACCACCCTCGTCCTCTGCAGCCATGCCCCAATCTCGTGCGCTGCGAAGTCGTGAGCGGCCTCATAATCTAGCCAAAGTCACTGCTTCCTCTACAAACTCAAGGGTCATTATGCTAATAATTGTCCTAAGAGGCTTGCAGCAACCTCTCGTTTCTTTTCGCGGCCCGTGATTCGATCACTTGCATCCGCAAAACCTCGGGACCAGAGGGTTGTTCGTACTCAAGTCGACTCCATCTCAGCTGGAAAAGCTCAGGAGGAACCCGACGTCGTGTTAGGTGCGCTTCTTGTTACCTCTTGCCCCGATACTATTTTAATCAATTCAGGAGCGTCTCATTCCCTTGTATCCCTATCTTTTGTTTCTATTGATGGTCTTTGTCTTGCTCTTCTATCTGGTGCCCGGCACCACCTCGGTTTTATCAAGCCTTGCTAACCTACCCTGTGTTCCCCAAGAAGAATGCTACCATCTGGTTTGTCCTCGGTCGTTTGACTTGAGTGATACCCTTCTGTCCCTATACACCCAAGGGCATCACGTACAAGCTTTTGCCCCAAATTCTATGGCCTAAATGTCCATAGTCCTTCTAATCAACTGGCTACGGAGGGATGACTCCGTATAGCTAGTTATCAAGCCGAGGTCTCGTTCGTTAGTGGAGTAACCAGACAAATTGCTCCAACAACTGAGAATGACCTTAGTTCCTCTAAGAAGCTAGTCATGAGGGATGACTCTCCATAGCTAGTTAACAGGCTGAGATCCCGTTGTTGGCGGAATTAACCAGACAAATCACTCCACCAGCTAACCACGACCTTGCTCCACCAACCTTAAGATCTAGAAAGACCTCTCAGTCCGTCAATCCTTGTTTTATTTGGACTTGGTAAGTTCTCTGTGTCAACTAAAGTGGCACATTTCCTACCAGGTCAGGACCAAGATTTGTGCCGGTCCCTTGCTTGAGCTCCTTGTCTTAGGGAACCGTGTCATCCAGCTCCTTAAAGTTCAATGGTCAAACCACTCTGAAGATGAGGCAACTTGGGAGCGAGAAGATCGCCTTCGCAGTGCATTTTTTCCTTCTTTCTTCTCGAGTAAACGGAATCTCGGTCGAGATTCTTGTAAGGGGAGAGTTGTAACATCCCAATTTTAGGCTTGTGCTTCAAATGTAAGAAAATGAGTAGAAATTAAAACTTTTTCTTACCTCCTGTATTTCCTATTGTACCAAGCAAGTATTGTACAAGAAGTTATGGAAATCTGAAGTCACAAGTCTTTTGATCCAAATCTTGAGCTTCAAAACAATCTTGTCAACCTCTTGATCATCTCCTCGAAATATTTTTCCTAAGTTTTTGGGATGGTATGTGACCCCTCTGAAAAGTTCACAATTTTTAGAAATTGTTTGAATATTTTGGAGGTCACCAAACCAATTCAAAATCTGGTCAAACCTTGGATCAGTGCCTTGTTAAATTTTTGGAGGAAAATCCACAGCACCAAAGCCTCTGAAAATTTTATACAAGGTCATTAACTCAGCTAGCAAGCTCTGTAAAAATTCCATAATTTTTGGAGTGAGTTTGCTATCTCAAACAAATCCTCAAACTCCAAATCTGTTTGAAACTCAATTTAGGTCCGAGTCAAACTGGGCTCGAGTCGGACCAGTCGACCAGACGATCGACTCGGTCGAGCCATGTGCGCAGCGCCGCACCCGAGCTCGATCTCGTCGCGCAAGGCGAGTCGTTGGATCTCCATCCACCGCTCACGACCTCCCCGATCCGAGTTCTTGAGCGCCCTCGGCGCTTGGGGTGGTCAAGCCGTGGGATGTCCATCGTGGGCTCACGACCTCCCGGACCTCCTCGCCGCGCAAGACCTCCCCACCTCGGCGATTCTTGGACGCCCAGACCTCTCCGAGCACCTGCAGGATGTCCAGACCTCCCCTCACCCTGTTCTCCTCCCTCACGACCTCCTCGAGCCCTGGTCATCGTGGTTTTCCTCCACCCGTGCGTGTGTCAGGGTCAGAGCAGTTGGGAGCAGTGGCCTGTCACTTTTTGGTCCTTCCCAACGTCTCTTTCTGCCAGGCATTAATTGTGTCAGAGCCTAGCCCTAAGAGGAGTCATCACCTACCTACCGCTCTTGTCAAATCTAGCAAGTCATGGCGGGGCCATGGACTTTGCTCACAGATGGGTTTGCCTAGCCCTTGTCCAAGCTCCCGGCTATGTATAGCCTGGTGGTTCCTTCCTCCTTCTCTTTCCGTCACTTGGTGCCGTTTAGACTCTCTCGATTGTGAGTGTGAGCCCCAAACTGAGCACCCGAGAGCCCCTTCCTTACCTCCATTGTCACCTTTGGAGCTCCTGCGGCTCGAGCTCCAAAGGGTTCCATCAACGTTCTTGCTGTTTTCTTGTCATCTCGAGCACCTCGAGCATTCCCTAACTTGTTGTGTTTGACCTTCACAGAGGTTGACAATTTGGGAGCTGCTTGTCGAGGTCGTCTTCTTCTCCTTCGCGGCAAACACATCACCGCGGGACTTCATCGACCTTCTCCAAGTCCTCCGTCTTCCTCCGGACCTTCCCTACACTCGGGTGAGTTTATTTTAGCCTCCTAGAGCTCGGCGCGTGTTAGGTTAGGTCATAGCGGCCTTTTCATATTTTCGGTTTTGTCAAAGGCTTGCTCACCGCTCCTCTCGGCTCGCCGGCGTTCAAATCGTCACCGCGTCGAGTGTCTCCGTTAGGTCCATTGCGCTATTGTGAGCATGGTGTGCTCTTGGTTCCCGCCGGCGTGGCCTACGTCGCCGGCGGTGAGCTCGTTTAGGTGCTCGGGCGTTTTGCCGTGTCGTACTCGGACAGGAGTTGTGATCTAATGATTGGCATTAATGTCGTGCGAGGATGTTTAATGCTGTCCGAGATTGCTCTTTAAGGCTGTTTTGCCGGCAAAACGTGCGTACCACTAAGTCCCCGACCTCCTAGGCATATTCATAGCCGTTAAGACCACCCTCGGTTAGATTTGTACCATAGATGGCTTTCTGCGTAAATTTCTAAGTCCGAGGACCTCCCTAGTTCTACCTCGGCCTTTAAAGACCTCCTGGGATTAGCTCTTAGCCGTTAGATCTGGCTCTGTGTTAAATCTTTCGCGCTTGGACCTCCCCTTGAGTTGATCCTAGCCGTTTAAGACCTCTTGGAACTCCATCTGAGCCACTAGGACCACTCTGCAAAAAGACCTCCTCGAGGTCATTTTTGTAAAACCACCTTCAAGACCTCCCGGGGTCCTCTTTGTGAAAGATCTCCTCGAGGTCCTCTTCGCAAAAAGAGCACCCCCGGTCCTTGTTAGGAAACCCTCAGGACCTCCCCAACCTTGATCTTAGCCGTTCGCGACCTCCCGCTTTAGATCGAGCGTTAGGTTTTATTTGTAAAACCTCTAGCGTTCGAGACCTCCTCTCCGTTGTTCTCGACCGTTCAAGACCTCTCTAGGTCTAATCAACCGCCCGCACCTCCCTCTATTAAAACCCGTGTAGGACCTCCTGCCACTACGGACCGTTAGATTGAGATCTAACTGCTGAGACCTCTTCGACCTATTTGCAACTCTACCGCTTTGATTCTCTCGTTATCGTTCGTCTTTAGATCTACGGCTCGGATGCGAGAACATTCGGACCCTCGGATGCAATCTTGATCTGGGCCATCCATCCCAAGATCCAAGGCCCAGATTCGTTGAGGCGCTCGGATGGCCCAACATCCCATCTCACGTTGGCCATTGGATCTAAATCCGTCGGTAGGGTCGATGGCGATTAAGACCTCCTCGGAGATCTTAGCCGTCAAAGACCTCCTCCTTCCGATCTCACCGCCTGACCTCCTTCGTGGATTTAGCCGTAGGACCTCCCTCGGAGATCTAGACCGTTGGGACCTCCTCTCGTGAGATTCGACCGTCCCACCTCTTTCCTTGGATTTAAAGCCTTAGGACCTCCCTAGTTCTCGGACCGCGGATCTCGATCCGACGGTCACGACCTCTGATAAGCGCGTAGACCTCCTTGCGTGCGCTGTGCACGACCGGTCGTGATCGTTGGATCAGATCTCAACGGTCCGCACCTCCCGGTCGGGAGGAGGTCTTGTGCGCTGCTGTGCTCGAGGCTCGTGGCCGTCGGACCATGATCTAACGGCCCACGACCTCTCCTTTGTCTTCGATTCGCTTGGACCTCCGAGAGCTCAAAGTTTCCTAAGTCTTTTCTCGTTTCAAATTTCAAAAGTGCATAACTTTGTCATTTTAACTCCTTTTGAATGATTCCAGTTGTTGTAGCTTTGTTATGGTATGAACTTTAATCGAGAATGAAATTAGGCCTGTGTTGTAGCAGAAAATGATTTTAATAGCATGATCTTGTTTAATGAAAAATGAGGTCTAGAAATTCATGAAAAATTTGTAAACCACATAACTTCCTCTCTGTAGTTGCAAAGTGAGCAAACTCAACCTGGTAAATTTGGCCTATAGACATGCTTTAAATTGATCTAGGCTTTGTCTTTATTCATGTTCTGAGAAATGATATATGCTAGTTGTAGAACTTAGAAAAATCATAACTAAATCATCTTAACTCCAAATGACCTAAAATTTTATATGGGTTACCACTATACCAGTAGGTAGCTACCATAAAAATTTCAGCTTCAAAATCTTTCTAGAAAATATTTTTGCTACAGTGCTAATTATGGCTAAAAATGAGTTTTTAAGTAATATCTTTTGCCACAAATCCAAATTAGGTTTTTCCAGTTTCTATGTCTTGGTATATTTGTATTCTACCTTGTGTATAAATTTCGTTGTATTTGGATAATTTTTGCTTGCTCTTTTGTTTAAGTGTTGCTAGTCTTATTGGTTGTTCTTGGTTCTTTTGCCTTTTAAGCTTAGGATTCGACATTTGCGGTAACCCGAGAGCGACCCTCATAACAAATTGAGCAACAGCAAGCGAGGCAAGCGTTTGATCATGTTAATCCCAGTATTTTAAGTATTTATGTTGATTACAAATTCTATGTATGCATTGCTACTTTGTTTTAATAGTTGGCCTAGTAGATGCATTTCCTTAGCAAATGATTATCCTCTACTACCATGAGCCTAGGTTACTTGCTGTGATTTAGAGTTCGTGGATGGGCTCTTGTCACTTAGTAGTTGCGAATTAATTGCTTAGCCATGCTTAGCCGGTAGAAATGGGCGGTTATCGACTTGTCGATAACCTTGATCACACAAAACTTATTATGATTTATGATTTCCACCTTGTGCCATGTCTACTTATGAAAACTAAAACTAAAAACAAAATGATTTAGACTTGGGCACAATGGTAAGATGGTGTGATTGTGGGGTGTGGTGGAATGGTGCCCGGTCAACAAGGACCGAACATCTTGTTACACTAAACCAAGCATTTTAGCGTGCTAACCACATTAGAGGGTATGGGACCTCTCTTGACTTAGTACTTTGGCGTGTATTGGCTCAGTCGCAGGAGTCGCAGGAGGGATGGTGCTTTGGGAGCGTTGTAGTGTCCGAAAGGCTTCCGTGATGGTGGTTGTCTTTCGACTTGCAATGTAAGCATATGGGTTTCTATCCATATGAGCGGCTCGTAGTTAATACACAAGATTGGAAATGTCTCGTAGGACTTAGCCGTGCAAAGATACCTTCTGAAGTGTGCGTGTGGCTTAAAGGCGATCCAAGTGTGGGTACATTGGTACACCCTGCAGGTTAAAACTATTCGAATAGCCTCGTCCTAGGTTATGGATACGCTTGGCAAGGTCTTTCAAGAGTTAGACTACAACCTTTTAATTAAAACTTGATGGGTGGTACGAATCGGGGATTCGTACTATGTTGTGGTGACTATTGGGTTAGTCACTTCCAGGTGGTTACTTATTGGTATCTTTACTTCTGTTACTTTGATAACAAAATAAATTTGCAAACTTGCTTTTAAAATGTATTACATTATTGCAAATAAAATTGGCTTCATGCAAAATGAGACATACGACCTCCACCTAAATAAGCTTTCATGTAGTTTATGAATAGGTCCGCTATTCCACACGTCAGCCTTATGGTACAAAGACAATCTTTGTACTCGGTTGCTACGCTTACTGCTTTGTTGCAGAGGAAGAAGGTGAGCTCAAGGGCCTCACTTTTGAAATGTGTTGTGGTAGCTATGGGCGACTAGCTTGGCGGCCTGGTCGGTTGCCTTGTGGGTGTGTGGCTAACCGGTCGACTTTTGTTCTAGCCATCTTATGGCGCTTTTGCTTCATTGTCATTCTCGTATTTTGTCTATTTGGCCGTCGGCTCTCTTTGTAATAACTTTACTTTTTGTATGTCGTTGTTGAACTTAGTGATGTATGTGTATGGAATTGATGTGTAATTTTGTGATGATGTGCATATGCTGCGCTTCGGGAAGCATATGTCCATCGAGGCTTAGAATGTTTAATTAGTAATGCTAGAACCATTTGGAGGTTAAGTGTTACTAGTTAAATATTCCGGTCCTCACACTGAGCCTAGGTTATTTCTTTGTGATTAGAGATCGCTGGATGATCTCTTGTCACTTAGTAGATCCAGGTCAATCTGCTTAGACTTGCTTAGCTATCGGTAGAACTGGGCGGTTATCGACTTTAGTCGGTAACCTTGATCACACAAAATTTGCTATAACTTTATGTTTCAAGATTTTGCTATGTTTAATTGTGAAAACTAAAATGAAAAACAAAATGATTTAGACTTGGGCACAACGGTATGTTGGTGTGATCTGTTGGGTGTGACTGGAATGGTGCCCGAGTCAATTAAGGACCGAACATCTTGTGAGTGGATTGTTATCCAGGCATTTTTGCGTGCTAACCACACTAGAGGGTATGGGACCTCTCTTGACCTAGTACTTTGGCGTGTATTGGCTCCGAGTCGCAGGAGGTCGCAGGAGGGATGGTGTTGGGAGCATGGTAGTTGTCCGAAAAGCTTTACCCCTCAAAGGTAGTTGTCTTTTCGGCTTTACCATGTAAGCGTATGGATTTCTATCCATACGAGCGGCTCGTGGTTAATACACAATATTGGAAAAAGTCCCGTAGGACTTAGCTGTGCCGGCATACCTTCGGTAGTGTGTTTCGGCTTAAAGGCGGTCTGAGGTGTGGGTACAGTGGTACACCCCTGCAGGGTTAAAACTATTCGAATAGCCTCGTCCTAGGTTATGGACACGCTTGGGTAAGCTTTTCAAGAGTTAGACTACAACATTTAAATTAAAACTTGATGGGTGGTACGAATCTGGGATTCGTGCTATTGTTGGAGTGACTTTTGGGATAGTCACTTCTAGGTTGTTTATCTTTCTCTTTTGTTATTATTATCTTTACCGTTATTTCAACATTAAAAACGAATTGCAAACTTGCCTTCTACTGAATTATATTATTGCAAATGAAAATTGGCTTTATGCAAATGAAACATATGACCTCCACCTAACAAGCTTGCATGTAGCATATGAACAGGTCTGCTAGTTCACACGTCAGTCTTGCGGGTACAAAGACAATCTTTGTACTCAGATGCTTTGCTTAATATTTTTGTTGCAGAGGAAGAAGGTGAGCCCCAAGGGCCTCACTTCTGTGAGCTGTGTTGCCGTTTTGTGGACGACTAGACTTGGCGGTCCGGTCAGATGCCTTGTGGGTTGAAGGCACACTGATTGGCTTTGTTTATAGCCATCTTATGTTACTTTTGCTTCCGCTGTCGTTCTTGTTATTTGTGTACCTTGTGGCCTGTCGGCCTTTGTCTGTAATAACTCTACTATTTGTTTATCTTCCGTTTGGTAGTGTGGTGTTTGGACTCTATGTTTGGAATGGAGTTGATGTCTAATTTTGTAACGAGGTGTGTATACTGCTTTCTGGGAAGTATACATATCTCGAGGATCAGTTTATTTGATTTGTGATGCTAGGACCAGGTGGTTGGTTAAGCATCACAAGCCAAATAAATTGGGGTCCTCACAGGCCACAAGCTTCGCGGCACGTCCTCCCTCGGCTAGCCGCCTCCTCGCCGTTTGCTTCTTCGAGGCACCTCCTCCGAAGCAGAGGGAGGGGAACATGAAGTTGGATAAGGCAGTAGAGAAATGAGGAGCTCGAGGGTGGATGTAATACCCCAAATGTATTCAAGAGTGAAGAAATAAATTAGAGAGAAGGACCAATTAGAAAAGCATTTTAACAGGAGATTGGAGGAGGGTTTATGCATAATTTGGACAACCTGGGCTATGGGCCTCCAGCCCACAACATTTAGGCCCAAGGGGAAGGGGCAGCTGGCCACATAAGAAGGAGAGGGGGCAACCCTAGGGATGCTACAGTAGTGTGGCTACAGTACCACCGCCGTGCTACAGTGCCACACCGCGCTACAGTACCCTCCAACCCCTAGCTTTTCCTATAGGCCAAGAAGGAGGAAGGGAGAAGCCTCCTCAGGTGCTGCCGACCAAGGAAGAGAAAGGAAGAAGAAGGAAGGGAAAGAAGGGAGAAAGGAAAGGGAGAGATCGTGGCCTAGGGTTGGTGTTCATTGCGTTCAGCGACGGTTCTTCAAGGTTAAGACCCAATCCCCTTTCGGTTAGTTGATTATTTGATTAGTAGCAATGTCGATCTTTAGATCGGTTTAGGGCAGATAGGATTGGCCGACTTTTTTGAGGAATTTAATCACAGAATCTGTTCAGGACGTCTCCTAGTGAATTGTAGGCGACATCGATACCTTTCTGTAGAGTACACTATTGCATCGTTTGGACCAGTGGTTCCAAAGTTATGAATTTTGTAGCACTGCTGTTCCGTAAATCTGCTACAATTCTGACAGTTTTTAGTAATCAGACTTAAGCAGATAGCTAAAGGAATTTCTGGGAGGTCTCACTATAACAAAAGATGTAGATAATTGTCTCAGATTTCGAGGAAGCTAAAGAACACAAAATTTGGATTATTATTCTGAAAGTTATGAAAGTTTTAATATCTCTGTCCAGAAACCCGCCGTGAATTAGCTGTTCTGTTCATCAGCTTGGTAGGGGTAGTAAATGGTCAAATCTAGAAGGCTCACCAACTAGGTTTAGATGGAGGATTTGATAAGCTTTCTAGAGAGTCGAAGAACACACCATTTGGATGTCTGTACTAAAAGATATGAATGTTTTATTATGATTGTCTATCGAGGGGACAGACTGTTGCTTAGGATTTTGGAGTTGGGGTTGCGCGAGAGAGTATAGTTTTTTTGTAAGAGCTTCCAGCTTTGTTTTGGTCCAGTATTGTTATCTTAGAGTGCTTATTGACTTACCTCAGGTGGGGGATTGGTTCCGGGGGCAGCGCCTTCTTCGCATCCTTCGTTCTCGCACGGTTGAGGCAAGTACATTGTTTGATACCTTAGTTGTGAATGCTTGATCATGATTGCGTGTATTTGATACATGATAGCGATGCATGGTTGCTGGCATGATTTGTGTACTTATAATGGTGAATGCTCCAAGTATGACTAAGTTCTATTCATGTTTGATGTTATTGCTTTTGGCATGTTGATGATGAATAGAGTAACTGTGCATGTGCATATTGAAATCATGTTGAGGCTTGGTCATGTGTGATCAAGCATGGATATCTTTGAGGTCCCTGTCATGTATATGATGGGCTTGAGGTCCCTACACTTGTGGAGTGTAGGCTTAAGGTCCCCATTACTTGTGGAGTATTGGGCTCTTGGTCCCTGTGCTTGCGAGCACAGGCATGGGTATGCAGTGACGGTTGCATACCTTGCATTACCGGTAAAATCCAAAAAGAGATAAAGAGAAAGGATCCTTCGAGCATTGCATATGCATGTGGTTTTGTTTAATGTAAAATTCTGGAAGTGGATGTTGATGTTATAATTTTGTATTGTATGTCTTTCATATTGTGAGGACCCCGATTTATTTGACTTGTAATGCTTAGCCTTCCATTGACCCTAGCATCACAAAACAAATAAACCAAGCCTCGAGATATGTATGCTTCCCAGAAATGCAGCATACACACCCCGTTACAAAATCATGCATCAATTTCATACATCACAATATAACAATTCTGGCGAAAGACATACATAATATAAAGTTATTACAACAAGGGCCGACTAGCCAAATAACAACAAGTATCATTAACAGCGGAAGCAAAAGTGCTACAAGATGGCTAAGACAAAAATCAACCGGTTAGCCACATAACCACAGGGCAACCGACCGGGCCGCCAAGCTAGTCGTCCCAATGGTAGCACAACTCACAAAAGCCGATCCCATTGGGGATCAACCTCTTCGTCTGCAACAATTAAGCAAAGCAAATGAGTACAAAAATGTACTCGCAAGACTTACGAGTAACAAAACCTAGTTACTACTATATGCAGGCTTTAATCAAAGGAGAAGGCTCAAGGTTAATTTTCAGCATAAAGCAAGTTTTATTTGCAATAGATAATATGTTGAAGGCAATTTTGACAATCTGAATTTTATTTGCATAAATAACAGCGATACCATAAGTAATAATGTAACAACAACCTAGAGATGACTAACCCAATAGCCATCACAACAATAGCACGAATTACCCATTCGTACCACCCATGTCAAGTTTTAATTTAAAAAGGTTGTAGTCTAACTCTTGAAAAGCTTACCCAAGCATGTCCATAACCTAGGACGAGGCTATTCGAATAGTTTTAAACCCTACAGGGGTGTACCAATGTACCCACACTTGCATCGCCTTTTGCCAAGCTATTAAGCACACTTCCTTTGGTATGCCGGCACGACTAAGTCCTACGAGACATTTCCAATGGAATGCGTGAATTAGGAGTCGCACGTATGGGGTTGACCCTCAGTAGCCAGCCGGCGAAATGGGCTAACAGGACCATACGTTGTGGTGGAGCCAGCAAGGCCGGAGTCATTAGCCATTTAGGTAAAGCTAGCCGGACACTTGCAAGACCCCAATCGGGTGGAGGACCTAGAAAGGAACCACCCGGTCACACCTTTGTGATCCTTTTTCTCTATAAACTACAGCCAATGACTCATTAATTAATGCCTCCCAAGGTACTAAGTCAAGAGAGGTCCTATTTCCCTCTAGTGTGGTTAGCACGCACCAAAATGCTCGGATAATGTGCGACAAGTAGTTCGGTCCTTAATTGACTCGGGCATCATTCCAACACACCCACTAATCACACCATCTTACCATTGTGCCCAAGTCGAAATCATTTTGTTTTATTTTTAGTTTTCACAAATAAACATAGCACAGAGGCTGAAATCATAAGGTTATAATAAGTTTGTGTGATCAAGGTTATCGACTAAGTCAATAACCGCCCAATTCTACTGGTAACCAAGCATTGCTAAGCATCATATCGCAAAGACAATAAGAGACTATAAATCATCCACCGGGCTCTAATTCACCAGTGAGGATAATAACCTAGGGTAGTGGCGAGGATGAATAATTTCAGGGCAACAATGCAGTAGGACTAACTACCTCTTAATCGACACAAAGAAATTAACTTTGACACGAAGAAGCATGCATACTTAGGTTTTGCAAACAAGATATTATACTTTAAAAGTAATAGGAGCAATATGATCAAATGATATTACACTGCTTGCCTTGCTGTAGATCACTTTCTTGCTGCAGAGGATTCACTCACGTAATCAATAATTCCTTTGGAACCTAACGCGAAAAGGCGATAATCAAATAAGAACAAGAACTCCAAATAAAACTCAACAACAAAAGTTCTCCAAATATTATGAAATTCATACAGCAGCAAGATTATGATTTTAGACAATTTTAGAAACAAGAATTTCTTCATTTAGACTTAGTATGCAAAAGTTATGGCTAAAACAATTTTTCTCAGCCTGACTAATTCCAGATTAATTCCTATCTATTACTGTTCATGGCATAAATTTCTATAATGATCTAGACTCTGAAATTTTTATGATAGGCAGGTTAAGACATTCTAAGAACAGCAAAATTGAGTTTGCACAATTTGGAGTTAAATGAATTAGTTATGCTTTTTTTAAGTTGTAAAACTAGTGTAACATTGATATCAGTGGCAAAGATCACATTAAAACCTATTCTATACTGAAGTGCAGCACTAGAGGATTTTAACAAAGTTTAGTTTGCTCAGTTTGGAACTACAGAGAAAAGGTTATGCATTTCATAAATTTTTATGAGTTTCTAAATAACAGTTTATATTGAAACAAGTTAATACAGTTTATTCCATTTTCTGCCACAGAAAAGTGCCTAAGTTCATTGTCATATTAAAGTTCATTTCATGGCAGAGCTACTGCAACTTGATTCATTCAAAAAGGAGCTATAATGATAAAGATATGCATTTTTGAAATTTGGATCGGCAAAATACTTAGGAAAAACAGAGCTCTCGGGAGGTCTAAATGAACTGACGGAAAAGGAGAGGTCATGGCCGTCGATCCTTCATCGCACGGCTACGGACCTCAAAGCACAGTGCACCACACGGCGCGCACAAGGGAGTTCTGGGCCGTTGAGATCAGATCCAACGGTCCAGACGAGGGGTAGCACAGCACACGTGAAAATCCCGCGTGGAGGTGCTCAACGCGCATAGGGGAGGTCGGGACCGTTAGATCAAGATCTGATGGTCCTGATCTCCGAAGGAGGTCCTAAGGCTAAATCTACGGAGGGAGGTCTGGATGGTTAGGATCTCTCGGGGAGGTCATGGATGGCCAAGATCCCTACCGACGGATCTAAAGCGCTGAGGAGGTCTAGGCCGTTAGATGGAGATCCAACGGTCCAGAGCTACGGGGAGGTCCTCAAGCGGAGGATCTAATCGGAGGAGGTCGGGACGGCCAAGATCTACCAGGGAGGTCTTGAACGATCCAGTTTAATCGAGGAGGTCCGAGCGATAAGGTTTAACAGAGAGAGGTCCGGGCACCGAGATTTCCACGGGAGGTCTACAACGGTTCAGACTGCTTTAAAGAGGTCCTTAGCTCCTCCGAACAAAGGACCGTGGGAGGTATTTGCAAAGAGGACCCCGATGGAGGTCCCGGGTGGTCTTTGAAAAGTGACCGAGGTGGTCTTTTGCAAAGAGGACCTCGGTGGAGGTCCAGGTGGTCTTTTGCAAAGACACGAAGGTGATCTTATCGGTTAAGATTGGGCCTAGGGAGGTCTTAACGGTTAGGATCAACACTAGGGGGAGGTCCGGGGTTTTCTTTATAAAAGACCAGGGGTGGTCTTTTACAAAGAGGACCCTAAGGGTGGTCTTTAGGGGTGGTCGTTACAAAAAGACTACGGGGAGGTCTTTTTGCGCAGGAGTGGTCCTAGCGGCCAGGATTTAACCAGGGTGGTCCTGGACGGCTGGGATCAAAACAAGAGGGGAGGTCCGGGCGCTAGGATTTTTACGAGAAGGATCCTATGACCAAGACCTAATCTGAGGAGGTCTTCAACGGCCGAGATTAACCCTAGGAGGTCCTAAGACTTAGAGTTTACACAGAAAGCGTTCTACAGCACAGATCTAACTTGGGGTGACCTTTAATGGCTACGATTACACCCAGGAGGTCGGGGACTTAGAAGGCACGCACGTTTTGCCGGCAAGGCAGCATTAATGAGAAACCTCAGACAATATTAATGCCAATCATTAGACTATGATTCCTGCCCGAGTACGACACGGCAAAACACGAGTTTGGTTTTTAGCTCACCGCCGGCGACGGGGACCTCGCCGGCGAAAACCAAGGGCACCGCTATGCTCACAATAACATCGCGGGCCTTCCAGGCTAACTCTCACCGGCGGCGACGGCTCAGAACGCCGGCGAGCCGGAGAGGAGCGATGAACAACTTTTTGAAAAAACCGAAAACAAGAAAAAGGTCCGCTACGACCTAACCTGACACGTGCTCGAGCTGTAGGAGGCTAGAATGAACTCACCAGGGCCAAGATGAGGTTCAGAGGAGCTCGAAGGAGAGGAGGAAGCCGAAGGAGGTGCTCCGGTGACCAGGAACTTCGCCGGAGACGAGGAAGAAGGTAGGGACGACCTCGAAGAATAGGTCCCCACAATGCCTCCCCCTGAAACCAACCGATTTGGTTAGAAAAGATGCCCAAGGTGGATAATCGAACAATTGGGCAAGCCAAGGTTGCAATTGAACCACAGGAGCTCGGGTGATCATGGGGAACTTCAAAACCCGACAATGGTGGTGCCTAGGGTTCTTGAAGCCTCGTGGAGGAGAGGAAGTCTAAAGGAGATAGGAGGAGCTCGTGGTCTTTATAGCCACAGAGCAAGACCACGGCAGAGGCAACCTTCGGTGCCTACTCCCTGCCATGGACTTGCTAGATTTGACAAGGGCAGGTAGGGGATGATTTCTTTTAGGGCAAAGCTCTGACACAATTAATGCATGGCAGAAAGAGGCATTGGGAAGGACCAAAAAGTGACAGGACACTGCTCCCAACTGCTCTGACCCTGACACATGCACAGGCGCGTGAAAACCATAACGACCAGCACTCGTGGAGGTCGGACGAAGAAAAACAGGGGCGAGGAGGTCCCGACGCCCTCGATGCACTCGGGTGGTCCCGGACGCCTGGATTGGCCAAGGCAGAGGAGGTCCTAGGCGGCAGGAGGTCCTTGGGAGGTCGTCGACCGCTGGATGGAGATCCAAGGGCCTGGACCGCACCTCGCTGTGCCGCCTGAGGGGAGTGATCCTGAGGAGGTCTAGGGGCTGGCTCAACCGAATCCAAAGGCTCGGTCTGACTCGAGTCCGAGTCAGACTCAGACCTAGGGTTCAAATCTGAGTTTCAACAAGAGCTGCTCTTTGGGCAATTAATTGGAGTAGCAAAACAACTCCAAAAATCATGAGATTTTTACAAAAGCTTGCTAACTGAGTTATTGACCTTGAGTAAAATTTTTAGAGGTTTTTGTGCTGTGCATTTTTCTCCAAAAATTCAGCAAGGTTCTGGTTTAAGGTTTGACTAAAAGTCAAACAGGTTTGACTGCCCTCTAAAAATATTCAAACAATTTCTAAAAATTGTGAAATTTTTCAGAGGGGTCACATACCATCTCAAGAACTTAGGAAAAATATTTCCAGGAGATGATAAAAAGGTTTGACCAGATTGTTTTTGGAAGGTGAGGTTTTGGATCAAAAAGACTTGTGACTTTGTATTTCCATGACTTCTTGTACAAGATTTGCTTAGTACACAAAGGAAATACATGATGTAAGAAAAAGTTTTAATTCCTACTCATTTTCTTACATTTGAAACACAAGTCTAAAACTTGGGATGTTACACATATGTACTTGGTGAGTCTGTGGACTCACTCTTGTTGTTGTTGTTCTTGGATTTGTTTAGGTACCCAATCCAAGAACAACATGCATGGGAGGGAGTAGCTTTATGTTCACACACACACTGCCATGAACCTTTTATAGTTGATTAAATTTCAAATCATGTCTTAATAAATGAGCAAACTGCTTAAAGGATTTATTATGGTTATGTTTACGTGTTGGATTATTTGTAATAATGATGAGTAGCATATTTTGGATATTTGTGATTATTCTTTAGTCACTTAATATGTCATGAATGCCTATTGATTATGCTGAATGTTGGATTGTTTAATTTTGATAATTGTACCTGTTGGAATCCTCAGTATAGTTAGCTAAACAGAGGAGGTTCAGCCGGAATTTAGTAAAGTGTCATGGTTTTAACTTGTTATGTTGTTAGCTTAGTAGCATTCCAGACTCGTGTTGGGCTGGAGTGTTACAGTTGTTATCAGAGCAGGCTGTAGGTCCGTGGTATTTGAAATATTAAACTTGACACGCTATGCACAGTAGGTGGGATTGGGTTATTGCATTGCATTTACGTTTCTGTTATTTCATATTGATGATCGCTGATATGAATTGAGTATGATTGCTTATTAACTAATTATATGATTGTTATGTGTGGAGATAATTGATGTTGGGAGATTGAGGTCGTTTTTGTGGCTCTGGGCTTTACCAGGTTATACCACCGTTCGTAGTAAGAGAATAGTGAAGTAATTACCTCGGATATCTTAATACAGGCATGCTAGTGAGTATCTTTAGAAAAGTTATTCCCTTCCTTGAATTTGAATTTGGTCAATTCTTGTCCAGTTATGGTCGATGAATTGTTCTTGTCCAGTTATGGTCGATGAATTGCTCTTGGAATTAAGTTCATTGCGGTTGATGGGTTGCTTTGAGAAAAGTTGATGTGTTTCCATTGGTTTACTTTGTCCCTTAAAGCAGTTATTGTTTTCCCAACTGTTGAGTTATTCTTGCGGCTGACGAACTTGGTTAATTATCAAGATTAACCTTTGTATTGGAGTTCTATCAAAGGACCCATTTATTTTGCCTGATGATTTGGATAATGAAAGTTTCTTTTTGCAAGTCTTTTAGTGTGTGGAAGCTTTGACTCAATGTAACTCCTTTGGGTATTTTGAGTGTTGAAGTTGAATGGTTCTCTTTTATAAAAGAAAATATTAACCCTTTAGCGATATCTTCTCGTGGTTAAGACAGAGGTTATAATCAAAGAAATTGATGGATATGATATGAGTTATCAAGGTGGGTTTGTAGCGTAGTGCATAATAAATCCTAATGAGTATCCTTAGGAGTAAAATCGATTAAGTTGATGTTGTCCTCAAGTAGTACTTGATGAATTGTGATCAGGAGTATAACCACACTTAATTGGAATCAATAGAGTTATTAAGAAGTGTGGAACATTGATGAAATGGTTGACCCTTAGAATTGTTTAGTTTGCTAAATTTGTTGGATTATTTGGTCTTAACAGATTAATCTAACTATGCAGGAAGAGAAATATAAGATGTGTTCGACTGTTGTCTTGGTAGATATTAATACGAAAATTTTCTTTATTTGGCTATTTGATGATCTTATTTATACTCGTGGGAGTACAAATAGAGAAAGGATCATCAATTCGTCCATGATGGAATAATCATCAATGATTTATGATAACCTCCAGAACGGAATTAGTGTGTACTAAATTAATGTGAGCTTTCCGAATAGGTGAAGGGTTGGAATTTGAAAGTCATTTAGTCACGTGTGTTTCATGTAACAGCCCCAATTTTATGAACAGTAACAAAATGCTTTATAAACAGTAATGAGGTGCTGTTCATAGCATCATTGCTCATTTTTACAGTTTGGACAGTATGTTACAAATGAAAACCTTCCTTTTCTAGCCAAACTGTAATACTCCGGAAGTGTGAGAAGCCATTAATCGGGTTAATTAAATTTAATCGGTAGAGATTATTTAATCGGGGAAAAGTTTATGTCAGAATTCGTCAAAGCAAGAAAAGAGAGGGGTTTTTCCGCTTCTTCACACCCACTTGGGCCTGGGCCTTGGCCCATCTGGCCCTGTAGTGGCCGGCCAAAGGGGGGGGAGGTGCCACCCTCCCCAAACCCTAGCCGCCCCTCCCCTTTTTCCCTCCTCCCACTTGCAGCCGCCCCCTCCCCCTTTCCCTTGCGCCTCCCCTCTGCCCAGGGTGCTGCTCCCTTGCGCCTCCCCTCTGTCCAGGCTGCTGCCCCTTTGCGCAAGAAGGAAAAAGAGAGGAAGGAGAAGAAGGAGAAGAAGGAGAAGAAGGAGAAGAAGGAGGAAAAGGAGAAGAAGATCTTGCGTGGGGATTGGTTCAGCAAGCTCTAGCGGTTCTACAAGGGTAACGAGATGCCTTCCCCGCTGTTTGATCCGTAGTAGATGCGAAACCGATTAGAATTGTTGGATAAAAGTTTGGCTGCAGAAGATTCGATTCTGTCCAGTACCTTGCGTGGGTGATTTCGTGTAGTTAGAGGCTGAATTTTAAGATTCCATATCCTAGAGTTATGTGGGATCTGTCGTTATCTTTCAGTAGCCACGAAGATCACTCAATTCCGAGGTCTGAGTCAAAAGTTATGGTCGATTTAGTATCTGCTGCCAGAAATCTGACGAGAATAATCTGTCTGGTTATTTCCTAAAATATGAAAGGGAAATTGGTAGAATCTGAAAGTTCACACAACTAGGTTATTGTAGATAATTCGATAACCTTTTCAGATTTATAAAGAACGATCAATTCGGAGTTACCTATTAAAAGTTATGGTCATTTTAGTTTTGCTGTTCGCACGTGTAGGCAGTTTCTGTACTGAAAGTTCAAACAATGGTTAGCCTATTATTTTGGCCGAATTGGATTATCGTGTCAACTAGAGTATTGTAGATTAGTCAGTTAAGAATGTACAGAAATTGGGTTTACCTCTTTTCGACTTCCAGTTCATGAGTTATGTCAATTACCATGCTGCTGTCCAGAAACGGTATATGGCAGGAAACGTTGTTTTTCAGTTTTAGCTTTGTAAACTCGACTTGAGTCATCAGGGAAGCGGTGTAGAACGCCGATTAGTAGCGCTGGATATATTATGTCCTTATTGAAGTTATTTTACTTGTTTAGGAGGTGAAGCCTCGGGTTTAGGAGTTTCATCTTTGCCGGCTAACGCGTCGCATCGTGGAAGGCAAGTAAATGTAGCGGTTGTGCTACGGTTTAACTCGTTATTCTTACTACTTGCAATATACATGTTTTTCATAACTTGAAGTTATATGCCGTGGTTGCATGTTTTATGGATGAGGTCGTGGTAGCAAATTAATATTCATTTTTGCCATGCGTTGGAAGAGTTGTTGGTAGTCATGTGGTAATTTGCTTAATGAGCCAAATGCGGAATATGAAAATAAACTCAAGGTGGACATATTGATAATTCCTTGTGGTTATATTCATGATGATCATGTTGTGGTCTATGTGGTAGAGTTCCATTTAGATCGATTGATTTTGATCTTGGTGAATCGGGTGTGGGTTATGTGGTAATGGTCTTATGACACAATGGTATTGTGCTTATTGAGACACATGTGGATTATGAGAAAATATTCATGATGAGTATGTTGTTGACCTTTGTGGTTAAATTCTTGTGATTTATGATTATCATATCATTCATGACATATCATGACATTTGCATTGTGGATGTCGCCGCTTATAGCCGCGACCGTACCGGTACAACATCGTGCATTGCCGTAGCACGATGCATACTTTTACCTTGTTGGGTAAAGGTGCAGTGGAGCATAGCATACATATGCATTACATTGTGGAAAGATCATTTGCATACTTATGCAAGATATTGTGGTGAAGTTATATTACAAACAACTGCAACTTTATAGTTGTAATGTGGAATTGGCTCATGAGAGTCACTTGTGGTGTGAGGAAAGTGGCGATGGTCGTGGATTGGGGTTCATCCCTTGTGGTATGGTAGTGGTTGTGATTGTGGCATGAGATTCTACTCTCTTGTGGTAATTGTTGATAGCATTGTGGATGCAAGAAATAGTAAAGTTATGAGGTAAAACTTGTTAA
Source organism: Ampelocalamus luodianensis (assembly GCA_036346255.1). Lineage (NCBI taxonomy): Eukaryota > Viridiplantae > Streptophyta > Magnoliopsida > Poales > Poaceae > Ampelocalamus > Ampelocalamus luodianensis. Next base: position 55,984,438 of record CM070620.1, read on the forward strand.
TGCTTTATTGTCATTGGTAGTGGTAGTGGTGAATAATATGAAGAAGTTAATCAAGATTCATTTGCTAATATTTTACTATTGATGGTAGTAAATATGGTTGAGGCTATAATTGTGATCATTATTGGGAAATGGATATTGATGCTTAATATCTTTGTAGTTTAATTAACTTGTAATGAATGTGGATGCACATTATGGATGTGGACATGTGGATACTGTGAATGATGTTGTATATTTGTTTGTAGTCCGAATAGCTGTTAAACCGTTTGCTTGCTGAGATTTTTATCTCACCCTTGTTTTTCCCCTACAATTGATTGTTGAGCATTCATGGGTTGGGTAGAGCGGCACCACAATAATGCACTTGGTTCATCAACTCATGCTGTAATAAAGTCGATGAAATTCTAGTCAAATGCTTAGCTATTCGTGGGTGAATATTTTATTTAATAATGATGGACTTGTGAACTATTTCTTTGATTAATCTGCTAGAGGTTGTTTTAATTATTGAACTTGTTACCGTTATCTTTATTCCCTTAGTTGTTTATGCTTCCGCTTAATGCTTCATGTCTAGAAATTGTTGCCAGAATAAATTATCTTGAAATTTATGGCTAGCTGAGTGGTTTAGTAGCATTCCAGGGTAATGTGGGTCCTGGGGTGTTACAGTTGGTATGAGAGCGGACTTTAGGTCTGTGGTAATTAAAAATATTAAATTGACACACTGGTGCACAGTAGGATGGGATGGGTCAAGCATTGCATTCATGCTTTGACATGTTATATTGATTATTCATGCTATGAGATAATCTTGTATGTTTATGTGTTGTTTCTATGACTGTTATGAGTGAGGATAGTCAATGATAAGTGGTAGGGTTTGCGGTCGTTGCCTTGGGCATTGCTATTTATACCCCGCTCGTGGTACGGGATATTGATGCAGCACCTCGGGTAACTTAGTTGCGGATGTCATGGGTAAGTTTCTTAGAAAAGTGTTATCCTCCTTGAATTGATGTTGGCCGATTCTTGGCCTATTGCAGTTAATGATTTTCTCTTGGGTTAGCTGCTTATTGCGCTTGTTGGGTGTCAATAGGCCTCCAATTGTTCTTGAGACCAAGTATTGTTTCTTTCGATTGATGGGTTGTTTGACCGCCGTGAGCAGTGCTTTTGGAGAGATGGTATTTTCCGTGTTGTTCCATCTTTCTTGCTGGAAAACATGACTCTTCTATTTCGTTTGATATTTTGAGAGAGAATCAAAGCTTTACGTGGGAAGTTCATTAACTTGTGGAAGCATTGGCTCTATGCATTTGTTTTGAAGTTTGATTTCTCTCTAGAAGGGAGTGTTAAAACCCCTTTTGTGATGTTTTGTTGTGTTTAAGTAGTAGGTGAAAATTATGTAAATAATTGATAGATTGTGAATTATCAAATTGAAAAGTTAGCGTGGTACATCATTAATTTCTACTAACATCCTTAGAAGTGAAGTTGATTAATATGATGTTGTCCTGTTGTAGTTTCTTGAAGATTTGTGGCTAAGAATTTAGCGATACATGTGTAGAACTCATGCATTTATTAAGGAATATGAAAAATAATTGTTTTGACTATTGCAGTTGTTTAATTTTCCCAACTTGTTGGATAGATTGGATTGATCGATCTTAAGTAATTAATCTGACCATTTAGGATGGTCAAGTAAGGAGGTGTTGGAATATTGCCTTAATAAGATTAACCTTTAATATGTTCTCTCTTTACATACTTGATGAGCATGTACAATCATAAATTTATGTAACTTTACCATGCTAAATTGTTGAAACATGTATACGTAAATGGATGAAGGTTGATGTATTGACTTGTGGAATCTTGTCTTATAAAGCTGGTATTATTGATGTTTATAGTTATTTTATTTTAATATCTTAACATAAGGTGGAGTATTGAATCAGTGCTTTTATTGTCTTTGTGATTGCAAATTAGAGATAGGATCATTAATGTCTTGATGAAAAATTAATAATCAATTATTGACAAAGAATGGCTAGAGTGTAATTACTTTTGCTAAACTAGATTTGAGCATCAAGATGAGATAAATGTATGAAATCTAATAAGAGATTCATACTAGCATGTTTTGTGAGGTTGTTATGTTCTAATATCATTTTGTTAAAGAGTTTGTTTTAATATGATGGCTTATGCACTAGGTTTAACTAGATTAAGTAGTTGGAATCTTATTTGGATAATAAGAACATGATGAAGTGATTTATGGTGTTCCTTTGGAAAAATATGAAGGAGTGAGATGATATGATGATTTTTTTTGCAAAGAATGTTTTATCTTGTTGTGAATACAATCCATAGCATGTAGTTGTGATTATGGTGTTGAATGTTTTAAAAATAAAGGAATTTGTTAATTCCATAATACTAATTGAATTGAAGGGTGTGAGATTTAAGATTGGAATCTTTTTGGACCTTATGACTTGTGTGATAGCCGAGGTTGCTTTGAGTAAAGCGACATGTTGAATGATCTTTTTTGGTTTTTATCTGAATCTCGTGTTGTGGTCTTCAAGCATCCTTTGTTGGAATTGGCGGATGTCATATAAAAGAAAAATTGTTTCTTATTGAAAGAAAAAGTTGTACTATAAGTATTTGAGGTACAGATGATCTATCTTGTGTTTTCCAACCTCAATGCTATCTATTTTTTCCCTTGGTCTTTTGGCTCCGTGAATGATAGCAATTTTCAGATGTTTGAATTTATTTCTTCTTACCTCTTCTTCTAAGAACATGGTAATTGTTGTGGGTTGCGAAGACTTTTGTTGCGTGATGACAACTTAATAGTGGTAGTGTAGTGATGTTTTGTGAGAGCCTTAAATATCACAATACTTAAGATATAATGGATGATATATTATTTTCATGGATTAATCCTTGGGAAGGGTATGTTTTAAATAGAATGTTTATCTTAGAGCCAAGCGATTTATTGATGTTAAGAAATGAGTGTTTGTTAATTGTGGTATAGTAGGGCGTTCACCGAGGTTTTCCTATCTTATATGGGAAGTTGGTTGTAAGAACTTGAAGTGAGTTTGGGCTTCACCTTCTGTTATGCTAGAATTTTTTTAGAGGCCCAGTGTCTCTGTGTTGGAATAGTGGATCAGAGTGGAATCCAAATAGTGTGATGATCGGGATAGCATCCTTGAGGTGCAGTAATTGAGTATGTGTGGGTGTGATATGAATCCCGAGTTGTTATCCTTAAGGGACTGAAGTGCGTTAGGAATTATTTGTCAAAATAATTCTGTTGGTCATGGTTTTGGCTAGAGTATGATTTGCGGGGCCAGTAGAGTCTATCTACAATGGTGTAGATGATGTACTCAATTGAGCTAATTGTTGAGGTGGCCAACTTGAGGTAAATGAGTTGGTGTGTTGGGCAATGATTTGAAAATCCTTGGTTCAAGGAAGTTAAATTATTAAAAGAAATGAATTGGAAAATTATTGTTATGTCAAGTAGTGAGATGCTCTCTTGATTCTTGTTTATGCTGTGTGTTTATGGCAGAGTCCATTTGCAAATTGATTTGACTTATGTCGAAGCGTAGTCTTTTCCAGTTAGGAAAAGAAATTGATTGTTTTGGTCTGTCGAGTGATTTTCACTCTTAGCTTATGTGGTGTGGTTCTCCAATTGTCTACTTGACGAGTAGAAATATTTTGTGGTGAATCCTTTGATTTGGATCGTGGTCCTTTGAAGGAAAGCTGGTTGCTAGTGTGATGCTTGAGAGTTCTTAACTCTTCTGTTGCTGGGTTCTATTTGCAAAAGATACCGTTGTGCTTCTAGTAGATTGATGTGAGTGGAATTTGTGATCAAATTCTTTAAAAAGGGTATATTGTGTTATCCCGAGTATATTTAATAAGAGAAAAGTGTTTTAAGAAAGAGGATGGTTTTAGAAAGTGGTCTTAATAGTTATTGCGGGAAATTTTGCCAAGAATGGCAGGACCTGTTGGCCGCTCAGAGTTGACCGAAGAGTTATGCGGACGTTAGGCTTAGACCAACGTGAATGGTGGACTTGCCGGAACTGGCCGTGAGGAAGAGGGCCATCAAGTATGTGAAGGCCCTCTAGACGAATCAGTCTGAGAGAGAGGCTACGTGGGAGCTGGAGGATCTTTTGCGAAAGAAGTACCCCGAGCTCTTCGAGGCTGGTGAGTACTCCTAGTTTGGGTTGCTCTTTTCATGTTGTTCTTTTCTTTGTGGTCTGAAGAGTTGGATTCGAGGGCGAATCCTTTTAAGGTGGGAAGAATGTAATACTCCGGAAGTGTGAGAAGCCATTAATCGGGTTAATTAAATTTAATCGGTAGAGATTATTTAATCGGGAAAAGTTTATGTCGAGTCACAAAGCAAGAAAAGAGAGGGTTTTTCCGCTTCTTCACACCCACTTGGGCTCGGCCTTGGCCCATCTCGCCTGTAGTGGCCGGCCAAAGGGGGAGGTGCCACCTCCCCAAACCCTAGCCGCCTCCCCTTTCCCTCCTCCCACTTGCAGCCGCCCCCTCCCCCTTTCCCTTGCGCCTCCCCTCTGCCCAGGGTGCTGCTCCCTTGCGCCTCCCCTCTGTTCAGGCTGCTGCCCCTTTGCGCAAGAAGGAAAAAGAGAAGAAGGAGAAGAAGGAGAAGAAGGAGGAAAAGGAGAAGAAGATCTTGCGTGTGGATTGGTTCAGCAAGCTCTAGCGGTTCTACAAGGGTAACGAGATGCCTTCCCCACTGTTTGATCCGTAGTAGATGCGAAACCGATTAGAATTGTTGGATAAAGGTTTGGCTGCAGAAGATTCGATTCTGTCCAGTACCTTGCGTGGGTGATTTCGTGTAGTTAGAGGCTGAATTTTAAGATTCCATATCCCAGAGTTATGTGGGATCTGTCGTTATCTTTCAGTAGCCACGAAGATCACTCAATTCCGAGGTCTGAGTCAAAAGTTATGGTCGATTTAGTATCTGCTGCCAGAAATCTGACGAGAATAATCTGTCTGGTTATTTCCTAAAATATGAAAGGGAAATTGGTAGAATCTGAAAGTTCACACAACTAGGTTATTGTAGATAATTCGATAACCTTTTCATATTGATAAAGAACGATCAATTCGGAGTTACCTATTAAAAGTTATGGTCATTTTAGTTTTGCTGTTCGCACGTGTAGGCAGTTTATGTACTGAAAGTTCAAACAATGGTTAGCCTATTATTTTGGCCGAATTGGATTATCGTGTCAACTAGAGTATTGTAGATTAGTCAGTTAAGAATCTACAGAAATTGGGTTTACCTCTTTTCGACTTCCAGTTCATGAGTTATGTCAATTACCGTGCTGCTGTCCAGAAACGGTATATGGCAGGAAACATTGTTTTTCAGTTTTAGCTTTGTAAACTCGACTTGAGTCATCAGGGAAGCGGTGTAGAACGCCGATTAGTAGCGCTGGGTATATTATGTCCTTATTGAAGTTATTTTACTTGTTTAGGAGGTGAAGCCTCGGGTTTAGGAGTTTCATCTTTGCCGCTAACGCGCGCATCGTGGAAGGCAAGTAAATGTAGCGGTTGTGCTACGGTTTAACTCGTTATTCTTACTACTTGCAATATACATGTTTTTCATAACTTGAAGTTATATGCCGTGGTTGCATGTTTTATGGATGAGGTCGTGGTAGCAAATTAATATTCATTTTTGCCATGCGTTGGAAGAGTTGTTGGTAGTCATGTGGTAATTTGCTTAATGAGCCAAATGCGAATATGAAAATAAACTCAAGGTGGACATATTGATAATTCCTTGTGGTTATATTCATGATGATCATGTTGTGGTCTATGTGGTAGAGTTCCATTTAGATCGATTGATTTTGATCTTGGTGAATCGGGTGTGGGTTATGTGGTAATGGTCTTATGACACAATGGTATTGTGCTTATTGAGACACATGTGGATTATGAGAAAATATTCATGATGAGTATGTTGTTGACCTTTGTGGTTAAATTCTTGTGATTTATGATTATCATATCATTCATGACATATCATGACATTTGCATTGTGGATGTCGCCGCTTATAGCCGCGACCGTACCGGTACAACATCGTGCATTGCCGTAGCACGATGCATACTTTTACCTTGTTGGGTAAAGGTGCAGTGGAGCATAGCATACATATGCATTACATTGTGGAAAGATCATTTGCATACTTATGCAAGATATTGTGGTGAAGTTATATTACAAACAACTGCAACTTTATAGTTGTAATGTGGAATTGGCTCATGAGAGTCACTTGTGGTGTGAGGAAAGTGGCGATGGTCGTGGATTGGGGTTCATCCCTTGTGGTATGGTAGTGGTTGTGATTGTGGCATGAGATTCTACTCTCTTGTGGTAATTGTTGATAGCAGTTGTGGATGCAAGAAATAGTAAAGTTATGAGGTAAAACTTGTTAATGCTTTATTGTCATTGGTAGTGGTAGTGGTGAATAATATGAAGAAGTTAATCAAGATTCATTTGCTAATATTTTACTATTGATGGTAGTAAATATGGTTGAGGCTATAATTGTGATCATTATTGGGAAATGGATATTGATGCTTAATATCTTTGTAGTTTAATTAACTTGTAATGAATGTGGATGCACATTATGGATGTGGACATGTGGATACTGTAATGATGTTGTATATTTGTTTGTAGTCTGAATAGCCTGTTAAACCGTTTGCTTGCTGAGATTTTTATCTCACCCTTGTTTTTCCCCTACAATTGATTGTTGAGCATTCATGGGTTGGGTAGAGCGGCACCACAATAATGCACTTGGTTCATCAACTCATGCTGTAATAAAGTCGATGAAATTCTAGTCAAATGCTTAGCTATTCGTGGGTGAATATTTTATTTAATAATGATGGACTTGTGAACTATTTCTTTGATTAATCTGCTAGAGGTTGTTTTAATTATTGAACTTGTTACCGTTATCTTTGTTCCCTTAGTTGTTTATGCTTCCGCTTAATGCTTCATGTCTAGAAATTGTTGCCAGAATAAATTATCTTGAAATTTATGGCTAGTGAGTGGTTTAGTAGCATTCCAGGGTAATGTGGGTCCCGGGTGTTACACATGAGCGCGACTTTAGGTCCGTGGTAATTAAAAATATTAAATTGACACAATGGTGCACGAGGATGGGATGGGTCAAGCATTGCATTCATGCTTTGACATGTTATATTGATTATTCATGCTATGAGATAATCTTGTATGTTTATGTGTTGTTTCTATGATGTTATGAGTGAGGATAGTCAATGATAAGTGGTAGGGTTTGCGGTCGTTGCCTTGGGCATTGCCGTTATACCCCGTTCGTGGTACGGGATATTGATGCAAGATTACCTCGGGTAACTTAGTTGCGGATGTCATGGGTAAGTTTCTTAGAAAAGTGTTATCCTCCTTGAATTGATGTTGGCGATTCTTGGCCTATTGCAGTTAATGATTTTCTCTTGGGTTAGCTGTTTATTGCAGTTGTTGGGTGTCAATAGGCCTCCAATTGTTCTTGAGACCAAGTATTGTTTCTTTCTGATTGATGGGTTGTTTGACTGCTCGTGAGCAGTGCTTTTGGAGAGACTGGTATTTTCCGTGTTGTTCCATCTTTCTTGCTGGAAAACATGACTCTTCTATTTCGTTTGATATTTTGAGAGAGAATCAAAGCTTTACGTGGGAAGTTCATTAACTTGTGGAAGCATTGGCTCTATGCATTTGTTTTGAAGTTTGATTTCTCTCTAGAAGGGAGTGTTAAAACCCCTTTTGTGATGTTTTGTTGTGTTTAAGTAGTAGGTGAAAATTATGTAAATAATTGATAGATTGTGAATTATCAAATTGAAAAGTTAGCGTGGTACATCATTAATTTCTACTAACATCCTTAGAAGTGAAGTTGATTAATATGATGTTGTCCTGTTGTAGTTTCTTGAAGATTTGTGGCTAAGAATTTAGCGATACATGTGTAGAACTCATGCATTTATTAAGGAATATGAAAAATAATTGTTTTGACTATTGCAGTTGTTTAATTTTCCCAACTTGTTGGATAGATTGGATTGATCGATCTTAAGTAATTAATCTGACCATTTAGGATGGTCAAGTAAGGAGGTGTTGGAATATTGCCTTAATAAGATTAACCTTTAATATGTTCTCTCTTTACATACTTGATGAGCATGTACAACTGTTAAATTTATGTAACTTTTACCATGCTAAATTGTTGAAACATGTATACAGAAATGGATGAAGGTTGATGTATTGACTTGTGGAATCTTGTCTTATAAAGCTGGTATTATTGATGTTTATAGTTATTTTATTTTAATATCTTAACATAAGGTGGAGTATTGAATCTGTGCTCTTTATTGTCTTTGTGATTGCAAATTAGAGATAGGATCATTAATGCTTGTCTTGATGAAAAATTAATAATCAATTATTGACAGCAATGGCTAGAGTGTAATTACTTTTTGCTAAACTAGATTTGAGCATCAGTACGAGATAAATGTATGAAATCTAATAAGAGATTCATACTAGCATGTTTTGTGAGGTTGTTATGTTCTAATATCATTTTGTTAAAGAGTTTGTTTTAATATGATGGCTTATGCACTAGGTTTAACTAGATTAAGTAGTTGGAATCTTATTTGGATAATAAGAACATGATGAAGTGATTTATGGTGTTCCTTTTGGAAAAATATGAAGGAGTGAGATGATATGATGATTTTTTTTGCAAAGAATGTTTTATCTTGTTGTGAATACAATCCATAGCATGTAGTTGTGATTATGGTGTTGAATGTTTTAAAAATAAAGGAATTTGTTAATTCCATAATACTAATTGAATTGAAGGGTGTGAGATTTAAGATTGGAATCTTTTTGGACCTTATGACTTGTGTGATAGCCGAGGTTGCTTTGAGTAAAGCGACATGTTGAATGATCTTTTTTGGTTTTTATCTGAATCTCGTGTTGTGGTCTTCAAGCATCCTTTGTTGGAATTGGCGGGATGCTGTTATAAAAGAAAAATTGTTTCTTATTGAAAGAAAAAGTTGTACTATAAGTATTTGAGGTACAGATGATCTATCTTGTGTTTTCCAACCTCAATGCTATCTATTTTTTCCCCTTGGTCTTTTGGCTACTGTGAATGATAGCAATTTTACAGATGTTTGAATTTATTTCTTCTTACCTCTTCTTCTAAGAACATGGTAATTGTTGTGGGTTGCGAAGACTTTTGTTGCGTGATGACAACTTAATAGTGGTAGTGTAGTGATGTTTTTGTGAGAGCCTTAAATATCACAATACTTAAGATATAATGGATGATATATTATTTTCATGGATTAATCCTTGGGAAGGGTATGTTTTAAATAGAATGTTTATCTTAGAGCCAAGCGATTTATTGATGTTAAGAAATGAGTGTTTGTTAATTGTGGTATAGTAGGGCGTTCACCTGAGGTTTTCCCTATCTTATATGGGAAGTTGGTTGTAAGAACTTGGAAGCTGAGTTTGGGCTTCACCTTCATTATGCTAGAATTTTTTTAGAGGCCCGGTGTCTCGTGTTGGAATAGTGGATCGAGTGGAATCCAAATAGTGTGATGATCGGGATAGCATCCTTGAGGTGCAGAATTGAGTATGTGTGGGTGTGATATGAATCCGAGTTGTTATCCTTAAGGGACTGAAGTCGTTAGGAATTATTTGTCAAAATAATTCATTGGTCATGGTTTTGGCTAGAGTATGATTTATGGGGCAAGAGAGTCTATCTACAATGGTGTAGATGATGTACTCAATTGAGCTAATTGTTGAGGTGGCCAACTTGAGGTAAATGAGTTGGTGTGTTGGGCAATGATTTGAAAATCCTTGGTTCAAGGAAGTTAAATTATTAAAAGAAATGAATTGGAAAATTATTGTTATGTCAAGTAGTGAGATGCTCTCTTGATTCTTGTTTATGCTGTGTGTTTATGGCAGAGTCCATTTGCAAATTGAGTTGACTTATGTCTAAGCGTAGTCTTTTCCAGTTAGGAAAAGAAATTGATTGTTTTGGTCTGTCGAGTGATTTTCACTCTTAGCTTATGTGGTGTGGTTCTCCAATTGTCTACTTGACGAGTAGAAATATTTTGTGGTGAATCCTTTGATTTGGATCGTGGTCCTTTGAAGGAAAGCTGGTTGCTAGTGTGATGCTTGAGAGTTCTTAACTCTTCTGTTGCTGGGTTCTATTTGCAAAAGATACCGTTGTGCTTCTAGTAGATTGATGTGAGTGGAATTTGTGATCAAATTCTTTAAAAAGGGTATATTGTGTTATCCCGAGTATATTTAATAAGAGAAAAGTGTTTTAAGAAAGAGGATGGTTTTAGAAAGTGGTCTTAATAGTTATTATGAAATTTTGCCAAGAATGGCAGGACACATTGGCGCTCGAGAGTTGACCGAAGAGTTATGCGGACGTTAGGCTTAGACCAACGTGAATGGTGGACTTGCCGGAACTGGCCGTGAGGAAGAGGGCCATCAAGTATGTGAAGGCCCTCTAGACGAATCAGTCTGAGAGAGAGAGGCTACGTGGGAGCTGGAGGATCTTTTGCGAAAGAAGTACCCCGAGCTCTTCGAGGCTGGTGAGTACTCCTAGTTTGGGTTGCTCTTTTCATGTTGTTCTTTTCTTTGTGGTCTGAAGAGTTGGATTCGAGGGCGAATCCTTTTAAGGTGGGAAGAATGTAATACTCCGGAAGTGTGAGAAGCCATTAATCGGGTTAATTAAATTTAATCGGTAGAGATTATTTAATCAGGGAAAAGTTTATGTCAGAATTCGTCAAAGCAAGAAAAGAGAGGGGTTTTTCCGCTTCTTCACACCCACTTGGGCCTGGGCCTTGGCCCATCTGGCCCTGTAGTGGCCGGCCAAAGGGGGGGAGGTGCCACCCTCCCCAAACCCTAGCCGCCCCTCCCCTTTTTCCCTCCTCCCACTTGCAGCCGCCCCCTCCCCCTTTCCCTTGCGCCTCCCCTCGCCTGTGGTGCTGCTCCCTTGCGCCTCCCCTGCATCAGTGCTGCCTTTGCGCAAGAAGGAAAAAGAGAAGAAGGAGAAGAAGGAGAAGAAGGAGGAAAAGGAGAAGAAGATCTTGCGTGTGGATTGGTTCAGCAAGCTCTAGCGGTTCTACAAGGGTAACGAGATGCCTTCCCCACTGTTTGATCCGTAGTAGATGCGAAACCGATTAGAATTGTTGGATAAAGGTTTGGCTGCAGAAGATTCGATTCTGTCCAGTACCTTGCGTGGGTGATTTCGTGTAGTTAGAGGCTGAATTTTAAGATTCCATATCCCAGAGTTATGTGGGATCTGTCGTTATCTTTCAGTAGCCACGAAGATCACTCAATTCCGAGGTCTGAGTCAAAAGTTATGGTCGATTTAGTATCTGCTGCCAGAAATCTGACGAGAATAATCTGTCTGGTTATTTCCTAAAATATGAAAGGGAAATTGGTAGAATCTGAAAGTTCACACAACTAGGTTATTGTAGATAATTCGATAACCTTTTCATATTGATAAAGAACGATCAATTCGGAGTTACCTATTAAAAGTTATGGTCATTTTAGTTTTGCTGTTCGCACGTGTAGGCAGTTTATGTACTGAAAGTTCAAACAATGGTTAGCCTATTATTTTGGCCGAATTGGATTATCGTGTCAACTAGAGTATTGTAGATTAGTCAGTTAAGAATCTACAGAAATTGGGTTTACCTCTTTTCGACTTCCAGTTCATGAGTTATGTCAATTACCGTGCTGCTGTCCAGAAACGGTATATGGCAGGAAACATTGTTTTTCAGTTTTAGCTTTGTAAACTCGACTTGAGTCATCAGGGAAGCGGTGTAGAATGCCGATTAGTAGCGCTGGGTATATTATGTCCTTATTGAAGTTATTTTACTTGTTTAGGAGGTGAAGCCTCGGGTTTAGGAGTTTCATCTTTGCCGGCTAACGCGTCGCATCGTGGAAGGCAAGTAAATGTAGCGGTTGTGCTACGGTTTAACTCGTTATTCTTACTACTTGCAATATACATGTTTTTCATAACTTGAAGTTATATGCCGTGGTTGCATGTTTTATGGATGAGGTCGTGGTAGCAAATTAATATTCATTTTTGTCATGCGTTGGAAGAGTTGTTGGTAGTCATGTGGTAATTTGCTTAATGAGCCAAATGCGGAATATGAAAATAAACTCAAGGTGGACATATTGATAATTCCTTGTGGTTATATTCATGATGATCATGTTGTGGTCTATGTGGTAGAGTTCCATTTAGATCGATTGATTTTGATCTTGGTGAATCGGGTGTCGGTTATGTGGTAATGGTCTTATGACACAATGGTATTGTGCTTATTGAGACACATGTGGATTATGAGAAAATATTCATGATGAGTATGTTGTTGACCTTTGTGGTTAAATTCTTGTGATTTATGATTATCATATCATTCATGACATATCATGACATTTGCATTGTGGATGTCGCCGCTTATAGCCGCGATCAGTGCGGTACAACATCGTGCATTGCCGTAGCACGATGCATACTTTTACCTTGTTGGGTAAAGGTGCAGTGGAGCATAGCATACATATGCATTACATTGTGGAAAGATCATTTGCATACTTATGCAAGATATTGTGGTGAAGTTATATTAAAAACAACTGCAACTTTATAGTTGTAATGTGGAATTGGCTCATGAGAGTCACTTGTGGTGTGAGGAAAGTGGCGATGGTCGTGGATTGGGGTTCATCCCTTGTGGTCTGGTAGTGGTTGTGATTGTGGCATGAGATTCTACTCTCTTGTGGTAATTGTTAATAGCAGTTGTGGATGCGAGAAATAGTAAAGTTATGAGGTAAAACTTGTTAATGCTTTATTGTCATCGGTAGTGGTAGTGGTGAATAATATGAAGAAGTTAATCAAGATTCATTTGCTAATATTTTACTATTGATGGTAGTAAATATGGTTGAGGCTATGATTGTGATCATTATTGGGAAATGGATATTGATGCTTAATATCTTTGTAGTTTAATTAACTTGTAATGAATGTGGATGCACATTATGGATGTGGACATGTGGATCTTGTAATGATGTTGTATATTTGTTTGTAGTCCGAATAGCTGTTAAATGCTTTGCTTTGCTTTGAGATTTTTATCTCACCTTGTTTTTCCCCTACAGGTGATTGTTGAGCATTCATGGGTTGGGTAGAGCGGCACCACAATAATGCACTTGGTTCATCAACTCATGCTGTAATAAAGTCGATGAAATTCTAGTCAAATGCTTAGCTATTCGTGGGTGAATATTTTATTTAATAATGATGGACTTGTGAACTATTTCTTTGATTAATCTGCTAGAGGTTGTTTTAATTATTGAACTTGTTGCTGTTATCTTTGTTCCCTTAGTTGTTTATGCTTCCGCTTAATGCTTCATGTCTACAAATTATTGCCAGAATAAATTATCTTGAAATTTCTGGCTAGCTGAGTGGTTTAGTAGCATTCCATGGTAATGTGGGTCCTGGGGTGTTACACAAACATCCAAAGCCTTTTCAAAAATTTAAATGGAATGCAAGCTAATACTTGTATTGTGACTCGAAAGTGTTTTTATTAAAGCCTAGATAAATTATCTTGGCTAAAAATATTTTTGTTGAATTTTTAGAAATTATCTTGACTTGAAGAAAAATATGTGGTTTCAAATAAACCTATTCGGGCTAAGGTAATTATTTATGAATTTTACAAAGTGAAACTGTGATTTTAGAAATTTATTTGGGAAATATATCATCCCAGTAGCCTCCTGAAAAAATTTCATGATTTTACAAATTTATTTGTTATTTTTAAAAGCCCAATCAAACTTTTGAGTATTTGAGTAAGGCTTGGTCAACTAATCTGGTCCAAATCCAAACCCTAGTACTGTAGCGACTCGAACCCAGGAGGTTGGGTCCAACCGGTGCATTGTGGTCTGACTCAGTCATGCTCGGGCGCGAGCCCAAACTCTTCGCGTGCTGAGAGCCGTTGATCTCCAATCGAACGGGCGTGGTAGCAACGCCGCGAGAGCTGTCCACGTATGCGCCACAATCCCCACCGTTGGATCTAGATCAGACGGTCAAGGGAGGTGTATGCATTCGGACGACTCCGGATTCCCTTGCGATCCCCACCGTCCATTCCCGATCCAACCGCGCCGCCCTTTTTCCTTTTGAACTTAAAGGCGCGTTTTCCTTTTAACCGTCGGATTCAAATCCTACAGCACCCCTTTTTACCGCGTGCCGTTAGGGCCTGTTTTCTTTGGGCCATTGGACGTTAATCGTAGGGCCCATATCGTGTATGCATTCGGACCATCTGATTCCTCCGTCGATCCCGACCGTAGAAAGTCCATCTGACGGTGCCACGTCATCTCATCTAAAGGGTGAGGTGTATCCTTTTTGATTGACCGTTGGATTTCAATCCAACGCCCCTCTTTGAACGTGGACCCCCGAAATCCAGAAGCGCTCTTTTAAATCTCCACCGTTCGTTTAAAATCGCACGACCCATATTAAACGATACCGATTAAAACCTTTTAATCCTTCTATTTATCGCAACCGCTCATTTCTAATCGGACGGTTGTTGTTCTTTCGCGATTTAGGAGGCGCGCGCGACTGCGGCTGCCAGCGGGACCCGCATGTCAGAGAGTTCTTATCTTCTTCCTTGCCTCTGTGCGCCGCCGCCATTTCTGTAACAAAGGAGAGGAATTATCCAAAGATTATGCAACTAATTTTTGGATCTTTAGCCCTAAATGGACACCTCATCAACTCTAGACCCTTCTCCTTTGCCCTGTAGCTCAACCTCTATATATAACCCTAGCTTTTTGAGCTGCTGCCATTTTTTACCACTAGAGCTTATCATCTTCCATTGCTGTCCAGTGGAGTTTCTTGCTTCTCCAATTTGTTCATCCATTCTAAACCCTGGTATTGGCTTGTGATAAAGATTTGGCCTCTTTTGTAGGTTAAACCCAAGCTTATTTCTCTACTGAGCAAACTCAGTTTTAGGAATCTTCAGTGTTTTCCTTAGCCTGGTGAGTTAAAACTTTGAGTTTGGCTAGCTTAAGCATCTTAGGGAACTTAGCAACTCATATGAATCATTCACTTGAATGTCAGTAGCTTTAACTTGCTTTAAACTGAAAAGTTATTTTTATAACTTTTCGGTCTTTCCTATCATTTTCAAGGTTCTAGGGTTTCTCCTGTCAACTGATCATCCTATTTAGGTCTCAACCAAACCCTAGTAGCATAAACCTCTGCTCTTTTAATTCTTGTTGTCATCTATTTAAACTTGTAGTAAAATGTTACCTCATTACACTATTGTCTACAACCGACAACTTTTGAAATCTTGGTAGTTTTTGTAATCTGGCCGATTAGGGTTAGATTAAGGTTTGCCTAGAATATTATCTACTCTAGAAATCAGACTAAGTTTCAATTTAACATCTTTTACTTAGTCTATTGATAACTAACCCGAAAACTGCTTCTGTCCTGTTTTCAGTTCTTTTCAAAATCCAAAAACTGCAACTTTGATCTAGACTCTAGTTTCTGTTATTTAAAAACTGTATATGATAATATGGGTTATTATCAATATTAGGGTAGTTATGGCTTAAGCATGCTGTTAATCATGCATTTCTTTATTGATCATACGTTTTCTTTCATTCTATACTGGTTGACAGCTTTGGTATTTATTGGAGTTTATTGTCTCTTATAGAATCTGGTTCTTCTGAGGCTTTTGACACTATTTCTGAACAACCTGAGCCTGCACAAGAAGTTTATTATTATCAAGGCAAGCATCCTCTTTGCACCATGTTGATCCCAAATTTTCTACAATAGCTTTTCTAAATACAGTGATATCAGTTGCATGCTATTTTTTTGGAAATACAAATATAGACTGTATTAGTTAGTTATGACCTGAGTAACATTGTGGATTACCTTAATTATAACCATACACTCAACCCTAAAGTAGTACTGTATACTATAATACATATTTTCAGAATTTGCTTAGACATGCAGTCTAGATAAGATTTAGTGTTTGACAAGATTAACTTGTCAAACAGGGGAGCAACAAATAAATTTCAGTTACTTCAATTCTTTGTCCAGTTTCTTTAAATCAGAATTGCATTTTAAATTTAAATTGATCTGGACAAGAGGATGCTAGTGATGGTGCTTTTGTGCACGAGATTGGGAATTGTGGTGGACTTGTCTGGACCAATTAAGGACTGAACTCTGACTATTCAATTCAAGTCCCCCACGTACTTCCACATGCAGTGTATGGGCGCTGTTTGGTTAAGTAAAGGGTTAAGACTATTGGGTTGGAAACAGGGGAGTAAGGATATGTGTATTGATCTTGTATGGCATAGATGCTTTGGTCTATAGACTGCGTTTTATGCCATGTGAGCTTGTATGTTAATATCAGATGTTCTTAGAAGGGTGAGGGCGTATATGTGCTCTGTCGCATGTAAGTACCTTAAAGATGCCGATTGCAATCTACTATGGGTAGCGAACCCATCGCATTACTTCTTATGGTTGGATCGGCATTCCTGACGCAACATGTGTGCCCCGGTTAGACAGATGCTATCAGACGTTGTTTAAGCGGGATCAGTTCATACATGGGTATCCAACTCAATAGTGTTAGCTTGTTGAAAAATACAAAATCTTAGTTTCCCCGGTCGGCATACCAAAGGAAGTATGTCATCATTCGGAGGCGTCCAGAAGGCAACGGTGACTTCGATCGTGTGGGTAAAGATGTACACCCCTGCAAGGTATCAAACTGTTCGAATAGCCGTGTCCACGGTCATGGACGATAACTTGAGTTGATGTCACCTGTATAGAAGTTTTGTTTTCAAATACTGCTTGGGCTTTTGTTTGACATGAGATGGTTCATGCAATCGCATCATTTACAATTACTTCATTTACTTACTGTTTTAGTCCAACTTTGATTTATTAAATTGCTTTATCAAAACCTAGTTATTGTAGGTTAAGAATTACTGCCTTATGCAAAATTTAACCATTATACCTTCCTGTTGCAACCTTATGCATGTATAAATTCTACTCCTTTGCATAGGTTCTAATAAACACTTTCTTTTATTAGTTTGTGTAAGTCTTGCTGAGTACCTTCCGTACTCAAGGTGCTATAACCTATTGTTGCAGGTGAGGACGGTTATTTGTATGAAGTGCCCGTTAGCGCCGATCAGGATGACCCTAACGAGTAAAGCTACTTCTTTCCTCCACGCAATCGCCTGCGGGTAGATGGGGCCATTGGTGGATTTTGCGCTTATTTTTGCTTCCGCTGTTACTCTTTTGTAGTGACCAAGTCACTTAATATTGTAGTACTCCAACCGAATTGTAAACTTATGTTTAATTATAAAAATGTATGACTTGTATGTGTATGATGCAATGTTGTTTTAGGATATATGTGCAATGGTCACTGATCCTGGGAACCATTGTGAGATATATATCCGGGATACCTGAATATTGGGTTTGTTACTTATTAAATTTATGCTTCTAGCATGATCTTTAATGAAGGAGCAGCACTGTTCCTTAATTAAGCATTGTGCTGCAGTGTAACTTTAATTAGGTACATTTCCAATATTCCGGGGCGTCCACATTTCATGAGGGTGTATTGTGGCTGCATGCCCTTGTTAAAAGAGGTTGCTCCGATAGTGCGGTTGGTGTATTAGATATACTCCAGAATAGGTTGGCTGCTGCAATCTTATTGAGATAACAAAAATGTTATGAAATAATATACTATGTTTCTTTTGAAAAGGTTTATGATGGGATTTAATAGGTGACCTTTATTTGCTTGATGGTGAAATTGTCGGATAATAGTATGTCTTTGATGAAAGGGTTTTGGTGCAACCTTTTAAATTGTGTAGTAGGTTCTTCTAAAATAGAATAGTTGTTGTAGTGAGAGTGTAAGAATTTGGTATACACTCAATTGGGGATGAGAAGATAAAGGGATATGTAACATTTTGGTAAGCCTTTGGGGACTTTATAAAGGAAGAGTTGACATTAACGAACATTGTTAAAAGTGAATTATTCTTGATGTTAGTAATATGGTCTACAAGCGATTGTGACGCGTTGGAGTGGTGATGATTCTTCTAGAGAGAAAGTAAGTTGATTGCTTTTCGTAATATCGGATAAATGAAATATTTGGAGTTTTGCATTCGTGATCCTTTGGGAGTTCATGATTTATGTAGTAGATTGAATTAGTCTGAGCAATGTGACATTTGGAAGGTTCTATTTGGTTCCTAAGTGATTGATGTGATTCAGTTTTAAAGGCACTTCTTGTTTGGGTTGACAAGTAATGATGTTGTAATACCCCAAATATCAATTGGAGAAAATATTATTCGGGAGAGGGAAATTTATTCAATATCGATTGTAACAAAGTTTAGAGATGGAATTAAACTCAAAATTCAGAATTTTAGGAGAGGAATGGGCCGCCAACCCATATTTGAGACGAGAGGAGCCGGCCTTAGTGGCCCAAGGCCCATGAGTGGTCTGGCAGCCCATTAGAAGGCAAGGGAGGGGAGGGGACCAAACCCTAGCCACCCTTGCTACAGTAGCCGCCACACTACAGTAGCCATGCTACAGTAGCGACGCGCTACCATGCTCCGCCTCCTACTGCTCCTCCTCTCCTTGGCGCCATCCTCCCTACTGCCGGCCATCGGGAAGAAGAGAGGAGAAGGGAAGGGAAGAAGAAGAAAGGTGGGTGTAACACCCTGGCTATTCGGAAGCTAAGATGTCACCTAAAACATCTAACATACATCCATAATGCGGAAGAATTTGAATAAAATCAACTAATGACAGCATTAAAATAAGCAGGACATGGTGAAGGTATCCTTCCTTCACCTTCTAAGTTATTTAATACTGATCATCAATAAAGAAGGTTCACATGAAGTAATAAATCAACATAAACGTGGAGAAGGTATCCTTCCTTCACCAATTATAATTTAATTATTACAGTTCATCATTAACGAATGAAAGATAGAACTAAAATTTAATCTTGAACATGAATTTGATGATGTGAACAAGTAGTGCGTGTCTACTCCCTCCCATGTGAGCCAACATCAGGGGTTACCTAAAATAAACAAACAACGCAAGAGTGAGTCCACGACTCAGCAAGTACAGTAAAAGGGACATAACACACATATGAACAAGTCATCATCATAAGAGAATATGAGCATACATCGAATGAAAACTTAGGAATGCATGGCATGAATGAATGTACTCAAGGATGGACTGCACACATGCGTATACCGGTATAGCGAGTGACACACCCGTCGGTGTTCACTTAAGCCCGCACCTTAACAAAAGTGCGGGGATCCAAGTCCTATATGAAGAACGTTTCATATAGGTGTCCAAAGCTGCCCATACTGGAATTTATGGGTCTTACGTGCCCATACTTGAATTGATGGGTCTTTCAATCCACTCCCGTGGACGGGACATGACAATGTCCAAATCTGCCCACATTGGAATGGTGGGACTTACAATCCACTCCCGTGGACATAACATGAATAAAAGGATGCATGATATGAACATGAACAGGGATAATATCATCTCTTAGTATATATACTCCACATAATGAAAGAACATAACCAGTTCAGCATCTCAGGTAACACAATATGTCACGTTATATTCATGTAAACATTCACAATCACAGCACTTAAAATCAACAAAGTACTTGCCTTCCGCGTTACGACGCGTTAGCAGGCAACGATGACGCTCCCAAACCCGTAGCCTCGCGGCCTAAACAGTTAAATAACCGAAATAAGAACAACATAGAGCCCATCATGAATTAATATTCTACACTACCCTCTTGCACACCCAAAACATAGTCATAACCCGAATCTGAAATTCCAGCAGTAACATGGAATCCCATCAGGACAGCAGCACGGTAAAGACCAAAACTAATGATCTGGGACTCCAAAAGAGATGAGCCCAGATCCTACACGAGCTTAACAAATACATCTACAACTTTGTAGTTGACGAGATAACCCAATTCGGCCAAACTAAATTGCTAACTGTCAAACGAAATAGCAGAACAGAATCTGACTGAGCAATTAGAACAGCAGAACTAAAACATCCATAACTTTTAAACTACAACTCCGAATTGAGTGATCTTTAACAATCTGAAAAGGTTATGAAATTACCTACAATAACCTAGTTGGCACGACATTCATATTTTGTCTTTAACAAAAAGTGGCACACGGGTCAAAACTAAAGATAGAAACTGACATACAATCTGGACAGACTGACCTACAATCTTGACAGTCACAAAGAAAAGTGCATAACTTTTGATCTATAAATCCAAATGAGGTGTTCTTTATCAATCCTGAAAGCTAGTGATATCACCTTCAAAATTTGTTATGGGCAAGACCTTTGAATCACCATCTAACTAGGCCATATATCAACCTAAACAGAGACTGCTAATTCTCGTCAGGATTCTGGACAGCAGATAGTAAATCTATCATAACTTTTGACTCGAAAGTCGGAATTAGGTGATCTTGGCGGCCACCGAAAGCTAAGAACAAGACCTAAATATCTCTAGGAGATGGGAAACTCAGATTCGGCCTATAACATCACGAAAAAGTCCACGCAACAATCTGGACAGAATCGAATTTCTACCCGCAGCAAATCGATCTAATCAAAATTGAACCAAAACACATCTACCACTAATCAAACGATGAGGATCGGCACTCGTTACCCTTGTAGCAACCAGGAAGTAGGTGGGAGAACCTTGGAGAAGATGATCTTCCTCCTCCTTTCTCCCCTCATCCTTCTTCTTCTTGGCCGATCCACAAACCGGGCGTCCTCCTTCTTCCTCCACTAGACCGGCAGCGGGGCGGTGTCCTTGGCCTGCAGCAGGGAGAGCACCAAGGGGAGGTGCAGGGAGCAGGGGGAGGCGGCCAAGGTGGAGAGGGGACAAGGAGGTGGCGGCCACAAGTGGGGAGGAGGGGGAAAAGGGGTGGGGCGGCTAGGGTTTGGGGGAGGGGATGGCGCCTCCCCCCTATGGCCGGCCAGCCCCACATGGGCTTAGGCCCAAGCCCAAGTTGCCCCCTAAACGCGGAAAACCCCCTCTCATTTCCTGATTTGATGATTTTCTAAAAGAACCCTTCTCCCGATTCAAATACTCTCTCCCGATTTATTTAATTTCTCCCGACTAATCCTTTCGAATATATTTTAGGGTATCACATTCTACCCCCCTTAAACAGAATTCGACCCCGAATTCTACCTGCCGATCTATAACAAGGAAAACTGCAACTGGAATTTAACAACGGTAAACAGATACTCGTTGCGAACAAATCCAGATAACGTTCGCGCATGCGAAACCCCAACTCCCAAGAGGCCTCACACTCGACCGTTGAGACCACAACAAAAACCGCGCATGGACTCGAGACAGATCCCCGCGATATGCCAACTAGCTTAAAACAACCCCAATGTATTTTGGGTTAACCTTCCCAAAGATACCGAACCACACGACAAGCACAAAGAACACGGAACTCTTATTCCGCCTCTCAATTGAACTCTTCACTGAAAACAAGGATCACCTCCTTTAACCGGAAACATACAATCGAATTCTTTTTAAGTAAACTCTTTTACCGACAAAACACCTCTGAATAAGAAAGATTCACGTCGCAACTATACGTTACCAACCCAGTGCTCAAGAGCAAAATCCGAAATCAGAATTTCATCAAGAAATCCTTTCCACTTTCCAAGTGGCAATTTGCGAATAAACGTCACGAAAACCAAAGGGGAAAAACACTTGAATGCCCAAATCAAAAACTTCATTTATTCTTCCTGAACCGATAAGAACCACACATGCCAACATAAACGTCGTGCTCAACTTGCGAAAGACATTTGCCCAAAACACAAAGGTCAAACAAGAATCAAAGAAACGTGTCACTTCTTTGAGGAAGTACCAATTTTCTCAGTTCCTCTTTTAGGAATAAAATTTCTCTCAAACTTTGGAATCCAATTCATCGCATACCGCACGGTCTCAAACCTCTTAATTTAACATCCTCAAATTAGGCTTAAACTGAAATACATCATCCACACCTTTGTAGAGAGACTCTATTGATTCCACTGAACACTCTAGACAACTCATTCAACTGATGACATTAATTTGATAGAAGGCACCAAAGCACCTCAAAAACCCATGCAATCTCATCACCTCCAACTTTCAGAATAACACATCGAATCCTCAGTACACCCGCTCATGAACTACATCAGAAGGGTTCTATCGACAATCATTCCACTACTCAGAATACTCCAGTTTTCTATCTCCTCTACACACAAATCTTTGGGCGACCAAAAGTTTAGCATGAAAATGGAAAGCCCAAATTTAACCTCTGAGACCTCTACAACGAATTCCTCTTATAACAAATAATGAAATCATCGGATTAAATCTCTAAGATCCCCACAATTCCGACATACTCACTCATTGACATCATCAGGAATCACTCATACAACATCACGATACTTTCAATAGTGTTACTCTATAAAATTGATTACGGTTTTCATACATTTGATAATCCCCAACATTTCAACATGAACCAAGGTTCTGGAACTACACTATACCATAGGTCCTTCTTAGTCGAACAATATACAATTTTACTTCGAAACCATACATTCCATCTGAATCAACTTCCCTCCAAGAGGTTCAGGTCAAAACCAACTCATCTTCTATTACTCCTCCAATAGCTGGGTAGCAAAATCTCATCCCTACAATCACTTAACCACCACCAAACAAATAACAACTTACGAGTTGTAAAACTTTCTGACACAAAACGGTTGATCCTTTCTCAAAAGAAAGAGGCGAACACGAACAAATTTCACCACACAGGAAAATGTTGCTGCTCACAGTGAGCACGAGACCAAAAGAAATAATCTGGTAATGAAGATCTGGGAAAACAAAAGTTGAGTTCACAGCGAAGGGCACACATCCCTCGAAAAGGGAATAGCAAATAACCACCAATAAAAAGAATAGCATTGCGATTGAAACTCGACAACTCTTGAGTGTAAAGAGCAAAAAGTTTATGAACAATTCAAATAACCACAAGTTACAAAACTTGACTCAAATTCTCAAATATTCCTACTGCACTCTTTCCTTTAACACTGAAATTAATTCTTTGACTAACATCGCTTTGCCACAACGAACCAGATAAGGTCTTTAGTCCAAACCACAAGGACTAATTAAGAACCAGTAAAAAAAATCTTCAATACGTCATATTTGTTCAAAACAGTTCAACTACAGGAGAAACATGAGATCCAACTAATCTCAGTCACCAAACTCGAAACATTTCCAATTACAGGATTTCATGAAAAGCAAGTAGATTATTCTCCTCTTAAAGGAACCAACATAACTTCTTTGATTGCAACCTCACGTTATCAACTCAGACTAAAGAGTCTTTAAAATTAAATCACACCAAACTCTTAAAAAGCAACAGGACAATCCAATACCTTAATTTATTTAAAATAATTTCAGCTACCAAATGATTCAAGAGCTCAAAGAAAATATCGCGGAAACTAAACTTGAAATATTCTCATCCGAACGATATCACCAAATGCGATCAAATTACTATGGTTATTAACATTAATTTCACAACAACATTTAGAAAACACTTCGAAAGACCCACGTGAAAAGAACGGGTTGATTCTTTCTCAAAAGAAGAGACAAATGGAAACGACTTTCACCAACTAGAAAACTCATCTACCACTCGCACTGAACACGGGACCAAGGAAGAAACCAATTAAGCAATGAACTTATAGAACGTAAGTGGAGTCCACAGTTGAACACTTAAGCCTCACAAGAAGAGAATATCGAACCTTAACAGAAAAGAACAAATAAGTATTCGAAATCAAAGCACTTGCATCATCGAAGAACCATTATAACTTTGCAACATATCGCTACTCGATAAACTTCATTTACCACATAAGCCTGAACCCCCAAAAGATCATGAACACAAAACTTGAAATTTGATCATTTAAGAAATATTACCATGGTGACCAAATTACTACGAGAATTAACCTCATTCTCACATTTTGACGATTTAATAACATCGACAACATACACTAGTACCAAGAATCATCAAACTTTATTACCCCATCCTAAAACTTCCCAAAGGGAACACAAACCACAAGGTTGAAACAAATTTATTATAACAAGATTATGCTAAGCAATAACAATATCAGAAGGCACGCTATAAAGACTACTTACGAAATTCATCATTCCATTTGCAATCACATAACCACGTATTAACATAAATTCACATTTCACCATTGTTCAGAATTCATTTCAAAAAAAGATTAAAGATTCTCTAACATAATCTTCTATAAACAAGGTTTTACGAATCGATACATCAGCACCCATCTGGTCCTTTATACAAGTTTCAATAATTTTAGCATACTAGGAAATAGATAAGTCTAGCTCTTATGTAAGATTTGTAGGTTCTGAACGGATATAGACAGTCTTTATTTAACATACACCATGTATCAAATACAAGGACATTTCAAATTAATCAATTTCACTTTCATGGATGGTAGTTAAGAATAATTGATTTGCACCATGCTAATACCCAACTTGGTAACTCATACCGTAACAATTTATTCGTTTAGTTATAACTTCTCATTTTAAGCATGGCAAGACAACACAAAGGATTCTAACACTTTACTTGACAAAGAGAGACTTCAAACCTCAACGCTCGAAGTAATCCAAAAGAAACACATAAAGCCAAAGCTTTCCCATGCAAACGAACTTACAGCGGGAAACTCTCACTAACCAAGCTATCAAACGAGTAAATGAGTCATTCTTTTGCAATGAGAAAGAAGGAGCAACCATGAAAACATCAATCTTGCCAATTGACAATGACCATAAGTAGTAAAAGCAACTCAACAGTCGAAAAGCAATAATTGGTTCAAAGAACCAAGAGGAATCTATTGAAAACCAAAAACTATCATGAACCACAAACCCAGGAGAAATTCATCAACCACCACAGGACAAGAATTGCCAAATTCAGAAATCAAGGAAGAGAACATCTTTCTAAAGCAACTCACGCTTAACACACGAAACTATGGTACTGGGTAACTACTCCTCTAACCACGTCATCGCGAGCGATGGTGTAACTCGTGAATTCGGAGTAACAACCACGACCTCAACTTCTTAACATCCGTTAATAACACGCTTCACCAAAATACTCAATTATGAATATACGGATCATCTCATGACCATCTTAATATTGTTTCATAGATATAGAATATCATAGCAGATCATATATTACCAACAAGGATGATAGTACAGAAGCAATTCAACAATTGCTCAACGAAATGAAACATAATAACAGATATTGCGGAAGCAATGTAATTTTCCAACCCCACCTACTGTGCACAGTGTGTCAATTTAATAACTTAATTACCATGGACCTAAAGCCCGCTCTGATACCAACTGTAACACCCTGGCTATTCGGAAGCCAAGATGTCACCTAAAACATCTAACATACATCCATAATGCGGAAGAATTTGAATAAAATCAACTAATGACAGCATTAAAATAAGCAGGACATGGTGAAGGTATCCTTCCTTCACCTTCTAAGTTATTTAATACTGATCATCAATAAAGAAGGTTCACATGAAGTAATAAATCAACATAAACGTGGAGAAGGTATCCTTCCTTCACCAATTATAATTTAATTATTATAGTTCATCATTAACAAATGAAAGATAGAACTAAAATTTAATCTTGAACATGAATTTGATGATGTGAACAAGTAGTGCGTGTCTACTCCCTCCCATGTGAGCCAACATCAGGGGTTACCTAAAATAAACAAACAACGCAAGAGTGAGTCCACGACTCAAGAAAATCTGATAAAGGGACATAACACACATATGAACAAGTCATCATCATAAGAGAATATGAGCATACATCGAATGAAAACTTAGGAATGCATGGCATGAATGAATGTACTCAAGGATGGACTGCACACATGCGTATACTGGTATAGCGAGTGACACACCGTCGGTGTTCATAAGCCCGCACCTTAACAAAAGTGCGGGATCCAAGTCCTATATGAAGAACGTTTCATATAGGTGTCCAAAGCTGCCCATCTTTGGAATTTATGGGTCTTACGTGCCCATCTTTGGAATTGATGGGTCTTTCAATCCACTCCGTGGGCGGGACATGACAATGTCCAAATTGCCCACATTGGAATGGTGGGACTTACAATCCACTCCGTGGACATAACATGAATAAAAGGATGCATGATATGAACATGAACAGGATAATATCATCTCTTAGTATATATACTCCACATAATGAAAGAACATAACGATTCACATCTCGGGTAACACAATATGTCACGTTATATTCATGTAAACATTCACAATCACAAAGACTTAAAATCAACAAAGTACTTGCCTTCAGCGTTACGGCGTTAGCGAGCAACGATGGCGCTCCCAAACCCGTAGCCTCGCGGCCTAAACAGTTAAATAACCGAAATAAGAACAACATAGAGCCCATCATGAATTAATATTCTACACTACCCTCTTGCACACCCAAAACATAGTCATAACCCGAATCTGAAATTCCAGCAGTAACATGGAATCCCATCAGGACAGCAGCACGGTAAAGACCAAAACTAATGATCTGGGACTCCAAAAGAGATGAGTCCAGATCCTACACGAGCTTAACAAATACATCTACAACTTTGTAGTTGACGAGATAACCCAATTCGGCCAAACTAAATTGCTAACTGTCAAACGAAATAGCAGAACAGAATCTGACTGAGCAATTAGAACAGCAGAACTAAAACGTCCATAACTTTTAAACTACAACTCCGAATTGAGTGATCATTAACAATCTGAAAAGGTTATGAAATTACCTACAATAACCTAGTTGGCACGACATTCATATTTTGCCTTTAACAAAAAGTGGCACACGGGTCAAAACTAAAGATAGAAACTGACATACAATCTGACAGACTGACCTACAATCTGGACAGTCACAAAGAAAAGTGCATAACTTTTGATCTATAAATCGAAATGAGGTGTTCTTTATCAATCCTGAAAGCTAGTGATATCACCTTCAAAATTTGTTATGGGCAAGACCTTTGAATCACCGTCTAACTAGGCCATATATCAACCTAAACAGAGACTGCTAATTCTCGTCAGGATTCTGGACAGCAGATAGTAAATCTATCATAACTTTTGACTCGAAAGTCGGAATTAGGTGATCTTGGCGGCCACCGAAAGCTAAGAACAAGACCTACATATCTCTAGGAGATGGGAAACTCATATTCGGCATCTAACATCACGAAAAAGTCCACGCAACAATCTGGACAGAATCGAATTTCTACCCGCAGCAAATCGATCTAATCAAAATTGAACCAAAACACATCTACCACTAATCAAACGATGAGGATCGGCACTCGTTACCCTTGTAGCAACCAGGAAGTAGGTGGGAGAACCTTGGAGAAGATGATCTTCCTCCTCCTTTCTCCCCTCATCCTTCTTCTTCTTGGCGATCCACAAACCGGGCGTCCTCCTTCTTCCTCCACTAGACCGGCAGCGGGAACGGTGTCCTTGGCCTGCAGCAGGGAGAGCACCAAGGGGAGGTGTAGGGAGCAGGGGAGGCGGCCAAGGTGGAGAGGGGACAAGGAGGTGGCGGCCACAAGTGGGAGGAGGGGAAAGGGGTGGGCGGCTAGGGTTTGGGGAGGGATGGCGCCTCCCCCCCTATGGCCGGCCAGCCCCACATGGGCTTAGGCCCAAGCCCAAGTTGCCCCCTAAATGCGGAAAACCCCCTCTCATTTCCTGATTTGATGATTTTCTAAAAGAACCCTTCTCCCGATTCAAATACTCTCTCCCGATTTATTTAATTTCTCCCGACTAATCCTTTCGAATATATTTTAGGGTATCACAGTGGGGGTGATCTTCGTGAGGGGTTCCAGCGTCGTTCTTGTGGTCTCCAAGGGTAACGAATGTCGTTTTTGTTGTTGGGTTAATCGTAGAGGTGAATTTGATTGGGTTTGATCGGATCAAGTTCTGTCTGCTGAAGATTCAGTTCTGTCCAGTGTCTTGCACGGCCTGTTTCGTGTTCTTAAAGGCAGAATTAGGAAATGTGATCTCCTAGAGTTATCTAGATATTGTTCTTAGCTTTCGGTGGCCGCCAAGAACACCTGATTCCGATGTACGGATCAAAATTTATGATCATTTTAGTTTCTGCTGTCCAGAAATCTGACGAGAATTAGCAGTCACTGTAATTGTTAAATTATGACTTAGATAGAAGATGATTTAGAAGTCTTGCCCATAATGACTTTTGTACGTGATCTCATTAGATTTCAGGATTGATAAAGAACGCCCTATTTGGATTTGTAGAACAAAAGTTATTTATATTTCAATGTAACTGTCCAGATTGTATGTCAGTTTCTATCATTAGTTTTGACCCGTGTGCCACTTTTTGTTAAATGCAAAATATGAATGTCATGCCAACTAGGTTATTGTAGGTAATTTATAAACTTTCAATATTGTTAAATAACACTCTAATCGGAGTTGTAGAATAAAAGTTATGATCTTTTTAATGCTGCTGTCTTTTTCATTTAGGCAGTTTCTGTTCTATAATTTCATCTATCAATTAGCAAATTAAATTGGCCGAATTGGGTTACCTTGTCAACTAGAGTATTGTAGATATGTCAGTTAAGAATCCATAGAAACTGGTCTCATCTCATTCCGAGTTCCAGATCAATAGATATGATTTTTACCGTACTGTTGTCCAGTTTCGGTTTGTGCCCGAGTAGTCAATTTTCAGATTAGAGTTTCTAGTTGAATCTTGAGTCACCGGGGAAGCGCTGTAGAACGGTGTCGAGAAGTGTCATGTGCAATGTGTTCTTATTTCAATTACTTAATTATTTAGGCAGCAAGGCTACGGGTTTGGGAGCATCATCGTTGCCTGCTAACGCGTCGCATCGCGGAAGGCAAGTACTTTGCTAATATTAATGCTTGTGATTGATGAATGCTTAAATGTTCATATTGTGGTATCTTATGATACATGAGATGGTGAAAAGTCTATGTTCGTTCATATGTGTTGATTCCATGTTTCGAGATGATGTCTTTCATTGTTCAAATTTCATTCCATGCATCCATAACTCATGTTTCCTCCACGGGAGTGGATTGTAAGTCCCACCATTCCAATGTGGGTAGATTTGGACATTGTCATGTCCCGTCCACGGGAGTGGATAGAAAGACCCATCAATTCCAAAGATGGGCATGTAAGACCCATCAATTCGGTATGGGCGATTTGGACACTGTATGAAACGTTCTTCATACGGGACTTGGATCCCCACACTTTTGTTAAGGTGCGGGCTTAAGTGAACACCGACGGGTGTGTCACTAGCTATACCGGTATAAGCACGTGTGCAGTCCTTCCTTTGATTACTTCCATTCATCACATGTATTCATAAATATTCATGTGTTGTATGTTCAGAAACTGTGAAGAGGTGATCTTGTTCATATTAGAGGTCTATTCTTATATTCAATGTACTTGCTGAGTCTTGGACTCACTCTTGCTTTGTTTATTTGTTTTTAGGTGACCGTTGATGAAGTTTCTCTTGGGAGGGAGTAGACACGCACTACTCAAATATATTTCACTCTACACTAGATTCAATAACAGAATTGTTATTGTCTTTCATTCGTTAATTGTTGGATTGTAATAACTAAACTTAGACTTGGATGGTAACTTCCTTTTGAGGAGTTTGTTTAAATAATTGTTTATGTTCATTGATCCTTCGTTGTTCATTGATCATTCGTTGATAGGTTTATCTTAGTGGATCCATTATTACATTCCTGTTATGTTCCAACTGATGTTGATCTGTTTAGCTTAGTTAATGAATTATTGTCGAAGTTATTCCACTGTATGATATTATGTTAGGTCTTTAGGTAGCATTTTGGCTTCCGAATAGCCAGGGTGTTACAGTTGGTATCAGAGCGGGCTTTAGGTCCGTGGTGAATAAGTTAGCAACTTAGGTAGCTGAATTTGTTAAAATTTGTTAATGGTTATTAACCTAAAACTTGACACACCGTGCACGAGGATGGGATGGTTCAAGCAATGCGTTTCCGTTGCCGTTATGTTGCCTTGTTACTATATGATATGATATGATCTTCTATACCTATGAAATTATTCTGTGATTGTTATGAGATGATATTCTATACTCATAGTGATTTTTGGCTATGGGTGATGTTGAGAGGTTGAGGTCGTGGTTGTGGCCCTGGGCTTTGCCAGGTTACACCACCGTTCGTGGTAAAAGAATAGAGTAGTATCTACCCTGAATACCATGGTTATGGGTGTTGAAGGCGAGTTTCTTTAGAAAAGTTATTCTCTTCCTTTATCTTGATTTTGGCCAATTCTGGTAATAGTTGAGGTTGATGAAGTCTTCTTGAGTTAGTGTTTTACATTTCTTCTGATGAGTTTCCATTGATCTTTCTTGATTCCATAAATCGACTACTTGTTCTCCTGACTGCTAGTCTAATATTGTTTCTTGGGAACGTTGGTTATCGGCAAGATTTATCTTTTCTTGGGAGTTCTACTCTTCTTATTGGAAATGTGATTCAATTATTCGCTTGGTATTGTGGATACTGAAAGTTTTCTGTTGCAAGTTCTTTATCATGTGAAAGCTTTGGCTTTATGTATTTCTTTTGGATTATTTTGGGTGTTGAAATTTAATACCTCTTCTTCTGAAGGATTGTGTTAAAATCCCTAACTGATGTCTTGTCATTCTTAAGTAAGAGGTGTTAATTAAATGAATTAATCGTCATGGTATGATTTATCCTATTTGGGTTATTAGCTTTGTGCAAGCAGTTTATTCTTAACTAGTATCCATGGAGGTGAATTTATTAATGTGAAATGTCGTTATATTTGGTACATGATGAATTTTAGATAAGAGTTTGTTCATTCTGTTCAAGTACCTATTGTTATTAAGAAGTGTGGAAATGTTGATGAATCGGTTTGATCCTTACGATCAAGTAACCTGTTAAATTTGTTAGACGGATTGAAATCTAGGCCCTTTTTCGGTTATTCTAACCGTTAGTGATGGTTAAGTTAAGGATATGTTCGAATGTTGCCTTGATAAATATTCATCTTGAATCAGTCTTCTATTTGGGTATTGATGATCTTATTCGAATGATAGTTTTACCTAATTCTTGCCATGGTAAAAATTATTGAAACTTGTTTAAATGTCTAGATGAGCGATGATGTATCGCCTTGTGAAACCTTGTCTTATGCATCCTATAATATTGAAGTTTAAGACATTTCATTCTAATTCTTGAGCATAAGTTAGAACGTTGCTTATATCCTCTTAATCTTTGTTGAGTTTGCAAACAGAGGTAGGATCATGATTGTGTCATGTGTGGTTAGAGAGCATTTAGTGTGTTCTATCTTGTCGTCAAGTGTCAGTAAGAGTTAAATGGATGAAAGCTAATAAGAGATTTACATTTGGTGTACATTGGTGAGATTGTCAAGTTCTATTATCAACTTGTTGAAAGAACTTGTTTCAATTATGAGGTTTTTGCACTAGGTTTTCCCTAGATCAAGTAGATGCAATCTCATTTAGATAATAGAGACATGATGAAGTAATTTATTGTATCTCTTTTGAAAAGTTTATGCAGTGATAAGAGGTTATCATGATTCTTGCTAAGAGAGTATTATTTCGTTGAAAGTAAAATAATTTGATCACTTGCGTGATATTGATTTAATGAAAGTGTTTCGAGTTTTGCGTTTGCAATCATTTGGACCTCATGAGCTATGGGGAAATTGAGTCTGTTTCGAGCAAAGTGACGTGTTGAAAGATTTTATTGGTTCTTAAGTGGTTCTTGTGATTTGGTCTTAAGAGTTTATCTTGTTTAAGCTAGCGAAGTGATGCAGTAGTCACAAAAAAATAACTTTCCTAGTTAAAGGAAGGAGTGAAGTAAAAGTAATTGAGATTTAAGTCGCGGTTCGTAACTTGCAGTTATTTCAGTGTGCTTAGACCTTATGCGTTTGTTCCATAAGAGTTTACCAATTTTCAAAGGGCAATACTTTCTTCTCATTGGTGGTTTGGTATTCGCTTATAGCAGGACTTGAGCCCTAAGCTGTTGACTTCCTCTATGTTTTTTTTGAGTTCTTTGCCTAAGTGACTTTTTCCCTTGGTCCTATGGTTACTTCGAGCAGTAAATGTCTTCATTTGTTTTTTTTTTCTTTTGAGGAAGGATCCACCGATTCGTTTCACAGTGGTTTTTCGAAGTGTTTATTCAATGTGGTTGTGAGACCTTGGATTGAAAGTTAATCGAGGAGCATCGAAGGATGAACTAATGTCGTGTATAATTCTTGGAGAGAATTTTATTTATACATAATGTTTGCCTTTGAGGCTAAACTGATTGCATTGTTGCAACCATTAGAACCTAAGGAGATTTGTGATCCAAGATCCTTTGTCCAATTCGGGTGGAACATTAGAATTTTTGAAAGGATGAGAATCTTGATCAACGTATTAGAGTGTCGCGATTGAGTACCTTGCACGGTTGTGCGGATGAAATATGATGGCGTTGTAATGAGAGTAATATTAGCGAAGTAATCTGATCAATAAAGCGATTAATGAGATAGCCGAGATTGTTGGATTATTGTCAGAAATGACTTGGACGTAGTAAGTAACTCTCTAAGAGCTTGAATCTTTATAAAGATAATTGGGTCGAGGAAATGTTTTCGTGGTGATGTTAATGCGCGAGTATGTTTGGATTGTGATAATTTTAGGGATTTAAACTGAGGTTTTTCCTATCTTCTATATGAAAAGTTTGTTGTAGGGGTCTTAGAGGTTAAAATCTGGGCTTTGCATCTTTATGCTGGAACTTTGGTCGCCCAATGATTTGTGTATAGAGGAAGTAGAATAAGGGTGGATTCTGAATAGTAGGATGTTCATTGATAGAACCCTTGATGAACTATATGAATATGTGCGCTGAGGATTCTGAGTTTTTTATTAATAAAAGATTGAGGTGATGTGATTGCATGTGAGATCTATTTTGAGATGCATTGGAAGTCATCTGTCAAATTAATTCTGTTGGTAGAGGAGTTGTTTAGAGAATATTTCTGTGGAGTCGATAGAGCCTCTATACAGAGGTGTGGATGATGTATTCCGACTTGAGCATCGTGTTGAGAATGCCAAGTTAAAAGAGATGAGTTAGTGTGTTATGCAATGAAATGGAATTCCAAAGTTTGAGAGAAATTTTATTCCTAAAAGAGAAACTGAGAAATTGATGCTTCCTCAAGTAGTGACACGTTTTCTTGATTCTTGTTTGAGCTATGTGCTTATGACTGTGTCTTCCAGAAATTGAGTTTTGATTTATGTTGACATGTGTGGTTCTTATCAGTTCAGAAAGAATAAAAGAAATTTATGGTTTGAGCATTCAAGTGATCTCTCATTTGGCTTTCGTGACGTTTATTCGCAATTTGCCATTTGGAAAGTGGAAAGGTTTTCGTGATGAATTTTCGCTTCTGGATTTGACTCTTTTACTACCGAGCTGGTAACGCAGGGTTGCGATGTGAATCCGTCATTTTCAGATAGGTTTTGTCGGTAAAAGAGTTTGTTTAAAGAGATTTCGGTTGTGTGTTCCTGGATAAAGGAGGTGATCCTTGTTACGGTGAAGAGTTCGATTGAGAGGTGGAACAAGAGTTCCGTGTTCTATGTGCATGTTGTGTGGTTCGATCCCAATGGGGAAGTTAGCCCAAGGTACATTGGGTTGTTTACGCTGGTTGGCGTATCGCTAGGACCGTTTGGGTCCCTACGCGATGAACGCAACTTTTGGTATGTTTTGGTGCCGAGAGGGCACAGGTGATCGGAGTTTGAATATTCGTTAACGTTGTGGATCATCGAGTAAGATCTTACCTTCGAGTCTCTTCCGATGAGTATACCTAGAAACGTCGAGACTAGTGTTAGGTCAGACGTCGTTTTACGTCTTTGTGTTGTGGTCTCATCAGCTCGAGAGATAGGCCACTTGGTAGTTGGAGTTTCGTATGTGCGAATAATATCCGGATTTATGCATAGCAGTGCGTGTTTGTCGATGTTCTTTCGATGCAGATTTTCTTTCGGGAATGTCGGTGAGTAGATTCGGGGACGAATCCTGTTAAGGGGGGTAGAATGTAATACCCCAAATATCAATTGGAGAAAATATTATTCGAGAGAGGGAAATTTATTCAATATCGATTGTAACAAAGTTTAGAGATGGAATTAAATTCAAAATTCAGAATTTTAGGAGAGGAATGGGCCGCCAACCCATATTTGAGAGGAGAGGAGCCGGCCTTAGTGGCCCAAGGCCCATGAGTGGTCTGGCAGCCCATTAGAAGGCAAGGGAGGGGAGGGGACCAAACCCTAGCCACCCTTGCTACAGTAGCCGCCACACTACAGTAGCCATGCTACAGTAGCGACGCGCTACCATGCTCCGCCTCCTGCTGCTCCTCCTCTCCTTGGCGCCATCCTCCCTACTGCCGGCCATCGGGAAGAAGAGAGGAGAAGGGAAGGGAAGAAGAAGAAAGGTGGGGGTGATCTTCGTGAGGGGTTCCAGCGTCGTTCTTGTGGTCTCCAAGGGTAACGAATGTCGTTTTTGTTGTTGGGTTAATCGTAGAGGTGAATTTGATTGGGTTTGATCGGATCAAGTTCTGTCTGCTGAAGATTCAGTTCTGTCCAGTGTCTTTCACGGCCTGTTTCGTGTTCTTAAAGGCAGAATTAGGAAATGTGATCTCCTAGAGTTATTTAGATATTGTTCTTAGCTTTCAGTGGCCGCCAAGAACACTTGATTCTGATGTACGGATCAAAAGTTATGATCGTTTTAGTTTCTGCTGTCCATAATTCTGACGAGAATTAGCAGTCACTGTAATTGTTAAATTATGACTTAGATAGAAGATGATTTAGAAGTCTTGCCCATAATGACTTTTGTACGTGATCTCATTAGATTTCAGGATTGATAAAGAACGCCCTATTTGGATTTGTAGAACAAAAGTTATTTATATTTCAATGTAACTGTCCAGATTGTATGTCAGTTTCTATCATTAGTTTTGACCCGTGTGCCACTTTTTGTTAAATGCAAAATATGAATGTCATGCCAACTAGGTTATTGTAGGTAATTTTATAACCTTTCAATATTGTTAAATAACACTATAATCGGAGTTGTAGAATAAAAGTTATGATCTTTTTTAGTGCTGCTGTCTTTTTCATCTAGGCAGTTTCTGTTCTATAATTTCATCTATCAATTAGCAAATTAAATTGTCCGAATTGGGTTACCTTGTCAACTAGAGTATTGTAGATATGTCAGTTAAGAATCCATAAAAACTGGTCTCATCTCATTCCGAGTTCCAGATCAATAGATATGATTTTTACCGTACTGTTGTCCAGTTTCGGTTTGTGCCTGAGTAGTCAATTTTCAGATTAGAGTTTCTAGTTGAATCTTGAGTCACCGGGGAAGCGCTGTAGAACGGTGTCGAGAAGTGTCGTGTGCAATGTGTTCTTATTTCAATTACTTAATTATTTAGGCAGCAAGGCTACGGGTTTGGGAGCATCATCGTTGCCTGCTAACGCGTCGCATCGCGGAAGACAAATACTTTGCTAATATTAATGCTTGTGATTGATGAATGCTTAAATGTTCATGTTGTGGTATCTTATGATACATGAGAAGGTGAAAAGTCTATGTTTGTTCATATGTGTTGATTCCATGTTTGAGATGATGTCTTTCATTGTTCAAATTTCATTCCATGCATCCATAACTCATGTTTCCTCCACGGAGTGGATTGTAAGTCCCACCATTCCAATGTGGGTAGATTTGGACATTGTCATGTCCGTCCACGGAGTGGATAGAAAGACCCATCAATTCGGTATGGGCATGTAAGACCCATCAATTCCGGTATGGGCGATTTGGACACCTATATGAAACGTTCTTCATACGGGACTTGGATCCCGCACTTTTGTTAAGGTGCGGGCTTAAGTGAACACCGACGGGTGTGTCACTAGCTATACCGGTATAAGCACGTGTGCAGTCCTTCCTTTGATTACTTCCATTCATCACGTGCATTCATAAATATTCATGTGTTGTATGTTCAGAAACTGTGAAGAGGTGATCTTGTTCATATTGGAGGTCTATTCTTATATTCAATGTACTTGCTGAGTCTTGGACTCACTCTTGCTTTGTTTATTTGTTTTTAGGTGACCGTTGATGAAGTTTGTCTTGGGAGGGAGTAGACACGCACTACTCAAATATATTTCATTCTACACTAGATTCAATAACAGAATTGTTATTGTCTTTCATTCGTTAATTGTTGGATTGTATCGTCAACCCTTCCTCTGGGAGAATGATTCTTATCAGAGGGAAGGATGAAGACCTCCAGTGGATGACCTCCACTTGTGCTCGAGCCTCCTCGCTTGAGGAGTAGTCGAGGGACACCATCTGGTGACTTGGAGTAAACCCCACCAGGTAGGGGAATTCTGGGTTATAACCGTCTCCATCTGCAGGTGGATCCTGCGTCGGGATGGTTGGACTTGGAGGAACAGTGTGCTCGATCCTCTTCTCTACGGAGGCGTGTGTGTGGCTGCGGCTAACAGCAGGACCCGCACGTCAGTGAGGCGCCTCTCCTCTTCCTTGCGCTTGCTACCGCCGTCGACCTTGCTGTCGGAGAGGTGGCATTTTGCCCTAAGTTTGCTAATGTTTCTTGGACACCTGGCACTAAATTGCCACCGCATCATCTCTAGAACTCTCTTGGTTGCTCTGGAGGTCCAAACCCTATATAACCCTAACTTTTGAGCTCACAGCCATTGTTGACCGAGAGAGCTTTCTTCATCTCTTTTCCTTCCCAGTGAATCTTTTCTTTCTCTCACTCTTTGTTCATCTCCGTCCTTGCTTAATTAACCTTGTAATGAGAGTTTCGGGTATCATTTGTAGGTGGAGCCCGCGTTATCACTCTCTGTCGAACTGGGCCGGTTGGAGCACCACTGCGGTAAACTCTTGATCCGGTGAGGTAGACTCTACCCCTTCCTGTCAAGAACGCGCGTTATGATCTAGATAGCTAAAGTCGTTCATTACTTTCATTCTTGGTCGAACAGGAATTGTGGATTTTGAATCGTCACTGTTTTTGGCCGAAATCTTGACTTCATCTTCTCTAGCTCCGGTGAGTGAGTCTTGATCCTAATCCTTTCTGTTTTGAGCATCTTAAGGACTTAATTAACCTACCTAAATCACTCATTTGTGCATTGGATACTCAAATCATCTTTAGACTGAAAAGTTCTTTTTATAACTTTTTGTTCTTTCATATCGTTTTCAAGATTTTGAGTTCTTCTGTTCAATCTTCTGGTTTAGGTAGCCTCCTACAGAACCCTAGTATCATAAGCAACCATTCTTGTGATTCATAGTGCCTCCAATTCAGCTAATTAGCAAAATTCCATTTTCTGTTACTGTTGTTGGGCAGAACGACAAGAGTGTTAACCTTGTTCTTTCTGTTAATCTTGATTGATCAGGGTTAGCAGAGTCCAATCTAGGTTGATAGACTTACTGAAGGGATAGTAGTAGCTTAAGTCAAGATTCTTGCTTGTGAGTGCATAACAATTTGGCAATACGGCATTTGGTGATGCCTCTGTCAATTTGTTGTTCAACACCATTTGAGCATGCATCATCTTCATCCACCACATGTTATTTACTCACCTGGGTCAGTCTTCAAGACTGATCAAATCTACCGTAACGTCAACATAAACATTCTTGGGGTAGATTTTTGGGCAGATTTGGTTGTGATAGACTCTAAGGGGTGGGTGTCATTTTGGGAATGGATTGGCTGTCCATTCGATCCATATCGGACGGCCTAATCCGTTAGTACATTCCGCTGGTCCCCAAACGTCCCAGTCACCTCCCTCCTTGACTAATGTATTCCCAAGTTTGACTAGTCCTACTTGCCAGACTTGGTCGTCCTCATTTTTCTCTGCCACCTAAGTGCTTTGTGCATTTAATATAAGTTACATTACATTAAGTGCGGCCATGTACGTGGCTCTCACACTAAATGTGGTCACTTAATGGCACCTTTGTTATCTTTCCTTGTCCCCTCTCTTAACAGCATACATTGTCCTACTCTTTTGTCCTTAACCAAATTGGTGGTGGCACTTGCCCTACCACTCACCTATTTGTTCACCAATTGACTGAAGCCCCTTGGGAGCACGAAGATCTAATGAGGATTGAGCACCCCCACCTCTTTGCTGTTTAAAAATTGCCTTTGAATCAAGAAAGGCAAGGTTAAACAAAGCAATGTAAAAGAAGATATAATAACAACACTATGTTGTTTATTAGAATGTTTCTTTACCATCTTTGCAGGAAATTAATACAACAGATGTTGTAATATTTCTTTCTACCCTTGAAGGAAATTAAGACAACAGGTGTTGCAATTCCAGAAAAGTCATTTCAACTTCATTCCTTTCCAACTTTTAATCTGCCCAGAATCACGGGACGAGATTCTCTTAAGGGGGGTAGGTTTTAATGAACAGTAATAAGATGCTTTATGAATAGTGATGAGATATTGTGCATAACATCACTGCTCATTTTTTAAATTTGGATGTGTTGTTACAATCTAAAACCTCCCTTTTCTAGCCAAAATCCAAAAACTTGTTGAAGATTCAAAAGAAAATACCAGTCAATGTTGGTATTATGACCGGGAAGTATTTTTATTAAAAAACTAGATGAATTATCTTGGCCAAAAATATTTTTTGTTGAATTTTTAGGAATTATTTTGATCTTGAGAAAAATATTTGTCCTTAAATAAACCTATTCGGGTTAATTGAATTATTTACGAGCATACTCTACACCCCCTCATGGCAATGGCAGGGGCGCCACCGCTGACGAACGAGTCGAACACTTTAATGAACGTGCGGGACATCCTCAACATTCTCGCACTCCATTAAAACCAACTCAAGGGTCTGATATAGGCTATTCTGAGACAACCCGACGGAAGAAAATAGCGGCTCAGAAAATTCTTCCCGAGCGCGCTTATTTTCAGTCAGAGGAAGCTCAAGAGCTCCAGCACATCAATGACTTGCTAGAAAATCCAACCCAAGAACTCGCTCGAGCACCAGGGTATGATCTCTTTGAAGAAGACATCACACAAAGGCTTCGTAACACGATGGCCAAACTCGAGCGTCTTTGTCGACCACAACCAGGAAGTCGTAGCAGTACGACTCCGTCTTCCGCCAGCCGTTCGGATAACTCAGCACATGGGAGACGACATGACCCTCCGTCGTGTCGTTCTCCCGACCTGAAGAAGGCTCGTTGGACATCTGGAGACCGACAAGCCCCCAGGAGAGGTGATCTTTCACCACTTCCGGGACGAAATGCACGATGGCAAGCAGAATATGAGGAGTATCCCCCTCATAAAGCTGAGGCTTATCATCGGTCCAGCCCACCCGTGACTGAATATCATTGAGTACGATCACCCGGTGATGTTAACCCTTCTTTTTTGCAAAGAAGGAGGCAAGAATTCATCTCGGGGTGCCGGGCGTTTTCACCCAACCTTCGAGCAGTTCGCTGGCCGCCTTGTTTTCGACCAGCGAACATGGAGAAGTTCGATGGAACCCAAAATCCCGTCGAATTCCTCCAGATCTACACTACAGCTATCCGAACAGCAGCTGGAGGAGAGCATGTCATGGCGAATTACCTTCCGACCGTAGTCGAAGGATCAGCTCGATCATGGCTTTTAAACCAGCTATTCGAGTCGATCTCCTCGTGGCAACACCTTTGCGATCTTTTACTGGCGAACTTTCAGGGCACCTACAACCGCCCTGGAAAAGAGGATGACCTGCACCGGATAAGACAGAATGACCATGAAACGTTAGCCAATTCATCAGGCGCTTCAGTCAGGTTCAAAATTCTATTCCGGAAGTTTCTGACTCATTTGTGATCAGGGCTTTCAAGCAGGGAGTCCGCAGCAGGAGGATAACAGAGGACATCGCTTTACATCCACCTGCCACCGTCGCCGAACTCTTTGAGATGGCCGATAGATATGCGACTGCTGCTGAAGCAGTCGAGTGGAACAATACTATCGATCGTGAAGATAATATCCCTCAGGAGGTAGGCGAAGGTGGTAAGAAAAAGGATAAAAAGGCTAAAAAATCCAAGAACAAGGCAAAAAGACACAAATCTTCAGCTGCCGGTTCTAAGGAGGTCCTGGCCGTAAGCGACAAAGAGCCACGCAACCCCAAACAGAATCCCGATCGAGGCAAAGGTAAGCGCCAACATCGAAGGAATGACAAACTCAGGTGGTGCCCTTTTCATAAAAAAAGGGCAAGATCTTCGTAACTGCCGAGTTTTCCTACGAAAACTCGAAGACTACTACTCTAGCAAAGGGCCACTTCCTACTCTTGAACAGGTAGATCAAACAAGCGGACGCAAGGAGTCTGATGACGAGGAGGAGATGCCGTTTCAAGATCCACAACACACCATCGATCACATCTATGGAGGATCGTCGGCATACGAGTCACGACGACAGTTAAAAGCTATCGAGCACGAGG
Organism: Ampelocalamus luodianensis; assembly: GCA_036346255.1. Taxonomy (NCBI): domain Eukaryota; kingdom Viridiplantae; phylum Streptophyta; class Magnoliopsida; order Poales; family Poaceae; genus Ampelocalamus; species Ampelocalamus luodianensis. The sequence continues at coordinate 56,024,879 of CM070620.1, forward strand.
TAAATACAATCGACTCACCTCTCGTCAATAAGCTACCGAAGTGGTCGGAAATCACCACTGCTTTCGAGAAAGGTGATTGTCCGGTCCCTTCGACTAGACCAGGTTAGTTCCCGATCGTGGTCGAACCCACCATCAACAATTGTCGCGTAAATCGAGTTTTAGTTGATGGTGGAAGCTCGTTAAACATATTGTTTACGAGTACCCTGGACGAGATGCAGGTACCCAGGACAAAGGTAAGGCCGGTACGATATTCATTTCATGGAATCGTACCGGGGTCCTCGGCCAAACCAATTGGCCAAGTTTCTCTTCCTCTAACGTTTGGCTCACCAAGCAATTTTAGGACAGAGAAAGTCTCCTTTGACGTAGTCGATTTCGATACGGCATATAATGCTATACTCGGACAACCTATTTTGGCAAGATTCTTAATAGCTACTCATTATGGGTATCAATGTCTTAAGATGCCAGGTCCCAATGGAGTAATCATAATATACTGTGACAAGAAGATGACGCACTCCTGCGACTGTCGCTCCCTCGAGATGGTTGGACAACTACCAACTCGAGACAAAAGTCAGCCTTCGACTAGCAAGTCGAAGCCTAAAGCTGCACCTAAGCCGAACGACTAGGTCAAAGAGGTTCCTCTAGACGCAGGGGAACCCTCGAAGACTGTTCGCATTGGGGATTCTTCCTACCCCAAATAGGAAGACGCCCTCATCACTTTCCTCCGGGCAAACACAAATGTCTTCGTGTGGCAAGCATCCGACATGTCCGGAGTCCCCAGGGAAGTGATCGAGCACAGGCTAGCCTTACAGCCTGATAAAGTACCCATAAAACAGAAGTTACAGAGATTTGCCCCTGATAGACGAGATGCTATTAGGTCAGAATTGGACAAGTTGCTTACAACAGTCTTCATAAGAGAAGTTAACCACCCGAAGTGGTTGGCCAACCCTGTAATGGTTAGAAAGTCGAACGGCAAATGGCGTATGTGCGTAGACTTTACTGATCTTAATAAATATTATCCAAAAGATGATTTCCCTTTACCTCGTATCGATCAGCTGGTTGACTCTACTGTAGGATGTGAGATGTTGAGTTTTCTAGATGCATACTCTGGTTACCACCAGATCAGTATGTGTCGAGAAGATGAGGAGAAGACCGCATTTATTACAACATTTGGAATATTTTGCTATGTCAAAATGCCATTCGGCTTAAAAAATGCCAAGGCTTCCTTTCAGCGTTTGATGCAAACGACTTTTACTCCTCAACTAGGTCGAAACTAGAAAGCCTACGTTGATGATCTAGTCGTAAAAAGCAGCAAACAGCTCAATCATATCACAGACTTACAGGAGACTTTCGACAACCTCAGAAAACACCACTTGAAGCTTAACCCCGAGAAGTGTGTGTTCGGGGTATCTTCAGGAAAATTGCTTGGATTCTTGGTCTCTGCACGAGGAATCGAAGCAAATCCTGAAAAGATAAAAGCCATCACTCAGATGCGCCCTCCCCGACCACGAAAAAGAAGTCCAGAAACTCACAGGATGCATGGCGGCATTAAGTCGTTTCATCGCACGTCTGGGAGAAAAAGGACTGCCTTTCTTCAAACTTCTAAGGAAACATGAGGGCTTCAAGTGGTCAGAAGAGGCCAACCTAGCCTTTGAGGAAGTCAAGAGGTATCTTACGAGTGCTCCTGTTCTGGTTTCCCTGAAACCAAGAGAGACGCTCTTAATTTATCTAGCTGTCACGCCACAGGCAGTAAGCGTAGTACTGGTCGTAGAATGTGAGAACGTACAACGACCAGTTTAATACGTTAGTGAAGTTTTACACGGACCTAAGGAGCATTACCCTCAGGTTCAAAAACTTTTATATGCCCTCCTCATGTCTTCAAGGAAGCTGCGGCATTATTTTCAGGCGCACAAACTAGCTGTGTCATGTGAGTTTCCCTTGGGAGCGATCCTCCAGAATAGGGAAACAGTGGGACGCATGGCAAAATGGTCAGTCGAGCTTGGGGCGTTCGACATCCATTTCGTGTCCAGAACGGCCATAAAATCCCAGATCTTGGTAGACTTTGTCGCCGAATGGACAAATCCTGAACCTGTTCAGGATCCCCAAGACTATTCCCACGACCAGTCGACGATGTACTTTGACGGGTCACTTACGATAAGCGGCTCGGGGGCTGGGGTGGTCCTTGAATCTCCTACCGGAGAGACCTTAAAGTATGCCATACAATTAAACTTTCAGGTCACTAATAACGTGGCAAAATATGAAGGTTTGCTAGCTGGTATACGAGCCGCAAAAGCGCTCTCAATTCGACGACTACTCGTGAGAGGAGACTCTCAACTAGTTGTGAATCAAGTTGGAAAAGAGTACCAGTGCTCTAATCCGACCATGTCCCAGTACTTATTGGAAGTTCAAAAGTTAGAAAAGCACTTTTTGGGATTTGAGGTACAATTTATCCCTCGAAAGGATAATTTCCTCGCAGACCAACTGGCTCGTCTAGGTTCCTCCAGATCCCCAGAACCGAAAGGGGTGTTTCTAGAACAACTACAGAAACCGTCTCTAGTTGAAGAACTAGAGACGCCTCCTATGGAAACAGCCTCTCTAGAGTACGAAGATACCTGGATGACACCCATCTACAAGTATCTTCAGACGGGTTCCATACCCGACGACGATCTCGAAGCAGATCGATTATCTCGAAAGGCCAAAATGTATACTTTGGTCGAAGGTGCCCTTTATAAAAAAAGGAACACAAGGGGTGCTCATGCGATGTATTCCGCAGAGCGAAGGATTAAAACTCATTCACGACATACACGGAGGTATCTGTGGAACTCATGCTTCTTACAGAACACTGGTCGGTAAAGCCTTTCGACAAGGTTTTTATTGGCCATCAGCCATCTACGATGCCAAGGAGCTAGTCAAAAAGTGTGTAAAATGCCAGTTTCATAGCAGGCAAATACACCAACCGGCTCAGGCATTGCAAACAATTCCTCTATCTTGGCCTTTTGCGACCTGGGGTCTTGATATCCTAGGACCATTACCCAGACCTCCAGGTGGATTCGAATTCCTTTTTTGTGGCTATTGACACGTTCACAAAATGGATAGAAGCTGAGCCTGTAACTGGGATAACAACGGAAGCAGCAAAACGGTTCATGATGAGATGCGTGATCACTCGATTTGGAGTACCAAGTCGAATCATCACAGACAATGGCAAACAATTTACAAGCGCAAAATTTTAGGAATTTTGCGACGAGTTGGGAACTCGTTTGTGTTACGCTTCTATTGCCCACCCCCAAAGCAACAGGGTGGTCGAAAGAGCGAATGGCCAGATAATGAAGGGAATCAAGACCCGAGTCTTCGATCAGCTTGTAAAGCACTCGGGGCTTGGGCACAAGAATTACCCTCAGTATTATGGGCAATTCGTACGACAGCTAGCCGAGCTACAGGAGAAACACCTTTCTTTTTAGTCTTTGGTGCCGAAGCCATGCTTCCGCCAGAACTAAAGATCAGGTCAGCACGAGTCAAAAAGTTTAACGACTCCATTCAAGAACAACTTCGAGCGGACGACATTAACCTGCTCGAGGAAAAAAGAGACCAGGCCTTAATCCGATCAGCAGTCTACCAACAAGCCCTGCGCAGATACTACGATCGTAAGGTCCAACCTCGCAGCCTTGCTGTAGGTGACTTGGTATTGAGGCTTATCCAATCCCAGTTTAATCGGAACAAACTTTCTCCCAAGTGGGAAGGTCCTTACACTGTGGTCGAAGTAACGCGTCCAGGATCCGTACGACTTGCAATGGAAGATGGCCGCGTTCTCTCAAACTCTTGGAACATTGACCAGTTACGCAAATTCTATGTGTAACAAGCTTCTACGAAAATAAAGTATCAGGTTCTTCCTATCTTTTTTGTCTCTTTTTGAATTTCTTTTTTATTTTCGACCATAATTCATCTGTTCATTTCCCCTTTACACTGGTCGGAGAAAGGACATCACATCTAGTCGAAGTCTCTCCTCTCTGCATGTGGTCCTGCCCGCTGGAAGGAGCTTCCTAGTGTCGCTTTGTTCTTAACTATTGCTACCAGTACAAAGCTTTTTTGGGCTCGAAAACATGATCAAAATTTTTTTAAGCACATTCATGTCACCTTAGCTTATTTATTTATTTTGAAAAATATTCTAAGAAGAGTGCACTTTTGAGATTCGTTCGACCGCTTCCGGTTAACTTGATTGGTTTTAAGCGGTGGAGGAAGAAACACACCCAAATAAGCTTCTCCTTCTCGCACGTGGTCCTGCCCACTAGAAGGAACTTCCTAGCATCGTTCCGTTTCCTACTCTTGCTGCCAGGGCAACCTTATCAGGTACAACGAAAAAAGTCGGATGAATTTTTAAAAGTACTCTAGATGTTTGTTTTACTGAAGTTATTGTTATTGATTTGATTAACCTAGTTGGAGATGGTAACATCACCTAGTCGAAGCCTTTTTTATCTGCACGTAGTCCTGCCCACTAGAGGGAACTTCCTAGCGTTGATCTGTTTCCACTCTTTCAACTAGTGCAAGATAATCGATATTCGAGAACTATAAGTCGAACAAACCTCTCTGTTTTCAGAAACCCTTTCTTTACTATTTTCTTAGTTTATTCCCAATAAACTAAGTAAATAGTCGGGGGCTAGGATAAAGTTATAAACATGACTTCATTTCTTAGTCTTAATTTTTTTTCCGAGTTATCATCTTACGAGTTACTAACTACGCTACAAGATGATTCGTAGGGAAAAAGAAGGAGAAAGGAGGAATCGCTCATATCTGGTCTGATTATTTCTTCCTTTTTTATTATCTTACGAGTTACTAACTACTCTACGAGATAATTTACAGGAAAGAAGAAAGGATGATATATTTATACATCAACAAAAAAGACTTGTCTTTACGAGTTCATATTACAGACTACTCTGATAAAGGAGAGTCTATCTGCATCTCCTCCGCGACCTTCTCGCCAACCGACTGCATCTCTTCGATCAGCTTTTCTGCTTCAGATTCGGTGCAGTCGAAGTCAGCTTCAACAGAATGAGGATTAAGGTTGTGGTCACGGGCCTTGAGCTTTGCTAAAACAAAGCTCACAGCTCCTTTGACCGCTTCCCTTATCGAGTCATTCTGGTTGGTCTTTAGAGTAGACACCAACTCTTGCAGCGTACCAACTTGTTCCCTAATGGCACTCGTATGAGCGGCCATCGTGTCTTCACGGGGAGTAACCTTCCCGGCATTAAGCCCGTCGAGTACATTGTTCTGAAGCGAAATGTTATCTTGAAGATTGATCTTCATCGACTTCATCTCCTCCTGGGTACAAGTCGAAGCCTCGTGGAGTTGTTCTATTTCAGTTAATCGCTCTGAATGGAGTAAGGATTAATTAGATAAAAATAATTCTACGAGAAGATAAAACAATTTAGCAGCAGGTAAAAGTTTTACTTACCCGCTAATTGAGAACCCAACTTCTCAATTTCTTGGTCTTTCTCCTTCGTGATGCGGGAGATCTCGCGGACAACCGAGGACTTCTCCTGGACCTTGACCCGGAGAGCCCCCACCTCAGCCTGAAGGGCCTTATTTTCGACTTATTTTTCTGCAAAAGAATAAGAGGTTAAGAAGGCGGAGATCAAGATCGAAAACAGTCGTAACTCCATGTACTGTTTATTTTTTCCTACAACTGCTGAGTTATAGAGTTAGCCTCCTGAAGCTTCTTCAGAAGATCGGTGGCCTTATCCTTTAGCTTTTTCGACTCGGCTTTCTCAAAGTCGAGTGAATTAGCTAAGGTCTTTTCATCACTCTTAAACCTGAAAGGTTAAGGGAAGACATGAATACACAGACGAATGGTCGTAAGTGTTTCTACGACTAATGGATAACTGTAAGTTTTTCTACGATTATATCTGGTCATAAGTCTTTCTACGACTACTACCAAGTCGTAAATTTTCTACGACAATCGTCTACGAGTACTGAGTAAGTAATCATTTTGTAAAACGATTACGAGAACCAGTTACTCATCACCTCTCTGCTTGTTCGCAGAGTACTGCCTTCTCTTGTCGTAACTTGACAAGTTGCCGATTATACTCGCAAATTGTAGCGACTTGCTCTACGGCTCTCTGCAGGAGAGAAAAACGATAAGAGACAGGAGTAAAACCATACGTGAGTATCGAGGAATACTTACATTCATGTTTGACCAGGCAAACATGGACATTATTCACGATGGATCCTTCCGCCCATCCATCTCCTCGACCCGTATCCACCAGACCCCCTCTAGACGTTGATTGTCAAAAACATCCCCACAATTGGGAATGTTGCTGGGGTGAGGAACTCGATCGCGAGATCGGTAGGCAGAAAATCCTATGATAGAATTGGGGCCAAAGAAATCAGAGCAAAAGTTAAAATATTCTTCTTCCTCTAACTCGGTGACAGGAGCACCACCTGGAGGGCCGGAAGGAACGTCCTCGACAGCCTCCTTACCGATGCGGTGGTCAGAACTCCCACCACTACCAGCTTCCGGTGTTTTTTACAAAGAGTAAATGCAGTTCTTACACTTATATTTTTTACATACCTCTGCGCGCTTGACCTGACTCGAAACTTAGGAGCAACCTTCCCGACGGAAGGTTTCTTCGACTTCTTCTCAACCATCACTGGTCGAGATTCACTCGGGACAGCGGGAGTCTCCTCCTCCTGACTTCCCGGGTGGCCGAGATCAGTCTCGACCACCCAAAGAGCGCTGCTCCCCTCGGCCTTAGATCCCATTGGAGCAGCGGTTTCCTTCACAAAAGACATGAAGTTCTTCCAGTTTTCCTTTTCTAGCTGCCTTTTGAAGCCACGAGAAGCTAAAACTGCGAATGACTTGTTGTCGTAATAGAAGGGTACCTTGACCTTGGGGGCTGTACGCTTGAGGGCAAAGGCGGCTCCCTTTGCTTTCTTCTTTGCTGCAGCCAAATCTGCTGCGAATTTAGTAAAAAGGGCAGAAGGAGCCGAGCTCGAGCCACCTTTGTCACCGACCTTTACAAGGCGACACTTCTTGGCTGGAGGGGATTTTGCAAGCTCCACCTACGCAGTCACCCCAATGACCACCAAATCGACTTCCTCGTCGTCTTGGCGGTCTTCTACGCCTACTTTCTGTTGAAGAGCAGAAAAAGAAAATGGTCGTAAGTTCTTCTACGACCAGCTCACAAGTCGTAAGTATTTCTACGACTATGATATAATCGTAAGTCCTGCTACGATTACGTCGGTCGTAAGTCTTTCTACGACCAGTACCCAGTCGTAAGGTTTTCTACGACGAATCCTTCAGTCGTAAATCGTTTTACGACAATAAGTGCCTAAAGATGAAACCGTTTCTTTTCGATTACCTTTAGGTGCTCCACCTTCTCTTCTTCGGTTAAAACTGCAAGAATTTGTGGAGCTGCTGTGCTGGACGGACTCTTCTTGTAGATGAGCCTGACGCGAGCGTCAATCTCCCCCTGTGGAAGACCTGTACACTCAAAGAACACGATTAGCAGACTAAATCGGGATTAACCAAGGACAAAGCCAGAAAAGTAAGTTCTTCGACTTACCGTGCTTGTAATCCCTAGTTGAGTCGTCCTTCCCCGAGCACCTCCACATAGGAGGAACTCGTTTCTTCAAATGACTGATACAGTGCGTGATGAAGTCCTTCACCACGTGCCATCCGATGAGCCCCTCCGACTTCAAGTCTTTGACGGCTTGAATATAGGGGCTATCCGGTCAAGATTACCGGGAGTCGAATCCCAGGAAGAGGACCTCTCGACGGCTTTCTCGGCGAATGAGAGGTTGTCTTCCTTGGTAACCTTCCAGTAAAACCACCTCTTCTTCCACCCCGGCCACGACGACCGGGTGAACATCTGAATATACTCCTTCAACTTACCGTCGTGGAGCTTCAGATCGTAACTCCCGGCAATTCCGGCCTACCGAGCCATTCCGTAGTAGTACTGGAAAAGCTCGAGGTCTACCGGAATCCCTAGGTAAGCCTCACATAAATACACGAACACGCTCAGCATTGTGATGGAATTAGGACCAAGATTCACTAATTCCACCCCGAAGTGCTCGAGCACGAGGGTGAGGAAGGGATGAGCAGGCAATCGGAGGCCACACTCACAGTACGCCTGGAAAACCGAAATTTGATCTTCCTCCCTCGACGGCCAGTGTTGTCCATTTGCCGTAATCCACTTCACGAGTAATCCCTCGGGGATTTTCTCGATGGTGACCAGGGCCTTCATCTTGGCGTTGTCCATTTCTGACTCAGCCCACTCGGAGACAACCTTAGACATTTCCACTCAAAGATGGGGAGAGTTGGATTTAGGAAAGCTCCAAGAAAATGCACAGTATCACTGGCGGCGGAAGAGACGAGAAAGAAATGAACAGCTGGGGCAAATTAGGGAAAAGGTAAGAACCCTAGGTCAATCCCCGCAGTAGGTTTTATAACCACGTGCTTGAAACAAAACACCGTGGAAGCCTAACGGTTTCCACTGCTTCGGGAATTGCTCCAACAGACAGGTCTTTAATCTGCCCATTTGAAAGCACCGAAACCCTTTTCACACCTCAAGTGAAATTACCTTCTTGATTTTCGGATCAAAAGAAATGTCTATCGAAAAAGATTTGCTTCCGATCATAAGGCCACGATTACTCTAAAGTTGTAAGATTTTCTACGACTACCTTATAATCGTGAGACTTCCAACAAATTGCCTCGACCAAAGCATATTTCTGGTCGAGAGAAATACATGTTGAAGAGTTTTTCCTTCAACGTTTTTCCTTCAAATTCCTAGTGATCATAAGATTATCTATGACTCCTCAACCAAGTAAGTTATTTTCACTTGAAGCTGGGGGGCTAGATGACGAGGATATGATAAATCCCCATTTTATTATTTCATAATCATGTAATATGACGTCACATGGTATACCCCTTAATGTTATAAGGGAAGAGTAAGTAAGGAGGTCGTAAGCTCTTCTATGACCACCCCCCTAGTCGTAAGTATTTATACGACTATAGTGTAATCGTAAGTCGTACTACGATTACGTCAAGTCGTAAGTCTTTTCTACTACCAATACCAATCGTAAGCTCTTTCTACGACTACCTCCTAATCGTAAGCTCTGCTACGACTAGTCCTGCTACGACATCCTCACAATTAGCTGGGTCCACCCGTCAGAAGACCCATTAACGAGTGAGGATCTGAGCAGTCAAATTACGTAGTTATACCCAAAATAACTACAGATAAATCCCCACCATCTCTGATTAGTAACTGTTAAACAACGTGGGGGGTTACTACTGTAACATCCCAATTTTGGACTTGTGTTTCAAATGTAAGAAAATGGGTAGAAATTAAACATTTTCTTACATCATGTATTTCCTGTATGTTCTAACCAATTCCTGTACAAGAATTATGGAAATACAAAGTCACAAGTCTTTTGATCCAAAACCTTGTCTTCCAAAAACATTCATCTCAAATCTTGTGATCATTCTTTGGAAATATTTTTCCTAAGTTCTAAGGATGGTATGTGACCCCTCTGGAAAATTTCATAATTTTTAGAAATTGTCTGAATATTTTTGGAGGACAGTCAAACCTGTTTGACTTTCAGTCAAACCCTAAACCAGAACCTTGCAGAATTTTTGGAGAAAAATGCACTGCATAAAAACCTCTGAAAATTTTATAAAAGGTTAATATCTAAGTCAACAAGCTCGTGTAAAAATTACAGAATTTTTGGAGTTGTTTTGCTACCTCAACTAAATCCCCAAAGTATCAGCTCAAATTTAAAACACAAAAACCTAGTTTCACTGTTCATTGGGTTCGAGTCGGACTCGGGCTCAAGCCAATGGACTCGATCGAACCAACTAATCGCACCCCCGCGCCAATTTGATCATGCGCCCTTTTCAGCCGTTGGATCTGTGAGGACCCCAATTTATTTGGCTTGTAATGCTTAACCAACCACCTGGCCCTAGCATCACAAATCAAATAAACCGAGCCTCGAGATATGTATACTTCCCAGAATGCAGTATACACACCTCACCACAAAATTATGCATCAACTCTATTCCAAACATTACACTACAAACAGAAGGTAAACAACAGTAGAGTTATTACAGACAATGGCCGACCGACCAAGAGATACATAAATACCAGAAGAACGACAGCGGAAGCAAAAGTGCCATAAGATGGCTATAAACAAAGCCAATCAGCGTGCCTTCACCCACAAGGCATCTGACCGGACCGCCAAGCCTAGTCGTCGAACACGGCGGCAAGGACAACTCACAGAAGTGAGGCCCTTGGGGCTCACCTTCTTCCTCTGCAACAAAAACATTAAGCAAAGCCGATGAGTACAAAGATTGTCTTTGTACTCGCAAGACTGACGTGTGAACTAGCAGACCTATTCATATGCTACATGGAGGCTTATCTGGTGGAGGCCATATGTTTTATTTACATAAAGCCAACTTTATTTGCAATAATGTAATACAGTTTGAAGGCAAGTTTGCAATTCATTTTTAAAGTTGAAATAACAAGAAGGATAATAATAAAAAGAGTAAAGATAAACGACACGAAGTGACTATCCCAATAGTCACCACAACATAGCACGAATCCCAGTTCGTACCACCCTTCAAGTTTTAATTTTAAAGGTTGTAGTCTAACTCTTGAAAAGCTTACCCAAGCGTGTCCATCACCTAGGGCGAGGCTATTCGAATAGTTTTTAACCTGCGAGGGTGTACCATCGCACCCACACTTGATCGCCTTTAAGCCAAAGCACACTTAGAAGGTATGCAGCACATGACTAAGTCCTCACGAGACTTTTTCCAATATTGTGTATTAACTACGAGCCGCTCGTATGGATTGAAATCCATACGCCTACATGGTAAAGCCGAAAGACAACTACCCACTCGTGGTAAAGCTTTTGGACAACTACCATGCTCCCAACACCATCCCTCCTGCGACCTCCTGCGACCCGGAGCCAATACACGCCAAAGTACTAGGTCAAGAGAGGTCCCATATACTCTAGTGTGGTTAGCACGCCGAAATGCCTGGATAAAAATTCACTCACAAGATGTTCGGTCCTTAATTGACCCGGGCACCATTCCAGTCACACCCAAAAATCACACCATCTTACCATTGTGCCCGCGTCTAAATCATATTTGTTTTCCGTTTTAGTTTTGTAATTAACTTAACATAAGCCGAATCATAAGAACAATAATAAATTTATGTGATCAAGATCATCGACTAAGTCGATGATCGCCCAAATCTACCGGAAGCTAGGCATGGCTAAGCAACTGAACTCGTAATCTACTAAGTGATAAGAGTTCATCCAACGAACTCTTATCACAGCAAGTAACCTAGGCTCAGGTAGTAGAGATCAATGTTTTACCTACAGGATATGCAGCTACGGATTTAACTAATCAATTTAACACAAATTAAGCAATGCATACATACAGCTAAAACAGAATATTAGACTTTAAAATACTGGGATTAACATGATCAAACTGCTTGCCTGGCTGCTGCTGCTCAGAAATATCAACCTGTTGCAGAGGTTCACTCTCGATAATACCAGACCCGTCGCAATCTATCGATCGAGCAAAAGCAACAAATAAGAACAAATAACACCGACATAACTCAAACATGCAACAACAACAAAACATACCAAAACTCACACAGCAGCCTAAGCATGGTGATGAATTTTCTAATAATTTTCTAAGCTAAAATACACATTAAAGCACTAGCTAATTACTTAACAAATTTTCATGAACCGAAACAGTATCTAATACCTATCCTGACAATTAGTACACTAAAAATGAAAATTTACAAAATTGGAATTACTGGATTTGGACAAATATTGAGATAGATATGAATTTTCTAATCTAGAAAATACATAAAACACCATTTAATCAACTAACAGATTTTTGATACAGAGACAAAGCTGACCACCAATGGTGAAAACATAACCTGTGAGAGACCTGCTCTTGTCCAAATCACCAGCATAACCAGAATTAACATAACCAACAAGTCCATCTCTAGAATTCCCAAACTGCAAGCAAGCATTAGAAGTGCCACGCAAATATCTGAATATCCACTGAACTGCTTTCCAATGCTCTTTTCCAGGATTAGCCATATATCTACTGACAACACTCAGTGTATGTAACATCCCAATTTTAGGCTTGTGTTTCAAATGTAAGAAAATGAGTAGAAATTAAAACTTTTTCTTACATCTTGTATTTCCTGTTTGTACTGAACAGCTATTGTACAAGAAGTTATGGAAATACAAAGTCACAAGTCTTTTGATCCAAATCTTGAGCTTACAAAAACAATCTTGTCAAACCTCTTGATCATCTCCTGGAAATACTTTTCCTGAGTTCTTGGGATGGTATGTGACTCCTCTGAAAAATTCCACAATTTTTAGAAATTGTTTGAATGCTGTTGGAGGAAAGTCAACCCAATTCAAAATCTGGTCAAACCTTGGACCAGTACCTTGGTAAATTTTTGGAGGAAAATCCACAGCACCAAAACCTCTGAAAATTTTATTCAAGGTCAATCCTCAGCTAGCAAGCTCCTGTAAACATTTCATAATTTTGGAGTTCGTTTGCTACCTCAAACAATTCTCCAAATGTCAGCCCTTCTCAAAAACCAGAAAAATCGAATCTGGTTTGAGTCAGACTCGGGCTCGAGCCCGAGCCTAACTCAACCGACACGGTTGGACCCAGTCCACTCAACCTCCTCGGGCTCGTTCCTTGTGGGCCCTTCGATCTCCATCCAGCGGTCACGACCTCCCCTGGACCTCCCCGCGCGCTCGGACCTCCTCTGCTCGGGTGATCTGGGACGTCCAGGACCACCCCATGCAAATCGGGATCGTCCAGGACCTCCCCCTCAGCCCTGTTCTTCTTCCTCTAGACCTCCTCGAATTCTGGTCGTCATGATTTTCATGCACCCGCACCGTGTCGAGACCAGAGCGATTAGAGCGATGAGATGTCACCTTTGCCTCTTGTCAATGGCTCTTTTGCTGCCATGCATTTATTGCCGATCGGCTTTAACCTCCAAAGTCTCCACCACCGCTCGCCCTACCTACCATGCGTGCTTTTGGCGGGGCATGGACATTGTTCACAGTGAACTTGCCTGTGCCATTGCCAAGCTTCCGTGCTATGAATAGCCCAAACCTCCCATCTCCTTTTCCTTCTTCGTTCTTTGTTGTGCTTGAGCTCCCTCATTTGAGTTGGTCCTCAAACTCAAGCACCTAAGAACACCACCCCATACCACCATTGTCACCTTTGGAGCTCCCTGCCGAAGCTCGAGCTCCAGTGGTCCCATCATTATTCTTGCCTTCTTTGCTGTCATCTTGACCACCTCAAGCTTGCTCTAACTTAGCTTGGTTCACATTGCAGAGGTGGACAAGTTTGGGAGCTGCTTTTCGGGGTCGAGGTCATCTTCTTCTTCCTCGCCGGCAAACACGTCACCGCCGGAACTCGTCGACCTTCTCCAAGCTCCTCCGACCTCCCTGGTTCCCTCTCTGCCCTCAGGTGCCCATCCCTTAGCCTTGTTGTTATTTTCTAGAGCTCGTGTAGTTTCGTAGTAAGCCTTCCTAGCCTATCTCCGGCTCGCCGGCGTTCAAGGCCGTCGCCGCCGACGGGGTTGCCACCTTTAGCTCCGTGATGATATTGCGGTTCCATTCCAGTATTTAGTTGGCGCCGGCGTGGTCCCTGTCGCCGGCGGCAAGTCGTTAAACGCGCTCGGGATTTTTGCCGGTGCAAACTCCCGTTTTCGTCATTTTCTTAGGAAAGCATTAATGCCCCATTTATTGCTAATCATTGGTGCATTGGTCATGTCTTAAACTGTGCCGTGTGTCACCGGCGTGTGGGCCTTAGGCTTAGAATTAAAATCCAGGAGCCATTAATGTCCCTTTTAGATTCTGTTATTACCAATCATGAGCATTTAGTGCTATCGGTTTAGGCTCCTGTTGTCGTTCGGCAAAACCCCGCCCAAACCTCCCCGCTCGACCTCCTTGAGAAGATCTGACCGTTACAGACCTCTGTGGTTAATCTTAGCCGTCGGACCTCTTCTCGTACGCCCGCAAAGACCTCCCTCCTCAGGACCTCCCCCTAGTTTAATCTCAGCCGTTTAGACCACCCCCCAAGTCAGATCTGTACCGTAGAGGGTTTTTCGTGTAAATTTCTAAGTCCCAAGACCTCCTAGAGCATTCTCCGCCGTTAAAAGACCTCCTCGGATTAGCTCTTGGTCGTCGGATCCTTCTCTGTTAAAAACTAGCGCCAGGACCTCCCCTCTTGAATTGATCCTAGCCGTCTAGGACCACCCTGGTTAAATCCTAGCCGCTAGGACCACTCTTGCGCGAAAGGACCTCCTCTTGGTCATTTTGCCAAAACCACCCCCTGGACCTCCACCGAGGTCCTCTTTGCAAAAGACCTCCCCTCAGTCATTTTGCAAAGACCACCATCGGGGTCCTCTTTGTAAAGAGCCACCTCTGGCCTTTTACAAAGAAAACCCCGCTCATGACCTCTCAGGCTCAATCCTAACCGTTCACGACCTCCCCGGAGTTAGATCTGAGCATTAGATCTCCTTGTAGGATCGCGACAAGGCTACGATAGCACAAACAAAAATTTACCGCGCAACCAAGGAACCACCGCAAGTAATAGATCACGAGATTACCACTAGACGCGCCGACTCGTAGCGGAAGTAGAGTCGATGTAGCGAGTTGATGCAGTTGTAGTCGTACTTGCTGCGCGTCTTCTCCTCCTACTCCGACGAACGTCGCAAGTTCTCCTCCAGCTCCTGAGGTCATCGTGAGTCGCGGATCGTCCTAGTGCTGATGCTTCGCAACAGCACCTCCAAGGTATCCACACGTACGGGGCAGGGACACCACGCGCAGGAGTGCTAGCGCCGGCGGCGTGGTTGAGGAGAGCGTGGCTATTAGGGTTTTGAGATTTCTTCCAAAAGGATTGATCCTCCCATCACCCCATGCCACCGCCCCTCTATATATAGGCATCCATAATGGGTCCCGAACAGGAGGCCCATTAGGAACTCGTGGCCTATAAGAATTCGGATCACCATCCAAGTAAAATCCTAGCCCTTTAAGTGTGTGACCCTATAGGTTCGTGAGTAATCGGTTGTGACTTGGAAACTCTTTCCCGATCACGAGTCGTCAGCGGTACCTTGCAGCACATAACGATTCCCGAACACACACAGAATATATCGGACGAACCTTAATGCAATATGATCTACGACCAGGTCCTTATCACTTACGACCAGCTCGTACTTAGTCACGACCAGTTCATAATCAGTTACAACCAGTACGTAACCCCTTACGACCAGTTAGTATCTAACTACGACCAGTTTGCAACTCCTTACGACCAGTTGGTGATTATGTCCGAGTAGTCTTCGACTAGGTCGTATCTCCATACGACTTCGACCAGTCTACGACTTCGGCAACTGAATGACCTGCTTATGTATTCTCCTTTTGCCTCACGACATCTGGTTGAACTCCAGGTGAGATAATATGTCATCCATGGACTGTTCAATACTTTCTCGATCAAGTGTCGAATAACTTCATGTGGTCGACACTTCGACCACTAGTGGCATGGCCATGCACTTACTTTATTCGACCACAACGAGGGGCCCAGAGATATCTCTCCGTTATGTTAGGAGGGCAAATCCCATATCCGACCAGTCACATTCCTCGGCATGTTTCATAGCATACCCAAAGCTACCTTTATAACTACCGATTCACGAGTAGCGTTTGGCAACCCCTAAGAGTGCTATTACACATGTAGGAAACCATGCTGATCTCAGGTCTAAGGATTATACATCATCGTTGCTTGAGATCAACTAACGACACATAGAATCATAACAATCTCAATAGTGTCTCAAGGTGGGTCTTATCCAACACTATGTTCTCTAACATGTGTCCACATTATTAATTTGATATCTCTATATCTATGATCGGTGAAACATGGTCATGAATCAATACATGTACTGGTCGTAGAGTCACAGGTGTTCCGATCAGTGATATTCGACCAGGGATACTTTTAGAACGATATCATATAAGATAAAGAGTTTCACCAACAAGTCACATACTCATTGATCTATATAATTGATGATTCATTCAAGGAACAAGATAACATATTATCATATGTTATGAACATAATGAAATACAATCATCTCTATGATCGCCTCTAGGGCATATTTCCAACACTCCTTTGCAAAATCCTTAGTCTCAGGACCTCCCGCCGTGGCGATCTGGACCGTTCAGGACCTCCCTAGGCCTTATCTGAGCCGTCTAGATCTCCTCCCGGTAAAACCCTGTCACTTAGGACCTCCCCGAGTAGATCTTGGCCGTCCAAGACCTCCTCGGTTGAATCCCAGCCGATCAGGACCTCCCTCGTTTGATCTTGATCGCCCAGGACCTCCCTCACTTGATTGTGTCCGTTAAAGACCTCCCTCTGGAGATCTAGACCGTTGAAGACCTCCTCTGTGAGATCTTAGCCGTCCAGACCTCCCTCCGTAGGTTTACTCTTAGGACCTCCCCTAGTGCTCGGGACCGCCAGATCTCGATCTGACGGTCACGACCTCTGTTAGGCGCGAGGACCTCCTTTGCGTGCGCTGTGCATGCACTGGTCGTGGCCGTGCTTCCCCAATGCGGGAGGAGGTCTTCCCGTGCGCTGTGCTTCGAGGTCTGTGGCCCTGCGATGCAAGATCAACGGCCCACGACCTCTCCTTTTTCCTTCAGTTCATCTGGACCTCCCGAGAGCTCAAATTTTCTAAGTCTTTTAATGTTTCAAATTTCAAAAGTGTTTATCTTTGTCATTTTAGCTCCTTTTTGAATGATTCCAGTTGCTGTAGCTCTGTTAGAGTAAGAACTTTAATCTGAGAATGGATTTAGGCACTGTTATGTAGTAGAAAATGATAGAAACTGCAAGAACTTGTTTAATATGAAATGGTTGTTTAGAAATTCATTGAAAATTTGTAAAATGCATAACTTATTCTCTGTAACTCCAAACTGAGCAAACTAAGTTTTGTTAAAACCCACTAAGACTGTACTGTAATATAGAATAGGTCTTCATATGATCATTGCCACTGAAATTAATGATTCACTAGTATTAGAAGTTAGAAAAATAATAAATAATTCATTTCAACTCCAAATTGTGCAAACTCAGTTTTGCTGTTGTTAGGATAACCATATCTACCTACCATAAAAATTTCAAGTTCCAGATCATTCTAGAAATTTTTGCCATGAACAGTAATGGAAATTAATTTAATTAGGATTTTGCAGGCTGAGAGAAATTGTTTAGGGTATAACTTTTTCATGCTAAGTCCAAATGAAATGATTCTTGTTTCTAAAATTGTCTAAAATCAACCTCTAGCTGCTGTAGAAATTTCATGGGATTTGGATGTTCTTTGCTGTTGAGTTCCTTTTCTCGTTTCTTCGTTCTTATCGGTTTTTATCGCCTTTTCGCGTTAGGTTCCGAAGAATTTATTGAACCTGAGCACTCCCCTCTGCAGCAAGACCAATCCCAGCAAGGCAAGCAGTTTGATCATGTTAATCCCAGTATTTTAAGTATTTATGTTGTTTACAAATTCTATGTATGCATTGCTAGTTTGTGTTGAACTATTGTCGTTAGTTGACCTAGTAGATGCATTTCCTTAGGCAAATGATTATCCTCTACTACCATGAGCCTAGGCATTGCTGTGATTTAGAGTTCGTGGATGAGCTCTTGTCACTTAGTAGTTTGCGAATTAATTGCTTAGCCATGCTTAGCTTCCGGTAGAAATGGGCGGTTATCGACTTGTCGATAACCTTGATCATATAAAACTTATTATGATTTATGATTTCCACCTTGTGCCATGTCTACTTATGAAAACTAAAACTGAAAAACAAAAGGATTTAGACTTGGGCACAATGGTAAGATGGTGTGATTTTCGGGTGTGACTGGAATGGTGCCCGAGTCAATTAAGGACCGAACATCTTGTGAGTACCTGTTATCCGAGCAATTTATGCGTGCTAACCACACTAGAGGGTTTGGGACCTCTCTTGACGTAGTACTTTGGAGTGTATTGGCTTCGGGTTGCAGGGAGTCGCAGGAGGGATGGTGTTGGAAGCATTGTAGAGTCCGAAAGGCTTCCCCCCCGTAACGGGTGGTTGTCTTTCGGCTGGCAATGTAAGCGTATGGGTTTCTATCCATACGAGCGGCTCGTGGTTAATACACAATATTGGAAAATGTCTCGGAGGACTTAGCCGTGCAGCATACCTTCTAAGTGTGCTTTGTGGCTTAAAGGCGATGCAAAGTGTGGGTACATTGGTACACCCCTGCAGGGTTAAAACTATTCGAATAGCCTCGTCCTAGGTTATGGACACGCTTGGGTAAGCTTTCAAGAGTTAGACTACAACCTTTTTAATTAAAACTTGATGGGTGGTACGAATCAGGGATTCGTGCTATGTTGTGGTGGCTATTGGGATAGTCACTTCTAGGTGGTTGCTTGTATTTATCATTATTTTCGCTGTTACTTTCAACATTAAAATTGGTTTGTAAACTTGCTTTTAAATGTATTACGTTATTGCAAATAAAGTTGGCTTTGTGCAAAATGAGACATACAACCTCCACCTAAATAAGCTTGCATGTAGTTTATGAATTGGTCTGCTATTCTACACGTCACTCTTGTGAGTACCTTTGTGTACTCAGTTATCTTGCTTAAATGTAATTATTGCAGAGGAAGAAGGTGAGCTTGAGGGGCCTCACTTTTGTGAGTTGTCTTTGTGGCGACTTGCAGGCGTCTAGCTTAGCGGCCGGTCGGTTGCCTTGTGGGTTGTGTGGCTAACCTCGACTTTTGTTCTAGCCATCTTATGGCACCTTTGCTTTATTGTCTTTCTTGTATATTGTTCTATTTGGCCGGTCGGCTCTTTTGTAATAACTTTACTTTATGTATGTCGTTATTGAAATTAGTGATGTATGTTGTATGGAAATAATGTGTAATTTTGTGATGATGTGCATATGCTGCAATTCTGGGAAGCATATGTCCATCGAGGCCTAGAATGTTTAATTAGTAACGCTAGAACCATTTGGAGGTTAAGTGTTACTAGTTAAATATTCTGGGTCCTTACAAAGTTGGTATCAGAGCCATACTGACCGTAGAAACCCCTAGCTTGGTCGCCTCTAGGATATTTTGAAAACTTACTTTCAAAAGGCTTACAAAACTTAAGTAAGTTCTCTGATTTTACTCCTTACCTGTCTTAGTTTGCTCATCTCACCTTACTCTTGATCAAGTTTTGGAAAAGTTGTTCCTCTCTTCCTTTCAAAAGCTAGCTATTTATCGGTTAAGTTGGTTTTGGGAGAACCATGAGAGCTTGGAGAAAGGAAATTTGGACAGCTAGCTAGTAATTAGTATAGGAGGTAGGAAATGAGAGGTAAATTCAATTAAAACTTGTGGGAATAAAAGGGTAAGAAGTGATATAAAATTAGCTAAATGTCTATACTCTATTAGATGGTTACACCTTGATTTTGGGCTGTTTTGAGCTAGAATTTAGTTCTGAAATTTTGGGTCTTCTCAAACGATTACTCGTTCTTCCATATGGGTTAGTCGCTTCGGGGAGTTGATTTGGTGACTTATGGTCTTGTGCTCCTTGGTGGTTATTCTTGAGCCCTTTTTAATTGAGTTTGGATTTCTTTGCCTTTTGATCTCGGGCTGGTAGCTAATTTGTCTTAGTGAAACAGGATGGCAGGAGGGACACGTAGTGGTCGGAACCAGCCGGGTAGTCCCGATGAGGAGCTTCCCCCTCCTCCGACCATGGCGGAAGTCCTCATGCAGATCGAACGCAATCGTTCGGAGGACCGTAGGGTGTTGGAGGTTATCGCGAGGAACACCTCCACTCCCTCTGGTGCCTCTGGATCTGGAGGTGGTCACCAGTCTCGTGGGGGACTTGCGGGGTTCCTTCTCACGCAGCCTCCCACCTTCTCCCGGTCCGAGGATCCCTTGGACCAGACGACTGGCTGCGTCTAGTTGAGCGGAAGCTCAACGTTGCTCAGTGCCAGGAGCAGGAGCGGGCACTTTTCGCATCTCATCAGCTGGAGGGTGCGGCACTCTCATGGTGGGAGAACTTCCTCGCCATCTTCTGCGGACACGTGGTCTCGTGGGAGGAGTTCAGGTCGGCTTTCCGTCGGGCCCATGTTCCCGCCAGCCTGATGAAGCTGAAAAAGAGGGAGTTCCTTGCACTCAAACAGGGGCGCAAATCTGTGGCTGAGTACCTCCACGAGTTCAACCATCTCGCGAGGTACGCTCCTGTTGAGGTGGCCACTGATGAGGCCAAGCAGGAGAAGTTCATGGAGGGCTTGTCTGAGGAGCTGCAGGACAAGGTCTCTATTGTGGACTTCCCGACTTCCGCACCTTGGTGGACAAGGCCATCGCCGCCGAGCACAAGGCGAGCGCTGGCGAGTCCCGCAAGCGCAAGTGGGAGGCCCAGCGGTCTGCACAGGCCGGCCTTGTTCGTCCCCGAGTTGGGCCTGCACCGGTGGCCCGTTCTTTGGCTTCACCACCGCCGAGGCCTTCGACACCAGCTCCACGTCCTCCGCAGGCCGTGACTCGATCCACGTCGCCGCGATCAGCGGCAGTTGCTCACCGCAACCCCGCGGCCGACGTCACCTGCTTCTACTGCCACAACAAGGGCCACTACGCGAGTAGTTGTCCTAAGAAGACTGGAGCGTCCCCTCATCCTAATGGAGGACGCGGGCAAGGGAGTAGTCACCCACCTGACCAGAAGACCCCAGGCTTGGGGAGCGACCGAGTCAACCATATCTCGGCTGAGGAGGCACAGGAGGGGCCCGACGTGGTGTTGGGTACGCTTCTTGTCAATTTACGTCCTGCTACAGTTTTATTTGACTCTGGAGCTTCGCATTCTTTTATTTCGAGGTCGTTTGCTGTTGATAGTGGTCTCCACTGTGTTCCTTTGGGGGTTCCACTGCTTATTCGCTCTCCGGGTTCGGAAATGAGAGCTGATCAAGTGTGCCAGGACGTTCCTATCCACATCGAAGGAGTGGGATTCTTAGCGAGTCTTATCCTACTCGATTCGGAGCGCTTGGATGTGATTCTTGGCATGGATTGGTTGTCCCAACATTTGGGGCAAATCGATTGTGCAAGGAAGGTTGTCTACCTCACCAGCCCTTCAGGTGAACAGGTTGGGTTTTCACCGCAGTTGCGAGAACCCCACCTTTATGCCCTTGAAGCAAAGCCAGCATTGGAGATTCGCGATGTCCCCACTGTATGTGACTTCGCGGATGTCTTTCCTGAAGATTTGCCTGGGATGCCTCCCGTTCGAGACCTAGAGTTCGTGATAGAGTTGTTGCCCGGTACCGCCCCTATTTCAAAGAGGCCGTATCGTATGCCTCCTAATGAGTTGGAGGAGCTGAAGAAGCAACTAGGTGAGCTGCAAGAGAAGGGTTTCATTCGTCCTAACTCATCTCCTTGGGGTTGTCCAGTTATTTTTGTGAAGAAGAAGGACAAGACCTTGCGCATGTGTGTTGATTACCGTCCGCTTAATGAAGTGACGGTGAAGAACAAGTATCCTTTGCCCCGTATTGATGATCTTTTCGATCAGTTGACCGGAGCGCGTGTCTTCTCCAAGATTGACTTGAGATTGGGCTATCATCAAGTCAGGATCAGGGCCGAGGATATTCCTAAGACGGCCTTTGCTACTCGTTATGGTCTTTACGAGTACACCGTCATGTCTTTTGGTTTGACTAATGCTCCTGCTTTATTCATGAACCTTATGAACTCGGTATTCATGGAGTATTTGGATAGGTTTGTGGCGGTATTCATCGACGATATCCTTATCTACTCCAAGAATGAAGAAGAGCATGCTGAGCATCTTAAGCTTGTGTTGGGCAAGCTGCGTGAGCACCAGTTGTATACCAAATTCAGCAAGTGTGAGTTTTGGTTGAAGGAAGTGGCATTCTTAGGCTATGTTCTTTCAGCAGGGGGTGTGGCTGTGGACCCTAGCAAGGTCAGTGATGTACTATCTTGGGGTCAGCCCAAGTCGGTCACCAATGTGCGGAGTTTTCTTGGTTTGGCTGGCTACTATCGCCGCTTTATCGAGAATTTCTCCAAGATTGTGAAGCCTATGACCGAATTGCTCAAGAAAGACAAGAAGTTTGAGTGGTCTACTGCTTGTGATGTGAGTTTTCAGGAACTTAAGAAGCGGTTGACTTCAGCCCCAGTGCTTGTTCTCCCTGATATTCACAAGAGCTTTGATATCTATTGTGATGCTTCTCGTCAGGGTCTTGGTTGTGTTCTTATGCAGGCGGGCAAGGTAGTGGCCTATGCATCGAGGCAGTTGAGGCCTCATGAACTCAACTATCCTACTCACGACTTGGAGTTAGCTGCTGTGGTTCATGCACTCAAGATTTGGCGGTATTATCTGATTGGTAACCGTTGTGAGGTGTATTCTGACCACAAGAGCTTGAAGTACTTGTTCACTCAGCCAGATCTGAACCTCAGGCAAAGGAGATGGTTGGAATTGATCAAGGACTATGATATGGGTATTCAGTATCACCCGGCAAGGCCAATGTTGTTGTAGATGCGCTTAGTCGAAAGGTGTATTGCAACATGTTGATGCTCCAAGAGCAGCAGCCTACCCTTATTTCAGAATTTTAGCGCCTCAATTTGGGTTTGATCGAGCACGGTTCTCTTGCTACCTTGGTTGTGCAGCCAACCTTGGTGGACCAAATCAAGGCAGCACAGCAGTCAGATGTTGGCGTGAGTCAAATCAAGCAGAACATCAAGGATGGGATAGCCAAGTGCTTTTCAAAGGATGAGCATGGCGTTGTGTGGTTTGGGCAGCGTCTTGTGGTTCCTAAGGTCGTGGAATTGCGAGATTTGATTCTCCGCGAAGCCCATGACTCTCCTTTGTCTATCCATCCTGGGGCAACCAAGATGTATCAGGACCTTCGTCAGAGATTTTGGTGGACCCGAATGAAGCGCGAGATTGCCAGGTTCGTTGCCGAGTGCGACGTGTGCTGTCGTGTGAAGGCCGAGCATCAGCGTCTAGCAGGCCTTCTTCAGCCTTTGCCAGTGCCAGAATGGAAGTGGGATTCCGTTGGCATGGACTTCATCACCCGGTTGCCCCGTACTTCTTCTGGAAAGGATGCCATATGGGTTGTCATTGATCGGTTGACAAAGGCAGCGCATTTCCTGCCGGTGCGTACCAACCTCAGTGCCAGTCAGTTGGCGGATATCTATGTATCTCGCATTGTGTGCCTGCATGGTGTGCCCCGAACGATTGTGTCAGATCGTGGTTCTCTTTTCACCTCTCGTTTCTGGCATAAATTGCAAGAGGCTATGGGCACCCGCCTTACTTTCAGTTCAGCTTACCATCCTCAGACTGATGGCCAGACGGAGCGAGTCAACCAAGTGTTGGAAGATATGCTCCGTGCTTGTGTTCTTTCCTATGGAAAGAAGTGGGAGAAGTGCTTACCGTTTGTTGAGTTCTCATACAACAACAGCTTTCAGGCCAGTCTTGGCATGGCACCATTTGAGGCCTTGTATGGGAGGAGATGCAGAACCCCGTTGAACTGGTCAGAGACTGGTGAGCGGCAGTTTTTCGGCCCAAAGTCGATTAATGAGGCCGAAAGCCAGGTCCAGTTGATTCGCGAGCATCTGCGCACGCCCGATCCAGCGAAAGAGCTATGCGGTCGCCGTCGCCGTGAGTTGAGCTTTGAGCCCAATGACTTTGTGTACCTCAAAGTCTCACCCTTGAAGGGCCATCAGCGTTTTGGCATCAAGGGCAAGTTGGCTCCTCGCTATGTTGGGCCTTATCGCATCATCGAGAGAGTTGGGGCTGTGGCATACAGGTTGGAGCTGCCAGCTACGCTTGAGGGTGTGCATGATGTGTTCCATGTGTCACACCTGAAGAGGTGCCTCCGTGTCCCAACTGAGGAAACTCCGTTGGAGGTTCTCGATGTGCAGGAGAATTTGACCTACCGCGAGCATCCTGTTCGTATTCTTGAGGAATCTGAACGGAGAACAAGGAACCGTGTCATCAAGTTCCTTAAGGTTCAGTGGTCAAACCATTACGAAGATCGGGCAACTTGGGAGCGGGAAGATCGCGCCGTGCAGATTATCCATCCTTCTTCTCCGAGTAAACGGAATCTCGGGTCGAGATTCTTGTAAGGAGGGAGAGTTGTAACATCCCAATTTTAGGCTTGTGTTTCAAATGTAAGAAAATGAGTAGAAATTAAAACTTTTTCTTACATCTTGTATTTCTGTTTGTCTTGAATAGCTATTGTACAAGAAGTTATGGAAATACAAAGTCACAAGTCTTTTGATCCAAATCTTGAGCTTACAAAAACAATCTTGTCAAACCTCGTGATCATCTCCTGGAAATATTTTTCCTGAGTTCTTGGGATGGTATGTGACTCCTCTGAAAAATTCCACAATTTTTAGAAATTGTGTGAATCTTTGTTGGAGGAAAGTCAACCCAATTCAAAATCTGGTCAAACCTTGACCAAGACTTAGTAAATTTTGGAGGAAAATCCACAGCACCAAAACCTCTGAAAATTTTATTCAAGGTCAATCCTCAGCTAGCAAGCTCCTGTAAACATTTCATAATTTTTGGAGTTCATTTGCTACCTCAAACAATTCTCCAAATGTCACCCTTCTCAAAACTGGAAAAATCGAATGGTTTGAGTCGGACTCGCTCGAGCCCGAGCCTAACTCAACCGACACGGTTGGACCCAGTCCACTCAACCTCCTCGGGCTCGTTCCTTGTGGGCCCTTGGATCTCCATCCAGCGGTCACGACCTCCCCTGGACCTCCCCGCGCGCTCGGACCTCCTCTACTCGGGTGATCTGGGACGTCCAGGACCACCCCATGCAAATCGGGATCGTCCAGGACCTCCCCCTCAGCCCTGTTTTTCTTCCTCTAGACCTCCTCGAATTCTGGTCGTCATGATTTTCATGCACCCGCACCGTGTCGAGACCAGAGCGATTAGGGCGATGAGATGTCACCTTTTGCCTCTTGTCAACGGCTCTTTTTCCTGCCATGCATTTATTGCCAGTCAGCTTTAACCTCCAAAGTCTCCACCCTGCTCTGCCCCTACCTACCATGCGTGCTTTTGGCAGGGGCATGGACATTGTTCACAGTGAACTTGCCCATGCCATTGCCAAGCTTCGAGCTATGAATAGCACGAAACCTCCTTCTCCTTTTCCTTCTTCGTTCTTTGTTGTGCTTGAGCTCCCTCATTTGAGTTGGTCCTCAAACTCAAGCACCTAAGAATACCACCCCATACCAGCATTGTCACCTTTGGAGCTCTCTGCCGAAGCTCGAGGTTCAGTGGTCCCATCATTATTCTTGCCTTCTTTGCTATCATCTTGACCACCTCAAGCTTGCTCTAACATAGCTTGGTTCACATTGCAGAGGTGGACAAGTTTGGGAGCTGCTTTTCGGGGTCGAGGTCATCTTCTTCTTCCTCGCCGGCAAACACGTCACCGCCGGACCTCGTCGACCTTCTCCAAGCTCCTCCGACCTCCCTGGTTCCCTCTCTGCCCTCAGGTGCCCATCCCTTAGCCTTGTTGTTATTTTCTAGAGCTCGTGTAGTTTCGTAGTAAGCCTTCCTAGCCTATCTCGGCTCGCGGCGTTCAAGGCGTCGCCGCCGACGGGGTTGCCACCTTTAGCTCCGTGATGATATTGCGGTTCCATTCCAGTATTTAGTTGGCGCCGGCGTGGTCCCTGTCGCCGGCGGCAAGCCGTTAAACGAGCTCGGGATTTTTGCCGGTGCAAACTCCCGTTTTCGTCATTTTCTTAGGACAGCATTAATGCCCCATTTATTGCTAATCATTGGTGCATTGGTCATGTCTTAAACTGTGCCGTGTGTCACCGGCGTGTGGGCCTTAGGCTTAGAATTAAAATCCAGGAGCCATTAATGTCCCTTTTAGATTCTGTTATTACCAATCATGAGCATTTAGTGCTATCGGTTTAGGCTCCTGTTGTCGTTCGGCAAAACCCCGCCCAGACCTCCCCGCTCGACCTCCTTGAGAAGATCTGACCGTTAAAGACCTCTGTGGTTAATCTTAGCCGTCGGACCTCTTCTCGCACGCCCGCAAAGACCTCCCTCCTCAGGACCTCCCCCTAGTTTAATCTCAGCCGTTTAGACCACCCCCAAGTCAGATCTGTACCGTAGAGGGTTTTCTGTGTAAATTTCTAAGTCCCAAGACCTCCTAGAGCGTTCTCTGCCGTTAAAAGACCTCCTCGGATTAGCTCTTGGTCGTCGGATCCTTCTCTGTTAAAAACTAGTGCCAGGACCTCCCCTCTTGAATTGATCCTAGCCGTCTAGGACCACCCTGGTTAAATCCTAGCCGCTAGGACCACTCTTGCGCCAAAGGACCACCTCTTGGTCATTTTGCCAAAACCACCCCCTGGACCTCCACCGAGGTCCTCTTTGCAAAAGACCTCCCCTCAGTCATTTTGCAAAGACCACCCTCGGGGTCCTCTTTGTAAAGAGCCACCTCTGGCCTTTTACAAAGAAAACCCCGCTCAGGACCTCTTAGGCTCAATCCTAACCGTTCACGACCTCCCCGGAGTTAGATCTGAGCATTAGATCTCCTTTGCAAAATCCTTAGTCTCAGGACCTCCCTCCGTGGCGATCTGGACCGTTCAGGACCTCCCTAGGCCTTATCTGAGCCGTCTAGATCTCCTCCCGGTAAAACCCTGTCACTTAGGACCTCCCCGAGTAGATCTTGGCCGTCCAAGACCTCCTCGGTTGAATCTCACCGATCAGACCTCCTCGTTTGATCTTGATCGCCCGGACCTCCTCACTTGATCGTGTCCGTTAAAGACCTCCTCTGGAGATCTAGACCGTTGAAGACCTCCTCCGTGAGATCTTAGCCGTCTGGACCTCCTCCGTAGGTTTACTCTTAGGACCTCCCTAGTGCTCGGGACCGCGGATCTCGATCGGACGGTCCACGACCTCTGATAAGCGCGAGGACCTCCTTTGCGTCGCTGCATGCACCGGTCGTGGCCGTTGGATCAGATCTCAACGGTCCGCACCTCCCAATGCAGAGGAGGTCTTCCGTGCGGCTGTGCTTCGAGGTGCAGGGGCCTGCGATGCAAGATCAACGGCCCACGACCTCTCCTTTTTCCTTCAGCTCATCCGGACCTCCAGAGCTCAAATTTTCTAAGTCTTTTAATGTTTCAAATTTCAAAAGTGTTTATCTTTGTCATTTTAGCTCCTTTTGAATGATTCCATTCTTCGTAGCTCTGTTAGAGTAAGAACTTTAATCGAGAATGGATTTAGGCAATTGTTATGTAGTAGAAAATGATAGAAACTGCAAGAACTTGTTTAATATGAAATGGTTGTTTAGAAATTCATTGAAAATTTGTAAAATGCATAACTTATTCTCTGTAACTCCAAACTGAGCAAACTAAGTTTTGTTAAAACCCACTAAGACTGTACTGTAATATAGAATAGGTCTTAATATGATCATTGCCACTGAAATTAATGATTCACTAGTTTTAGAACTTAGAAAAATAATAACTAATTCATTTCAACTCCAAATTGTGCAAACTCAGTTTTGCTGTTGTTAGGATAACCATATCTACCTACCATAAAAATTTCAAGTTCCAGATCATTCTAGAAATTTTTGCCATGAACAGTAACCGAAATTAATTTAATTAGGATTTTGCAGGCTGAGTGAAATTGTTTAGGGCATAACTTTTTCATGCTAAGTCCAAATGAAATGATTCTTATTTCTAAAATTGTCTAAAATCAACCTCTAGCTGCTGTAGAAATTTCATGGCATTTGGATGTTCTTTGCTGTTGAGTTCCTTTTGGTGTTCTTCGTTCTTATCGGTTTTTATCGCCTTTTCACGTTAGGTTCCGAAGAATTTATTGAACCTGAGCACTCCCCTCTGTAGCAAGACCAATCCCAGCAAGGCAAGCAGTTTGATCATGTTAATCCCAGTATTTTAAGTATTTATGTTGTTTACAAATTCTATGTATGCATTGCTAGTTTGTGTTAAACTATTGTCGTTAGTTGACCTAGTAGATGCATTTCCTTAGGCAAATGATTATCCTCTACTACCATGAGCCTAGGCATTGCTGTGATTTAGAGTTCGTGGATGAGCTCTTGTCACTTAGTAGTTTGCGAATTAATTGCTTAGCCATGCTTAGCTTCCGGTAGAAATGGGCGGTTATCGACTTGTCGATAACCTTGATCATATAAAACTTATTATGATTTATGATTTCCACCTTGTGCCATGTCTACTTATGAACACTAAAACTGAAAAACAAAAGGATTTAGACTTGGGCACAATGGTAAGATGGTGTGATTTTCGGGTGTGACTGGAATGGTGCCCGAGTCAATTAAGGACCGAACATCTTGTGAGTACCTGTTATCCGAGCAATTTGTGCGTGCTAACCACACTAGAGGGTATGGGACCTCTCTTGACGTAGTACTTTGGAGTGTATTGGCTTCGGGTCGCTGGGAGTCGCAGGAGGGATGGTGTTGGGAGCATTGTAGAGTCCGTTAGGCTTTCCCCCCGTAACAGGTGGTTGTCTTTCGGCTGGCAATGTAAGCGTATGGGTTTCTATCCATACGAGCGGCTCGTGGTTAATACACAATATTGGAAAATGTCTCGTAGGACTTAGTCGTGCCGGCATACCTTCGGAAGTGTGCTTTGTGGCTTAAAGGCGGTCTGAAGTGTGGGTACATTGGTACACCCCTGCAGGGTTAAAACTATTCGAATCGCCTCGTCCTAGGTTATGGACACGCTTGGGTAAGCTTTCAAGAGTTAGACTACAACCTTTTTAATTAAAACTTGATGGGTGGTACGAATCAGGGATTCGTGCTATGTTGTGGTGGCTATTGGGATAGTCACTTCTAGGTGGTTGCTTGTATTTATCATTATTTTATTGTTACTTTCAACATTAAAATTGGTTTGTAAACTTGCTTTTAAGTGTATTACGTTATTGCAAATAAAGTTGGCTTTGTGCAAAATGAGACATACAACCTCCACCTAAATAAGCTTGCATGTAGTTTATGAATAGGTCTGCTATTCCACACGTCGCTCTTGCAGTACCTTTGTGTACTCGGTTATCTTGCTTAAATGTAATTGTTGCGAGAGGAAGAAGGTGAGCTTGAGGGCCTCACTTTTGTGAGTTGTCTTTGTGGCGACTTGTGAGGCATCTAGCTTGGCGGCCCGGTCGGTTGCCTAGTGGGTTGTGTGGCTAACCGGTCGACTTTTGTTCTAGCCATCTTATGGCACCTTTTGCTTCATTGTCTTTCTTGTATATTGTTCTATTTGGCGGTCGGCTCTTTTGTAATAACTTTACTTTATGTATGTCGTTATTGAACTTAGTGATGTATGTTGTATGGAAATGATGTGTAATTTTGTGATGATGTGCATATGCTGCAATTCTGGAAAGCATATGTCCATCGAGGCTTAGAATGTTTAATTAGTAACGCTAGAACCATTTGGAGGTTAAGTGTTACTAGTTAAATATTCCGGGTCCTAACAGTGCATGAGATAAATCAGGACGAGAACAAATCATGGCATACATAAGGGAACCAACTGCGCTGGAATATGGAATTCTAGACATGTACTCAATATCATAATCTGACTTCGGACATAAAGCTGAAGATAATCTGAAATGCGTAGCTAATGGAGTACTCACTGGTTTTGTATCATGCATATTAAAACGACGAAGAACCTTCTCAATATAACCTTTTTTACTAAGGTATAACTTGCCAAATTTCCTCTCTCTAATAATCTCCATGCTGAGAATTTTCTTTGCTGCACCTAGATCCTTCATCTCAAATTCATTACTCAATTGTGCTTTCGGTTTACTATTTACGCTTATCTTTCGCAGCAATCAACATATCATCAACATAGAGAAGCAAATAAATGGCTGAACCATTAACAGTCTTTAAATAGACACAGCTATCATAATCAGACCGCTTGAAATTATTAGAGAGCATAAAGGAGTCAAATCTCTTGTACCATTGCCTGGGTGATTGCTTCAAACCATAAAGAGATTTCTTTAATCTACAAAGAAGGTGTTCTTTTCCAGGAATAACAAAACCCTCAGGTTGGTCCATATAAATGTCTTCTTCCAACTCCCCATGTAAGAATGCAATTTTAAAATCTGGAATTTGACTATATCCTTTAGCAACCAACCTTGCTTTATACCTTGCTGGTTCAGTAGAAGAAATACCTTCCTTCCTTTTGTAAATCCACTTGCAACGAACAGGCTTCTTCTCCTTTGGCAATTTCACTAATTCCCAAGTGCCATTCTTTTCAAGTGACTCCATCTCATCATGCATAGCAGTTATCCACTTATTAGAATCTGTGGAGCTAATAGCTTCAGAGTATGATGAAGGTTCTGTATTACCTTCAATTTCTTCTGCTACACTCAAAGCATAAGCAACAATGTTAGCTTGTTCAATCAACCTCCTGGGTGAATTAATCTCCCTCCTAGGCCTATCAACTGTAATAGACCGTTGTGGTGACTGCTCAACAATGGGAGTATTCTCAACAATAGGTGCATCATGAACAACGGTATTTTCCTTATCTGATGTGCTACCTGAACCAATAGAGTGCTCCACCTGAACACTCGAATTCTACTTACTCTCAACAGGAACGTTAGTAGGCAGTTTATCAGGAAACATAGCAGATTCATTAAAGACAACATTTCTGCTAATCACAACCTTCCTTGTTTCAGGATTCAACAACTTATATCCTTTAACACCAGATTTATAACCAAGAAAGATGCAGTTAATAGCTCTAGGCTCCAATTTTCCATTATCAACATGAGCATAAGTAGTACAACCAAAAACTCTCAATTTTGAGTAATTTACTGGGGAACCAGACCATACCTCAATTGGAGTCTTCTTTTTCAATTGCAATATTGGGTGACCGATTAATAAGAAAGCAAGCAGTGGAAGCGGCTTCAGCCCAAAAACGCCTATGCAAACCTGCATTAGACAACATGCAACGGCTTTGGAAATGATGGTTCTGTTCATACGCTCAGCTACACCGTTTTGTTGAAGAGTACCAGGAACGGTGTAATGCCTAACAATGCCTTCAGTCTTGCAATATGATTCAAATTCATCTGAACAGAATTTCATCCCATTATCAGTGCGAAGTTTCTTTACCTTCTTTTCAGTTTGCCTTTCAATCATAGTCTTCCACTCTTTAAATGCTGAAAATGCTTCTGACTTATGCTTCAAGAAATAAGGCCACACTCTTCTAGAGTAATCATCAATAATTGTTAACATATAACGAGCACCTCCTAGAGATGTCTTGCGAGATGGCCCCCATAAATCAAAATGCACATAATCCAAAATACCTTCTGTAGTATGAACTGAGGTATTAAATCTCACCCTCTTGTGTTTGCCAAACATGCAATGCTCACAAAATTTCAGCTTGCTGATGCTATGTCCATCAAGAAGTCCTCTCTTACTCAATTCGCTAAACTAAGTTCACTCATATGCCCAAGACGATATGCCCAAGATTAGTAGCATCGAATCAGATAATGAACTTGAAATTACAGCAACATTACCTGATATTGTAGTACGTCGCAGATGGTACAAATTGGCAGTTTTAATATCAGCTTTTATCACAATAAGAGAGTCTTTTGATACCTTTAAAACTCCACCTTCACCAGAATACTTGTACCCTTTAGTATCAAGAGTACTCAAAGAGATGAGGTTTCTTTTCAAATCTGGAATGTGCCTCACATCCACAAAGTTCTAACAATACCATCAAACATCTTGATCTGAATTGAACCAATTCTGAACCTTACAAGATGAGTTATCACCCATCAACACAGTATCACCTTCAACAGGTTCATAGGTGGCAAACCATCCTTATTATGACACATATGAAAGGTACAGGCAGAATCAAGAATCCATTCATCATTGGTCTTAGCACATCCAGCAAACGGCAACAAGGATTTCTCCATTTGGACTATCATCAGCAGCAAGAGAGGCTTTACCTTCATCATCTGGTTTACCTTTTGGCTTATAATGGTCGGTTCTCTTTTCTTTATTTTGGAGCTTCCAGCATTCAGAGATGTCGTGCCCACTTTTCTTGCAATATTTGAACGACTTGTATTTGCCTCTAGATTTGTGAGGACACCCGGATATTGGAAATGTACTTAATTAAATTCATACAGTAACACAATTATTAATTAAGGAACAGTACTGCCCCTTTATTAATGATCATGCTAGAAGTATAAATTTAACAAGTAACAATCCAATAATCAGGATTCCCGGATATATATATCTCACAATGGTTCCCAGGATCAACGACCATTGCATATATATCCTTCAACAACATTGCATCACACACATAAAAGTCATTCATTTACATAATTAAACATAAGTTTACAACTTGCGGTCCAGTATTACAATATTAAGTGACTTGGTCACTTTAAAAGTCTAACAGCGGAAGCAAAAACAAAATATTAAAATCCACCAATGGCCTCATCCACCCGCAGGCGATTGCGTGGAGGAAAGAAGTAGCTTTACTCGTTAGCGTCACCCTCATCGGCGCTAACGGGTACTTCATAAAGAAAACCATCCTCACTTGCAACAATAGGTGATAGCACCTTGAGTACGGAAGGTACTCAGCAAGTCTTACACAAACTAATAAAAGAAAGTGTTTATTAGAGCATATTCAAAGGAGTAGAATTTATACATGCATAAGGTTGCAACAGTAAGGTACAATGGTTAAATTTTGCATAAAGCAATACATCTTAACCTACAAATGCTAAATTTTGATAAAGCAGTTTAATAAATCAAAGTTGGATTAGAACAGTAAGTAAATAACATAATTGTGAACAGTACAGTGCATGAATCCCTCATGCAAAATAAATAAATAAAAAAAACCAAAACCAGTTGTGTAAATCAAAATTTCTATACAGGTGACATCAATTCAAGTTATCGTCCATGACCGTGGACACGGCTATTCGAACAGTTTATACCCTGCAGGGGTGTACATCTTTACCCACACGACTTAGCTAGCCCGTTGCCTTCGGATGCCTCCGAATGATGACATACTGCCTTTGGTATGCCAACCGGGGAAACTAAGATTTGGTATTTTTCAACAAGCTAAGTGTGGGCGCCCCAGGTTATTGGAAATGTACTTAATTAAATTCATACTATAGCACGATTATTAATGAAGGAACAGTACCGTCCCTTAATTAAAGGTCATGCTATAGATATAAATTTAACAAGTATCAATTCCAATAAATGGATCCCTATATATATATATATATATATATATATATATATATATATATATATATATATCTCACAATGGTTCCTGTGATCAACGACCATTGCATATATATATCCTTAAACAACATTGCATCATACACATACAAGTCATACATTTGCATAATTAAACATAAGTTTACATCATTCGGTTAATACTACAATATTAAGTGACTTGGTCACTTCAAAAGTTTGACAATGAAGCAAAACAAAATATTAAAGTCCACTAATGGCCTCATCCACCCATGAGCAATTGCGTGGAGGAAAGAAGTAGCTTTACTCGTTAGCGTCGCTCGATCGGCGCTAACGGTACTTCATAAAGAAAACCGTCCTCACCGCAACAATAGGTGATAGCACCTTGAGTACGGAAGGTACTCAAAGAAGTCTTACACAAACTAATAGAAGAAAGTGTTTATTAGAACCTAATCAAAGGAATAGAATTTTTACATGCATAAGGTTACAACAGGAAGGTAAAATGGTTAAGTTTTGCATAAAGCAGGACATCTTAACCTACAAAGACTAAATTTTGATAAAGCAGCTTAATAAATCAAATTTGGACCGAATGTAAGTAAATGGCATAATTGTGAATAAGATGCGATTGCATGAATCCTCATGCACACCAAAACCGAAACCAGATTTTGAAAATCAAAACTTCTATCAGTGACATCAATTCAAGTTATCGTCCATGACCGTGGACACGGCTATTCGAACAGTTTATACCCTGCAGGGGTGTACATCTTTACCCACATGACTTAGCTAGCCCGTTGCTTTCGGATGCCTCCGAATGATGCCATACTTCCTTTGGTATGCCGACTGGGGAAACTAAGATTTGGTATTTTTCAACAAGCTAACACTATTGAGTTGGACCCCCATGTGTGAACTGATCCCGCTTAAACAACGACTGATAACATCTGCTTAACCGGGGCACACATATTGCGTCAGTAATGCCGATCCAAACAATTAAATGCGAACTGGGCTCACTACCCATATTAGGATTTAATCGGCACCATTAAGGTATCGTATATGCTACGGAGCACATATACGCCCTCACCCTTCTAAGAACATCTGATACTGACATACAAGCTCACATGGCATACAACGCAGTCATCAGACCAAAGCATCTATGCCATACAAGGTCAATACACATATTCTTACTCTCCTGTTTCCAACCCAATAGTCTTAACATTTTACTTAACCAAACAGCGCCCATACACTGCATTTGGAAGTACGTGGGGGACTTGAATTGAATAATCAGAGTTCGGTCCTTAATTAACCCGGACAAGTCCACCACAAAACCCAATCTCGTGCACAAAAGCACCATCACTAGCTTCCTCTTGTCCAGATCAATTTAAATATGAAACTCATGTTTGATTTAAAGAAACTGGACAAAGAGTTCAAAATAACAAAAGTTCATTGGTGATTCCCATGTTTGACAAGATATGCTTGTCAAACTCTAAAATCTCTAGACTGCATGTCTAAGCCAAAACTGAAAATATATGTTATAATATACAGTACTATGCTAAGGTTGAGTGTATGGTGACAATTGAGGTAATCCTTCATGTTAGGTCATAACTAACTACTAACAGGTCACACTTTGTATTTTCAGAAACATAGCATGCACAGTTGTCACTGGATTTAGAAAATCTAATGTATAAAATTTGGGATCAATATGGTGCGGAGAGGAAGCTTGCCTTGATAATAGTATACTTCTGTTGCAGGTTCAGGTTGCTCAGAGACAAATTCAAAAACTTCAGATGAACCAGATTCTATAAGAAGCAATAAGATCCAATAAATGCCAAGATTGACAATAAGCACAAAATGGAAGAAATATGCATGATCAATCTAGAAATGCATGATTGACAATATGCTTAAGCCATAACTACCCATAATAGTGATAATAACCCATAATATAGCTTACTGTTTTCAAATGGTAAAACTAGGGTTTAGTGCAAAGTTGCAATTTTCAGATTTTGAAATGAACTGGAAACAGGACAGATTGCAGTTTTCGGAAAAAGGGAAAATAGAACATGCAAAAGTTCATAAATGAAACTTAGCATGATCTTTTAGGGTAATTAATATCCCAAACTAACCTTAATCTAACCCTAATCGGTTAGATTACCAAAAGCTGAAAGAAACTTGCATTGTCGGTTGAGCCGACAAAAAGGAACAGAGGCAGATTTCTGTTATCAATCTAAATAGATGACAACAAGGATTAAAAGAATAACTTGTTATGCTACTAGGGTTTAGTTTAAACCTAACTAGGATAACAAGTCAACAAAAGAAACCTTAGGTCTTGAAAAATATATGGAAAACAGAAAAGTTATAATAACAACTTTTCAGTTTGAAGCAAGTTGAAACTACTGATGCTCAAAAGAATGATTCCCAGAAGCTTCTAAGATCCTTAAGATGCTCAAGATATCGAAAACTAGGGTTTTAGCTTACCAGTAAAGGAAAGACACCAAAGATTGAGAAAGTTGATTCTGCTCAACAGAGAGATAGCCTTCGGTTTTAACCTACAAAGGATGTCAAAACCTTAGTGCAAGGTAAAACCAGTTCTTGGGATGGATAAGCAAAGAACAGGAGCAAGAAACTCCACTGGACAACAATGGAGGATGAGAAGCTCCTTCGGTCAACACTGGCAACAGCAAAAGCTAGGGCTTATATATGGATGTTGAGCTACAGGGCAAGAGGGAAAGATCTAGAGTTGATGAGGTGTCTACTTAGCTAAATATCCAAAAAAAATTGTGGCATAATCTTTGGATAATCCTCTCCTCTGCTCTCGAGAAATGGTGTGCAGAGAGATAAGGAAGAAGGGAGGCAAAATATGACATGTGGGTCCCTTTGTCATCCTCAGCCGCGCGCGTCTTCAAAAGCTCAAAAGAATATCAGCCGTCCGATTGGAAATGGGCGGCTGTGATAAATAGAGAGGTTAAAAGGTTTTAATCGGCATCGGTTAATATGGACCGTGCGATCTAGAACGGTCGATCAAGATTAAAATAGAGCCCAAAAGGAATCTCGGGATCTACTTTCAAATCTGGACGTTGGATTGGAATCCAACGGTCAATTAAAAGGAATACACGTCACTCGATTAGATGAGATGACGCGGCACCGTTAGATTGGATTTCCACGGTCGAGATGGGAAAATGAACCGGATGGTCCGATTGCATACACTCATATGGGCCTTACGATTGAAATCCAACGATCCACCGAATTTGGGCTTTAAAGGCCCACGGTCGAAAAGGAGCGCCATAGGATTTAAATCCAAAGTCCTAGATAAAAGCGCGCCTTTGATTTCAAAGCGAAACGAGTGACGCGGTTAGATCAAGAATGGACGGCTAAGATCGTGAGGGGATCCGGAGTCGTCCGAATGCATACACCAATCTGGACCACTCGATGAAGATCTAACGGCCCAGAGGAATGCGGGCCTTATTAGCACGCGGTAAAAAGGAAAGCCGTAGGATTTGAATCTGACGGCTCAGATAAAAGCGCGCCTTTAAGTTTAAAACGAAAAGGGAGGCGCTGTTGGATCAGATATGAACGGCGGAGATCGAGACAGGCTCCGGAGTTGTCCGATTGCATACACTGACCTCGATCGTTAGATTAAGATCCAACGGCGGAGATCAAAGCGCACACGTGGACAGCTCGCGTGACGTTGCGGCCTTGCCCGTTGGATTGAAGATCAACGGCTCACAGCACGTAGGAGGTTTGAGCTCACGCTCGAACGTGACTGTAACATCCCAATTTTGGGCTTGTGTTTCAAATGTAAGAAAATGAGTAGAAATTAAAACTTTTTCTTACATCATGTATTTCCTTTGTGTACTGAACAAGTATTGTACAAAAGGTTATGGAAATGCAAGTCACAAGTCTTTTGATCCAATCTTGTTCCTTCAAAAACATTCTTGTCAAATGTTTTGATCATCCTCTGGAAATATTTTTCCTAAGTTCTTGGGATGGTATGTGACCCCTCTGAAAAATTTCACAATTTTTAGAAATTGTTTGAATATTTTAGAGGGCAGTCAAACCTGTTTGACTCTCAGTCAAACCTAAAACCAGTACCTTGTAGAATTTTTGGAGAAAAATACGATGCATAAAAACCTCTGAAAATTTTTCACAAGGTCAATGTCTCGGTCAGCAAGCTCCTGTAAAAATTTCAGAATTTTTGGAGTTATTTTGCTACCCCAAATAAATCCTCAAATGTCTCAGCATATTTAAAAACCTAAAACCAGTTTCACTGTTCCTTGGGTTCGAGTCGGGCTCGAGTCCGAGCCACTTGACTTGGTTGAACCACCTAATCGCACCGAGTCGCGTTTTAAAGCGCGCGTCGCGATATCGACCGTTGATTCAAATCGCTCGCCCGCGTTCGTGTGAGCATTCGGACCCTCCGGTTGCGTTAATCAATTGGGACCGTTGGATCTCAATCCAACCGTCCAGATTCTTGAGAGCAATCGGACTGTCCGGCGAACTCGTTTAATCGTGACCGTCCATTTTCAATCCAACGCCACCGTTCTCTTTTCGTTCTTCTTCCTCCTCTCGCTTCTTGAGCGCGCGGCGCGATGGCGAAAAGAGAGATTGAGTGGGTGGCTTTGATGTGTCACCTCAAATTTGCTTTCGCAACGTCTCTCGCAAGGCATTTAATGCGCAATGCTTTCTCCTCCATGGTCACCGTGCTCACTTGCTCCCATCATTTCTTGGTCCATGACCGCGCCATGAACCGAGCTCACCATGGGCTCATGTTCGCGCTTGTAACCCTAACCCTTTCCCTTTATATTGCCCCTTAGCTCCTCCTCGTGTTCCTTTGCACCACACTTTGCTCTTCTTAGTGTTTGAGCGGCTAAACCACCTCACACCCTCAAAGCACCATTGTTGGCCGTAGAGCTCCAATGGCGGCCTTGGTGTCCAGTGGTTCATCTTCAACTTTTCTTGCACCCTCTTGAACTCCTCAACCTCCTTTGTATTTCCCTAACTTGATTTTGGGTTGCATTCACAGAATCACTCAATTTTAAGTTTGGAGATTTTCTGTTGGTTTCACCCCTTTCTTCTCCACTCAGGTAAGTGGTTCTTTTGCAATTAATTGCTTTTGGAGCCTCTTTGAGCTATAATGAAGCTGTGGTGATGATTTGGTTCCACTCATTTTGCTCGAACCTCATCTTCCACTTCATCTTCTTCGCTCGGTGGACTTCATCGTGTTCAAGTCTTCCCGGCCATCTTTGAAGCTCCTCTCGGTTAAGGTAGCTTCTATGTAGTCCCTAGAAGTCGTGGCACTCGCTTCCTTGGACCGCAAAGCACGACATCTTGCTATTTTCGTGTTTTGCCGTGTCGGCTTCTTTCTTGTTTTTCCGGCTCGCCGGCGTTCCAGACCTCCACCGCCGGCGAGGTCATCGCTGTTGGGACCGCAACACTATTGCGAACCCATTTTGGTAGTTTGTGGGCGCCGCCGCGACCGGAGTCGCCGGCGACAAGCCGTGGTAGCCACTCGGGACTTTGCCGGCCGTAGCTCCCGTTGTCGTCAAATAATTAGGACACAGTTAATACCCAATCATTAGAAGTATTAATGGTGTCTTAATCTGGTCTAATGTCTCACTGACTTGTGGGCCCTCTATCCCTAAATCGCCTCTGTTCAAAATCTTTAGGACACATTAATTTCTAATCATCACTAATCATTGGTCATTAGTAATTAATTAGCTGTCCTAAAAACCTCCCTTAAGTCACTGACAGGTGGGACCACGCGCCGCGCACGCAGTTAAACCTCGCATGTGTGACTCTCAGTCACTGACATGCGGCCCCACGTGTCAGCACTCCTGGTTGCATTTCGATCTTGGACCGCCGTCCATTTTGCGATCTGCGGCCCAGATCTTGTATGCATTCGGACCATCCGGCTCCCCTCATCATTCTTGGCTGTCCATCGCTTGATCTGCGGTCCTGATCATGCGTGCAATCGGACCTTCCGACGGGAAGTGCTCTCCGTGCCGTTCATCTTGATATCTACGGCTGTGGGCGGCCAAAGCAACCGCACCGTCCGGTTGCATCCTTCCCCGTGAGCCGTTGGATCTTGATCCAACGGTGGGCTCCTGTTTTGAATCGAGCGCGTGCGCTGTTCTCCGTGCGTGTGGCTCGTTGGATTTTGCATCAACGGCCCACGAGCGTCCACGTCGTTTATTTTCGGTTGGGTTGGTTTTTATTTCTGTAAGTATTTATTTATCAACTGAAAATTGTATCAAAACTTTAGAAATTCATAACTAATTCAAGATAAATCCTTTTTACATAAAACCAACTGCAATAAATTTGTATTTCACTAAAGTTTAATATAAAAATGCTTTTAGCTATGCTTCTGTAGTAGAAAATTCTGTAATCTTTTATAGCTTGTTTTCTGCTATTTTTATATATTCCAGAATTGTATTAAAACTTGGAAAATGCATATCTTTTTCTATATATCTGCGAATGGAATGATTTTAACTTTGATAAATTTGTTATTAACTAAACTTTAATCTAAAAATGGTGGTAGGCCTAAATCACACTAAAAAATATGTTAGTAGATTTAACCTTATTAGTAGCACTTAAAAATTCATTTAATGATGTAATAGACACCAGTAATTCCCTGTGAATCCTAAAAATAGAAATTTGATGTTAGGAAATCCCTCTATTATCATACTATAATGTGAAATAGGTTTTGCACATGTTTTTATTTCTGGAGAGTGCATTATGCTAGTTTTGCATCTTAGGAAAATCATAACTAAATCATTTTAACTCCAAATGACCTAAAATTTTAAATGGGTTACCTCTATACCAGTAGGTAGCTACCATAAAATTTCAGCTTCAAAATCTTTCTAGAAAATATTTTTGCTCTGAGTGCTAATTATGGTAGAAAATGAGTTCTTAGGTAATATCTTTGCACCACAAATCCAAATTAGGTTTTTCCAGTTTCTATGTCTTGGTATATTCGTATTTCACCTTGTGTATAAGT
Source organism: Ampelocalamus luodianensis (assembly GCA_036346255.1). Classification (NCBI taxonomy): domain Eukaryota; kingdom Viridiplantae; phylum Streptophyta; class Magnoliopsida; order Poales; family Poaceae; genus Ampelocalamus; species Ampelocalamus luodianensis. The sequence continues at coordinate 56,065,095 of CM070620.1, forward strand.
TTCGTCGCATTTGGATAATTTTTGCTTGCTCTTTTGTTAAGTGTTGCTAGTCTTATTGGTTGTTCTTGGTTCTTTTTGCCTTTCGCTTAGGGTTCGACATTTGCGGTAATCCCGAGAGCGACCCTCCACAACAGTTTGAGCAACAGCAAGAAGGCAAGCAGTTTGATCATGTTAATCCCAGTATTTTAAGTATTTATGTTGATTACAAATTCTATGTATGCATTGCTACTTTGTTTTAAATAGTTGGCCTAGTAGATGCATTTCCTTAGCAAATGATTATCCTCTACTACCATGAGCCTAGGTTACTTGCTGTGATTTAGAGTTCGTGGATGGGCTCTTGTCACTTAGTAGTTGCGAATCAATTGCTTAGCCATGCTTAGTTTCGGTAGAAATGGGCGGTTATCGACTTGTCGATAACCTTGATCACTTAAAACTTATTATGATTATGATTTCCGCCTTGTGCCATGTCTACTTATGAAAACTAAAACTGAAAACAAAATGATTTAGACTTGGGCACAATGGTATGATGGTGTGATTTTTGGGTGTGACTGGAATGGTGCCCGAGTCAACAAGGACCGAACATCTTGTTACACTAAACCAAGCATTTTAGCGTGCTAACCACATTAGAGGGTATGGGACCTCTCTTGACTTAGTACTTTGGCGTGTATTGGCTCCAGTCGCAGGAGTCGCAGGAGGGATGGTGTTGGGAGCATTGTAGTGTCGAAAGACTTCACCGTGATGGGATTTGTTGTCTTTCGACTTGCAATGTAAGCATATGGGTTTCTATCCATATGAGCGGCTCGTAATTAATACACAAGATTGGAAAGGTCTCGTAGGACTTAGCCGTGCCGGCATACCTTCGGTAGTGTGCTTGTGGCTTGAAGGCGGTCTGAAGTGTGGGTACATTGGTACACCCCTGCAGGGTTAAAACTATTCGAATAGCCTCGTCCTAGGTTATGGACACGCTTGGCAAGGTCTTTCAAGAGTTAGACTACAACCTTTTAAATTAAAACTTGATGGGTGGTACGAATCGGGGATTCGTGCTATGTTGTGGTGGCTATTGGGATAGTCACTTCCAGGTGGTTACTTGTATGTATCTTTACTTCTTCATTACTTTGATAACAAAGCAGTTTGCAAACTTGCTTTTAAAATGTATTACATTATTGCAAATAAAGTTGGCTTTGTGCAAAATAAGACATACAACCTCCACCTAAATAAGCTTGCATGTAGTTTATGAATAGGTCGCTATTCCACACGTCGATCTTGCGGGTACAAAGACAATCTTTGTACTCGGATGTTATGCTTAATTGTTCATTGCGAGAGGAAGAAGGTGAGCCCGAGGGGCCTCACTTTTGTGAGCTGTGTTGTGGTAGCTTGCGGGGCGACTAGCTTGGCGGCCCGGTCGGTTGCCTTGTGGGTGTATGGCTAACCGGTCGACTTTTGTTCTAGCCATCTTATGGCATCTTTTGCTTCCGCTGTCATTCTTGTATGTTGTTCTATTTGGCCGGTCGGCTCTCTTTTGTAATAACTTTACTTTATGCATGTTGTTGTTGAACTTAGTGCTGCTTGTTGTATGGAAATGATGTGTAATTTTGTGATGATGTGCATATGTTGCAATTCTGGGAAACATATGTCCATCGAGGCTTAGAATGTTTAATTAGTAATGCTAGAACCAATTGGAGGTTAAGTGTTACTAGTTAAATATTCCGGGTCCTCACAAAGTTGGTATCAGAGCCATACTGACCGTAGAAACCCCTAGCTTGGTCGTCCCTAGTATATTTTGAAAACTTACTTTCCAAATATCAGTGCTTTCCTGAAAATCTTAAGTAAGTTCTCAGATTTTTCTTCTCATCTATCCTAGTTTGCTCATCTCACCTCATTCTAAACTGAATTTGAAAGCTGAGTTTTCCTCTCATCTTCTTTCAAAAGATAGTTGTTTATCGAGTAGATTGGTTTTGGGGACATCATGAGAGTTATAAAATAAAAAGTATGGCTGTCTTGAGAAGATTAGGAGCTGCTGGGAGCTACAAATTTCGGCTATAAGTTGAATGGAGAAATCTGGACAGCAAGCAAGACAATTTCTGGACAGCTAGCATTTAGGTAGTAAAAGTGCTGGAATGAGAGGTTAATTCCACTAAAAACTTGTAGGGTTAACAGGGTAAGAAGTGATATGAGTTAGCTTAGTGTCTAACCCTCCTGTAGTATGATTTTCACCTGTTCCTAGCTGTCTCGAGCGAGAAGTTAGTGCTCTGAAATTTGTCTTCTGAAAAATTGATTACTCGTTTTTCCATACGAGTTAGTCATAACAGAAGATGGTTGTTATCTTTATGACCTTGCTGCAATTTTATGTTGATACTTGAGCTTTTAAAGATTGTTTTGTTAAGTGGTTAGTAGTTTTCTTTGTCTCTGTTCGGAGTTGTGTTTTAACCTATTTTTGTGGAACAGGATGACAAGAACCACCATAACAATCGGCGTGGTGGTTCGATGAGGAGCTTCCCCTCCTCCGACCATGGCCGAGGTTACGCTCGATCGGCGGAATCGCATGGACCGGACCGGATCTTGGAGGTCATTGCGAGGAACACCTCCGCTCCATTGCTACCTCGGATCTCGAGGTGGTCACCGGGCTCGTGGGGACTTGCGCGGTTCCTCGTGCTCGACCTCCTACCTTCTCCCGGCTCGAGGACCCCTTGGGCGCAGCGGCTGGCGCGTCGGTTGAGCGGAAGCTCAACGTTGCTCGATGCCGGGAGCGAGAGCGGGCACTTCGCATCCCATCGGTGGAGGGTGCGGCACTCTCATGGTGGGAGAACTTCCTCGCCATGCGACTGCGGACACGTGGTCTCGTGGGAGGTTCGGTCAGCTTTGGCGGGCCCATGTCCCCGCCGATGATGGTCAAGAAGAAGGAGTTCCTTGCGCTCAAACAAGGCGCAAAGCGTGACTGGTACCTCCACGAGTTCAACCATCTCGCGAGTGCGCTCTGCCGAGGTGGCCACCGATGAGGCCAGCGGGAGAAGTTCATGGAGGGCTTATCGAGGAGCTTGGGACAAGCTCTCTGTGCGGACTTCCCGACTTCCGGACCTTGGTGGACAAGGCCATCGTCGCCGAGCATAAGGCGAGAGCGGCGGCGAGTCCCGCAGCGCAAGTGGGAGGCCCGGTGCCGCGCAGCCAGCCTCGTTCGTCCGTGTCGGACCTGCACGGTGGCCCGTTCTTTGGCTTCACCACCGCCGAGGCCTACGCACCACTCCACGTCCTCCGCGAGCCGTGACTTCGATCCACGTGCGCTGTGACCAGCGCAGGTGTTCCCGCAACCCGCGGCCGGCGTCACCGCTTCTCTTCGCCACAACAAGGGCCACTACGCGAGTAGTTGTCCTAAGAAGATCTGAGCGGCCCTCGTCCTAATGGAGGGCGCGGGCGAGGAGTGGTCACCACCGACCGTAAAACCCGAGGCTTGGGAAGCGGCGAGTCAATCACATCTCGGTGAGGAGGCCTGAGGCACCGACGTGGTGTTGGGTACGCTCCTTGTAAATTTGCGTCCTGCTACAGTTTTATTTGACTCGGGAGCTTCGCATTCTTTTATTTCGAGGCCTTTTGCTGTTGATTGTGGACTTCACTGGTGTTCCTTTGGGGATTCCACTGCTGATTCGCTCTCGGGTTCGGAAATGAGAGCTGACCAAGTATGCCGGGATGTTCCTATCCACATCGAAGGAGTGGGATTCTTGGCGAATCTTATCCTACTCGACTCGGCGCGCTTGGATGTGATTCTTGGCATGGATTGGTTGTCCCAACACTTGGGGCAAATCGATTGTGCCAGGAAGATTGTCTACCTCACGATCCTTCAGTGAACAGTTGGGTTTCGCCACGATTCACGAGAGCCCCATCTTTATGTCCTTGAAGCAAAGCCAGTATTGGAGATTCACGACGTCCCCACTGTGTGCGACTTCGCGGATGTCTTTCCTGAAGACTTGCCCGGGATGCCTCCTGTTCGAGATCTGGAGTTTGTGATCGAGTTGCTGCCCGGTACCGCCCCTATTTCTAAGAGGCCGTATCGCATGCCTCCTAATGAGTTGGAGGAGCTGAAGAAGCAACTGGGTTAGCTGCAAGAGAAAGGTTTTATCCGTCCTAGCTCATCTCCTTGGGGTTGTCCAGTTATCTTTGTGAAGAAGAAGGACAAGACCTTGCGCATGTGCGTTGATTACCGTCCGCTTAATGAGGTGACGGTAAAGAACAAGTATCCTTTGCCCCGTATTGATGATCTTTTCGATCAATTGACCGGAGCACGAGTCTTCTCCAAGATTGACTTAAGGCTGGGCTATCATCAAGTCAGGATCAGGGCCGGGGATATTCCTAAGACGGCCTTTGCTACTCGTTATGGTCTTTACGAGTACACCGTCATGTCCTTTGGTTTGACTAATGCTCCTGCTTTATTCATGAATCTTATGAACTCGGTATTCATGGAGTATTTGGATAGGTTTGTGGTGGTATTCATCGATGATATCCTTATCTACTCCAAGAGTGAAGAAGAGCATCTTTGAGCATCTTAAGCTTGTGTTGGGCAAGGCTGCGCGAACACCACCGTATGCCAAATTCGACAAGTGCGAGTTCGTTGAAGGAAGTGGCATTCTTGGGCCATGTTCTTTCAGCAAGAGGTGTGGCTGTGGATCCTAGCAAGGTTAGTGATGTGCTATCTTGGGGTCAGCCTAAGTCGATCCACCGATGTGCGGAGTTTTCTTGGTTTGGTGGCTACTATCGCCGTTTTATCGAGAAATTCTCCAAGATTGCGAAGCCTATGACCGAATTGCTTAAGAAAGACAAGAAATTTGAGTGGTCCGCTGCTTGTGATGTGAGTTTTCAGGAACTCAAGAAGCGGTTGACCTCAGCCCCAGTGCTTGTTCTCCCTGATATTCACAAGAGTTTTGATATCTATTGTGATGCTTCTCGTCAGGGTCTTGGTTGTGTTCTTATGCAGGAAGGCAAGGTTGTAGCCTATGCATCGCGGCAGTTGAGGCCTCATGAACTCAACTATCCTACTCATGACTTGGAGTTAGCTGCTGTGGTCCATGCACTCAAGATTTGGCGGCATTATCTGATTGGTAACCGTTGTGAGGTGTATTCTGACCACAAGAGCTTGAAGTACTTGTTCACCCAGCCAGATCTGAACCTCAGGCAAAGAAGATGGTTGGAATTGATCAAGGACTATGACATGGGTATTCAGTACCATCCGGGCAAGGCCAATGTTGTGGCGGATGCACTCAGTTGGAAGGTGTATTGTAACATGTTGATGCTCCAAGAGCAGCAGCCTACCCTCATTTCAGAATTCCAGCGCCTCAATTTGGGTTTGATCGAGCACGGTTCTCTTGCTACATTGGTTGTGCAACCAACCTTGGTGGACCAAATCAAGCGACACAGTGAGACGAATGTTGGTGTGAGCCAAATCAAGCAGAACATCAAGGATGGGACAGCCAAGTGCTTTTCAGAGGATGAGCATGGCGTTGTGTGGTTTGAGCAGCGTCTTGTGGTTCCTAAGGTCATGGAATTGCGGAATTTGATTCTCCGCGAAGCCCATGATTCTCCTTTGTCTATTCACCCCGGGGCTACCAAGATGTATCGGGATCTTCGTCAGAGATTCTGGTGGACCCGAATGAAGCGCGAGATTGCCAAGTTTGTTGCCGAGTGCGACGTGTGCTGTCGGGTGAAGGCCGAGCATCAGCGTCCAGCGAGTCTTCTTCACCTTTGCCGCTGCGAGTGGAAGTGGGATTCCGTTGGCATGGACTTCATCACCGGATCGCCCGCTCGTCCAAAGGGAATGATGCTATTTGGGTGCGTGATCGACGGGTTGACTAAAGTGGCACATTTCCTTCTGTCAAGACTCGGCCGTGTGGGGCCTTTGGCGAACTTTATGTCTCGAGGATTGTGAGTCTTCATGGTGTGCCAAGGCGATTATTTCGATCGTGGTGCACTTTTCACCTCGCGGTTTTGGCATAGTCCGCAGAGGCTATGGGGACCCGCCTTCATTTCAAAGACACCTTTCATCCTCGGTGATGGTCGACGGGCGAGTCAACCATGTGTTGGAAGATATGCTCCGTGCTTGTGTTCTTTCCTATGGGAAGAAGTGGGAGAAATGCCTACCATTTGCTGAGTTCTCCTACAACAACAACTTTCGAGCGATCTTGGCATAGCACCATTTGAGGCTTTGTATGGGAGGAGATGCGAGAACCCCATTGAACTGGTCGAGATCGGTGGCGGCGATTTCGGCCCGATTCGATCAATGAGGCCGAAAGCGAGTTCGATTGATCCGCGAGCATCTGCGCGCGGCCACCCGGACAAAAGAGCTATGCGGTCGTCGTCGCCGTGAGTTGAGCTTTGAGCCCAATGACTTTGTGTATCTCAAAGTCTCACCCTTGAAGGGCCATCGGCGTTTTGGCATCAAGGGCAAGTTGGCCTCGATATGTTGGGCCTTACCGCATCATCGAGAGAGTTGGAACAGATTGCATCTGATTGGAGCTACGGTGCACTTGAGGTGTGCATGATGTGTTCCATGTTTCACACTGAAGAAGTGCCTCCGTGTCCCGACCGAAAACTCCGTTGGAAGCTCTCGATGTGCGGGAGGATTTGACCTATCGCGAGCATCCTGTTCGTATTCTTGAGGAATCGAGCGGAGAACAAGGAACCGTGCCATCAAGTTCCTTAAGGTTCATGGTCAAACCATTACGAAGATGAAGCAACTTGGGAGCGAGAAGATCGCCTTCGTGCAGATTTTCCTTCTTTCTTCTCCGAGTAAACGGAATCTCGGGTCGAGATTCTTGTAAGGGGGGGAGAGTTGTAACATCCCATTTTTGGGCTTGTGTTTCAAATGTAAGAAAATGAGTAGAAATTAAAACTTTTTCTTACATCATGTATTTCCTTTGTGTACTTAACAAGTATTGTACAAAAGGTTATGGAAATGCAAGTCACAAGTCTTTTGATCCAATCTTGTTCCTTCAAAAACATTCTTGTCAAATATTTTGATCATCCTCTGGAAATATTTTTCCTAAGTTCTTGGGATGGTATGTGACCCCTCTGAAAAATTTCACAATTTTTAGAAATTGTTTGAATATTTTAGAGGGCAGTCAAACCTGTTTGACTCTCAGTCAAACCTAAAACCAGTACCTTGTAGAATTTTTGGAGAAAAATACAATGCATAAAAACCTTTGAAAATTTTTCACAAGGTCAATGTCTCGGTCAGCAAGCTCCTGTAAAAATTTCAGAATTTTTGGAGTTATTTTGCTACCCCAAATAAATCCTCAAAGGTCTCAGCATATTTAAAAACCTAAAACCAGTTTCACTGTTCCTTGGGTTCGAGTAGGGCTCGAGTCCGAGCCACTTGACTTGATTGAACCACCTAACTGCACCGAGTCGCGTTTTAAAACGCGCGTGCGATATCAGCCGTTGGATTCAAATCGCTCGGCCCGCGTTCGTGTGAGCATTCGGACCCTCCGGTTGCGTTAATCAATTGGGACCGTTGGATCTCAATCCAACCGTCCGTTCTGAGCAATCGGTGTCCGCGAACTTCGTTTAATCGTGACCGTCCATTTTCAATCCAACGGCCACCGTTCTCTTTTCTGTTCTTCTTCCTCCTCTGCTTCTTCGAGCGCGCGGGCGGCGATGGCAGAAAGAGAGAGATTGAGTGGGTGGCTTTGATGTGTCACCTCAAATTTGCTTTCGGCAACGTCTCTCTGCAAGGCATTTAATGCGCAACAGGCTTTCTCCTCCATGGTCACCGTGCTCACTTGCTCCCATCATTTCTTGGTCCATGACCGCGCCATGAACCGAGCTCACCATGGGCTCATGTTCGCGCTTGTAACCCTAACCCTTTCCCTTTATATTGCCCCTTAGCTCCTCCTCGTGTTCCTTTGCACCACACTTTGCTCTTCTTAGTGTTTGAGCGGCTAAACCACCTCACACCCTCAAAGCACCATTGTTGGCCGTAGAGCTCCAATGGCGGCCTTGGTGTCCAGTGGTTCATCTTCAACTTTTCTTGCACCCTCTTGAACTCCTCAACCTCCTTTGTATTTCCCCTAACTTTATTTTGGGTTGCATTCACAGGAATCACTTAATTTTAAGTTTGGAGATTTTCGGTTGGTTTCACCCCCTTTCTTCTCCAGCTCCGGTAAGTGGTTCTTTTTGCAATTAATTGCTTTTGGAGCCTCTTTGAGCTATAATGAAGCTGTGGTGATGATTTGGTTCCACTCATTTTGCTCAGAACCTCATCTTCCACTTCATCTTCTTCGGCTCCGGTGGACTTCATCGTGTTCAAGTCTTCCCCGGCCATCTTTGAAGCTCCTCTCGGTTAAGGTAGCTTCTATGTAGTCCCTAGAAGTCGTGGCACTCGCTTCCTTGGACCGCAGCACAGCATCTTGCTATTTTCGTGTTTTGCCGTGTCGGCTTCTTTCTTGTTTTTCCGGATCGCCGGCGTTCCAGACCTCCACCGCCGGCGAGGTCATCGCTGTTGGGACCGCAACACTATTGCGAACCCATTTTGGTAGTTTGTGGGCGCCGCCGCGACCGGAGTCGCCGGCGACAAGCCGTGGTAGCCACTCGGGACTTTGCCGGCCGTAGCTCCCGTTGTCGTCAATAATTAGGACACCATTAAAACCCAATCATTAGAAGTATTAATGGTGTCTTAATTTTGGTCTAATGTCTCACTGACTTGTGGGCCCTCTGTCCCTAAATCGCCTCTGTTCAAAATCTTTAGGACACATTAATTGCTAATCATCACTAATCATTGGTCATTAGTAATTAATTAGCTATCCTAAAACCCTCCCTTAAGTCACTGACAGGTGGGACCACGCGCACTGTGCACGTGTGTTAAACCTCGCATGTGTGACTCTCGATCCAGCGACATGCGCCCCGATGTCGGCACTCTGGTTGCATTTCGATCTTGGACGCCGTCCATTTTGCGATCTGCGCCCGGATCTTGTATGCATTCGGACCATCGGTTCCCCTCATCATTCTTGGCTGTCCATCGCTTGATCTGCGGTCCTGATCATGCGTGCAATCGGACCTTCCGACGGAAGGGCTCTCGTGCCGTTCATCTTGATATCTACGGTGTGGCGGCCAAGGCAACCGCACCGTCGGTTGCATCCTTCCCGTGAGCCGTTGGATCTTGATCCAACGGTGGGCTCTGTTTTGAATCGCGCGTCGCTGTTCTCCGTCGCGTGTGGCTCGTTGGATTTTGCATCAACGGCCCACGAGCGTCCACGTCGTTTATTTTCGGTTGGGTTGGTTTTATTTCTGTAAGTATTTATTTATCAGCCAAAATTGTATCAAAACTTTAGAAATTCATAACTAATTCAAGATAAATCCTTTTACATAAAACCAACTGCAATAAATTTGTATTTCACTAAAGTTTAATATAAAAATGCTTTTAGCTATGCTTCTGTAGTAGAAAATTCTTGAATCTTTTATAGCTTGTTTTCTGCTATTTTTATATATTCCAGAATTGTATTAAAACTTGGAAAATGCATATCTTTTTCTGTATATCTGCGAATGGAATGATTTTAACTTTGATAAATTTGTTATTAACTAAACTTTAATCTAAAAATGGTGGTAGGCCTAAATCAGCACCAGAAAAATATGTTAGTAGATTTAACCTTATTAGTAGCACTTAAAAATTCATTTAATGATGTAATAGACACCAGTAATTCCCTGTGAATCCTAAAAATAGAAATTTGATGTTAGGAAATCCCTCTATTATCATACTATAATGTGAAATAGGTTTTGCACATGTTTTTATTTCTGGAGAGTGCATTATGCTAGTTTTGCATCTTAGGAAAATCATAACTAAATCATTTTAACTCCAAATGACCTAAAATTTTAAATGGGTTACCTCTATACCAGTAGGTAGCTACCATAAAAATTTCAGCTTCAAAATCTTTCTAGAAAATATTTTTGCTACAGTGCTAATTATGGCCGAAAATGAGTTCTTAGGTAATATCTTTTGCACCACAAATCCAAATTAGGTTTTTCCAGTTTCTATGTCTTGGTATATTCGTATTTCACCTTGTGTATAAGTTTCGTCGCATTTGGATAATTTTTGCTTGCTCTTTTGTTAAGTGTTGCTAGTCTTATTGGTTGTTCTTGGTTCTTTTTGCCTTTCGCTTAGGGTTCGACATTTGCGGTAATCCCGAGAGCGACCCTCCACAACAGTTTGAGCAACGAGCAAGAAGGCAAGAAGTTTGATCATGTTAATCCCAGTATTTTAAGTATTTATGTTGATTACAAATTCTATGTATGCATTGCTACTTTGTTTTAAATAGTTGGCCTAGTAGATGCATTTCCTTAGCAAATGATTATCCTCTACTACCATGAGCCTAGGTTACTTGCTGTGTGATTTAGAGTTCGTGGATGGGCTCTTGTCACTTAGTAGTTGCGAATCAATTGCTTAGCCATGCTTAGTTTAGGTAGAAATGGGCGGTTATCGACTTGTCGATAACCTTGATCACTAAAACTTATTATGATTATGATTTCCGCCTTGTGCCATGTCTACTTATGAAAACTAAAACTGAAAACAAAATGATTTAGACTTGGGCACAATGGTATGATGGTGTGATTTTTGGGTGTGACTGGAATGGTGCCCGAGTCAACAAGGACCGAACATCTTGTTACACTAAACCAAGCATTTTAGCGTGCTAACCACATTAGAGGGTATGGGACCTCTCTTGACTTAGTACTTTGGCGTGTATTGGCTCAGAGTCGCGAGGAGTCGCGGGAGGGATGGTGTTGGGAGCATTGTAGTGTCGAAAGACTTCACCCGTGATGGGATTTGTTGTCTTCGACTTGCAATGTAAGCATATGGGTTTCTATCCATATGAGCGGCTCGTAGTTAATACACAAGATTGGAAAGGTCTCGTAGGACTTAGCGTGCAGGCATACCTTGGTAGTGTGCTTGTGGCTTGAAGGCGATGCGAGTGTGGGTACATTGGTACACCCTGCGAGGTTAAAACTATTCGAATAGCCTCGTCCTAGGTTATGGACACGCTTGGCAAGGTCTTTCAAGAGTTAGACTACAACCTTTTAAATTAAAACTTGATGGGTGGTACGAATCGGGGATTCGTGCTATGTTGTGGTGGCTATTGGGATAGTCACTTCCAGGTGGTTACTTGTATGTATCTTTACTTACTGTTACTTTGATAACAAAACAGATTTGCAAACTTGCTTTTAAAATGTATTACATTATTGCAAATAAAGTTGGCTTTGTGCAAAATAAGACATACAACCTCCACCTAAATAAGCTTGCATGTAGTTTATGAATAGGTCTGCTATTCCACACGTCAGTCTTGCGGGTACAAAGACAATCTTTGTACTCAGATGCTATGCTTAATTGTTCTGTTGCAGAGGAAGAAGGTGAGCCCGAGGGGCCTCACTTTTGTGAGCTGTGTTGTGGTAGCTTGCGGGGCGACTAGCTTGGCGGCCCGGTCGGTTGCCTTGTGGGTGTATGGCTAACCGGTCGACTTTTGTTCTAGCCATCTTATGGCATCTTTTGCTTCCGCTGTCATTCTTGTATATTGTTCTATTTGGCCGGTCGGCTCTCTTTTGTAATAACTTTACTTTATGCATGTTGTTGTTGAACTTAGTGCTGCTTGTTGTATGGAAATGATGTGTAATTTTGTGATGATGTGCATATGTTGCAATTCTGGGAAACATATGTCCATCGAGGCTTAGAATGTTTAATTAGTAATGCTAGAACCAATTGGAGGTTAAGTGTTACTAGTTAAATATTCCGGGTCCTCACAGTGACAGAGCCGGACCATTTGCACGGGGTTGAACTCAACCACATGGCTCGAGTCGCTACAGTGCTAGGGTTTGGATTCAAACCAGTTTGGTTGACCAGAACCTATTCAAATGCTTAAAAGGTTTGACTGGGCTTTTAAAAATAGCAAATAAATTTGTAAAATCATGAAATTTTTACTGGAGGCTACTGGGATGATATATTTCCCAGATAAATTTTAAAATCACATAATCACTTGGTAAAATACATAAATATTTATTTTGGCCCGAAAGTATTCATTTAAAGACAATTATTTTTCTTTAAGTCAATTTAATTTCTAAAAAAAATGCAACAAAAATATTTTCAGCCAAGATAATTTATCTAGGCTTTAATAAAAATACTTCCCAGTCATAATACAAGTTTTATCTTGTATTCCTTTAAGACTTTAAATGGTTCTATAGGATTTTGGCTAAAAAGGATGGTTTTTAGTTTGTAACATACTGCCCAAATTGTAGAAATGAACAGTAATGCTATGAACAGCACCTCATTACTATTCATAAAGCATTTAATGACTGTTTATAGAATTGGGGCTGTTACAAACTACCCCCCTTAAGAAAATCTCGTCCCCGAGATTTGGAACAAGTTTAAGATTAAGAAGAAGTGAAATTGAGATGATTTATAAGGGAATTCAACATCTGTTGTCTTGATTTCCTTCAAAGATAACAAAGAGGAATTTTACATAACAACATAGTGTTATCATTACATCTTTGTTTACATTGTTTTGTTTAAACTTTCCTTTCTTGATTCAAAGGAAAGTTCTAAACAACAAAAGATGGGGTGCTCAATGCATTAGATCTTGGCGCTCCCAAGTGGCTTCATCTTGAATGATTAGCCCATCGAATTTTCAAGAACTTAACGATCGATTTCTTGTCCTGCGTTCCATTGTGTCGAGGATACGTCTTGGTTGTTCTTGATAGGAGAGATCGAGTTGGAGATCAAGATGCTCATAGCGGTTGCCTCAATAGGAACACGAAGGCATTTCTTCAATTGAGACACATGAAAAGTATCATGCATCTTGAGAGGATTCGTAGTTCCAATTGATAAGCTACGACTCCTCGTTTTGCAATGATTCGGAAGGGTCCGATATAACGAGGTGCGAGCTTCCCTTTTACCTGAAAACGATGAGTACCCTTCATGGGTGACACTTTAAGATAGACATGGTCATCTACCTCAAAGCTTAATTCACGACGACGATAGTCAGCATAGCTCTTCGGCGAGGCTATGCGGTTTTCAAACAATCTCGAATCGATTTAACTTGCTCTTGGCTTCTTTACCAAGTCCGGACCAAAGAATGATCTTTCACGGACTCGGACCAATTCAATGGAGTCCTACAAGCTCTCCCATACAAGGCTTCAAAAGGTGACATTTGAATACTTGCTTGGTAGCTATTATTGTAGGAAAATTCCACAAATGGCAAAGATTTCTCCCAGTCTTTGCTATAAGATAGCACATAGGCTCGAAGAAGATCTTCCATCACTTGGTTCACTCTCTCAGTTTGACCACTAGTTTGAGGGTGATAAGCAGTACTGAAAGAGAGCTCAGTCCCCAAAGCCTGATGAAGACAATTCCAAAAGTGGGAAGTAAATTGAGGGCCACGGTCAGAAACAATGACCTTCGGAACCCCATGAAGACAAACAATTCTAGCAATATAAAGCTCTGCTAGCTGCTTGCCACTGAAGATGGTTTTGACCGGAATAAAATGAGCCACTTTTGTCAAACGGTCGATGATTACCCAAATGGCATCGGATCCATTGGAAGTTTTGGGAAGACCAGTAACAAAATCCATACCGATCTCTTCCCACTTCCACTGTGGAATAGGCAAAGGCCGAAGGGTACCAGCTGGCTTCAGATGTTCAGCTTTAACCCTTTGGCAAATATCACATTCAGCAACATACTGAGCAATTTGCCTTTTCATTTGGCTCCACCAAAATGTTTTCTTTAAATCCTAATACATCTTGGTACTTCGGGATGTAGAAAACTTGAATTATGAGCCTCTCTAAGAATTAGACTTCTTAGATGAGGATCAGCAGGTACCACCAAACGATTGCGATACCAAATCGTACCGCGATCATCCTCAGAAAATTCTGTTGGCTTTACCCGCTTTCAAGTTCTCCTTAATTTCGGCTACCTCGGCATCAGTTTTCTGGGCCTCAAGAATCTGAGATTCTAAGGTAGGCTCCACTTGTAATGCAGCAAGAAAACCTTCTTCCACCAAGTCAAGACTTAGGCACTGAAAATCAGCACACAAGTCCTTAACCGCAGGCAGAGAAAATGTGCAGTTGCACTGTGACTTTCTGCTTAAAGCGTCTGCCACAACATTGGCTTTGCCTGGGTGATAATGAATACCCATGTCGTAGTCCTTGATCAATTCAAGCCATCTTATTTGCCTCATATTCAAATCAGATTGAGTGAATATGTACTTCAGGCTTTTATGATCGGTATAGATCTCACAACGATTACCAAGAAGGTAATGTCGCCAAATCTTCAATGCATGGACCACAGCAGCCAATTCCAAATCATGGGTAGGATAATTAACTTCATGAGGGCGCAACTGCCTGGATGCATATGCCACAACTCGGCCTTCTTGCATAAGCACACAACCAAGTCCATGGCGAGATGCATCGCAATAAATGTCAAAGCTCTTATGAATATCCGGAAGGGTGAGAACTGGAGCTTTAGTCAAGAGAGTTCTCAGAAGCCGAAAACTCTCCTCACATTTAGCTGACCATTCAAATTGCTTCTCTTTCTACAAAAGCTGAGTTAAAGGTCTAGCAATTTTGGAAAAAATTTCAATGAACCTACGGTAATAACCCGCAAGTCCAAGAAAACTTCGGATCTCAGGGACACTCTTGGGAGGCTTCCAATTTAGTACATCTTGTACCTTGCTTGGATCGACAGCGATACCTCCTTCAGATAACACATGTCCCAGAAATGCAACTTCTCTGAGCCAGAAAGCACATTTGCTAAACTTAGCATACGATCGATCTTGTGAAGTGTTTCGGCCACAAGTCGCAAATGTTGTTCATGGTCTTTATCAGACTTGGAATAAATAAGGATGTCGTCAATGAACACGACAACAAACTTATCCAAGAAATCCATGAACACCGAATTCATAAGGTTCATGAAATAGGCTGGCGCATTGGTCAGACCAAAGGACATGACAGTGTACTCGTACAAACCATAACGAGTAGAGAAAGCTGTTTTAGGAATGTCCTCTGCTCTAACCTTGATTTGATGATAGCCCGACCTTAAATCAATCTTTGAAAAGACTCGGGCACCAACCAACTGATCAAAAAGGTCATCAATGCGAGGCAAAGGATACTTGTTCTTGATAGTTACCCCATTTAACGGACGGTAGTCCACACACATCCGCAATGTGTTGTCTTTCTTCTTGACAAAGATTGCCGGGCATCCCCAAGGTGAGGAACTCGGTCGAATAAATCCTTTGTCAAGCAATTCTCCGAGTTGCTTCTTCAATTCAACCAACTCGTTGACGGGCATTCGACAAGGACTCCTGGATATAGGAGCAGTTCCAGGAACAAGTTCAATAACAAATTCCACTTCCGATGCCGTGGCAACCCGGAAGGTCTTCGAGAAAACATCAACATAATCACGGACAATTGGTGCGACTCAAAGAAGGAGTAGTATCAACTTGGTGAGCACAAAGGTGAGAATCCATTGTCTGGATTGAAAACGCATCAAGTGCCGTTTTCATTAGTTAAAGAAATGGATTTGTGAGCACAATTAATTTGCCCAATGTGCTTGGATAACCAATCCATTCCCAAGATAACATCCAACCCTTTAGAATCTATCACAATCAAATCAGCCCAAAAGTCTACCCCTTCAATATTTATATTGACATCACGGCGAACTTGATCACCATAAAGGTGATCCAGTGAATGGATGATATGAGGTGGATGAAGATGATGCACAATTAAATGATGTTGAGTAGCAAACTGTCTACTAACAAATGAATGGGATGCTCCAGAATCAAACAAAACAGCTGCAGTGCTGAAATTAACTAGGAGCATACCAAGCACAACTTTAGGAGTGACAATGCTTCCTCGCGATGTCTGGTTCACCCGCCTCGAACCGGAACAGTCGGGCTTGACCACGATCGGGAAGGTGGTGCAGGACGCACATTGGTTGGGGAAGGTGAAATAGGTGGTATCCCCTGAGCCCTGGCATAACACTGATTGGCAAAATGCCCTGGGCGGCCACAATGATAACATATAACCCCTGGTCTGACAGTCACAACAGCTGGTGACCGGTTTCCACTAGGTCTTGGTTGATTATTGGAAGATGATGGGCGAGGGGCAAACACTGCCGGCCTTGGTGCAAATGGAGCTGGTGCTCGCGGTGGTCTAGGTACCCACATGCGAGGCCTTGGTGAGCTACCACCAGGAATAAACTGAGAAGTCCGCTGTCGCTTGCGTGACTCCTCCACAGCCTTGCTCTTACTCTCGGCCACAATTGCTTTGTTGACCAAATGAGAGAAATTCGGAAGTCATGCAAAGCTACAGCCATCTGCAATTCCTCAGATAGCCCATTCAAAAACCGGTTTCGACGACGAATGTCAGTCGAAACATCATCAGGGGCGTATCTGGCAAGAAAGTTGAACTCATGCAGATATTCGGTAACAGACTTTCGCCCTTGCTTGAGAGCGAGAAATTCTTGTTGCTTGATCATCATGACCCCTTCAGGAATATGAGCTTCGCGAAAAGCTTCCACGAACTCATCCCAAGTAGGGACATGTCCAGCAGGCTGAATGGCAAGGAGATTATCCCACCATATGCTGGCTGGCCCATCAAGCTGATAACTGGCGAAGAGAACCTTTTCCCTCTCGGAGCACTGAGCAATTAATAACTTCTTCTCAATGGTCCGAAGCCAGTCCTCTGCTTCCATGGGATCCTGAGAGCTAGAGAACACCGGTGGGTTAGTCCGCTGAAAGTCAGCAAGACTGCCCTGCACATGGTGACCTCCTGCTCTGACAGCTGGTGCAGCAGGGGAAGAAGTATTGCGCGCAATCTGCTCCAAGATGCGCGTCTGGTCCATTCGATTGCGCTCAATTTGCATGAGCACATCGGCCATCGAAGGTGGCGGAGGAAGCTCCTCTTCCTGGGGACCACCTTGCGGACCCTGAGAGCTGGAAGGTTCAGTCGGCCCTCCCTGAGAATGAGGCACGGGAGTCGACATGCCCTTCCCTTGTTGCACTTGCGCACGAGTAGTAGGTCCTGTCATCCTGTTACCACACCATGGTTAACAACATAACAAGGATATACTCGGTAAACACAAACAAGGTTCAATTAGAAAAGAAACAAACATTGTACATATAATGCACCATGCTATGTTATGCATTTAAATTAACACCAAAACCAGAAACTTCATATAAACAGCAAAAGGTATTCGGTTCCAGCCCCATACAAGAGTCGGCCATAAAGGTCATATTACAACCCCAAAAGTCAAACTTACATACTTTGTACAAAAGACTACTGCCCTATTACCTACATTTTATTTAAGGGCAACTACTAGACTGGAAGACACTTAACCACGAGGGTTCATCGTCGAGGTGCTAGCATAAAGATCCCGGTTAAAGTTCACCGGAAACTCATTCAAAAGATGAGCTCCGGGGAACCCGTGTCATGAGATCCAAAGGGCTAATGAAACGCCTCGGGAACCCAACGATGGTGATGACCTCCGGAGGTGCATCCGCAGAGTGCGAGGAAAGCTGCGATCATCCGGCTTGGCGCACTTGTCCATAAACAGTGCGCACCCGCCACTTCGGAAGTCGATAAAGAGGTGGTGCGGCGGCGGGGGAGAGGTCTCGTTGTCACCATAAAGCACGCTTGCGGAACGCGGTTCATGTTGACCCCAAGAAGCGGTACTCTGGGCCTCATTAAGGCGATGCCGAGTTTCCCATAGCTCCCTCACAAGACAACGATGGATTTGGTCCATGATGCGGACCATCCTTGCCAACTGTCGCACCTGGGGGTCTTCGCCAAACTGTATCTCATCGAACATGCTCACTTCGGAGGTAGGGCCTTGATTCGGGAAGTGGTCGTAGGGTGGTTGAGGCAATTCCGTCAAATCATGACGAAGAAGGCTCATCATCCTACTTACAGCTTCCTGAACCGCCATAGCCTCGAGGTGGCAAGTGCTGGACACGATGGGAACACCGCCGACTACATGCCTAGCGATGACGTTGATGAAGGCACGGTACTCCTCCATCCCTGGGCCTCGGTCTCGTCGATAGATGGCGTACTCCGGCTGATAGGTGAAATTGGCTCGCCACATCATGTCCCGAAGTAAGGCTGGAAATCCATCAACATCCTCAGCTCGGGTCTCCTTGACCAAGTACCACCCACTCATCTATAGACAAAAGGACAAGGTAAGAAACAATTCACTTTTAAATAAACCAACAGAAGTTGGGGCAAGCATTGATATTAAGGAAGGTAAGAAATAAAAGATGTCATACTTAAGCTTTCAAAATTATACTATTGCTTGAAAATAATTTTATCAGAAAACTCTCTAATTGTTTCGGCCAGGCTACTTCTAACCTACAGGCAACGTATGCTCTGATACCAACGCTGTGGGCGCCCCAGGTTATTGGAAATGTACTTAATTAAATTCATACTGTAGCACGATTATTAATGAAGGAACAGTACCGTCCCTTAATTAAAGGTCATGCTATAGATATAAATTTAACAAGTATCAATTCAAATAAACAGGATCCCCGGATATATATATATATATATCTCACAATGGTTCCCAGGATCAACGACCATTGCATATATATATCCTTCAACAACATTGCATCATACACATACAAGTCATACATTTGCATAATTAAATATAAGTTTACATCATTCGGGTTAATACTACAATATTAAGTGACTTGGTCACTTCAAAAGTTTGACAGCGGAAGCAAAAACAAAATATTAAAGTCCACCAATGGCCTCATCCACCCGCAGGCAATTGCGTGGAGGAAAGAAGTAGCTTTACTCGTTAGCGTCGCTCTGATCGGCGCTAACGGGTACTTCATAAAGAAAACCGTCCTCACCTGCAACAATAGGTGATAGCACCTTGAGTACGGAAGGTACTCAGCAAGTCTTACACAAACTAATAGAAGAAAGTGTTTATTAGAACCTAATCAAAGGAATAGAATTTTTACATGCATAAGGTTACAACAGGAAGGTAAAATGGTTAAGTTTTGCATAAAGCAGGACATCTTAACCTACAAAGACTAAATTTTGATAAAGCAGCTTAATAAATCAAATTTGGACCGAAATAATAAGTAAATGGCATAATTGTGAGCGATGCAAAGGCATGAATCCTCATGCACACCAAAAACCGAAACCAGATTTTGAAATTCAAAACTTCTATACAGGTGACATCAATTCAAGTTATCGTCCATGACCGTGGACACGGCTATTTGAAAAGTTTATACCCTGCAGGGGTGTACATCTTTACCCACATGACTTAGCTAGCCCGTTGCCTTCGGATGCCTCCGAATGATGACATACTTCCTTTGGTATGCCGACCGGGGAAACTAAGATTTGGTATTTTTCAACAAGCTAACACTATTGAGTTGGACCCCATGTGTGAACTGATCCCGCTTAAACAACGACTGATAGCATCTGCTTAACCGGGGCACACATGTTGCGTCAGTAATGCCGATCCAAACAATTAAATGCGAACTGGGCTCACTACCCATATTAGGATTTAATCGGCACCATTAAGGTATCGTATATGCTACGAGCACATATACGCCCTCACCCTTCTAAGAACATCGATCTCGACATACAAGCTCACATGGCATACAACGCATCATCGGACCAAAGCATCTATGCCATACAAGGTCAATACACATATTCTTACTCTCTGTTTCCAACCCAATAGTCTTAACATTTTACTTAACCAAACAGCGCCATACACTGCATTTGGAAGTACGTGGGGACTTGAATTGAATAATCGAGTTCGGTCCTTAATTAACCGGACAAGTCCACCACAAAACCCAATCTCGTGCACAAAAGCACCATCACTAGCTTCCTCTTGTCCAGATCAATTTAAATATGAAACTCATGTTTGATTTAAAGAAACTGGACAAAGAGTTCAAAATAACAAAAGTTCATTGGTGATTCCCATGTTTGACAAGATATGCTTGTCAAACTCTAAAATCTCTAGACCGCATGTCTAAGCCAAAACTGAAAATATATGTTATAATATACGAGACTATGCTAAGGTTGAGTGTATGGTGACAATTGAGGTAATCCTTCATGTTAGGTCATAACTAGCTACTAACAGGTCACACTTTGTATTTTCAGAAACATAGCATGCACAGTTGTCACTGGATTTAGAAAATCTAATGTATAAAATTTGGGATCAATATGGTGCGGAGAGGAAGCTTGCCTTGATAATAGTATACTACATTGCGAGTTCAAAGTTGCTCGAGACAAATTCAAAAACTTCAGATGAACCAGATTCTATAAGAAGCAATAAGATCCAATAAATGCCAAGATTGACAATAAGCACAAAATGGAAGAAATATGCATGATCAATCTAGAAATGCATGATTGACAATATGCTTAAGCCATAACTACCCATAATAGTGATAATAACCCATAATATAGCTTATCGTTTTCAAATGGTAAAACTAGGGTTTAGTGCAAAGTTGCAATTTTCGATTTTGAAATGAACTGAAACAGATGATTGCAGTTTTCGGAAAAAGGGAAAATAGAACATGCAAAAGTTCATAAATGAAACTTAGCATGATCTTTTAGGGTAATTAATATCCCAAACTAACCTTAATCTAACCCTAATCAGTTAGATTACCAAAAGCTGAAAGAAACTTGCATTGTCGGTTGAGCCGACAAAAAGGAACAGAGGCAGATTTCTGTTATCAATCTAAATAGATGATAACAAGGATTAAAAGAATAACTTGTTATGCTACTAGGGTTTAGTTTAAACCTAACTAGGATAACAAGTCAACAAAAGAAACCTTAGGTCTTGAAAAAGATATGGAAAACAGAAAAGTTATAATAACAACTTTTCAGTTTGAAGCAAGTTGAAACTACTGATGCTCAAAAGAATGATTCCTAGAAGCTTATAAGATCCTTAAGATGCTCAAGATATCAAAAACTAGGGTTTTAGCTTACCAGTAAAGGAAAGACACCAAAGATTGAGAAAGTTGATTCTGCTCAACAGAGAGATAGCCTTCGGTTTTAACCTACAAAGGATGTCAAAACCTTAGTGCAAGGTAAAACCAGTTCTTGGGATGGATAAGCAAAGAACAGGAGCAAGAAACTCCACTGGACAACAATGGAGGATGAGAAGCTCCTTCGGTCAACACTGGCAACAGCAAAAGCTAGGGCTTATATATGGATGTTGAGCTACAGGGCAAGAGGGAAAGATCTAGAGTTGATGAGGTGTCTACTTAGCTAAATATCCAAAAAAAATTGTGGCATAATCTTTGGATAATCCTCTCCTCTGCTCTCAGAAATGGCTGCGCGCAGAGATAAGGAAGAAGGGAGGCAAAATATGACATGTGGGTCCCTTTGTCATCCTCAGCCGCTGCCTTCAAAAGCTCAAAAGAATATCAGCCGTCCGATTGGAAATGGGCGGCTGTGATAAATAGAGAGGTTAAAAGGTTTTAATCGGCATCGGTTAATATGGACCCTGCGATCTAGAACGGTCGATCGAGATTAAAACAGAGCCCAAAAGGAATCTCAGGATCTACTTTCAAATCTGGACATTGGATTGGAATCCAACGATCAATTAAAAGGAATACACGTCACTCGATTAGATGAGATGACACGGCACCGTTAGATTGGATTTCCACGGTCGAGATGGGAAAATGAACCGGATGGTCCGATTGCATACACTCATATGGGCCTTACGATTGAAATCCAACGATCCACCGAATTTGGGCTTTAAAGGCCCACGGTCGAAAAGGAGCGCCATAGGATTTAAATCCAAAGGCCTAGATAAAAGCGCGCCTTTGATTTCAAAGCGAAACGAGTGACGCGGTTAGATCAAGAATGGACGGCTAAGATCGTGAGGGGATCCGGAGTCGTCCGAATGCATACACCAATCTGGACCACTCGATGAAGATCTAACGGCCCAGAGGAATGCGGGCCTTATTAGCACGCGGTAAAAAGGAAAGTCGTAGGATTTGAATCTGACGGCTCAGATAAAAGCGCGCCTTTAAGTTTAAAACGAAAAGGGAGGCGCTGTTGGATCAGATATGAACGGCGGAGATCGAGACAGGCTCCGGAGTTGTCCGATTGCATACACTGACCTCGATCGTTAGATTAAGATCCAACGGCGGAGATCAAAGCGCACACGTGGACAGCTCGCGTGACGTTGCGGCCTTGCCCGTTGGATTGAAGATCAACGGCTCACAGCACGTAGGAGGTTTGAGCTCACGCTCGAACGTGACAGAGCCGGACCATTTGCACGGGGTTGAACTCAACCACATGGCAAGAGTCGCTACAGTGCTAGGGTTTGGATTCAAACCAGTTTGGTTGACCAGAACCTATTCAAATGCTTAAAAGGTTTGACTGGGCTTTTAAAAATAGCAAATAAATTTGTAAAATCATGAAATTTTTACTGGAGGCTACTGGATGATATATTTCCCAGATAAATTTTAAAATCACATAATCACTTGGTAAAATACATAAATATTTATTTTAGCCCGAAAGTATTCATTTAAAGACAATTATTTTTCTTTAAGTCAATTTAATTTCTAAAAAAAAAATGCAACAAAAATATTTTCAGCCAAGATAATTTATCTAGGCTTTAATAAAAATACTTCCCAGTCATAATACAAGTTTTATCTTGTATTCCTTTAAGACTTTAAATGGTTCTTTAGGATTTTGGCTAAAAAGGACGGTTTTTAGTTTGTAACATACTGCCCAAATTGTAGAAATGAACAGTAATGCTATGAACAGCAACTCATTACTGTTCATAAAGCATTTAATTACTGTTTATAGAATTGGGGCTGTTACACTAAGACTATTGAGTTGGACACCCATGTGTGAGCTGGTCTCGCTTAAACAACGACTGATAGCATATGCTTAACCGGGGCACACATGTTGCGTCAGTAATGCCGACCCAAACAATTAAATGCGAACTGGGCTCACTACCCATATTACGATGCAATCGGCATCTTTAAGGTACGTATATGCGACGGAGCACATATACGCCCTCACCCTTCTAAGAACATCTGATACTGAAATACAAGCTCACATGGCATAAAACGCAGTCATAAGACCAAAGCATCTATGCCATACAAGGTCAATACACATATTCTTACTTTCCTGTTTCCAACTCAATGGTCTTAACATTTTACTTAACCAAACAGCGCCTATACACTGCATGTGGAAGTACGTGGGGGACTTGAATTGAATAATCAGAGTTCGGTCCTTAATTAACCTGGACAAGTCCACCACAAATCCCAATCTCGTGCACAAAAGCACCATCACTAGTTTCCTCTTGTCCAGATCAATTTAAATTTAAAATACAAGTCTGATTTAAAGAAACTGGACAAAGAGTTCAAAATAATAGAAGTTCAGTTGTGATTCCCATGTTTGACAAGATATTCTTGTCAAACACTAAAATTTCTAGACTGCATGTCTAAGCCAAATATGAAAATATACCTTATAATATACAGTACTATGCTAGGGTTGAGTGTATGGTTATAATTAAGGTAAGCCACAATGGTAGGTCATAACTAACTACTAACAGATCACAGTTTGTATTTTCAGAAAAGTAGCATGCACAGATGTCACTGGATTTGTAAAAGCTATTGTATAAAAGTTGGGATCAACATGGTGCAAAGAGGATGCTTGCCTTGATAGTAATAAACTTCCGTGGCAGGTTCAGGTTGCTCAGAAATAGAGTCAAAAGCTTCAGAAGAACCAGATTCTATAAGAAGCAATAAAGTCCAATAAATGCCAAAATCGACAATAAGTACAAAATGGAAGAAATATGCATCATCAATCTGGAAATGCATGATTGGCAGTATGCTTAGGTTATACCTACCCTAATAGTGATAATAACCCAGTTTATCAGATACAACTTTTAAATAACATAAACTATAGTCTAGAACCAAGTTTCAGTTTTTTTTTAAGAATTTGAAAAGAGCAGAAACAGGACAGATTGCAGATTTTGGGAAAAAGGAAAATAGATCTAGCAAAGGTTCAAAATGAAACTTAGCCTGATCTTTTAGGGTATTTAACACCCAAACTAACCCTAATCTAACCCTAATCGGTTAGATTATCAAAAGCTGAAGAAAACTTGTATTGTCGGTTAAACCGACAATAAGGAACAGAGGCAGATCTCTGCTATCAAGCTAAATAGAGGATGACAAGAATTAAAAGAACAACTTGTTATGCTGCTAGGGTTTAGTTGAGACCTAACTAGGATGATAAGTTGACAGGAGAAACCCTAGCTCTTGAAAACGATATGAAAGACCGAAAAGTTAGAATAATAACTTTTCAGTTTACAGCAAGTTGAAGCTACTGATGTACATGTGAATGATCCATATGAGCTCCTAAGGTACTTAAGGTGCTCAAGAGATTATAACTAGGGTTTTTAGCTTACCAGGATGGGAAAGGAACCAAAGACTCTAAAACCGATGATGATTGACAGAGAAATAAACTCTGGTTTAACCTACAAAAGATGTCAAATCTTTATTACAAGGTGAAACCAGGGTTTAGAATGGATAAGCAATGGACAGGAGCAAGAACTCCACTGGACAGCAAGGAAGATGATGAGCTTCAGTGGTCAACAATGGCAGCAGCTCAAAAAGTTAGGGTTATATATAGATGTTGAGCTACAGGGCAAGGTGGAAGAGTCTAGAGTTGATGAGGTGTCCATTTAGGGTTAAACAACCAAAAAAAAATAGTTGCAAAACGTTGGGATAAATCCTCTCCTTGATTTCCGAGAGGGTCATGCGCAGAGAGGCAAGGAAGAAGACAAGAACCTCCGACATGTGGGTCCCTTTGTCACCACTGCCGCGCGACTCTAACACGCGAAGAACATCGACCGTCCGATTAGAAATGGCGCTACGATGAAAAGAGGGGTTAAAAGAATTTAAACGATATCGATTAATATGGGCGTGCGATCTCAAATGGACGATTGAGATTTAATGGAGCCTTCTGTAACCCAAGGTTACATTCAAAGAGGAGCATTGGATTAGAATCCAACGGTCCTATGAAGATCGGGCCCTAAACGCACACGGTCAAAAAGGGCATCAGAGGATGGAGATCCAACGCCAGAATAAATGTGCGCCCTTGAGTTCAAAAACAAAAAGAGCGGCGGTTGGATTTAAGATCGACGGTGGAGATTGGGTTGAGGGCGGTGACCGAACGGCACAATGAATCGCACGCTGGTTTGGAAATCAACGCCACGATGGAAAGGTTCTGAGATAACCCGAACAGCCCATTCAATCCAAAATTGTCTATTAAGATCTGACGGTGGAGGATTGGAGGCGTGTTAGGACTTTGGAACTAAAGTTGGATGCCGTTGGATGAAGATCCAACGGTGAAAATCGCACGGAATACGTTGATAGCCCGCAAGGCTTTGCGCATCTCGGCCGTCCATCAAAGAATCGACGGCTTGCGCGCTAGGAAACTTGGTCACGTACACGAACGTGTCGGGTGCACCCCGATTGCACAGTTTGGACCCAAACTTGTTGAGCTCGAGTCGCTACAGTGCCCTATTCAAACGCTCAAAAGTTTGACTGGGCTTTAAAAATAGCAAATAAATTTGTAAAATCATGAAATTTTGCCAAGAGGCTACTGGGATGATATATTTCCCAAATAAATTTATAAAACCACAATTCCGCTTTGTAAAATATATAGATAATTACTTTAGCCCGAATATGTTTAATTAAAGACAAATATTTTTCTTCAAGACAAAATAATTTCTAAAACTCAAGAAAATTATTTTTGACCAAGATAATTGATTTAAGTTGTAATAAAAATACTTTCCAGCCACCACACAAGCATTAACTTGTATTTTCTTTGAAACCAGAATAGGTTTTGGATTTTGGCTAGAAAAGCAAGGTTTTTAATTTGTAACAACAACTCCAAATTGTCAAATATGAACAGTAATATTATGATCAGTGTCCCATTACTGTTCATAAAGCAGATTATTACTGTTTATAAAATTGGGGCTGTTACAAACCTACCCCCTTAAGAAAATCTCGTCCCCGAGATTTTAGAAAAGATGAAAGATGGGACAAAGTGAAATTGAACTGATTTTAAAGGAAATTCAACATCTGTTGTCTTTATTTCCTTCAAAGATAGTAAAGAAAGACTTTACATAATAACATAGTGTTATTATTACATCTTTGCTTACATTGCTTTGTTTAAACTTTCCTTTCTTGATTCAGAGGAAAGTTCTAAACAGCAAAGAGATGGGGGTGCTCAATCTGCATCAGATCTTCGCGCTCCCAAGTGGCTTCATCCTCAGAATGATTAGCCCACTGAATTTTCAAGAACTTGATAGTAAGATTCCTTGTCCTGCGCTCCATTGTGTCGAGGACACGCACTGGTCGCTCTTGATAGGAAAGGTCAGGTTGGAGATCAAGATGCTCATACGCAGTTGCCTCAATAGGACACGAAGGCATTTCTTCAATTGAGACACATGAAAGGTATCATGCACTGCTGAGAGGGATTCAGGTAGTTCCAATTGATAAGCTACAGCTCCTCGTTTGGCAATGATTTGGAAGGGTCCGATATAACGAGGTGCTAGCTTTCCTTTCACCTGAAAACGATGAGTACCCTTCATCGGTGATACTTTAAGATAGACATGGTCATCTACTTCAAAGCTTAATTCACGACGACGATGATCAGCATAGCTCTTCTGACGAGACTGAGCAGTTTTTAAACAATCTCGAATCAGTCGAACTTGCTCTTCCGCTTCCTTTACCAAGTCTGGACTATAGAATGATCTTTCACCAGACTCGGACCAATTCAATGGGGTCCTACAAGCTCTCCCATACAAGGCTTCAATAGGTGACATTTGAATACTTGCTTGGTAGCTATTATTGTAGGAAAATTCCACATATGGCAAAGATTTCTCCCAGTCTTTGCTATAAGATAGCACATAGGCTCGAAGAAGATCTTCCAATACTTGATTCACTCTCTCAGTTTGACCACTAGTTTGAGGATGATAAGCGATCGAAAGAGAGTTCACCCCATAGCCCGATGAAGACAATTCCAAAAATGGGAAGTAAACGAGGCCACGGTCGAAACAATGACCTTGGGAACACCATGAAGACAAACAATTCTAGCAATATAAAGCTCTGCTAGCTGCTTGCCACTGAAGATAGTTTTGACCGGAATAAAATGAGCCACCTTGGTCAAACGGTCGATGATTACCCAAATGGCATCGGATCCATTGGAAGTCTTGGGAAGACCAGTGACAAAATCCATACCGATCTCTTCCCACTTCCACTGTGGAATAGGCAAAGGTTGAAGAGTACCAGCTGGCTTTAGATGTTCAACTTTAACCCTTTGGCAAATATCGATTCAAAGAACATACTTGAGCAATTTGCCTCTTCATTTGGCTCCACCAAAATGTTTTCTTCAATTCCTGATACATCTTGGTACTTCCAGGATGTAAAGAAAACTTGGAATTATGAGCCTCTCTGAAAATTATACTCCTCAGTTGAGGATCGGCAGGTACCACCAAACGGTTGCGATATCGAATCATACCGAGATCATCTTCAGAAAACTCGTTGGCTTTGCCCGTCTTCAAGTTTTCCTTAATTTTGGCTACCTTGGCATCAGTTTTCTGGGCCTCAAGAATATGAGATTCTAATGTAGGCTTTACTTGCAATGCAGTGAGAAAACCTTCTTCCACCAATTCAAGACTTAGGCACTGAAAATCAGCACACAAGTCCTTGGCCGCAGGTAGAGAAGATATGAGTTGCACTGTGACTTTCTGCTTAAAGCGTCTGCCACAACATTGGCTTTACCAGGATGATAATGAATACCCATGTCGTAGTCCTTGATCAATTCAAGCCATCTTCTTTGCCTCATATTCAGATCAGATTGAGTGAATATGTACTTTAGGCTTTTATGATCAGTATAGATCTCACAACGATTACCAAGAAGGTAATGGCGCCAAATCTTCAATGCATGGACTACGGCAGCCAATTACAAATCATGAGTAGGATAATTAACTTCATGAGGGCGCAACTGCCTGGATGCATATGCCACAACTCGGCCTTCTTGCATAAGCACACAACCAAGCCCATGGCGAGATGCATCGCAGTAAATGTCAAAGTTCTTATGAATATCCGGAAGAGTGAGAACGGGAGCTTTAGTCAAGAGAGTTCTCAAAAGTCGAAAACTCTCCTCACACTTAGCTGACCATTCAAATTTCTTCTCTTTCTGGCAAAGCCGAGTCAAAGGTCTAGCAATTTTGGAGAAATTTTCAATGAACCTAACGGTAATAACCCGCAAGTCCAAGAAAACTTCGGATCTCAGGGACACTCTTGGGAGGCTTCCAATCTAGTACATCTTGTACCTTGCTTGGATCAACAGCGATACCTCCTTCAGATAACACATGTCCCAGAAATGCAACTTCTCTGAGCCAGAAAGCACACTTGCTAAACTTAGCATACAGTCGATGCCGACGAAGTGTTTCCAGCACAAGCCTCAAATGTTGTTCATGGTCCTTATCAGACTTGGAATAAATAAGGATGTCGTCAATGAACACGACAACGAACTTATCTAAGAAATCCATGAACACCGAATTCATAAGGTTCATGAAATAAGCTAGAGCATTGGTAAGACCAAAGGACATGACAGTATACTCGTACAAACCATAACGAGTAGAGAAAGCTGTTTTAGGGATGTCCTCCGCTCTAACCTTGATTTGATGATAGCCCGATCGCAAATCAATCTTTGAAAAGACTCGGGCACCAACCAACTGATCAAAAAGATCATCAATTCGAGGCAAAGGATACTTGTTCTTGATAGTGACCTCATTTAACGGACGGTAATCTACACACATCCGCAAAGTGTTGTCCTTCTTTTTGACAAATATTGTCGGGCATCCCCAAGGTGAGGAACTCGGTCGAATAAATCCTTTGTCAAGTAATTCTCCAACTTGTGTCTTTAATTCAACCAACTCGTTGGCAGGCATTCGATAAGGACTCCTGGATATAGGAGCAGTTCCAGGAACTAATTCAATAACAAATTCCACTTCCCGATCTGGTGGCAAACCGGGAAGGTCTTCAGGAAAGACATCAACATACTCACAGACAATTGGTACTAACTCCAAGGAAGGAGTAGTATCAACTTGGTGAGCACACAGATGAGAACCCACTGTCATCGGGATTGAAAACGATCAAGTGCCGCTTTCATTAGTTAAAGAAATGGATTTATGAGCACAATTAATTTGCCCAAGGTTCTTGGATAACCAATCCATTCCCAAGATAACATCCAACCCTTTAGAATCTATCACAATCAAATCAGCCCAAAAGTCTACCCCTTCAATATTTATATTGACACCACTGCAGAACTTGATCACCATAAAGGCTAATCCAGGTGAATGGATGATATGGGGCGGATGAAGATGATGCGCAATTAAATGATGTTGAGTAGCAAACTGCCTACTAACAAATGAATGGGATGCTCCAGAATCAAATAAAACAGCAGCAATGCTGAAATTAACTAGGAGCATACCAAGAACAACGTCAGGAGTGACAGATGCTTCCTCGCGATGTCGATTCACGCGACCTCGAACCGGAACAGGGTCAGGCTTGACCACGGTCGGGGAAGGTGGTGCAAGACGTACAATAGCAGGGGAAGGTGAAATAGGTGGTATCCCTTGCGCCTTGGCATAGCACTGATCGGCGAAATGCCCTGGGCGCCCACAATGGTAGCATATAACTCCTGGCTTGACAGTAACAACAGATGGTGGCCGATTTCCACTAGGTCTTGGTTGATTAGTGGAAGAGGATGGACGAGGGGCAAACACTGCCGGCCTTGGTGCAAATGGAGCTGGTGCTCGCGGTGGTCTAGGCAACCACATGCGAGGCCTTTGCAAACTGCCACTAGGAACAAACTGAGAAGTCCTCTGTCGCTTGCGTGACTCCTCCAAAGCCTTACTCTTACTTTCGGCCACTATAGCTTTGTTGACCAAATGGGATAAATTCCTTTAGTCGTGCAAAGCTACAGCCATCTGCAATTCTTCAGATAGCCCATTCAAGAACCGGTTTCGACGACGAAGGTCGGTCGAAACATCATCAGGGGCGTATCTGGCAAGAAAGTTGAACTCGTGCAGATACTCGATCACATATTTTCGCCCTTGCTTGAGAGCGAGGAATTCCTGTTGTTTGATCATCATGACCCCTTTAGGAATATGAGCTTCACGAAAGGCCTCCATGAACTCATCCCAAGTAGGGACGTGTCCAGCAGGTTGAACGGCCAGAAGATTGTCCCACCAGATACTAGCTGCCCCATCCAGCTGATAGCTGGCAAAAAGGACCTTCTCCCTCTCGGAACATTGAGCAATTAGCAGCTTCTTCTCAATGGTCCGAAGCCAGTCTTCAGCTTCGATGGGATCTTGAGAGCTAGAGAACATTGGCGGGTTAGTCCGCTGAAAGTCAGCAAGACTGCCCTGCATATGGTGACCTCCCGCTCGACGGCGGCGGCAAAGCGGGGAAGAAGTGTTGCGCGCAATCGCTCCAAGATGCGCGTTTGGTCCATTCGATTGCGCTCAATTTGCATGAGCACATCGGCCATCGAAGGTGGTGGAGGAAGCTCCTCTTCACGGGGACCACCTTGCGGACCACGAGAGCGGAAGGTTCATCCACCCTCCCGCAGAAGGGGCACCGGTTGAACGACCCTTCCCTTGTTGTGTCTGCGCAGACGAGTAGTAGTTCTGTCATCCTGTTACCACACCATGGTTAACAACATAACAAGGATATACTCGGCAAACACAAACAAGCTTGCGGTTAGAAAAGATTGCAAATACTACACTTATAATGCATTATGTTATGTCATGCATTCAAATCAACACCAAAAACCAGAAACTTCATATATATACAGCAAAAGAGATTCGGTTCCAGACCCATGTAAGAGTCGGCCATAAGGTCAGATTACAACCCAAAAGTCAAACTTACATATTCTGTACAAAATACCACTGCCCTATTACATACGTTTTATTTAAGGGCAACTACTACAAGAAGACACCTATCCACGAGGGTTCATCGTCAAGGTACTAGCATAAAGATCCCGGTTAAAGTTCACCGGAAACTCATTCAAAAGATGAGCTCCAGGGGAACCCGTATCAACAGGATCCAAAGGGCTAATGAGACGCCTCGGGGAACCTAACAGTGGCTGATGACCTCTAGGAGGTGCAGTCCGCAGAGTGCGAGGAAAACCTGCAGTCATCCGGGCTTGGCGCACTTGTCCATAAATAGGCACGCATCCGGCCACTTCTGGAAGTCGGTAAAGAGGTGGTGCAGCAGCAGCGGGAGAGGTCTCGTTGTCACCATAAAGCACGTTGCGAGGAGCGCGGTTCATGTTGACTCCAAGCAGCAGGTACTCCTGGGCCTCGTTAAGGCGATGCCGAGTTTCCCACAACTCCCTCACAAGGCAGCGTTGGATTTGGTCCATGATGCGGACCATCCTCGCCAACTGTCGCACCTGAGGGTCTTCCCCAAACTGTATCTCATCGAACATGCTCACTTCTTCAGTAGGACCTTGATTCGGGAAGTGATCATAGGGTGGTTGAGACAATTCCGTCAAATCATGACGAAGGAGGCTCGTCATCCTACTAGCAGCTTCCTGAACAGCCATAGACTCAGAGGTGGCAAGTGCTTGGACGCAGTAGGGAACACTGCCGGCTACATGCCTAGCGATAACGTTGAT
Source organism: Ampelocalamus luodianensis (assembly GCA_036346255.1). NCBI lineage: Eukaryota > Viridiplantae > Streptophyta > Magnoliopsida > Poales > Poaceae > Ampelocalamus > Ampelocalamus luodianensis. Next base: position 56,096,796 of record CM070620.1, read on the forward strand.
GAAGGCACGGTACTCCTCCATCCCTGGTCCTCGATCTCGGCGATAAATGGTGTGCTCCGGCTGATAGGTAAAATTGGATCGCCACATCATGTCCCGAAGTAAAGCTGGGAACCCATCAACATCCTCAGCTCGAGTCTCCTTAACCAAGTACCACCCGCTCATCTATAGACAAAAGATAAGATAAGAAAACAATTCACTTTGGAAAACCAACAGAAAGTTGGGACAAGAATTGATATTAAGGAGGATAAGGAATAAAAGATGTCATACTTAAACTTTCGCAATTATATTACTGCTTGAAAATAATTTTATCAGAAGACTCTCTAATTGTTTCGGCCAAGCTACTTCTAACCTACAGGCAACGTATGCTCTGATACCAACGCTGTGAGGACACCCGGATATTGGAAATGTACTTAATTAAATTCATACAGTAACACAATTATTAATTAAGGAACAGATCGCCTTTATTAATGATCATGTTAGAAGTATAAATTTAACAAGTAACAATCCAATAATCAGGATTCCCGGATATATATATCTCAAAATGGTTCCCAGGATCAACGACCATTGCATATATATCCTTCAACAACATTGCATCACACACATACAAGTCATTCATTTACATAATTAAACATAAGTTTACAACTTGCGATCCAGTACTACAATATTAAGTGACTTGGTCACTTTAAAAGTCTAACAGCGGAAGCAAAAACAAAATATTAAAATCCACCAATGGCCTCATCCACCCGCAGGCGATTGCGTGGAGGAAAGAAGTAGCTTTACTCGTTAACGTCACCCTGATCGGCGCTAACGGGTACTTCATAAAGAAAACCATCCTCACCTGCAACAATAGGTGATAGCACCTTGAGTACGGAAGGTACTCAGCAAGTCTTACACAAACTAATAAAAGAAAGTGTTTATTAGAGCATATTCAAAGGAGTAGAATTTATACATGCATAAGGTTGCAACAGTAAGGTACAATGGTTAAATTTTGCGTAAAGCAATACATCTTAACCTACAAATGCTAAATTTTGATAAAGCAGTTTAATAAATCAAAGTTGGATTAGAACAGTAAGTAAATAACATAATTGTGAACAGTACAGTCCATGAATCCCTCATGCAAAAAAAAAAAAACCAAAACCAGTTGTGTAAATCAAAATTTCTATACAGGTGACATCAATTCAAGTTATCGTCCATGACCGTGGACACGGCTATTCGAACAGTTTATACCCTGCAGGGGTGTACATCTTTACCCACACGACTTAGCTAGCCCGTTGCCTTCGGATGCCTCCGAATGATGACATACTGCCTTTGGTATGCCGACCGGGGAAACTAAGATTTGGTATTTTTCAACAAGCTAAGACTATTGAGTTGGACACCCATGTGTGAGCTGATCTCGCTTAAACAACGACTGATAGCATCTGCTTAACCGGGGCACACATGTTGCGTCAGTAATGCCGACCCAAACAATTAAATGCGAACTGGGCTCACTACCCATATTAGGATGCAATCGGCATCTTTAAGGTACGTATATACGACGGAGCACATATATGCCCTCACACTTCTAAGAACATCTGATACTGACATACAAGCTCACATGGCATAAAACGCAGTCATAAGACCAAAGCATCTATACCATACAAGGTCAATACACATATTCTTACTTTCCTGTTTCCAACTCAATGGTCTTAACATTTTACTTAACCAAACAGCGCCCATACACTGCATGTGGAAGTACGTGGGGGACTTGAATTGAATAATCAGAGTTCGATCCTTAATTAACCTGGACAAGTCCACCACAAATCCCAATCTCGTGCACAAAAGCACCATCACTAGCTTCCTCTTGTCCAGATCAATTTAAATTTAAAATACAAGTCTGATTTAAAGAAACTGGACAAAGAGTTCAAAATAACAGAAGTTCAGTTGTGATTCCCATGTTTGACAAGATATTCTTGTCAAACACTAAAATTTCTAGACTGCATGTCTAAGCCAAATCTGAAAATATACCTTATAATATACAGTACTATGCTAGAGTTGAGTGTATGGTTATAATTAAGGTAAGCCACAATGGTAGGTCATAACTAACTACTAACAGATCACAGTTTGTATTTTCAGAAAAGTAGCATGCACAGATGTCACTGGATTTGTAAAAGCTATTGTATAAAAGTTGGGATCAACATGGTGCAAAGAGGATGCTTGCCTTGATAGTAATAAACTTCTGTTGCAGGTTCAGGTTGCTCAGAAATAGAGTCAAAATCTTCAGAAGGACCAGATTCTATAAGAAGCAATAAAGTCCAATAAATGCCAAAATCGACAATAAGTACAAAATGGAAGAAATATGCATGATCAATCTGGAAATGCATGATTGGCAGTATGTTTAGGTTATACCTACCCTAATAGTGATAATAACCCAGCTTTATCGATACAACTTTTAAATAATGTAAACTATAGTCTAGAACCAAGTTTCGCTTTTTTTAAGAATTTGAAAAGAGCAGAAAAGTGATGATTGCAGATTTTGGGAAAAAGGAAAATAGATCTAGCAAAGGTTCAAAATGAAACTTAGCCTCACCTTTTAGGGTATTTAACACCCAAACTAACCATAATCTAACCCTAATCGGTTAGATTATCAAAAGCTGAAGAAAACTTGTATTGTCGGTTAAACCGACAATAAGGAACAGAGGCAGATCTCTGCTATCAAGCTAAATAGAGGATGACAAGAATTAAAAGAACAACTTGTTATGCTGTTAGGGTTTAGTTGAGACCTAACTAGGATGATAAGTTGACAGGAGAAACCCTAGCTCTTGAAAACGATATGAAAGACCGAAAAGTTAGAATAATAACTTTTCGCTTTGATGAAGTTGAAGCTACGATGTACATGTGAATGATCCATATGAGCTCCTAAGGTACTTAAGGTGCTCAAGAGATTATAACTAGGGTTTTTAGCTTACCGTGGTGGGAAAGGAACCAAAGACTCAAAACCGATGATGATTGATGAGAATAAACTCTGGTTTAACCTACAAAAGATGTCAAATCTTTATTACAAGGTGAAACCAGGGTTTAGAATGGATAAGCAATGGACAGGAGCAAGAACTCCACTGGACAACAAGGAAGATGATGAGCTTTAGTGGTCAACAATGGCAGCAGCTCAAAAAGTTAGGGTTATATATAGATGTTGAGCTATAGGGCAAGGTGGAAGAGTCTAGAGTTGATGAGGTGTCCATTTAGGGTTAAACAACCAAAAAAAAGTTAGTTGCAAAAACGTTGGGATAAATCCTCTCCTTGATTTCCAGAGAGGGCTGCGCACAGAGAGGCAAGGAAGAAGACAAGAACCTCCTGAGATGTGGGTCCCTTTGTCAGCCACGGTCGCGCGCGACTCTTAACACGCGAAAGAACATCGACCGTCCGATTAGAAATGGGCGGCTACGATGAAAAGAGGGGTTAAAAGAATTTAAACGATATCGATTAATATGGGCCGTGCGATCTCAAATGGACGATTGAGATTTAATGGAGCCTTCGGGTAACCCGAAGGTTACATTCAAAGAGGAGCGTTGGATTAGAATCCAACGGTCCTATGAAGATCGGGCCCTAAACGCACGCGGTCAAAAAAGGCACCGTAGGATGGAGATCCAACGGCCAGGAATAAATGCGCGCCCTTGATTTCAAAAACAAAAGAGCGCGCGTTGGATTTAAGATCGACGGTGGAGATTGGGTTGAGGGCAGTGACCCGAACGGCACAATGAATCGCACGCGGTTTGGAAATCAACGCCACGATGGAAAGGTTCTGAGATAACCCGAACAGCCCATTCAATCCAAATTCGCCTATTAAGATCTAACGGTGGAGGATTGAGGCGTGTTAGGACTTTGGAACTAAAGTTGGATGCCGTTGGATGAAGATCCAACAAAGTGAAAATCGCACGGAATACGTTGATAGCCCGAAGGCTTTGCGCATCTCGCCGCCCATCAAAGAATCGACGGCTTGCGCTAGGAAACTTGGTCACGCATACGAACGTGTCGGTGCACCCGATTGCACGCTTTGGACCCAAACTTGTTGAGCTCGAGTCGCTCTGATGCCAATGGTGGGTTTAGACCAGATTAGTTGATCAAGCCCTATTCAAACGCTCAAAAGTTTGACTGGCTTTAAAAATAGCAAATAAATTTGTAAAATCATGAAATTTTGCCAAGAGGCTACTGGGATGATATATTTCCCAAATAAATTTATAAAACCACAATTCCGCTTTGTAGAATATATAGATAATTACTTTAGCCCGAATATGTTTAATTAAAGACAAATATTTTTCTTCAAGACAAAATAATTTCTAAAAACTCAGCAAAAATTATTTTTGACCAAGATAATTGATTTAAGTTCTAATAAAAATACTTCCCAGCCACCACACAAGCATTAACTTGTATTTTCTTTGAAACCTGAATAGGTTTGGATTTTGGCTAGAAAAGCAAGGTTTTTAATTTGTAACAACAACTCCAAATTGTCAAATATGAACAGTAATATTATGATCAGTGTCCCATTACTGTTCATAAAGCAGATTATTACTGTTTATAAAATTGGGGCTGTTACAAGATTTCGACCGGTTCTTGTATCCGTTCGAAATTTTGTCTCGAGGTCCATTATTTGAGTTCTTCTCCTTTTGCCAGCCACGAATAAACAAGCCTTCTCCTTTCGAGCTTGAATTTTCAGAAGGTACCATCTGTTTCATCTTCTCCTTAGCATGCAAAGCTTCATAAACTTCATTAAGAGTGAGAGTGTCTCTACTATATAATATGGTATCTCTGAAATTTGAAAATGAACTAGGCAGTGAACACAAAAGAATAAGATCCAAATCCTCATCCTCATATTTTACCTCCATCGACTCTAGGTCGGCAACAATCTCCTTAAACGTCGAAAGATGATCAAGCACAGATTCTCCTTCTTGCAATTTAAGAGAGTACAACTTCTGCTTGAGATGCATCTTGCTGGTGAGATCTTTTGTCATGCAAATTTTTTTCTGACTTCAGCCATAATGCAGCAGCTGTTTTCTCCTTCAAAATATCCTGCAAAATATTATTGGATAGATGAAGGTGAATCTGAGATAAAGCCTTACGGTCTTTACGCTTGTCATCTGCGGTCCATGCGGTAGGTTCTTTTGCAAAACCTTCCAATGCATCATCCAAATCTATCTGTGCCAACACAGCTCCCATCTTAACTTGCCACATCGCAAATCTTGTGTCCCGATCTAGGAGTGGAAGATCATACTTCAAAGTCGCCATGAGGAATAAAACCTGAAAATTGCTAGTACTGATCTGTGTAAACCTAGCAAAAATCACGACCTTTTTAGTACACCTTCTGTGTACACGAATCAATGATTTTGAAATCTCCTGGTACTACTCGTGTGCATGAAGCAAAGATTCGCCGGATGGACTCCAAGTAATAGCAACTCCACATGATCTGTTCTTACAGGGAATAACTTGTCTTTTAAGAATTAATAAAGAAAGGATTTGATACGACCTCTTGCTGTTTTGGAGTTGCAATTGGTTTTGGTCTGCTTGGGCACGCGCACTGGTTTGGTGCGCCGCTTGGACCGAGGTGACCAGGGGCGACGGCTTCAATTGCTCGCGCGCACGGACGATGGCTTCGGATGACGATGCGCCGAGGAAACGCGAGGAAGACGCGCTGCACGACTTGACGAAGATTGGCTGGATGGCCGACGTCGACGCGACGGGAGCCGTAGGTGCAGCGCTTGACGGCAGCGCGGATCCAGCGAAGGCGCACGCGCGAGATGGCAACGCCGAAATAGATCTGTTAATTTTTTTTTCTTCGTATCTCTCAAACCCTAATCTCCTATGCTCTGATACCACTTGTTAGAAATAATGCACGGATCAAGAGAGACAAGAGACACGAATTTTACGTGGAAAACCCTTAAGGGAAAAAATCACGGGCGCCAACCGGCGATGATCACTATATGTGGAGCGATTACAAAACGCCGGGGATTACAATGAGGTGTGAGGCGTCAACCCTCCCCGTGCAGCTTACAAGAGGTATATAAAGGGACAAAAGAACTTAAAGTCCAAGTAAGAAACTAATCCGCTAATATAGTAACTAATCCGGATACTTCCGTATTAGAAATTCGGATCACAATATATTCCATATTTAACAGAAAGTGTAAAAGCAAAATGCGTTTTCAGAAGACATGTTCAATATGCTTTCAAGCTTGAGAAACACAACGTACCTTCAAGTGGCTCTTTAATGGTACATTCAATTTAATACGTGTCATTCATTCTTTTTATCTAATGATTTAGATTAGTTAAGATTTAGTTATACTACACTTAGTAGTATGAGTAGTAAAATCCAAATAGAGTAAAATTGAAATTGTCTATATGGGTATCACATGACAAAAGAGTAATATTTTTAACTCTAGTTGAAAAAGTTCATAATACCCTCACAAAAAAATTATAAATACAAAGAAATATCTATAATTTGCACATACCTTGCGACAACTAAAATTTGCACGCTAGCTAGGCATCTAAAAGAGAGTTGGGATTATCTAGCACGAACAGAATTTCGATCGCATGCATCTCTTTTATCTATTCGTGAAGTGTAATGACGACATCCCGAGTCTAGCTTGTCCGCTTGTTGATCGTAGAAAAACCGCAACATTGTAAAAATTCAACTAGTTAAGTATCTGGTCTGCGTGACCATGCATGTTGGAGCAAATCAAAGTACAGTACTCACCATTGTAAGAACATTCACAAATCTTAAAATCTAATATTATTCTTACTATACTTTTCTCTTTCAAAAACTACAATGCTAGTGAGATAATTTATAGTTTTTTTTTCCGATTTAATCTCGTGTCGTCTCATTTTGTACAAGTTTTAAGAAAACTAATATGCTAATTAAGGGGCAGTCCTCCAAGGGGAAAACGTACAGCCTTCTGATTAGATATACATACCCAGGGGAATTCCAATGCTAATCCTTGTTGGATGCATGCAAACGTATAAATTTTGCAGATGAGTCGCTCGATTAGAATTAGAGCAAACTTAGGTCATAGATGGCCACCACACCAAGCATCCATCTCTCTATTCCCTTCTGTTCACGACTAGGGCCAACGAGATGAGAGCATCCAAAATTCCAAACTCCAAGGCCACCATGGTGGCCTATGTCTTCTCCAAGTCCCCGTTCTGGCGTCGCATCATTAGCTCCTACCAGCGCACCGTGGATTGCTCGGCCGGACACTAATAGCTTCTTTGTATACCTCGAAACACAGTGCTCACCGGATCCCATGAGTCCATCATGATGCAGCTATCTTCAAGTGATCCCGGCAGTCGAACAAGCTGCTGGCGCCGCTGCTGCCTGACGGGTTCGCCGTGCTCCATCACCTCCGCAATACTGTGAGCACTGATATATTTTTCATTTTTTTGTTGTTGCTTCACTTACCGGCGTAAAAGAATAGAAATTTTACGGTACATTCTACTAGTAGGATCCGGTGATGGTATAAATTAAATTTGACCATTGATTTGTTAAGGCTAATATAGACTTTTCTTTGTATTTATAATTTTTTCGTGAGGGTATTATGGGTTTTTTCAACTAGAGTTGAAAATATTACTCTTGTGTCATGTGATACCCACATAGTCAATTACAATTTTACGCTGTCGAGATTTTACTACTCATACTATCAAGTGTAGTATAACTAAATCCTAACTAATCTAAACCATTAGATAAAAACAATGAATAGCACATATTAAATTGAATGTACCGTTAAAGAGCCACTTGAAGGCAGTTGTGTTTCTCAAGCTTGAAAGCATATTGAACATGTCTTCTGAAAACGCATTTTGCTTTTACACTTTCTATGCCGGTTTTCTATGTTATCACTGACCCAAACAACCGTTACAGGCATTACTGTATTTTGTTGTGTTTTTTTGTTGTTGACCGAGAGTCGGTGGTTTGTAGGGGTGCAAACAGAGTGGATAGTTCCCAATTGTCCACCCATCCAAATAAATTTAGATCGTATTCGGTGCGTGAAACCGGATATCCGGATTTTTCTCGAATTTCGGAGCCGGATAGTTTGTCTCGGATATGGGATTGGATTCGGGAGACAGGTATCCGTCGGATTCGGAGCTATTCGAAAATTTTATCGGATAGTATCCAGTAAAATCTATGCCTGGTGGGCCAGAGAGAGAAATTGGCCCACAGGGCTTTTCCAGTATTTAAATTAGTTTTTTATTTTTAGAAAATACAGTAAATCCAAATAAGCCAAGATAAATAGCAAATGAACTTGGAAAAATTCCAAAATTTTAGAAAAATACTTTTGAACATAAGGAACTTAAATAAAATACTTTTAAGTTTAATGGATGTTTGATTTATTCATATTAAATCATTTTCATTTCTGAAAAATCTATTTAAGCTTTGTTAAATTCTAGAAAATCATGAATTTTTTTATTACATCTTATTTTAAATAAAGTGTTTTGGAAAACTCAAAAATTAGAACGCTACAGACTTGCTACCAGTCAACGTTCTATGTATCCCTAACTGGTTATTGCTACTAGTGAAACAAATGGTGCCCGATCTTCTCGACATAGAATCAAGATAACTAGTGCAACCTGATGAGTCTGGCGTGGCCAACCACTACCCGTGCATCGACCTACGACGTATGAACTCACCCAACGACACTCTTGATTGTTCTTCCACCCGACCACGAGGAAGTGGAAGATGTGTCCTACAATTACCGAAAGGAAATAGCAAGAACACGGGGGGAGCAACACCCAATTCCCCTCTCTAGTTGATGTGCAAAGCTAGGAGAAGAACAAGTGCCATTGGCAACTCTGAAATCAATCTATTAATTCATGGTCTAAGGCATACAATGGAGGGGGTTGCTTTATTTAAGGGCTCCCCACCTCCTACATGCACGCAACATGGGGCCTAAGGCCGACTTCAACTCATCTCTACAATATTGGATTCAAACTCAAACAAAGAAGGAAACCTAAATTTACAGTCGTTACATTGTTTCGATCATAGTGGTGTGACCGCAAGGTTTCTGATGCTAACACCTTACCCATTGTGTAGGCCTTGGAATAAGCTTTCCAACAAGCACAAGAACACCAGAATCAGACTCTGTTTTGTGAAAGTTATGACCTTTTTATTACGGGCCTTGTGGGCTGTTCCGAACCGAATCCGAGTTGAGTTCTGAGTTAATTCCAAGTTTAAATTCGGTTGGACTTGTGGGAGGTCCGAATGGAGCTTGGAAATCTCATTCAAAACTTGGACTTGCGGCAGCCAAAGGCATGCACTGTCGTGCATGCCTGCAGTGCAGGGGTAAGAGAGAGCTCAGAGAGGGAGCTGGCGTGAGGCAGCACACATGGTAATACATCCGAGGGCCTGCGGCGAGGAGGCACGGCCAGCGGCGTCAAGGTGGTCGGGCGCACGGTGGCCAGCAGCAACACGGCACGACACATACGATCCCTCCTGCTTTTTCAAAATTTTTGGGGGTGCCGGTGTGTAACATCCCAATCTTGGACTTGTGTTTCAAATGTAAGAAAATTATAGAAATTAAAACTTTTGTTACATCATTTATTTCTTGTATATCCTCGACAAACCTTGTAAAAGAATTATGGAAATACAAAGTCACAAGTCTTTTGATCCAAAACCCTTGTTTTCCAAAAACAATCTTGTCTAATCTTTTGGTCATCTCCTGGAATTATTTTTCCTAAGTTCTAGGGATGGTATGTGACCCCTCTGAAAAATCTCACAATTTTTAGAAATTGTTTGAATATTCTGAGAGGGCAGTCAAACCTATTTGACTTTCAGTCAAACCCTGAACCAGAACCTTGCAGAATTTTTGGAGACAAATGCACTGCATAAAAACCTCTGACAATTTTGTACAAGGTTAATATCTGGGTTAGCAAGCTCCTGTAAAAATTTCAGAATTGTTGGAGATGTTTTGCTACCTCAAATAAATCCCCAATGTCTCAGCTCAAATTAAAAACTCAAAACCTGGTTTCACTGTTCTTTGGGTTCAAATCAGACTCGGGCTCGAGCCAGTGGACTCGGTCGAACCAACTAACTGCACCGGGCTCACTTATAGCGCGCGCCTCTTCTCAGCCGTTAGATTTAGATCGAACAGCCCGTGTTGATTGGGCCGTTCGGAACTCGCGGACATGCCAATATTTTTGCACCGTTGGATTAAGATCCAACCGTCCTGATTCATTGGGCTGTTCGGGTCACTCGAATGTCTCAATTGATCTCAGCCGTTCGTTCTTGATCGGGCCGCCCTGATTGACTTAAGTGTTAGAAACCCTCAGCCGGCCCCTTTTAATCGTGACTCGTCCATCTCAGATTCGACGGCCATAGCCTCTCTTCTCTGTTCTTCTTCCTCCTCTGGCTCCCGTACCAGCGTGCGCGCCATGGCAGGGGGTAGGAGAGAGCAGTGCCCCGTCCCCTCACACGTCAATGGCTCTTCGCATTAAATGCGCCCCAGGCTTTCGGCTCCCATGTCCTAATCTTCACTTGCTCCCATTATTTCTCTGGTCCATGGCAACTCCATGAACCAAGCTCACTATTGAGATGGGTCCTGGCTCAAACCCTAGTTTTCCATCTATAAATAGTCCTTCAAGACCCCTCCTGGTGTTCCTTTACACCACCCCTAGCTTCTTCTTTTTTTTGGAGCTCAACACCACTGAAATTCTCAAATCACCATTGGAGGCCGTGGAGCTCCATTGTGAACTTGGGTGCTCCAGTGGTTAATCTTCAAATCTTTTTGCACCCTTTTGAGCTCCTTAACCTCCTTTGCATTTCTCCTAACTTAATTTGGTTTGAAATTCTCAGGAATGGACCAATTTTAAGTTTGAATCTTTTCGGCCGATTCTACCCCTTTTTCTTCTCCAGCTCCGGTAAGTGGGTCTTTTGGCAACTAATTTCTCATGGACCTTCTGTGGGTCTTGATGTAGCTATTTTGACCACCTGGTGGTATTCATTTTTGCTCAGGACCTTATTTCCACTTCATCTTCACCATCTCCGGCGGGCTTATCCACGGTCAAAGCTTCTTCGGCCATCATTGAAGCTCTCCTTGGCCAAGGTAGCTTCTTATTAGTCCTTAGAAGCTATGGCACACGCTTCTTTGGACACACTACTACAAAACAAGCTATAGTAGACGCCTTATCACAGACGGTTAAAATAGAACCGTCTATGTTGGGTCTGTCGGGCCTATCACAGACGGTTTGTAATACAAACCGTCAGGATACTTCAAGATCATAGACGGTTCTATTAAAGAACCGTCTCTGATAGTATCATAGACGGTTCTATTAACAAACCGTCTATGATAATCTCCAGTATCATGGACGGTTCTATTAAAGAACCGTCTGTGATAGTATCACAGATGGTTCTATTAAAAACCGTCTATGATAATCTCGAGATCATAGACGGTTTTTAATAGAACCGTTTATGATAGTATCACGACGGTTCAGATCACGAACCGCTCGTGATAAGTACCTCATCACGCACGGTTGGTGATACGAACCGCTCGTGATATGTAATTCACAAGGCGGAGTTCGAAAATTTTGAACGCGCGCGCGCGGAGTAGCAGAGTCCTTATATATAGCCGGTCCTCCAACCTCCCGCAGTCCTCCTCCTCCTCCTCTAGTCCTCCTCCTCCCCGTGTCGGCGCCCTCCTCGCAGACCGACCTCCTCCCCATGCCGGTCCTCCCAGCGCGCATTGCCGCTCTTCGGCCCCAACAAGCTTGAAGAAAAGAAGGTTAGTAGTGAGTTTTGACTAATTAGATTAGCTGCGAGCTTTTCTTTTGCGTAATGTTGTAACAATGGTGGCATGCTGCTTGCGTGTGTGCACAGGAGAGCGAGATCCTCAAGTTCTTGAGGTAATGGAGGTGGCAGCAGCCATGGCCATCGTGATGGCCAATGACGACCACCGCCCGCTCGGATCGGCAAGACTCGTCGGCATCACCGTGCTCCTCCTCATCAACTCCACCATCTCCTATATTGAGGAGTGCAACACCGGGAGCTCGGCCAAGGCAGTGGAGGTAGCGAAGAGACGGACGGCCAAGGGGAAGGCCGCTGTGGCCACTTGCAAGCTATACATTTAGTTTTTTTGCGCTGAAAATTATCGCGCATTTGTTCTTGTTAAGAACCGTCGGAAATATACTATCGCTGCACGGTTGGAAGTAGAACCGTCGTGATAGAGTTATCACGCACGGTTCTACTTCCAACCGCTCGCGATATTCGTATCGCGAGCGGTTTGCGGCACCGCCCGTGATAACCACCTGTTATCAGAGACCAACTTTTCGAGACGGTTCGAAAACCGTCTATGATGACGGTTCCGAACCGTCTGTGATGGCTGTTTCTGTAGTAGTGACAATGTGGAGCTTTTTGGCTATTTTCATTTTCGACTGATTTTGTCACCATCTTTGTTTTCCGGCTCGCCGGCGTCCTAGGCCGTCGCCGCCGGCGAGGTCATCACCATCGGGACCGCAAGCCTATTGCGAACCCATTTTGGCAATTTGTGGGCACCGCCGTGGCCAGAGCCGCCGGCGGCAAGCCTCTGTTTGCGCTCAGTTTTGCCGAACGAAAAATTCTTTCTGAGTCGTTGTCGTTAGGACACCATTAATGTCTAATCATTGTCAATCATCGCTAATCATGCGTTAGTAACAAATGGTTGTCTTAATGTGGTTTGTGTGTCACTGACGGGTGGACCCAACCATTTAACCCCCCCCCCCCGTCAGCCCTGTGCTAACGCCGTTTGGACAACATTAATGTTAATCATTGGTAATCATTGTTTAGCAATTAATGGCTGTCTTAAACTGGCTTTTAGTCACTGACATGTGGACCCACGCATTTAAAACCGACCAGCACGCTTAAAACCCTCGTGTGTTTTATGCATGTATCGTGGACTGTTGATCTCGTGATCAACACCCGCATCTTCGGGACTGCAGCCTCGAACACCGCCGTCACTAGCGTACCGCCCATCTCACGATCATCGGTCAGGATTGATGTGTCGTTCGGGTCGCGCAAACCGCACATAAATCTGGGCCGTCCATCTTTAGATCTGTGGTTCAGATCGAGTGGCCGCTCGACCCCCCGGCGCACACCAGCGCTCTGAGCCCTCCATCTTGAGATCTACGGCCGTGGTTGTTCGCGGCAACCGCGTCGCCCGAACGGCCCATTTCGCGTGGGCCGTTGGATCTAGATCCAACGGTAAGCCCCCGTAGGATTGCGCGCGTGCGCTATTCCCCGTGCGCGTGGGCCGTTAGATTTTGCATCAAGGGTCCGCGTTCGTCCACGTCACTTTATTTCTGATAAGTTTGATTATATTTCAGTAAGCTTTTATTTGTCAACTGAAAATTGTATCAAACTTTGAAAACTCATAACTAATTCATTTTAAATCCTTTTTAGATAATTCCAGTTAGAATAAATTCATGTTTAAATAGAGTTTAATCTAAAAATGCTTTTAGGCAATGTTCTATGCCAGAAAATTTTGTAAATAATATTAACTTGTTTTCAGCTATTTTAGCATATTCCAGAAATTGAATTGAACTTTTTTAAATGCATATCTTTTTCTGTATAACTCCAAAATGTGCAAACTCAATTTTGTTAAATTCCTCTGTTAGCATACTTTAAAATGAAATAGGTTTTGATCATGATTTCTTTTCGGTAAAGTAGCATGTGTTAGTTTTGCAACTTAGAAAAATCATAAGTAATTCATTTTAACTCCAAATTTAGTAAACTCAACTTTGTTGACCATAGTATGCCATTTTCTACCTAGCATAAAAATTTTAGACCTTAGATCATTCTAGAAATTTTTGCCATGAACAGTACCAGTAATTAATTTCATATGAATTAACAGGCCGAGAGAATTTGTTTTGGCCATAACTTTCTCATACTTAGTCCAAATGACCTGATTCTTGTTTCTAAATTCATTTAAAATCATAACCTTGCTGCTGTATGAATTTCATAAGATTTGGGTGACTTTTGTTGTTGAGTTTTATTTGGTATTCTTCGTTCTTATTGGTTTATCGCCTTCTCGCGTTAGGTTCCGAAGACATTTTTTACATTGAATCTGATCCGCAGCAACCCGACCCTGCCCTACAGCAAGGCAAGCAAATGTAGCATCAATTGATCAAGTTGTTCCTATTATTTTCAAATTCTAATATATTGTTTACAAATTCTATGTATGCATTGCTATCTTGTTTTAAACTATTATCGATTAGTTGACCTATTAGATGCATAATCTGCAGGCCAATGTTTATCCTCTACTACTGAGCCTAGGAATATTTGCTGTGATTTTGGGTTCATTGGATGGACCCTTGTCACTTAGTAGTTTACGAGTTGGTGTGCTTAGCCATGCTTAGCTACCGGTAGAAATGGGCGGTTATCGACTTGTCGATAACCTTGATCACACAAACTTATTATGATCTGTATGATTTAGCCTTTGTGCTATATTTACTTGTGAAAACTAAAAACTGAAAATAAAATGATTTCGACTTGGGCACAATGGTAAAATTGTGTGTTTTGGGTGTGACTGGAATGGTGCCCGGGCCAGTTAAGGACCGAACTTCTTGTGAGTCTCCGTTATCCAAGCAATTTTGTGCGTGCTAACCACACTAGAGATATATGGGACCTCTCTTGACTAAGTACTTAGGGGGGTGTTAATTAATGAGTCGTGTGGTGGGTTGTATATTTAACTATATGCAACATGGACATGTTTGTGGGGAGGGGAGCACCCGCCGAGGCCGGTGTATCCTACTCCACGTATGGGTCCTTGTGATCCAAATTTTGCCAGCAGATCACTAAGGGTTAACCCCCATACGTGCGGCTCTTGATTAGCGCAATCCATTGGAAATGTCACATAGGACTTAGCCGTGCCGGCATACCAAAGGAAGTATTCTTAATAGCTTGGCAAAAAGGCGGTCTGAAGTGTGGGTACATTGGTACACCCCTGCAGGGTCAAAACTATTCGAATAGCCTCGTCCTAGGTTGTGAGGACCCGGAATATTTAACTAGTAACACTTAACCTCCAATTGGTTCTAGCATTACTAATTAAACATTCTAAGCCTCGATGGGCATATGCTTCCCAGAATTGCAGCATATGCACATCATCACAAAATTACACATAATTTCCATACACATACATCACTAAGTTCAACAACGACATACATAAAGTAAAGTTATTACAAAAGAGAGCCGACCGGCCAAATAGAACAATATACAAGAATGACAATGAAGCAAAGGTGCCATAAGATGGCTAGAACAAAAGTCGACCGGTTAGCCATACACCCACAAGGCAACCGACCGGCCGCCAATCTAGTCGCCCATAGCTACCACAACACACTCACAAAAGTGAGGCCCTCAGCTCACCTTCTTCCTCCGCAATGAACAATTAAGCAAAGCATCCGAGTACAAAGATTGTCTTTGTACCCGCAAGACTCGACGTGTGGAATAGCGCACCTATCCATAAACTACATGCAAGCTTATTTAGGTGGAGGTTGTATGTCTCATTTTGCACAAAGCCAACTTTATTTGCAATAATGTAATACATTTAAAAGCAAGTTTGCAAATCTGTTTTTAATGTTGAAATAACAGTAATAAAGATACATACAAGTAACCACCTGGAAGCGACTATCCCAATAGCCACCACAACATAGCACGAATCCCCGATTCGTACCACCCATCAAGTTTTAGTTTAAAAGGTTGTAGTCTAACTCTTGAAAGACCTTGCCAAGCGTGTCCATAACCTAGACGAGGCTATTCGAATAGTTTTAACCTCGGGGTGTACCAATGTACCCACACTTCGCATCGCCTTTAAGCCAAAAGCACACTTCCAAGGTATGCCGCACGGCTAAGTCCTACGAGACGCTTTCCAATATTGTGTATTAACTACGAGCCGCTCATATGGATAGAAACCCATATGCTTACATTGCAAGTCGAAAGACAACAAATCCCATCACGGTGAAGTCTTTCGACACTACAATGCTCCCAACACCATCCTCCCGCGACTCCTCGCGACTGGAGCCAATACACGCCAAAGTACTAAGTCAAGAGAGGTCCCATACCCTCTAATGCTTGGTTTAGTGTAACAAGATGTTCGGTCCTTGTTGACTCTGCACCATTCCACCACACCCAAAAATCACACCATCATACCATTGTGCCCAAGTCTAAATCTTTTGTTTTCAGTTTTAGTTTTCATAAGTAGACATGGCACAAGGTGGAAATCATAATCATAATAAGTTTTAAGTGATCAAGGTTATCGACAAGTCGATAACCGTCTATTTCTACCGAAACTAAGCATGGCTAAGCAATTAATTCGCAACTACTAAGTGATAAGAGCCCATCCACGAACTCTAAATCACAGCAAAGTAACCTAGGCTCATAGTAGTAGAGAATAATCATTTGCTAAGGAAATGCATCTACTAGGCCAACTATTAACACAAAATAGCAATGCATACATAGAATTTGTAATCAACATAAATACTTAAAATACTGGGATTAACATGATCAAACTGCTTGCCTTCTTGCTGTTGCTCAAACTGTTGTGGAGGGTCGCTCTCGGGATTGCCGCAAATGTCGAATCCTAAGCGAAAAGGCAAAAAGAACCAAGAACAACCAATAAGACGAGCCGCACTTAAACAAACGAGCAAGCAAAAATTATTCAAATGCTACAAAATTTACACATAAGGCAGAATACGAATATACCTAGACATAGAAACTGGAAAATCTAATTTGGATTTGTGGTGCAAAAGATATTACCTAAAAACCCATTTTCGACCATAATTAGGTACTGTAGCAAAAATATTTTCTAGAAAGATTTTGAAGCTGAAATTTTATGGTAGCTACCTACTGGTATAGTGGTAACCCATATAAAATTTCAGGTCATTTGGAGTTAAAATGATTTAGTTATGATTTTCTAAGATGCAAAATTAGCATAATGCGCTTTCCAGAAATATAACATGTGCAACACCCATTTCACATTATAGTATGATAACAGAGGGATTTCCTAACATCAAATTTATATTTTTAGGATTTACAGGGAATTATTGGTGTCTATTACATCATTAAATGAATTTTTTTGCTACTAATAAGGTTAAATCTACTAACATATTTTTCTCAAATGATTTAGGCCTACCACCATTTTTAGATTAAAGTTTAATTAATAACAAATTTATCAAAGTTAAAATCATACAATTATCAGATATACAGAAAAAGATATGCATTTTCCAAGTTTTAATACAATTCTGGAATATATAAAAATAGCAAAAACAAGCTATAAAAGATTACAGAATTTTCTACTACGTAGCATAGCTAAAAGCATTTTTATATTAAACTTCATGAAATAAAAATTTATTACAGATTGGTTTCATGTAAAAGGATTTCTCTTGAATTAGTTATGAATTTCTAAAGTTTTGATACAATTTTCGTTGATAAATAAATACTTACGTAAATAAAACCAACCCAACCGAAAATAAACGACGTGGACGCCGAGGCCGTTGATGCAAAATTCGACGAGCCACACGCACGAGAACAGCCGCGCGCGCGATTCGAACAGAGCTCACCGTTGGATCAAGATCCAACGGCTCACGAGGATGAATGCAACCGACGGCGGTTGCCTTGGCCGCCACACCGTAGATCTCAAGATGAACGGCACGAGAGCGCTTCCGCTCGGAAGGTCCGACAGCACGCATGATCGTGGCCGCAGATCAAGCGATGGACGACCAAGAATGATGAGGGGAACCGGATGGTCCGAATGCATACAAGATCCGGGCCGCAGACGCAAAATGGACGGCGTCCAAGATCGAAATGCAACCAGAGTGCCGACACGTGGGCCGCATGTCGCTGATCGAGAGTCACACATGCGAGGTTTAACACACGCACAAAGGCGCGTGGTCCCACCGCCGCTGACTTAAAGGAGGTTTTAGGACAGCTAATTAATTACTAATGACCAATGATTAGTGATGATTAGCAATTAATGTGTCCTAAAGATTTTGAACAGAGGCGATTTAGGGACGAGGGCCCACACGCCATTGAGACATTAGGCGATTAAGACACCATTAATACTTCTAATGATTGGGTATTAATCGTGTCCTAATTATATGACGACAACGGAGCTACGCCGCAAAGTCCCGAGTGGCTACCACGGCTTGTCGCCGGCGACTCTGGCATGCGCGGCGCCACAAACTATCAAAATGGGTTCGCAATAGTGTTGCGGACCCAATGGTGGTGACTCGCCACGCGGTGGAGGTTCTGAACGCCACGAGCCGGAAAACAAGAAAGAAGTCGACACGGCAAAACACGAAAATAGCAAGATGCTCACATGCGGTCCAAGGAAGCGAGTGCCATGACTTCTAGGGACTACATAGAAGCTACCTTAACCGAGAGGAGCTTCAAAGATGGCCGGGGAAGACTTGAACACGATGAAGTCCACCGGAGCCGAAGAAGATGAAGTGGAAGATGAGGTTCTGAGCAAAATGAGTGGAACCAAATCATGACCACAGCTTCATTATAGCTCAAAGAGGCTCCAAAAGCAAATAATTGCAAAACGAACCACTTACCGGAGCTGGAGAAGAAAGGGGGTGAAACCAACCGAAAATCTCCAAACTTAAAATTGAGTGATTCCTGTGAATGCAACCCAAAATCAAGTTAGGGGAAATACAAAGGAGGTTGAGGAGTTCAAAAGGTTGCAAGAAATGTTGAAGATAAACCACTGACACCAAGGCCGCCATTGGAGCTCTACGGTCACAATGGTGGATTGAAGGTGTGAGGTGGTTTAACCGCCCAAAACACCGAGAAGAGCAAAGTGTGGTGCAAAGGAACACCGTAAGGAGCTAAGGGGCAATATAAAGGGAAAGGGTTAGGTTACAGCGCGAACATGAGCCCATGGTGAGCTCAGTTCATGGCGCGGTCATGGACCAAGAAATGACGGGAGCAAGTGAGCACGGTGACAATGGAGGAGAAAGCCTGGTGCGCATTAAATGCCCCGCAGAGAGACGTTGACGAAGCAAACTTGAGGTGACACATCAAAGCCGCCCCGCGCTCTCTCTCTCTTTCTGCCATTGTCGCCCGCGCGCTCGGCGGGACAGAGGAGGAAGAAAAACAGAGAAAGCAACCACGACCGTTGGATTTTAGATGGACGGTTGCGATTTAAAAGAGCCCGCCGGACAGTCCGATTGCCTACGGAAATCTGGACGGTTGGATTGAGATCCAACGGTCCCAATTGGTTAATGCAACCGGAGGGTCCGAATGCTCACACGAACGTGGGCCGAGCGATTTGAATCCAACGGCTGATATTGCACGCGCGTTTTAAAACGCGGCTCGGTGCAGTTAGGTGGTTCAACCAAGTCAAGTGGCTCGGACTCGAGCCCGACTCGAACCCAATGAATAGTGAAATTGGTTTTTAGGTTTTAAATATGCTGAGACTTTTGAGGATTTATTTGGGGTAGCAAAATAACTCCAAAACTTCCGAAATTTTTACAGTAGCTTGCTGACTGAGACATTGACCTTGTGTAAAATTTTCAGAGGTTTTTATGCATTGTATTTTTCTCCAAAATTCTACAAGGTACTGGTTTTGTGTTTGACTGAGAGTCAAACAGTTTGACCGCCTCTAAAATATCCAAACAATTTCTAAAAATTGTGAAATTTTTCAGAGGGGTCACATACCATCCCAAGAACTTAGGAAAAATATTCCCAAGAGATGATCACAACATTTGACAAGAATGTTTTTGAAGGACAAGATTGGATCAAAAGACTTGTAACTTGCATTTCCATAACCTTTTGTACAATACTTGTTCAGTACACAAAGGAAATACATGATGTAAGAAAAAGTTTTAATTTCTACTCATTTTCTTACATTTGAAACACAAGCCCAAAATTGGGATGTTACATAGGTTATGGACACGCTTGGGTAAGCTTTTCAAGAGTTAGACTACAACCTTTTAAATTAAAACTTGATGGGTGGTATGAATCGGGGATTCACGCTATGTTGTGGTGGCTATTGGGTTAGTCACCTCTAGGTGGTTACTTGATTATTTATTGTTACTCGTTGTTACTTCAATGATTAAAATCTGGGTTGCTAAATTGCCTTCAATCTATTATATTATTGCAAATGAAAATTGCTTTATGCGTCCAAACAACCATACAACCATTTCCTTTGAATTCAGCTCACATGTAGCTATGTATAGGCTTGTTACTCGTAAGTCTTGTGAGTACATTATTGTACTCATCTGCATTGCTTGTTATGTGCAGAGGAAGAGGGTGAGCCCCAAGGGCCTTACTTTTGTGAAATGTGCGGCTTTTGGGACGACTAGCTCGGCGGTCCGGTTGGTTGCCTTGTGGGTTGAGGTATACTAATTGGCTTTTGTTCATAGCCATCTTATGGCACTTTTGCTTCCGCTGTTACTATTATGTATGTCTTTTGGTAGACTTGTTAATGTGATGTATGGAATTGATGCATGATTTTGTAATGATGTATATGTGCTGCAATTCTGGGAAGCACATGTCCATCGAGACACAGCGTATTTTGTTTGTGATGCTAGAGCCAATGGAAGGCGAAGTATTACAAGCTAAATAAACCGGGGTCTCACAAAGTTGGTATCAGAGCCATACTAACCGTAGAAACCCCTAGCTTGGTCGTCAATAGGATATTTTGAAAACTTAGTTTCTGAATCTCAAATGATTTATGAAAAGTCTAAGTAAGCTCTCATATTTTACTCCTTATCTAACTTAGCTTGCTCACCTTACCTTGTCTTGCTATGTTTTGGAATGCTGATTTTGTCCTCTCATCCCCTTTCAAAAGATAGTGGTTATCGTTTAAATTGGTTTTGGGGGAACTATGAGGGTTATATATTGAAGTGTTGACTATCTTTTGGGTGAATATTAGGAGCTACTAGAGTTAGGATTTCGGCCAGGAGGATAGAGGCAAAAATCTGGACAACAAACCTGGAATTCTGGCTAGTTAGCTATTTATAGTGTACATAATGGAAAATGAGAGGATAATTCAGCTAAAACTTGTGGGATTAAAAGGGTAAGATGTGATAGGAGTTAGCTAAGTGCCTAGCCCTTCCTTATGTGAATTTTTACCTTGTTTTTGGCTGTGTTAAACCAGCAGGTTATGTTCTGTTTTTGCCTTCCTAAAGACCGATTGCTCGTTCTTCCATACGAGTTAGTCATATTGGGGAGTTGGTTTTATAAATTGTGATCTTGTTGTGAGTTTATGCTGGTTCTTAAGCTTTTAGAGTTTATTTGTAAAGTTGTTAATTGTTTTCCATGCCTTCTGTTCCAGAGTTGTTGCTAATTTACTTTGTGGAGTAGGATGGCTGGAAGAACGCGTGGCAGTCAACCGGCTGGTCAGGATGAGGAGCTTCCCCCTCCTCCGACCATGGCTAAGGTTCTCGCTCAGATCGAGCGGAACCGGATGGATCAGACGCGGATCCTGGAGGTCATCGCGAGGAACACCTCCACTCCCTCTAGTGCCTCGGGATCTGCAGGTGGTGGACATCAGTCTCGTGGGGGACTTTCGGAGTTCCTCCGCACACAGCTGCCCACCTTCTCCCGGTCCGAGGACCCACTCGACGCAGATGACTGGCTGCGTCTGGTTGAGCGAAAGTTCAACATCGCTCAGTGTCAGGAGCACGAGAAGGCCCTTTTCGCATCCCATCAACTGGAGGGTGCAGCACTCTCATGGTGGGAGAACTTCCTCGCCATGCAGCCCGCGGGCCACGTGGTCTCGTGGGGGGAGTTCAGGTCTGCTTTTCGTCGGGCCCACATCCCCGACGGCCTTATGAAGCTGAAAAAGGAGTTTCTTGCGCTCAAACAGGGGCACAAATCTGTGACGGAGTATTTGTACAAGTTTAACCACTTAGCTCGTTATGCTCTAGGTGAGGTGGCCACTGATGAGGCCAAGCAGGAGAAGTTCATGGATGGCTTGTCTGAGGAGCTATAGGACAAGCTGTCTATCGTGGATTTCCCCGATTTCCAGGCCTTGTTTGACAAGGCCGTCGTCGCCGAGCACAAGGCGAAGGCGCTGGGCGAGTCCTGCAAGCGCAAGTGGGAAGCCCACTGGTCTGCGCAGACCAGCCTCTCTCGTCCCCGTGTTGGGCCTACACCAGGGGCCCGTTCCTTCGCTTCGCCACCGCCGAGGTCGTCGGCGCCAGCTCCTCGTCCACCGTAGGCCGTGATTCAGTCACGTGCACCTGCGGCCCAGCAGCAGGGTGGCCTCTGCAATCCGGCTACCGAGGTCACCTGCTTCTCATGCAACAAGAAGGACCACTACGCCAACGTCTGCCCTCAGAGGACTGGAGTGGCTCCTCGTCCTAATGGAGGACGCGTGTAACATCCCCATTTTGGCTTGTGTTTCAAATGTAATAAAATGAGGGTAAATTAAAACTTTTCCTTCATCCTTTTACTCTTGAAACTTTTCTGAAATTCTTGTAAAGGATTTTTGGGAAATTCAAAATCAAAATCCTCATTTATCAAGTCAACAACCTCCTTGGTCAAATCTTTTGTCAAACCCTTGGAAATGATTTTCCCTGGTTCTAGGGTGGCTTGGTAACACCTCTGAATTATTTCATAATTTTTGGAAATTATTTGAAATATTTTAGAGGCAAGTCAAACCTGGTCAAACCTCTGCTTTAACCTTCTGAATTTCTTGAGAAAATTCCAGTGCACAAAACCTCTGGAAATTTTATGGAAGGTTAACCCCAAGGTAAGCAAGCTCCAGTTAAAATTTCATAAATTTTGGAGTTGATTTGATGCCTCAAATAAATCCCCAAAAGTTTCAGCTCAAAAATCAAATTCTAATGGGTTTGCACTGTTCCTCGGGCGCGGTCGACTCGCTCGAGCCAACCGACCGGCCGAGTCAACTAACTGTACCGCGCGGTCGATCGGCGCGCGCGCTCGACCATTGATCTCAATCGGACGGCTCGCGTTCGTGTATGCATTCGACAACTCCGCTGCCTTCGCCGACCGCTGATGTCCATCGAACGGTGGACGACAGCGCGGTCGCTTGACTCGATCGCACAGCGCCGTTGATGCGACCGGACGGCCGCCATCGCCGCCCTCCTTCGCCGCGCGCGCGCGCGCCATGGCGAGCCGAGCGTGGCGCGCAGCGTCTGCCACCTCCGCTGCCGCCAACGGCTCTGCGCGCGCGCATTAAATGCCCGCTACCCACCGCCCGCTTAGTCGCCGCCTCACCGCCCCCGCCGCCACGGCGATCGCAGCGCAGCGGGAACCCGAGGCGAGCAACGGCGCTTTCTTTCTTCTCGTGCCTACTTAAGCTCCCGGTCACCCCTTCGGCTTCCTTTCCTCTCCCGCAGCCTCCTCTTGCATTCACTAAGCACGAGCGAGCCCATACCACCCCAAATACCATTTCCGCCATTGCCGAGCTTGGAGCTCCTGTCGCGACGGTGCTCCAGTGGTTCTTTGGCTCCCTTCTTGCTCCTCGCACCTTCCTCTCACCTCGGTGGTGCTTAACCCCACTCCATTTCAGGTTGCTTCAACGGAGCGCCGGATTTTGATTTCCCCAAATCGCCGCGAGCATCCTTCTTCGCCTCAGCCACGGTGAGTGCTCCTTTTCTAATTCCTTTCTCGTGAGTTTCTCTGTGTTTCTAGAACCCATCGTGATGACGCGGCATGGTTGATTTTGCCCAGCCGCCTTCCTCGCGTCATCTTCCTCGGTCCGTCGCGCGAGCTTCGCCGCCGAGTCGCCCGACCGCTCTCTGCACTCCGCTCGGTCGTAGCTCCTCGTCGCCCCTAGATGCTCGTGCACCGCTTGAATGGTCCGCCGCGAGCTATTTGCCGCTTGTCGCCGTTGTCATTTTTACCGCGCCGCCGCCGCCGCCGCGCTCGTCCACCACCGTCGGTGTGGGTGGTACGGAGGGTGCGCAATGCTATTGCGCACCCATTCTCGGCATTCCTCGCGCCATCGTGCCTTTGGTCGCCGGCGTTGCCGCTGGTTTTCGCCGCGCGTTGTCGGACGACAACGCTGCGGAGCAACGTGGTCGGTCTTCGCCGTTGGATCCGCAGATCAACGACCTCGAGCCTCCACGCCGCCCTCCGCTCGCGCGCGAGGAGTGTTTGGTCTGGTTCAATGTCGTCCGTTGGATCTGAGATCGACGGCTCTCATTCGCCCACGTCTCTGGGTGTTAGTGAAGTCCCGAAAGTGTTAAGTCCAGAAATCAGTATCACATTAGGGTCTTGTCATTTTCATATCTTTGTCATCTTAGCTCCAAATTAGGTGATTCCAATTTTGTTAGCTTCCTTATAACTTGAACTTAAATATAAAAATAATTGTAGACCATGATCAAACCTGGAAAACCATTTTCAAAAATAGTAAACAAGTGAACATAATACTGTTTTTCAGAACTTTAGCAAACTTGTAAAATGCATAACTTTTAATATATAGATCATTTTTGTATGAATCCAATTGTATTAGCTTCCACTGATAGTGTATTTGCTAGGAAAATTGGTTTCACAAATTTTACTGTTTTTAGAAATCATAAGGATCATATTTTTAGTTTAATGCCCGAAACAATTTAGACAAATCATAACTCTTTCAATATAACTCCAAATGACCTGAAATTTTATATGGGTTATCACTATACCAGTAGGAAGCCACCATAAAAATTTCAGCTTCGAAATCTTTCTAGAAAATATTTTTGCTACAGTGCTAATTATGGCCGAAAATAGGTTTTTAGAGAATATCTTTTGCACCACAAATCCAAATTAGGTTTTTCCAGTTCCTATGTCTAGGTATATTCCTATTATACCTTGTGTATAATTTTCGTCGCATTTGGATAATTGTTGCTTGCTATTTCATTTAAGTGTTGCTCGCCTTATTGGTTGTTTTCGCTCTTTCGCTTAGGATTCGATATTTGCGTAACCCGAGAACGCACCATCCGCAACAATTTGAGCCACAACAAGCAGCAAGCAGTTTGATCATTTTCCATTGATCCCATTACTTTTAAAGTCTAATATTTTGTTTAACTTCTATGTATGCATTGCTATTTTGTTGTTAAATTGATTAGTTAGACCTCTAGTTGCATAATCTGTAGGTAAATGGTTATCCTCTACTACCTGAGCCTAGGTTATTTGCTGTGGTTAGAGTTCGATGGATGAACTCTTATCACTTAGTAGATTACGTATGAATATTGCTTAGCCATGCCTAGTTATCGGTAGTATTGGGCGATCATCGACTTAGTCGGTGATCTTGATCACACAACTACTTATACTACTCCATTATGTCCAACCCTTGTGTTTTATTGATTTACAAATCAAAAACTGAAAACAAAACTATATCTTGACTTGGGCACAATGGTATGTTGATGTGATCTGTTGGGTGTGTTGGAATGGTGCCTAAGTCCCTAAGAACCGAAGTTACTTGTGTCACTAAGCCAGCGCTTTATTACGTACAACCACACGAGGGGATATGGAACCTCTCTTGACTCAAGACTTTGGAAGGTGTTAATTATGAGCTGGTCGGTGGGTGTGTTCTTGTGTGTGTGTTGTTGGAGGGGAGCATTAGCAGGCCGGTTAGGCTGTCTAATGTGTCCTTCTCCGTGGGTTGCGCTCTTAATTAGCATCGTCCATTGGAAAGTGTCTTGTTAGACTTAGCCGTGCCTGCATACCAAAGGAAGTATGCTAACCGTGGCTGGTGGAAAGGCGGTCTATCGTGTGGGTACATTGGTACACCCCTGTAGGGTTAAAACTATTCGAATAGCCTCGTCCTAGGTTATGAACATGCTTGGTAAGGTCGTGCAAGAACTAGACTACAACCTTTTAAAAACTTAAACTTGACATGGGTGGTATGAAGGGGTACTTCATGCTATTGTTGTGGTGACTATGGGTTAGTCACTTCTAGGTTGGTTTTGTCATCTATCTATTGTTATAATTGTCTCTCTTTTATTTGAACCATAAAAGTTAATTGCAAACTTGCTTTGAATCTATTACCCTATTGCAAATGAAAACTTGCTTTATACTGAAAATAAGTCCAGAGCCTCATCCACTTAAATAAAGCTTGCATGTAGTTAATTATAGTTCTGTTATCTCACACGTCAGTCCTTGCAGTACAAAAACAAGTTTTGTACTCATCCGCTTGCTTAATATTAATTGTTGCAGAGGAAGAAGGTGAGCCCCAAGGGCCCCACTTTTGTGAGTTGTGTTGCGCGCCGTCGGGACGATTAGCTTGGCGGTCCGGTTGGTTGCCTTGTGGGTAAAGGCACACCGATTGGCTTTTGTTTATCGCCATCTTATGGCCATTTTGCTTCCACTGTATTTACTTATTTGTATGACTTTTGGCCTCCGCCTCTCTTTGTAATAACTCTCTTTATATTATCTATGTCTTTCAGCTTGTTGCTTTTGCTTCGCTCTATGTGTATGAATGGAATTGATGCATGATTTTGTAACGGGTGTGTATACTGCAAATTCGGGAAGTATATATATCTCGAGGCTTGGTTTATTTGATTTGTACTGTTAGGACCAAGTGGATGGTTAAACAAAGACAAGTTTAATAAACCAGTGGTCCTCACAAAGTTGGTATCGTAACCATTCGATCGTAGTAACCAAGCTTGGTCGCCCTTAGGATATTTTGAAAATCTTAATTTCAAAGTATCAAATGATTTATGAAAGCTTAAGTAAGTTCTCAGATTTTATTCCTTACCTATCTTAGCTTTCTATCTCATCTTACTCTAATTTGAGTTTTAAAAGTTGTTCTCCTTTCCTTCTCTCAAAAGATAGTTGTATCGATTAATTGGGTTTGGGAACCAATGAGTTTGGCAAATTGAAGTGTTAGCTGTTCTCACAAGGTTTTGAAGCTCCGGTTGAAGATTTCGCTTAGGAGCTTGGATGCAAAATCTGGACAGCGATCGCTCAATTTCCTGACAGCAGGCTCAAAGGTTCTCAATAGGGTAGAAAACGAGAGGTTAATCAACTAAAACTTGTGGGAATAAAAGGGTAAGATGTGATACTAGTTAGCTAAGTATATAACGTATGTTTATCGCTTAACCTTGCTCATGAGTACTCGTTAAACTTGTTGTAGTGCGCTGAAATTTTTATCTTCTCACACTATTACTCGCTCATTCAATACGGGTTAATGGCATGGAGAAGTTGAGCTTGGTTTGGAGTTTCCTTGCTGTTTTGGAGCTGCTTTGGAAACATTTAAAGTGTGTTTACTTGTTGTTTTGGCTTTCGTTAGGGTGATATCTCATTCCCTAATCGTTAACTTTTCGCTTTCATCAACTTCTAGTATTAGTGCTTTGGTTTCTAACCTAAATTTCTTGAACCAGATGGTCGGAGGCACTCGTGAGCGCCGTGGTCGCACTGTTTGATGAGGAGCTCGCCTCCTCCGACCATGGTCGAGGTCCTTCTTCGATCGAGCGCAACTGCTCAGAGGACGAGGGTCTCGCTGGATGTTATTGCGCGCAACACCTCCGCTCGACCGGTGCCTCGTGATCCGGCAGGGGCGGACATCGCCTCGTGGGGCCTTGCCGAGTTTCTTCGCACTCACCCCACGCTCTCCGTGACCGAGGACCCTTTGGACGCAGATGACCGGTCGCGCAAAGTTGAGCGTAAGCTCGACGCTGCTCGCTGCGACCAGACAGGCACTCTTTGCCTCCCATCGCCTTCAGGGCAGCACTCTCCGGTGGGAGAACTTCTGGCCATGTAGCCCGCCGCCACACCGCCTCTTGGGATGAGTTCCGACGGCGTTCGCCGAGCTCACATCCCCGCCGCTTGATGAAGTCAAGAAGAAGGAATTTCTCGCGCTCAAGCAAGGGCGTAAGTCGCTGATGGAGTATCCAGACGAGTTCAATCACTTGGCTCGTTATGCTCCATCCGAGGTGGCCACCGATGAGGCCAAGCAGAGAAGTTCATGGAGGGTTTGTCTCGAGGAGCCGCAAGACAGCTCTCCATTGTGGACTTTGTCGACTTTCGCACCTTGGTGGACAAGGCCATTGTTGCCGAGCACAAGGCGAAGGCGCGGCGAGTCCCGCAGCGCAAGTGGAGGCCCAACGATTCCGCACAGCCGCCTCCCGCCCTCGTGTTGGGCCTACTCAGGCCCGCTCGTGGCTTCACTACCACCGAGGCCGCCAGCACCAGCCTCGCCCTCCGCAGCCGTGCCCCGCCACGCGCGCCGCGAACCAGCAGTGTGGCCCCGCAATCCGGCCGCCGGGGTCACATGCTTTTTGTGCAACCGTAGGGCATTATGCCAATAGTTGCCCTAACAGATCGAGCGCCCTCGCCCTAATGGAGGACGCGGCAGGAGGTGATCCTCCCAGATCGGAAGGTTGTCCCCGCTACCCAAGGCGTGGGTAGTGGCCACGCCAACCTCATCTCCGCGAGGAGGCACAGGAGGCACCGACGCCGTGTTGGGTACCTTTCGTTAACTCTTTCCTCGCTACGCTTTGGTTGATTCAGCGCATCTCATTCGCTTGTTTCAGTCTTTGTCGCTGTGGGAGGTCTTCTTTTACTCCATAGTTGGTCCCGCTGCTCATTCGCCTCCCGGTTCGGAGTTGAGAGCCGAGTCCGAGTGTAGGGATGTCCTCGTTGAGATAGAAGGGGTAGGATTCTTGGCAAACCTTATCCTCCTTCGATCGGCGAGCTTAGATGTAATCCTAGGCATGGATTGGTTGTCTCAAAGACATGGGACAAATTGATTGCGCTAGAGGCTCATCTATCTCACCAGCCTTTCGCGAGCAGTGTTCGCTTTGCCGGTCGCAGGCCCGCATCTCTTCGCGCCGGAAGCCGCCTCTAGATATTAGTGAAGTCCCAGTGGTATGTGACTTTGTTGATGTCTTCCCGACGACCTTCCGTGGATGCCACCACTCGAGACCTCGAGTTCGCCATTGAGTTGGTTCCCTGCATCGCCCGATTTCAAGAGGCCTTACCTGATGGACCCAATTGAGTTGGTGGAGTTGAAGAAGCAAATGGGTGAGCTTCAAGAGAAGGGTTTCATCCGCCCTAGCTCATCTCTCTTGGGGATGCTCAGCAATCTTTGTCCCGAAAGGACAAGACGCTGCGATAAAGCGTTGATTACCGCCCACTTAATGAAGTAACGTAAAGAACAAATACCCTTTGCCCCGCATCGATGACCTCTTCGATCAATTAACTGAGCTCGAGTTTTCCCAAGATTGATCCGAGAGTGATATCATCGTTTCGATTCGACCGAGGATATTCCAAAGACGCTTTTTCTACTCGTTATGGCTTGTACGAGTATACCGTCATGTCGTTCTCGCTTAACCAATGCCCCGCCTTGTTCATGAACCTCATGAATTCGTGTTCATGGAGTATTTGGATAGGTTCGTTGTGGTCTTCATCGATGATATCCTTATCTACTCCAAGAGCAATGAGGAACACGCCGAGCATCTAAGGCTTGTGTTGGGCAAGCTTCGTGAGCACCACCGTATGCGTTCGAGAAGTGCGATTCGTTGAAGGAAGTAGCCTTCTTAGGCCATATTCTTTCGGCAGAGGCGAGCCGTGGATCCTAGCAAGATCGCGACGTGCTTTCTCGAGTCACCCACTTCGGTCACCGGTTCGGAGTTTTCTTGGTTTAGCGGATACTATCGCCGCTTTATCGAGAACTTCTCCAAGATAGCGGCCGATGACGGAGTTGCTCAAGAAGGACAAGAAGTTCTCGTGGTCCGCTGATTGCGAGGAAAGTTTCCAAGAACTTAAGAAGCGATTGACCACCGCTCCCGCTCTTGTTCTCCCGATGTCCGCCGGCTTTGATATCTTTTGCACGCTTCGCCGAGGCCTCTGCCAGTACTTATGCAAGAAGGCAAGGTAGTGGCCTATGCATCAAGGCAATTGAGACCTCATGAACTCAACTATCCTACCCATGACTTGGAGATGGCCGCGTGATTCATGCACTTAAGATTTGGCGACATTACCTAATCGGTAATCGCTGTGAAGTGTATTCGGATCACAAAAGCCTAAAGTATTTGTTCACCCAACTGCACTGATCCTCCGCAAAGGAGATGGTTGGAGTTGATCAAGGACTATGACATGGGTATTCACTACCATCCGGCAAGGCCAATGTCGCTGCGGATGCGCTTAGTCGCAGCGCATTGCAATGCATTGTTACTCCAAGAGCCTCACTTCTTCCGAGGAGTTCCAGCGCCTCAACTTGGGTTTGGTTGAGCGTGGTTCCTCGCCGCCTTGGTTGTACAAACCAACCTTGGTGGATCGGATCAGTCCGCTCGCATCGGATGTTGGAGTGAACCGCATCAAGGAAAATGTCAAGAATGGAGCAACAAGTGCTTCTCCGTAGATGAGCTTGGTGTTGTGAGGTTCGTGCAACGCCTCGTAGTTCCAAAGGACATGGAGTTGCGGAGTTGATCCTCCGCAAGCCCATGATTCTCCCTTGTCCATTCACCCCGGCCACAAAGATGTATCGGATCTCCGATGAGATTTTGGTGGACCCAATGAAGAGGGAGATCGCAAGGTTCGCTGTCGAGCGCGACGTGTGTCATCGTGTCAAGGTGAGCATCGCCCGGCAGATCGCCACTCTTACCAATTCCAGAGTGGAAGTGGGATTCGGCCGATGGACTTTATCACCGGTCTACCCTGCCTCCAAAGAAGAATGATGCCATCCGGTCGCCATCGATCGATTGACTAAGGTGGCCCATTTTCTTCCTCACAAGACCGACCTTCGAGTAGGTCTTCCGCGGATCTCTACATAGCCCGCATCGTGAGTTTGCATGGTGTACCAAAGACAATTGTGTCGATCGTGGTTCATGCTCACGCCTCGATTTTGGCATAGCCCGCAAGAGGCTATGGAACTCGCTTTCTTTCATTTCGACTTTTCACCCCAAACAGATGGTCGACCGAGAGGGTCAACCAAGTTTTGGAGGACATGTCATGCGAGCTTGTGTCCTTTCCTATGGGAAGCATTGGGAGAAGTGCTTGCCATTCGCGAGTTTTCTTATAACAACAGCCTTCCAAGCCGCCTCGGATTGCACCATTTGAGGCCTTATACGGAGAAAGTGTAGAACCTCGTTGAACTGGTTCGAGACCGTGAAAGACCTTTCTTTGGCCCGACTGATTAATGAGGCCGAGGGCAAGTCCACCATTCGTGATCGCTACGCACACTCAATCCAGCAAAAGAGCTATGCGGATCGCCGCCGCCGTGAGTTAAGCTTTGAGCCCAATGACTTCGCTTATCTCAAGGTTTCTCCTCCAAAGGTCACCGCTTTGGTGTCAAGGGCAAGTTAGCTCCTCGATATGTCGGTCCATACCGTGTCATCGAAAGAAGGAGCCGCCGCCACAAATTGGAGTTGCTCGCTGCACTTGCGGGGTACATGATGTGTTCCATGTGTCCCAGCCTAAGAAGTGCCTCCGTGTTCCAACAGAGGAAGTCCGCTGGAAACTCTCGACGCTCAGAGGATTTGACCTATCGCGAGCACCCTGCTCGCATACTCGAAGAGGTCGAGCGAAGAACAAGGAACAAGACCATCAAGTTCCTTAAAGTTCGGTGGTCGAACCATTCCGAGGACGAGACTACTTGGGAGCGAGAAGATCGCCTCGTGCAGTGCACTACCCCCATTCTTTTCCGAGTGAACCAAATCTCTGACGAGATTTTTGTAAGGGGGAGGTTTGTAACATCCCCATTTTGGCTTGTGTTTCAAATGTAATAAAATGAGGGTAAATTAAAACTTTTCCTTCATCCTTTACTCTTGAAACTTTTCTGAAATTCTTGTAAAGGATTTTGGGAAATTCAAAATCAAAATCCTCATTTATCAAGTCAACAACCTCCTTGGTCAAATCTTTGTCAAACCCTTGGAAATGATTTTCCTGGTTCTAGGGTGGCTTGGTAACACCTCTGAATTATTTCATAATTTTTGGAAATTATTTGAAATATTTTAGAGGCAAGTCAAACCTTGGTCAAACCTCTGTTTTAACCTTATGGAATTTCTTGAGAAAATTCTAGTGCACAAAACCCTCTGGAAATTTTATGGAAGGTTAACCCCAAGGTAAGCAAGCTCCAGTTAAAATTTCATAAATTTTGGAGTTGATTTGATGCCTCAAATAAATCCCCAAAAGTTTCAGCTCAAAAATCAAATTCTAATGGGTTTGCACTGTTTCTCAGCGCTGGTCGACTGCTCGAGCCAACCGACCGGCCGAGTCAACTAACTGCACCGCGCGTCGATCGCGCGTGGCGCTCTGACCATTGATCTCAATCGGACGGCTCGCGTTAGGTATGCATTCGGACAACTCCGCTTGCCTTCGCTTCTCGACCGCTGATGTCCATCGAACGGTGGACGACAGCGCGCGTGTTTGACTCGATCGCACAGCGCCGTTGGATGCGACCGACGGCTGGCCATTGTCGCCCTCCTCTCGCCGCGCGCGCCGCGCCATGGCGGAGCTGAGCGTGGCGCGCAGCGTCTGTCACCTCCGCTGCCGCCAACGGCTCTCGCAGCGCATTAAATGCCCGCTACCCACCGCCCGCTTAGTCGCCGCTCACCGCTCCCGCCGCCACGGCGATCGCAGCGGCAGCTGGAACCCGAGGCGAGCAACGGCGCTTTCTTGCTTCTCGTGCCTACTTAAGCTCCCGGTCACCCCTTCGGCTTCCTTTCTCTCCCCGCAGCTCCTCTTGCATTCACTAAGCACGAGCGAGCCCATACCACCCCAAATACGCCATTTCCGCCATTGCCGAGCTTGGAGCTCTGCCGCCGACGGTGCTCCAGTGGTTCTTTGGCTCCCTTCTTGCTCCTGCACCTTCCTCTCACCTCGGTGGTGCTTAACCCCACTCCATTTCAGTTGCTTCAACGGGAGCGCCGGATTTTGATTTCCCCAAATCGCCGCGAGCATCCTTCTTCGCCTCCAGCCACGGTGAGTGCTCCTTTTTAATTCCTTTCGTGGGAGTTTCTCAGTGTTTCTAGAACCCATCGTGATGACGCGGCATGGTTGATTTTGCCCAGCCGCCTTCCTCGCGTCATCTTCCTCGTCCGTCGCGAGCTTCGCCGCCGAGTCGCCCGACCGCCTCGCACTCCGCGCTACCGTAGCTCTCGTCGCCTAGATGCTCGTGCACCACTTGAATGGTCCGCGCGAGCTATTTGCTATTTGTCGCCGTTGTCATTTTTACCGCGCCGCCGCTGCCGCGCCGCCGCTCTCGTCCACCATCGCTCGGTGGTGGTGGTACGGCAGGGTGCGCAATGCTATTGCGCATCCATTCTCGGCATTCCCTCGCCCACGCAGCCTTTGGTCGCCGGCGCAGTCGGGCGAAGCCTTCGGCCGCGTTGTCGACGACAACGCTGCGGGAGCAACGTGGTCGGTCTTCGCCGTTGGATCCGAGATCAACGACCGAGCCTCCACGCCGCCCTCTGCTTCGCGCGCGTGAGGAGTGTTTGGTCTGGTTCAATGTCGTCCGTTGATCTGAGATCGACGGCCTCATTCGCCCACGCCTCGGGTGTTAGTGAAGTCCCAAAGTGTTAAGTCCAGAAATCAGTATCACATTAGGGTCTTGTCATTTTCATATCTTTGTCATCTTAGCTCCAAATTAGGTGATTCCAATTTTGTTAGCTTCCTTATAACTTGAACTTAAATATAAAAATAATTGTAGACCATGATCAAACCTGGAAAACCATTTTCAAAAATAGTAAACAAGTGAACATAATACTGTTTTTCAGAACTTTAGCAAACTTGTAAAATGCATAACTTTTAATATATAGATCATTTTTGTATGAATCCAATTGGATTAGCTTCCACTGATAGTGTATTTGCTAGGAAAATTGGTTTCACAAATTTTAATGTTTTTAGAAATCATAAGGATCATATTTTTAGTTTAATGCCCGAAACAATTTAGACAAATCATAACTCTTTCAATATAACTCCAAATGACCTGAAATTTTATATGGGTTATCACTATACCAGTAGGAAGCCACCATAAAAATTTCAGCTTCGAAATCTTTCTAGAAAATATTTTTGCTACAGTGCTAATTATGGCCGAAAATAGGTTTTTAGAGAATATCTTTTGCACCACAAATCCAAATTAGGTTTTTCCAGTTCCTATGTCTAGGTATATTCCTATTATACCTTGTGTATAATTTTCGTCGCATTTGGATAATTGTTGCTTGCTATTTCATTTAAGTGTTGCTCGCCTTATTGGTTGTTTTCGCTCTTTCGCTTAGGATTCGATATTTGCGGTAACCCCGAGAACGACCCTCCGCAACAATTTGAGCCACAACAAGCAGGCAAGCAGTTTGATCATTTTCCATTGATCCCATTACTTTTAAAGTCTAATATTTTGTTTAACTTCTATGTATGCATTGCTATTTTGTTGTTAAATTGATTAGTTAGACCTCTAGTTGCATAATCTGTAGGTAAATGGTTATCCTCTACTACCTGAGCCTAGGTTATTTGCTATGGTTAGAGTTCGATGGATGAACTCTTATCACTTAGTAGATTACGTATGAATATTGCTTAGCCATGCCTAGTTATCGGTAGTATTGGGCGATCATCGACTTAGTCGGTGATCTTGATCACACAACTACTTATACTACTCCATTATGTCCAACCCTTGTGTTTTATTGATTTACAAATCAAAAACTGAAAACAAAACTATATCTTGACTTGGGCACAATGGTATGTTGATGTGATCTGTTGGGTGTGTTGGAATGGTGCCTAAGTCCCCAAGAACCGAGTTACTTGTGTCACTAAGCCAAGCGCTTATTGCGTGCTAACCACACGAGGGGGATATGGAACCTCTCTTGACTCAGTACTTTGGAAGGTGTTAATTATGAGCTGGTCGGTGGGTGTGTTCTTGTGTGTGTGTGTTGTTGGAGGGGAGCATTAGCAGGCCGGTTAGGCTGTCTAATGTGTCCTTCTCCCGTGGGTTGCGGCTCTTAATTAGCATCGTCCATTGGAAAGTGTCTTGTTAGACTTAGCCGTGCCTGCATACCAAAGGAAGTATGCTAACCGTGGCTGGTGGAAAGGCGGTCTATCGTGTGGGTACATTGGTACACCCCGCAGGTTAAAACTATTTGAATAGCCTCGCCCTAGGTTATGGACATGCTTGGTAAGGTCGTGCAAGAACTAGACTACAACCTTTTAAAAACTTAAACTTGACATGGGTGGTATGAAGGGTACTTCATGTTATTGTTGTGGTGACTATGGGTTAGTCACTTCTAGGTTGGTTTTGTCATCTATCTATTGTTATAATTGTCTCTCTTTATTTGAACCATAAAAGTTAATTGCAAACTTGCTTTGAATCTATTACCCTATTGCAAATGAAAACTTGCTTTATGTCAAAATAAGTCCAGAGCCTCATCCACTTAAATAAAGCTTGCATGTAGTTAATTATAGTTCGTTATCTCACACGTCGGTTTTGCAGTACAAAAACAAGTTTTGTACTCATCCGCTTGCTTAATATTAATTGTTGCAGAGGAAGAAGGTGAGCCCCAAGGGCCCCACTTTGTGAGTTGTGTTGCGCGCGCGTCTGGGACGATTAGCTTGGCGGTCCGGTTGGTTGCCTTGTGGGTAAAGGCACACCGATTGGCTTTTGTTTATCGCCATCTTATGGCCATTTTGCTTCACTGTGTATTTACTTATTTGTATGACTTTTGGCCGGCGGCCTCTCTTTTGTAATAACTCTCTTTATATTATCTATGTCTTTCGCTTGTTGCTTTTGCTTCGCTCTATGTGTATGAATGGAATTGATGCATGATTTTGTAACGGGGTGTGTATACTGCAAATTCTGGGAAGTATACATATCTCGAGGCTTGGTTTATTTGATTTGTACTGTTAGGACCAAGTGGATGGTTAAACAGTACAAGCCGAATAAACCGGGGTCCTCACAACGCGGGCAAGGGAGTGGTCACCCACCTGACCTGAAGGTAGTCCAGAAGACCCAGGGTGTGGGTAGCGGCTGAGTCAACCATATCTCGGCTGAGGAGGAACAGGAGGCGCCCGACGTTGTGTTGGGTACGCTTCTTGTCAATTCTCGTCCTGCTGCAGTATTATTTGACTCTAGAGCTTCACATTCTTTTATTTCGAGGTCTTTTGCTGCTGCTAGTGACCTTCACTTTGTTCCTTTGGGGATGCCTTTGCTTATTCGCTCTCCGGGTTCGGAAATGAGAGCTGATCAGGAATGTCGGGATGTTCCTATTGAGATTGAAGGAGTGGGATTCTTGGCGAATCTCATCCTACTTGACTCGGCGCGTCTGGATGTGATTCTTGGCATGGATTTGTTGTCCCAACACTTGGGGCAAATCGATTGTGCCAGGAAGTTGGTCTACCTCACCAGCCCCTTAGGCGAGCAGGTTGGAATTTCACCACAGTTGCAAGGGCCACGTCTTTGTGCCCTTGAAGCTGAGCCAGCATTGGAGATTCAGGATGTTCCCACAGTGAGTGACTTTGTGGATGTCTTTCCTGAAGATTTACTTGGGATGCCTCCAGTTCGAGACCTGGAGTTCGTCATTGAGTTGCTGCCCAGTACCGCTCCAATTGCTAAGGCGCCGTATCGAATGCCTCCTAATGAGTTGGAGGAGTTGAAGAAGCAACTAGGTGAGCTGCAAGCGAAGGGTTTTATCCGCCCTAGCTCATCTCCTTGGGGTTGTCCTGTGATCTTTGTGAAGAAGAAGGACAAGACCTTGCGTATGTGTGTTGATTACCGTCCGCTTAATGAAGTGACGGTGAAGAACAAGTATCATTTGCCTCGCATTGATGATCTTTTCGATCAGTTGACTGGAGCCCGTGTGTTCTGCAAGATTGACTTGAGGTTGGGGTATCATCAAGTTAGGATCAGGGTTGAGGATATTATGAAGACCGCTTTCACTACTCGTTATGGTCTTTACGAGTACATTGTCATGTCTTTTGGCTTGACCAATGCTCCCGCTTTATTCATGAATCTTATGAACTCAGTGTTCATGGAGTATTTGGATAAGTTTGCGGTGGTATTTCTCGATGACATTCTTATCTACTCCAAGAGTGAAGAAGAGCATGCTGAGCATCTGCAGATTGTTTTGGGAAAGTTGCGTGAGCACCAGCTGTATGCAAAGTTCAGCAAGTGTGAGTTCTGGTTGAAGGAAGTGGCATTTTTAGGCCATGTCCTTTCAGCAAGAGGTGTGGCCGTGGATCCCAGCTAGGTCAGTGATGTGCTATCTTGGGGTCAGCCCAAGTCAGTCAACGATGTGCGGAGTATTCTTGGTTTAGCGGGTTACTACCATCACTTTATCGAGAATTTCTCCAAGATCGCGAAGCCGATGACTGAGTTGCTCAAGAAGAACAAGAAATTTTTGTGGTCCTCTGCTTGTGAAGAGAGTTTTCAGGAACTCAAGAAGCGATGGACTTCAGCCCCAGTGCTAGTTCTCCCTGATGTTCACAAGAGTTTTGATATCTTTTGTGATGCGTCTCGTCAGGGTCTTGGTTGTGTTCTTATGCAAGAGGGCAAAGTGGTGGCCTATGCATCAAGGCAGTTGAGGCCTCATGAACTCAACTATCCTACCCATGACTTGGAATTAGCTGCAGTGGTCCACGCACTCAAGATTTGGCGGCATTACCTGATTGGTAACCGTTGTGAGGTGTATTCTGATCAGAAGAGCTTGAAGTATTTGTTCACCCAACCAGATCTGAACCTCAAGCAAAGAAGATGGTTGGAATTGATCAAAACTATGACATGGGCATTCAGTACCATCTGGGCAAGGCCAATGTTGTTGCGGATGCACTTAGTCGAAAGGTGTATTGCAATACCTTGATGCTCCAAGAGCAGCAACCTGCCCTTCTTGAAGAATTTCAGTGGCTCAATTTGGGTTTGGTTGAGCACGGTTCCCTTGCTACCTTGGTTGTGCAACCAACCTTGGTGGACCAAATCAAGGCGGCATAGAAAACAGATGTTGGTGTAAGTCAAATCAAGCAGAACATCAAAGATGGGACAGCCAAGTGCTTTTCAGAGGATGAGCATGGTGTTGTGTGGTTTGGACAGCGCCTTGTGGTTCCAAAGGTCGTGGAATTGCGGAATCTGATTCTCCGTGAAACCCATGACTCCCCCTTGTCTATTCATCCCGAGGCTACCAAGATGTACCAAGATCTTCGTCAGAGATTCTGGTGGACCCGAATGAAGCGTGAGATTGCCAGGTTCATTGCCGAGTGCGACGTGTGCTGTCGGGTTAAGGCCAAGCATCAGCGTCCAGCTGGCCTCCTTCAGCCTTTGCCAGTACCTGAGTGGAAGTGGGATTCCGTTGGTATGGACTTTGTCACTGGTCTGCCTCGTACTTCTTCGGGGAAGGATGCTATCTGGATTGACAAAGGTAGCGCATTTCCTGCCAGTGCGTACCACCCTTAGTGTCAGTCAGCTGGGGATCTCTACATTTCCCGTATTGTGAGCTTGCATGGTGTACCACTGTAACATCCCAACTTTGGACTTATGTTTCAAATGTAAGAAAATCAGTAGAAATTAAAACTTTTTCTTACATCATGTATTTCCTGTATGCTTTGAACATCTGTTGTAAGAAGTTATGGAAATACAAAGTCACAAGTCTTTTGATCCAAATTTTGAGCCTCCAAAATATAATCTTGTCAGATTTTGTGATCATCTTTGGGAAATATTTTTCCTAGGTTTCTGCGATGGTATGTGACCCTTCTGAAAAATTTCACAATTTTTAGAAATTGTTTGAATATTTTTAGAGGCAGTCAAACCTGTTTGACTCTCAGTCAAACCTCAAAACAGAGCCTTGCAGAAATTTTGGAGATTTATTCACAACATAGAAACCTCTGGAAATTTTACACAAGGTGGATATCTGAGTTAGTAAGCTCCTGTAAAAATTTCATAATTTTTGGAGTTATTTTGCTACCTCAAATAAATCCTCCAAAGTCTCTGTTTGAATTTAGAAGTCAAACCTAGTCTCACTGTGCTTTGGGTTCGAGTCGACTCGGCTCAGCCAATTGACTGGTCCACCAACTAATCGCACCGAGCCTCTCTTAAAAACGCTGCCTAATCTCGTCCGTTGATTTCGATCGCGCGGCCCGCGTGCGTGTAACCATTCGGACCTTCCGGTTGCATGCGCGAATGTCGACCGTTAGATCCCCATCTAACCGCCCAGATGCGCCGAAACCTTCGGACCCTCCGGTTGTTGGTTTGAACCTGAGCCGTTGGATTAAGATCCAACGCTCGCTTGTCCCTCTGTTGTAAATCGCGTTCGCGACGTGGGCAACCGAGCCGCTCATTTCTAATCCTAGGCTCGTGATCTTTCGTTGTGTTTTAAAGCCCGAGGCGTGGCGCTATCTCACCGTCCGATTTGAATCGTAGGGCTCTGGAACGCCCGAGCCTTTCCTCTGGTCATCTTCAACCTCTAGCCGTGCATGAACAGTAGGGAGAGTGATGGCAGTGTCAAATCGTGCTTCCTACGGCCGCCCTAGTCAACAGTGAAGGTCGTGGGAGACACCTTCGGCCATGCCATGCCCTATTGCACGTCTACCATCCTTTCTCCTTGCCGGCCGCACCTTGTGCTCTGTGCTTTGCTGCCCGAAAGGCTTGTGGTGCAAACCCTAATACCTCCAAGGCCTTATAAGCACCCAAATCACTTCCTGGTATTTCTTTAGACCACCATCAAGCTCCATTCGCAGTATTGGAGCTTAACACCTCAAAAATGGCAAGTCGCCATTATTGACCCGAAGAGCTCCATTGGTGTTCTTGGTGTTCCAGTGGTTCTCCTTCATGTTTCTTTGCCCTATCCTTGTCTCTTTACTATCTTGAACATTTCCCCTCACTTAATTTTGGATTTGATTCTCAGGAATTGTCCAATTTGGGGTTTGTTCAAATTCGGCCGAAATTGGTCATCTTCTTCCTCAGCTCAGGTGAGTGCTCCATCTTCTGTGGACCTTAATGAAGCTATATTGATGCTTTGGAATCACTCATTTTGGCTCAGGGTGTCATTTTCGATCTTTCTTCTTCATGTCCGGCGAGCTTCCACCGTGATCAAGCATCTCCGGCCATCTTTGAAGCTTCCCTTCATCAAGGTAGCTTCTTATTAGTCCTTAGAGGCTCTGGCACCCGCTTCTTTGGACTGCAGCTGAGCTTTTCGCTATCTTCGCTCTTAGCAGTAAAAGCTCCCATTTTCATTTTCCGGCTAGCCGACATTCTAGTCCCTCACCGCCGGCGAGGATGCCACCATTAGGTCCGTAGTGCTATTGCGATTCCATTTTAGTGCTCAGTGGGCGCCGCCGCGGTCAGTGTCGCCGGCGACAAGCCGTTGTAGTCGCTCGGGTTTTGCCGGCGAGAAAACTCCTGTTTTCGTCATTTGTTTAGGGCACATTAATTGCACAGTGATTGCCAATCATTAGTTCTTTATTTGTGTCTTAACCTTTGTCATTGAGCCACCGACCGGTGCCCAAAGATCCTTAATCCCCGTGGCGCAATCCGCATCGTTCCGACATCATTAATATCTAATCTTTAATTAATTAATGTGTCGGCATTAATCGCCGCCGAGTCACCTCTCGCCGCCGACAAGTGGGCCTAGCACCACCGCACGTGGGTTAAACGTTCGCGGTTGTGACTAAGTCACCGACATGCGGTCCCACGCGTCAAGATCTATCTTTGAACTTCGATCTCTAGCCACCGCTCGCTTTCGATCGCGCCCCGATCGTGAGTGCATTCGACCCTCCGGATGCCTTGATCATTCTCGACCGCCGATCTTGCGATCAACGGCCGGGATCTTGTATGCAATCGGACCTTCCGACCGTTGGTACGCCTCGACCGCCCATCCGCAAATCTGCGGTGGGATTGGCCCAAGCAACCGCACCGTCCGATTGCATACACTGCGTGTGCGCCGTTGATCGTGATCCAACGGTGGGCTCGACAGGTTTCAAGGCGCGCTGCTTTGCTTTTGTGGCGTGAGTCGAGGATTTTAGATCAAGGGTGGATAAGTGTCCACGTCTTATTCTATTGTTTGAGTTTGTCTGTATTTCGGTAAGTAGTTATTTAACAACTGAAAATGATATAAAAACTTTAGAAACTCATAACTAATTCATTTTAACTGCTTTTTAGATAATTTCAACTGTAATAAATTGTGCTATCACTTAAGTTTATTATTGTTGGACCGAAAAGGCGACTAGAGGGGGGTGAATAGGAGCACGCTCAACTTTTTCACAAACGATCGAATTTAATACGAATCTCACTCCAATAGCTATGAAAACTATGAAGATCAATCAATCAAGCACAGCGGAAGACTTGTATTAAATCCAATCAAAACCCCGAGGCAAAACCTACAAAAACTCTTATCGCCAAGTCTCGGGCGGTCTGACCGCTCAGAAATCGGGTCGAATATTTTGCCTAGCGGTCAGATCTCTCACACGGGCGGTCTGACCAATTTTCCTAGCGGTCTGACCTCTCCGGTGGGCGGTCTGACCTCTAGCACGATGAACAGGAAAATCAGCCCGGAAAACCGAAACACAAATTGATCTAACTTTTGATTCGTGCGTCCAAACTTCGTGAAATTTGACACACACCTTCCTAAGGATGTCAGGAACCTATTCCAAGCAACGATCGTGACGATCCTTGCCAAGATTCTGACCTTTTCCCGTTTGAGCGAAGTTAGGTCAAAGGCCAAGTCAAAACGAAAATATGATCTTGAAACTTGCTCGTGGGTGGTTGATGATCTTGATGATCCTAGATGTATTCCCACATGTCACAGCAAGCTAGATCACATCCAGAAACCACGCAAAAACTCGCGGATCAAAGAAAGACTCAAATCATCAAATAGAGAGAAAGAAAGCAAATTAACTCATCTTGAAGAAACTTTCTTTGGATTGATTTGATATGGTATTGGTTTACAGCCACTCCATCAATGGAGGACAAAGACTCAATACATGAGCACGAAATCAAATTCGACTCTCTAGAACCCTAGAGCCTCCACTCTTTTCTCCTCCCCTAACAACACAAATTAGGGTTTAGATATCTAAGGGTTGAAGGGGGTGCAGCCACCTCCCTCCTCTATTTATAGTGGAGGCTTAGGGTTTCTAATAGAGTCTCCCTAATGGGCTCCCGTTAAGGCCCAAAACAAACGGGTGACACAGGCACGCCTTTTAAAGCGCCGTGTCCAAATTGTCCGGCACTCGCTGTTCGCCACGTGTAGGTTGATCCAACGGCTCTCATCATGTCGGCAAGTCTCTCCCATCCGGCTCCCACCGAAACCACCATGGCACTTGCACCACCCCGCGCGCTTGATTCAACTGGTTGCACCGAATCGCCTGCTCGTCACCTTTGTCCATCTTGCACCATACTTGAGTCCAATGACTTCCCGCATCGCCGATCGCTTTGAACCTCAGCTCTCCAAGCCTAGTCCCGATCATCCTCGCCGTTGACCGTCGTTGACCACCAAGCAACCTGCACAACAATAGACAAGCAAATCGAATTCGGGAACAAGTTCTTCACAACTTGACCCACGTTAGTCAAAACATGCATCATGCAACACATATGCCATGAAATCCACGAACTTGACCTAACAAGCAACCATCGCCGCCACACGGGCGACGACTTAAGTGAAAACCGGTCAGACCGCCAGCCTTGGCTGGTCTGACCGCCACCGCCGGTCTGACCGCCAACAGAAGACCGGTCCGACCGCCACAAAAGGACTTAGCCGAAATTTCAACGTTGAAATCCGCAACCTCTCTGGAAATTTAAAACGAATAGAACTTTTGACTGGAAGCTCCAAAAATTATGGGACCAAGTGCGGTAGAATCTCCTCACTTGCCTACACCTCTATTTTTGGCCCACCAAACTCGAGTCACTCAACTTGCCGGTCCGACCGCTCAACGACGCCGGTCGATCGCTACCAAATCGGTCAGACCGCCGACCTGGCCGGTCAGACCGCCATCACGACACCCGAGGCATGGCGGTCCGACCGCCACTGTACGGCCGACCGCCGAGACCGACAGAACCGAACTATGCCGAAAACTCTTGTTTCATAAACCTTCAACGCCATTGCCAATTGACACATCATCCTAAGATCATGAGCATATCCCCATGATATCCACAATCTCCCTTGATGATCACATTGGCAATTCCCAACAAATGCAAGTTTTGAGGTTTGAAAAGTAAAAACTCAACGTTACAGCAAAGGCACAGCTTGGTCCATATGCAAGAAAAAGCAAAGGAAATGACCAAGCTGGCTTCAGAATAGCATCGGCAAGTGAGATAAGGCAAAAGAAAGCAAGAAAGCTTCAATTTCCAAAGAAGAGTTAAAAATCTCACTTAAGGTCCATATGAAAGACCAATTGTTCGAAATGACCTTTGATCATGGTGAGGATCAAGAATTGCAATTCAAGTTCAGAAAGAGCAATAAGACCAAAAGAATGCAAATAAGAAACTCCCCTCACTATGATCCTCAAAATTCGAAAATTTCAAATTCTCCAATTTTCTCCTCTTTTAATACTTTTCCTTTACACATCTTGAAATATCTTCTCCCCTTTGACAATGGAGTCATCAAGGAATCACGCCTTCCTCTCATCCAGAGATAACAAATGCGAACGAGGAAAAACATAAGAAGGAGCATGCATGAAATGTAATGAAGTGGCTTCATATTTTTGTATTTTTCAATTTTGGATTACAAGAAGCTTTGGAGATTACCCAAAAGAACAAGCTAGCATCTCAAATTTTGCATAAACACCATATCACCGAATGCGCTAGCAAGATCATGATAAGACATATATAACAAAGCTAAAGCAGGAAGGCTCAAAGTAAAGCAATAAATTTTAGCATTTTAAGCAACGCTTCAAATCTAACAAGTCCATCAACAGGGATCCTAAGATGATACTGGCCATGTCAAAATGACAATGTGAGACCAAGACGCTAACAATGACCACATTAAGAGACAAACAAGTCCTGAATTGAATCACTTTGCTCAAATTGTCTCAAACGCCCATTTTTCAACAAATTTTCATTTGCAAAGTAATATTGAAGTTGATGAAAGGTATATCTTAGTGAAGAAGATCCTGGACTAGGAGCCATCCACAAACTCTTCCTAAGCTTCTACCCATTTGATAATTCATTATCTTATCCACGTGCTAGATCTCAAGCCTTGCCGCGACCATCTTAAGCACAAAAAGCTTAAAAGAATGGTCTAGATCATCCAAAGCTCCCCCTGAGTTCATGCCTAGTGCAATGGCAAGCCGTCTCATGAGAAAGAATTGGTGAGATCAGTTTTTTCGCACAAAAGAGACCTCCCCCTTTTTTTGTTCACAAGAGCAGAATTAGATTCTTAAAAGAACAAGAAGCTCAAGTAATGATCAATACTAGATTCAAGAGCTAACACAAGAATTTTGACAGGCCAATGTCACAAAAGGAGCACTAATTGCGCAACTAGCTAAAACATCCACAAATTGCGCTTTGTAGTTCAAGTTTTCTTAAAGTTCGCTCATTCAAAGAAAGACTTAGCTACACATGTGAAAGCATGATAATTCTAGCAAGTCAAAGAACTAGACATGGCATTGAGCAGAATTGAAATACTAAAGCTCAAAAGGGTAATAAGCAAAGCTTCATCAATTTTAAAAGACAAGCGTAAAAGCTTATATAACAATGCATCTTTTGGTTTTTCATATGAATGCAGATGAAACAATGAGATGCACAAAACTTAAAGAGCCTAAAAGATCAAAAGATCAAAAGAAAATACCACTAGAAGAAGGTATCGAAAAAGAAAAGCTCAAATGAACAAGAAAAGTTCGAATGTGAGCCAACTCCCCTCAAACCAAACCGTAGGGATAAATTACCCTAACTCACTTCTCAAGGTTGCAAACCTAGTTGGATCTAAAGGCTTGGTGAGGATATCACCAACCGAGCCTCGGACTCCACGAAAACTAGCACAAAAGACTTCAAAATCCACAAGATCTCTAGGGAAAGCAACTCGAAAAGCTAGGGAGCGAAACACCAACACTAAAAAGACCTACAGGCAACTCAAAAACCTGCTAAGGACTAGTGACTGGGAAACAAGCTCAACCTAGGCTGTGAGAGAAGTGCATCCTAGAAAA
Organism: Ampelocalamus luodianensis; assembly: GCA_036346255.1. Lineage (NCBI taxonomy): Eukaryota > Viridiplantae > Streptophyta > Magnoliopsida > Poales > Poaceae > Ampelocalamus > Ampelocalamus luodianensis. Next base: position 56,141,722 of record CM070620.1, read on the forward strand.
CCATGGGACAAGAAGAGTGCCTAGAAAAGATACGTGCTAGAACAGAGCCTCCTATCTACCCTGAACTCAACAAGCCCAAAAATGCTATGCAAGGTAGACTAGGGATACCATACACAAATGTAAGGTATAGAAGCTCGAACCTGAGTCGCACTGCTTGGCAGTGAGATATAGTCATGATGAGTGAAGATCCATTCCTTGGAGCTCTAGAAAGTAGTTGCACTCACCCATCATCCTCATCTCAACATTCCTTCGTCTCCTAGAAGTGATAGCCAGCATTGAATGCACAAATGACGAAGAACCAACAGCTGGAGTCTTTGACCACTTGTTGGACCACATATTCTTCTTCTCAACCAAAAGGCTATACCAAAGAGATAGGAAAGTCTATGCCTTGGTGCTGGGTTAGTGAAACATTATCTAGGGAAAAGTAAGATCAAGACACACGACTAACAAGGATAGCCTCAAATGATCCAAAGCTCATAAAAGCATATAATCAACAATTCAGACATGAGCATAAAGATAGACAAATCAATTGCAGCACATGCTATCCAAGATATGACAAAGCTCAAACTATCCTTAATCCACAATAAGGCATAGGAGCAAGCAAAGAAGCACATAGCATATCACACATCAAATATACAATCAAAAGTAAAGCATGCTAGTGAAAGCTATGGCAAGACTCATGCATCCACAATTAACAGTATGACACAAAAAACCATGTAAGCATAAAGCATGTTAGAGAACAAATCATGATCAAGGTATGCTAATATGGAATCAAGTAAGAATGTGGATACAAAAAGCAAAAATCAACACGAGCAAGATTAATCATGTACAAAACAACACAGGCTCGTGAAGACACATCCAAACTTATACATCCATGGAAATAAAGAACAACAGTCTAATACATGGATACATAAGCAAGAATCAATCATGAGCATTATAATAAAGGTGCAAGACAGCACAAACTCATGTTGACAAACTCAAACTCATACACCCATGAAAATAAAGAACAACAATATGATACATGGATATATAAGCAAGAATCAACAAGAGCAATATAACAAAGGTACAAAACAGCATAAGCTCATGTTGACAAAACCAAACTTATATACCCATGGAAATAATGAATAACAATCTAGTTCATGGATACATAAGCAAGATACTAGCAAAGGCATGATAAAAGATATCAAAAGAATAACACATGCCAATATGATACAAGAGAGCACAAAACAAGCACAACATGCCAAGATTGAATAATCATGAAGGTAAATGCATGAAGGTATAAGATTGCTCACAAAACATGTGAAGACACTGATCATGAAAGCACATGCCTCTTGGAGGCCATTATTGAGATGGAGAACCATCAAGAGTCCCAATCAAGTAATGAAGCAGAAGGACAGAATCTTTTAAGTCCATGTTCTCCAACTCGCATTCTCGGTACCTACACATGAGAAAGGCAAGGTGTCCAAGTCTCGGATCCCGAAAGGTTAGAGAACAAATGCTTGGGAACCCAAACCTTGGACACACCACCACCAGAAGCAGTCGAAACATTATGTGAGTTAGCATGATGCAAATGATGATCCATACAAGAAGATCCAATATCATCCTTGAAGGCATGCCGCGAGTGGACAGCTCGATGAGGAAAACGAGGTCCATCTCTAGAAAAGCGGCGATGACCTTGCTTGAAACCACCAAGATGAGAACCAACAGAAGCATCAAAAGAACTCACACAACCTCGCCGTGGGTGTGTACCTCGATGAACAAAACGAGGTCCACCTTTTTGAAAATGGCGGAAATCCTGCTTTGGGGCAGCTCGTGGACCAAAACCAAAGCCACAAAAGCCAAGTCCACGATGCTGTCCAACACCACTAGAAAAGGTGTCAAAGAAGCCATCAACAAATTGAGTCTTCGTGCTAGGCTCTTTAGTGTGCATGTCATGAGAAAAACTATGCCCACTAGGAGACTTAGAAGTATGAGCTCGACGCAAATGTCTTGCACGTCGGAAACAAAAATCCACATAATGTCCATTCTTTCCACAAAATGAGCAATGGTGTAAAAGTCTACTAGTAGACATGGTCCGAGAGGACGAAGCACCATTGTCACTCAAAGAAGAAGTCCTGGAAGAACTAACATCATGACTCGTCCTCGATTTGCACTAGACTCACACATGTCATGAGAAAGACTATGTGTGTTCCTAGAGACACGATGACGCACTCGATGCTCATGTTTCAAACGGCAAAGCAAAACTCAAAGTGTGTCCATTTTTCTTACAAAAAGTGCAATGGTACTTCCTTTTGAAGATGTAGTACCATTTGAAGAAGAAACACCTTTGTCTTTAGAAACCCGTTGGTCAACACAAAAGAGTTCAAAAGTCGAACCTCCCAAAGAAGAGCTATCTAAAGCGAAGGTACAAAACCAACATCAAGTGACTCACTTTTAGCACAAAAGGACTCCAACTCTGAATGCAAAGATGCAAGAGAAATCTTAAAAATATCAATCTCGGAGTGAAGGCAAAATACAAGAGTCACATGACTTGGCGCTCATATCATCACGCAAAGACTCAATCTCGCTCTTCAAAGAAATGCAAGATGTGCAAGAAATTAATGATGCTTTTGTATTTAGCATGCAATTCAAAGCATCAATTTCAGTTTCTAAACAAGCACAATTCTTGCAAGAGACTAAACCATCCTTAAGCAATTTTTCATATTCTAAGCACATGCTACAAGGGCTAGCTTTAATTTCAATAATCTCAGCCCTAGCATTTTCTAATTGCTCAAGGTGAAGAGTATTAGTCAATTTTAACTTCTCAAATTCAGCAAGCATGCCTACACAAGAATCACAATGATTTCTAGCCATAAATCTAAAATTACCTATTTCTAACTTAGCATTATCAAGCTCATTATGTAAGGCAACACAAGAATCACATGGCATAGAAACATTTAATTTCAATAATTCATTTTCAGATTTTAGGCATGCAAGAGAGTTATTCAAGTTCTCCATGTCTACAAGTAATGAATCATAAGCATTCATGGAGGTTTTCAAATCGGAGAGCTCATGAGACAGATCACCCTTTTCTCTTTCTAGCAATTTTATTTTCTTCATAAGAGCATGCAATTTATATTCATATGACACCAAGCCATCAATGAGTTTTTCTTTGCTCACCTTGCTTAGCTCGAGTAGGGATCATCCTCGGAAGAATCATCATGATCATCCCCGAAAAACTCTTCATCACGTTCATCCTCAATCGCTACGGCACATATGCCAATGGGCTCCTTCTCCTCGGGCTCTAGGCGTATCTCATCCTTGAAACTAGGACAACCAAAACAAAAGAGACCACCACAAATATCGCAGGAGAATCCCTCCTGAACCGACAATACCATTATTGCATCTTCAAACGTCTTGTCATGACTCACATCAATGATAAAAGAATCATGCCAAGATGCAAGGAAACGCTCACACGTCGGCACACTAATCGCCATGCTCAAAGATCGGTTAAGATCACAAAAGAGCAAACCTTGCTCTGATACCACTTGTTGGACCGAAAAGGCGACTAGAGGGGGGGTGAATAGGAGCACGCTCAACTTTTTCACAAACGATCGAATTTAATACGAATCTCACTCCAATAGCTATGAAAACTATGAAGATCAATCAATCAAGCACAGCGGAAGACTTGTATTAAATCCAATCAAAACCCCGAGGCAAAACCTACAAAAACTCTTATCACCAAGTCTCGGGCGGTCTGACCGCTCAGAAATCGGGTCGAATATTTTGCCTAGCGGTCAGACCTCTCACACGGGCGGTCTGACCGATTTTCCTAGCGGTCTGACCTCTCCGGTGGGCGGTCTGACCTCTAGCACGATGAACAGGAAAATCAGCCCGGAAAATTGAAACGCAAATTAATCTAACTTTTGATTCGTGCGTCCAAACTTCGTGAAATTTGACACACACCTTCCTAAGGATGTCAGGAACCTATTCCAAGCAACGATCGTGACGATCCTTGCCAAGATTCTGACATTTTCCCGTTTGAGCGAAGTTAGGTCAAAAACCAAGTCAAAACGAAAATATGATCTTGAAACTTGCTCGTGGGTGGTTGATGATCTTGATGATCCTAGATGTATTCCCACATGTCACAGCAAGCTAGATCACGTCCAGAAACCACGCAAAAACTCGTGGATCAAAGAAAGACTCAAATCATCAAATAGAGAGAAAGAAAGCAAATGAACTCATCTTGAAGAAACTTTCTTTGGATTGATTTGATATGGTATTGGTTTACACCACTCCATCAATGGAGGACAAAGACTCAATACATGAGCACGAATCAAATCCGACTCTCTAGAACCCTAGAGCCTCCACTCTTTTCTCCTCCCTAACAACACAAATTAGGGTTTAGATATCTAAGGGTTGAAGGGGTGCAGCCACCTCCTCCTCTATTTATAGTGGAGGCTTAGGGTTTCTAATAGAGTCTCCTAATGGGCTCCGTTAAGGCCCAAAACAAGCGGGTGACACACGCACGCCTTTTAAAGCGCCGTGTCCAAATTTTATGGCACTCGCTGTTCGCCACGTGTAGGTTGATCCAACGGCTCTCATCATGTCGGCAAGTCTCTCCCATCCGGCTCCCACCGAAACCACCATGGCACTTGCACCGACCCCGCGCCGCTTGATTCAACGGCTTGCACCGAATCGCCTGCTCGGTCACCTTTGTCCATCTTGCACCATACTTGAGTCCAATGACTTCCCGCATCGCCGATCGTTTTGAACCTCAGCTCTCCAAGCCTAGTCCCGATCATCCTCGCTGTTGACCGTCGTTGACCACCAAGCAACCTGCACAACAATAGACAAGCAAATCGAATTCGGGAACAAGTTCTTCACAACTTGACCCACGTTAGTCAAAACATGCATCATGCAACACATATGCCATGAAATCCACGAACTTGACCTAACAAGCAACCATCGCCGCCACACGGGTGACGACTTAAGTGAAAACCGGTCAGACCGCCAGCCTTGGCTGGTCTGACCTCCACCGCCGGTCTGACCGCCAACAGAAGACCGGTCCGACCGCCACAAAAGGACTTAGCCGAAATTTCAACGCTGAAATCCGCAACCTCTCGGAAATTTAAAACGAATAGAACTTTTGACCGAAGCTCCAAAATTATGGGACCAAGTGTAGTAGAATCTCCTCACTTGCCTACACCTCTATTTTTGGCCCACCAAACTCCAAAGTCACTCAACTTGCCGGTCCGATCCGCTCAGCGAGACGCCGGTCGGATCGCTACCAATCGGTCGATCCGCCCGACCGGCGGTCGGACCGCCATCACGAACACCGAGGCATGGGCGGTCGACGCCGCCACCAGGCCGGCCCGACCGCCGAGACTCGACAGAATCGAACTTTGCGAAAACTCGTGTTTCGCAAACCTTCAACGTCATTGCCAATTGACACATCATCCTAAGATCATGAGCATATCCCCATGATATCCACAATTATAAAAATGGATTTAAGCATATTCCAGTAACAGAAAATTGTATAACTAGAAATAACTTGATTTCTGTCATTTTGAATATTCCAGAAATAGATTTAATCTTGAAAAATGCATATCTTTTTCTGTATAAATCCAATTTGTGCAAAATCAATTTTGATAAATTCATCTGTTAGTATACTTTCATATGGAATAAGATTTGAGCATGTTCATAATTCTTTAAAATGACTTGCATTAGATTTACACCTTAGAAAAATCATAAGTAAATGTGTATAACTCCAAATTTAGTAAATTTAACTTTGCTGTTATTAGGATGTCATAATCTACCTGCTCTAAAAATTTCAGACCTTAGATCATTCTAGAAAATTTCGCCTTGAATTGTACTATTAATTAATTAGATTGATTTTAAGGGTGAGAAAGAGCATTTTGTCCATATCTTTTGCATATTAAGTCCAAATTGCATGATTCTTTTTCCTATCACTATATGAAATCATTCCCTAGCTGTTGTGTAAATTTATTAGATTTGGATGTGTTTTGCTGTTGGAGTTTATTTGGTGTTCTTCGTTCTTACTTGCTTATCGCCTTTTCGCGTTAGGTTTCGAAGATAATTTTATTGCTGATATTGAGCCACAGCAGCCTGATCCTGCACTTCAGCCAGGCAAGCAGATGTAGCATTCATTTGATCATGTTGTTCCTATTAATTTCAAATTCTAATATGTTGTTTTCAAATTCTATGTATGCATTGCTATGTTGTTTTAAACTATTTTCGATAGTTGGCCCAGTAGTTGCATAATCAGTAGGAAATGTTTATTCCTCTACTACTGAGCTTAGGATTACTTGCTGTGATTTTGGGTCGCTGGATGAACCCATATCACTTAGTAGCTTACGTGTCATTATGCTTAGCCATGCTTAGCTATCGGTAGAAATGGGCGGTTATCGACTTGTCGATAACCTTGATCACACAAACTGTTATTATATGTATATTTCAGCCTTGTGCTTTGTCTAAATTGCAAAACTAAAACTGAAAATGAAAACAATTTAGACTTGGGCACAATGGTAAGATGGTGTGATCTTCTGGGTGTGATTGGAATGGTGCCCGGGTCAATTAAGGACCGAGCTACTTGTTACACCGAACCAAGCATCTGTGCGTGCTAACCACACTAGGGGGATATGGGACCTCTCTTAGCTGAGTACTTTGGGTTGTGTTAATTAATGAGTCGCGTGGTGGGTTGCATATTTGATTATATGCAACATGGACACGTTTGTAGGGAGAGGAACACTCGCGAGGCGGTGTATCTTGCTCCACGTATGGGTCCTTGTGATCCATATTTCGTCGGCAGATCACTAAGGATTAACCCCATACGTGCGCCTCTTGATTAGCATATTCCATTGGAAAGGGTTCAGAGGACTTAGCCGTGCTTGGCATACCAAAGGAAGTGTGCTTAATAGCTTGGCAAAAAGGCGGTCTGAAGTGTGGGTACATTGGTACACCCCTGCAGGGATTAAAACTATTCGAATAGCCTCGTCCTAGGTTATGGACACGGTTGGGGAAGTCTTTCAAGAGTTAGACTACAACCTTTTTATACTTAAAACTTGATGGTGGTATGAATCAGGGATTCATGCTATGTTGTGGTGGCTTTGGGGAAAGTCACTTCTAGGTGGATACTTGTTACTTATGTTTACTCGCTGTTATTTAAATGCTTAAAAACAAATTTTACAAACTGCTGTTCAATCTATTACAATATTGCAAATGAAACTTGCTTTGTGCGTCCAAAGAACCATATAACCACATTCCTTTGAATACAGCTTTCATGTAGCTATGTATAGGCTTGTTACTCGTAAGTCTTGCGAGTACATTCTTGTACTCACCTGCATTGCTTGTGTTGTGCAGAGGATGATAGTGAGTCCGATGGACCTCACTTTTGTGAGTTGTGCTGTGGCAGTTTAAGGGGCGATTAGCTTGGCGGCCCGGTCGGTTGCCCTGTGGTGTTATGTGGCTAACCGGTCGTCTTTTGGTTTAAGCCATCTTATGGCAACTTTTGCTTCCGCTGTTACTTATTTGATACTTATGTCTTTTGGCCGGTCGGCTGTGCTGTAATAACTTATATTATGTATGTCTTTTGGTAGACTTGTTATATTCTGTTGTATGGAATTGATGCATGCTTTGGTATGATGTTTGTGTGCTGCTTGTTCTGGGAGGCACATATTCATCGAGACGCGGATTATTCTATTTGTGATACTAGAACCAGAGGAAGGTTAAGTATTACAAGTTTAATAAACCGGGGCCTCACAGAGTTTGGTATCAGAGCCATACTGACCGTAGAAACCCCTAGCTTGGTCGTCCCTAGTATATTTTGAAAACTTACTTTCCTTATATCAAGTGCTTTTCTGAAAATCTTAAGTAAGTTCTCAGATTTTACTTCTTATCTATCTTAGCTTGCTTATCTCACCTCCTTCCGAATTGGTTTCGAAAATTAATTTCCCTCTCATCTTCTCCAAAAGATAGTTGTTAACCGAGTAGATTGGTTTTGGGTAAACCATGAGAGTTATAAAATGAAAGTGTTGGATGTCTTGTGAAGATTATAAGCTACTGGAAGCTACAAATTTCGGCCAGAGGCTTGAAAAGAAAATCTGGACAGCAAGCAAGAAAATTTCTGGATAGCTAGCATTTAAGTAGTAAAAAGTGCTGAAAATGAGAGGTTAAGTCAACTAAAATTTGGGGGAATGAAAGGGTAAGAGGTGATATGAGTTAGCTAAGTGTCTAACCTTTCTTTAGCTAATTTTTCACCCTGCTTCCTTGCTGTCTTCAAACATAATTTAGTGTTCCGAAATTGCCTTCCTGAAAATTGATTACTCGTTCTCTAATACGAGTTAGTCATAATGGGAAGATGGATATTATCTTTGTGATCTTGCTGCAGTTTTATGTTGTTACTTGAGCTTTTAAAGGTTGTTTTGTAGAGTGGTCAGTTGTTTTCTTTGTCTCCTGTTCCGGAGTTGTGTTTAACCTATTTTTGTGGAACAGGATGGCAAGAACCACCTGCAACAGTCAGTCGGCTGGTTCCGATGAGGAGCTTCCCCCTCCTCCGACCATGGCTGAGGTTCTGGCTCAGATCGAGCGGAATCGCATGGACTAGACCCGGATCTTGGAAGTCATCGCGAGGAACACCTCCACTCCTGCTGGTGCTTCGGGATCTGGAGGTGGTGGCCACCAGTCTCGTGGTGGGCTTGCGGAGTTTCTCCGTACGCAGCCGCCTACTTTCTCTCGGTCTGAGGACCCTTTGGACGCGGATGATTGGCTGCGTCTTGTTGAGCGAAAGCTCAATATCGCTCGATGCGGGAGCGAGCGGGCGCTCTTGCATCCCATCGCCTTGAGGTGCAGCACTCTCTTGGTGGGAGAACTTTCTCGCCATGCAGCCCGCAGGCCACGTTGTCTCGTGGAATGAGTTCAGATCTGCTTTTCGTCGGGCCCACATTCCCGATGGCCTGATGAAACTCAAGAAGAAGGAGTTTCTTGCGCTTAAACAGGGGCGCAAGTCTATGTCGGAGTATCTTTACGAGTTTAATCACTTGGCTCGTTATGCTCCGGGTGAGGTGGCCTCGATGAGGCTAAGCAGAGAAGTTCATGGATGGCTTGTCCGAGGAGCTGCGGACAAGCTATCTATAGTGGACTTTGCCGACTTCGTGCCTTGGTTGACAAGGTCATCGTCGCGAGCACAAGGCGAAGGCGCTGGTGAGTCCCGCAGCGCAAGTGGGGCCCATCGGTGCACAGCCGTGGCCTCACTCGTCCCGTGTTGGGCCCGCACGAGGGCTCGTGCTTTGGCTTCACCACCGCCGAGGCCGTTGGTGCGCTTGCTCGTCCCCGCAGCCGTGTTTCAGCCACGTGCACTGCGACCAGGAAGCGAGTTGCGCTCGCAACCCACCGCCGATGTCACCGCCGCCGCAACAAGAAGGGCCATCTGCGCTGCGATTGCCCTCGAGGATCGAGCGCCCTCGTCCTAATGGAGGACGCGGAATGGTCACACACGACCGTAAGGTGATCCGAACACCAGTGTCGGGAGTGGTCGAGTCAACCACATCTCGGTGAGGAGGCTCGAGGCGCGGCGTTGTGTTGGGTATGTTCCTTGTTAGTTATCGTCCTGCTGCAGTATTGTTTGACTCTGGAGCATCGCATTCCTTTATTTCGAGATCATTTGCTGCTGATTGTGACCTTCACTTTGTTCCTTTGGGGATTCCTTTGCTTATTCGCTCTCCGGGAGCGGAAATGAGAGCTGATCAAGAATGCCGGGGCGTTCCCATTAATATTGAAGAAGTGGAATTCTTGGCGAATCTCATCTTACTTGATTCGGCGCGCCTGGATGTGATTCGTGGCATGGATTGGTTGTCCCAACACTTGGGGCAAATCGATTGTGCCAGGAAGATGGTCTTCCTCACTAGTCCCTCAGGTGAGCAAGTTGGGATTTCACCGCAGCTGCAGGGGCCACATCTTTGTGCCCTTGAAGCTAAGCTAGCCATGGAGATTCAGGATGTGCCCACAGTCTGTGACTTTGCGGATGTCTTCCCTGAAGATTTGCCTGGTATGCCTCTAGTTCGAGACTTGGAGTTTGTCATTGAGTTGCTACCCGGTACTGCTCCAATTTCTAAGGCGCCGTACCGAATGCCTCCTAATGAATTGGAAGAGCTGAAGAAGCAGTTGGGTGAGCTTCAAGCAAAGGGCTTCATCCGTCCTAGCTCATCTCCTTGGGGTTGTCCGGTTATTTTTGTAAAGAAGAAGGACAAGACCCTGCGTATGTGTGTTGATTACCGTCCACTTAATGAAGTGACGGTGAAGAACAAGTATCCTTTGCCCCGTATTGACTCTTTGACCAGTTGACTGGAGCTTGTGTGTTCTCCAAGATTGACTTGAGATTGGGGTATCATCAAGTTTGGATCAGGGCTGAAGATATTCCGAAGACGGCTTTCACTACTCGTTATGGCCTTTACGAGTACACCGTCATGTCTTTCGACTTGACCAATGCTCCAGCTTTGTTCATGAATCTTATGAACTCGGTGTTCATGGAGTATTTGGATAAGTTTGTTGTGGTTTTCATTGATGACATTCCTATCTACTCCAAGAGTGAAGAGGAGCATCTTTGAGCACTGCAGATTTTTTGGGCAAGCCGTGAGCATCGGTGTATGCTAAGTTCGACAAGTGCGACTGCGTTGAAGGAAGTGGCATTCTTAGGCCATGTTCTTTCAGCAGGTGGTGTAGCAGTGGATCCTAGCAAGGTCAGCGACGTTCTATCTTGGGGGCAGCCCAAGTCGGTCACCGATGTGAGGAGTTTCCTTGGTTTAGCGGGCTACTACCGCCGCTTTATCGAGAACTTCTCCAAGATTGCAAATCCCATGACCGAATTGCTCAAGAAAGAAAAGAAATTCGTGTGGTCTTCGGCTTGTGATTTGAGTTTTCAAGAACTCAAAAGGCGATTGACTTCAGCCCCAGTGCTTGTTCTCCCTGATGTGCATAAGAGATTTGATATTTATTGTGATGCCTCTCGGTAGGGACTCGGTTGTGTTCTTATGCAAGAAGGCAAGATAGTGGCCTATGCATCGAGGCAGTTGAGGCCTCATGAACTCAACTATCCTACCCATGATTTGGAGTTAGCTGCAGTGGTTCATGCACACAAGATTTGGCGGCATTACCTTATTGGTAACCGCTGTGAGGTGTATTCTGATCACAAGAGTTTGAAATATTTGTTCACCCAGCCAGATCTGAACCTCAGGCAAAGGAGATGGTTGGAATTGATCAAGGATTATGATATGGGCATTCAGTATCATCCGGGCAAGGCTAATGTTGTTGCTGATGCACTCAGTTGCAATGTATATTGCAATACCTTGTTACTTCAAGAGCAACAACCTACCCTTCTCGAAGAATTTCAGCGGCTTAATTTGGGATTGATTGAGCATGGCTCTCTTGCTACCCTGGTTGTGCAACCAACTTTGGTGGATCAAATCAAGGCTGCCCAGCAGACAGATGTTGGTGTGATCCAAATCAAGCGGAACATCAAGAATGGGTCAGCCAAGTGCTTTTCTGAGGATGAGCATGGTGTTGTGTGGTTTGGACAGCGTCTTGTGGTTCCGAAGGTCATGGAATTGCGGGATTTGATTCTCCGCGAGGCCCATGACTCCCCTTTGTCTATTCATCCCGGAGCTACCAAGATGTACCAAGACCTTCGACAGAGATTCTGGTGGACTCGCATGAAGTGCGAGATTGCCGTGTTCGTTCTTGAAGTCGGCGTGTCTTTGTCGTGTCAAGGCCGAGCATCAGCGTCCAGCAGGCCTTCTTCAACCTTTGCCAGTACCTGAATGGAAGTGGGATTCCGTTGGGATGGATTTCATCACCGGATTGCCCCGCTCACCCAAAGGGAACGATGTCATTTGGGTCGTGATCGATAGGCTGACTAAGGTGGCACATTTTCTTAGTGTCAAGACCCAGCTCCGTGTGAAGCCCTTGGTCGAGCTTTATGTCTCGAGGATTGTGAGTTTGCATGGTGTGCCACGAACGATTGTGTCAGATCGTGGTTCTCTTTTCACCTCTCGCTTTTGGCATAGTCTGCAAGAGGCGATGGGTACACGTCTTTCTTTCAGTTCAGCTTATCATCCTCAAACTGATGGTCAGACGGAGAGAGTCAACCAAGTGTTGGAAGATATGCTCCGTGCCTGTGTTCTTTCCTATGGGAAGAAGTGGGAGAAGTGTTTGCCGTTTGCAGAGTTCTCCTACAACAACAGTTTCCAAGCTAGTCTTGGTATGGCACCTTTGGAGGCTTTGTATGGGAGGAGATGTAGAACCCCTTTGAACTGCTCAGAAACTGGTGAGCATCAGTTCTTTGGGCCAGATTCCATCAATGAGGCCGAAAGTCAGGTTCAGCTGATTCGTGAGCATCTACGCGTAGCCCAGTCCAGGCAAAACAGATATGCGGATCATCGTCGTCGAGAGTTGAGCTTTGAGCCCAATGATTTGGTTTATCTCAAGGTCTCACCCTTGAAGGGCCATCAGCGTTTTGGCATCAAGGGCAAGTTAGCTCCTCGATATGTTGGGCCTTATCGCATCATCGAGAGGATTGGGGCTGTTGCATACAGATTGGAGTTGCCAGCTTCACTTGAGGGTGTGCACGACGTGTTCCATGTGTCCCACTTGAAGAAGTGCCTCCGTGTTCCAGTTGAGAAAACTCCGTTGGAAAATCTCGATGTGCAAGAAAATTTGACCTATCATGAGCATCCTGTTCGTATCCTCGAAGAATCTGAACGAAGGACAACGAACCGCGTTATCAAGTTCCTTAAGGTTTAATGGTCAAATCATTCCGAAGATGAGGTAACTTGGGAGAGCGAAGATCGTCTTCGTGCAGATTACCCATCCTTCTTCTCCGAGTAAACTGAATCTCGGGACAAGATTCTTGTAAGAGGGGAGGTTTTGTAACATCCCAACTTTGGACTTGTGTTTCAAATGTAAGAAAATCAGTAGAAATTAAAACTTTTTCTTACATCATGTATTTCCTGTATGCTTTGAACATCTGTTGTAAGAAGTTATGGAAATACAAAGTCACAAGTCTTTTGATCCAAATTTTGAGCCTCCAAAATATAATCTTGTCAGATTTTGTGATCATCTTTGGGAAATATTTTTCCTAGGTTTCTGCGATGGTATGTGACCCCTCTGAAAAATTTCACAATTTTTAGAAATTGTTTGAATATTTTTAGAGGCAGTCAAACCTGTTTGACTCTCAGTCAAACCTCAAAATAGAGCCTTGTAGAAATTTTGGAGATTTATTCACAGCATAGAAACCTTTGAAAATTTTACACAAGGTGGATATCTGAGTTAGCAAGCTCCTGTAAAAATTTCATAATTTTTGGAGTTATTTTGCTACCTCAAATAAATCCTACAAAGTCTCTGTTTGAATTTAGAAGTGAAACCTAGTCTCACTGTGCTTTGGGTTCGAGTCAGACTCGGGCTCGGGCCAATTGACTCGGTCCAGTCAACTAACTGCACCGAGCCTCTCTTTAAAAACGCGCGTCTAATCTCGTCCGTTGGATTTCGATCGCGCGGCCCGCGTGCGTGTAACCATTCGGACCTTCCGGTTGCATGCGCGAATGTCGACCGTTAGATCCCCATCTAACCGCCCAGATGCGCCGAAACCTTCGGACCCTCCGGTTATTGGTTTGAACCTGAGCCATTGGATTAAGATCCAACGCTCGCTTGTCCCTCTGTTGTAAATCGCGTTCGCGACGTGGGGCAATCTGAGCCGTTCATTTCTAATCCTAGGGCTCGTGATCTTTTCGTTGTGTTTTAAAGCCCGGAGGCGTGGCGCTATCTCAGCCGTCCGATTTGAATCGTAGGGCTCTGGAACGCCCGAGCCTTTCCTCTGGTCATCTTCAACCTCTAGCCGTGCATGAACAGTAGGGAGAGTGATGGCAGTGTCAAATCGTGCTTCCTACGGCCGCCCTAGTCAACAGTGAAGGTCGTGGGAGACACCTTCGGCCATGCCATGCCCTATTGCACGTCTACCATCCTTTATCCTTGTCGGCCGCACCTTGTGCTCTGTTCTTTGCCGCCCGAAAGGCTTGTGGTGCAAACCCTAATGCCTCCAAGGCCTTATAAGCACCCAAATCACTTCCTGGTATTTCTTTAGACCACCATCAAGCTCCATTCGCAGTATTGGAGCTTAACACCTCAAAAATGGCAAGTCGCCATTATTGACCCGAAGAGCTCCATTGGTGTTCTTGGTGTTCCAGTGGTTCTCCTTCATGTTTCTTTGCCCTATCCTTGTCTCTTTACTATCTTGAACATTTCCCCTCACTTAATTTTGGATTTGATTCTCAGGAATTGTCCAATTTGGGGTTTGTTCAAATTCGGCCGAAATTGGTCATCTTCTTCCTCAGCTCAGGTGAGTGCTCCATTTTCTAATTACTTGCTCATGTAGCTTCTGTGGACCTTAATGAAGCTATATTGATGCTTTGGAATCACTCATTTTGGCTCAGGGTGTCATTTTCGATCTTTCTTCTTCATGTCCGGCGAGCTTCCACCGTGATCAAGCATCTCTGGCCATCTTTGAAGCTTCCCTTCATCAAGGTAGCTTCTTATTAGTCCTTAGAAGCTCTGGCACCCGCTTCTTTGGACTACAGCTGAGCTTTTCGCTATCTTCGCTCTTAGCAGTAAAAGCTCTCATTTTCATTTTTCGGCTAGCCGGCGTTCTAGTCCCTCACCGCCGGCGAGGATGCCACCATTAGGTCCGTAGTGCTATTGCGATTCCATTTTAGTGCTCAGTGGGCGCCGCCGCGGCCAGTGTCGCCGGCGACAAGCCGTTGTAGTCGCTCGGGTTTTGCCGGCGAGAAAACTCCTATTTTCGTCATTTGTTTAGGGCACATTAATTGCACAGTGATTGCCAATCATTAGTTCTTTATTTGTGTCTTAACCTTTGTCGTTGAGCCACTGACCAGTGGGCCCAGCATCCTTTAATCCCCTGCTGGCGCAATCCCGCACTGTTCCGACATCATTAATATCTAATCTTTAATTAATTAATGTGTCGGCATTAATCGTTGTCGGGAGTCACCTCTCAGTCGCTGACAAGTGGGCCCAGTGCACTGTGCACGTGGGTTAAACGTTCGCGGTTGTGACTCGAAGTCACTGACATGCGGTCCCACGTGTCAGCATCTGTCTTTGAACTTCGATCTCTAGCCACCGTTCGTTTTCAGATCTGCGGCCCTGATCGTGAGTGCATTCGGACCCTCCGGATGCCTTGATCATTCTCGACCGTCGATCTTGCGATCAACGGCTGGGATCTTGTATGCAATCGGACCTTCCGACCGTTGGTGCGCTCTGGACCGTCCATCTGCAGATCTGCGGCTGGGATTGGCCCAAGCAACCGCACCGTCCGGTTGCATACACTCGTGTGCGCCGTTGGATCGTGATCCAACGGTGGGCTCCGATTAGGTTTCGCGCGTCTTGCTGTTTTCGGCGCGCGTGAGCCGTAGGATTTTAGATCAAGGGTGGATAAGTGTCCACGTCTTATTCTATTGTTTGAGTTTGTCTGTATTTCGATAAGTAGTTATTTAACAACTGAAAATGATATAAAAACTTTAGAAACTCATAACTAATTCATTTTAACTGCTTTTTAGATAATTCCAACTGTAATAAATTGTGCTATCACTTAAGTTTATTATAAAAATGGATTTAAGCATATTCCAGTAGCAGAAAATTGTATAACTAGAAATAACTTGATTTCTGTCACTTTGAATATTCCAGAAATAGATTTAATCTTGAAAAATGCATATCTTTTTCTGTATAAATCCAATTTGTGCAAAATCAATTTTGTTAAATTCATCTGTTAGTATACTTTCATATGGAATAAGATTTGAGCATGTTCATAATTCTGTAAAATGACTTGCATTAGATTTACACCTTAGAAAAATCATAAGTAAATGTGTATAACTCCAAATTTAGTAAATTTAACTTTGCTGTTATTAGGATGTCATAATCTACCTGCTCTAAAAATTTCAGACCTTAGATCATTCTAGAAAATTTCGCCTTGAACAGTACTATTAATTAATTAGATTGATTTTAAGGCTGAGAAAGAGCATTTTGTCCATATCTTTTGCATATTAAGTCCAAATTGCATGATTCTTTTTCCTATAACTATCTGAAATCATTCCCTAGCTGTTGTGTAAATTTTATTAGATTTGGATGTGTTTTGCTGTTGGAGTTTATTTGGTGTTCTTCGTTCTTATTTGCTTATCGCCTTTTCGCGTTAGGTTCCGAAGATAATTTTATTGCTGATATTGAGCCACAGCAGCCTGATCCTGCACTTCAACCAGGCCAGCAGATGTAGCATTCATTTGATCATGTTGTTCCTATTAATTTCAAATTCTAATATGTTGTTTGCAAATTCTATGTATGCATTGCTATGTTGTTTTAAACTATTTTCGATAGTTGGCCCAGTAGTTGCATAATCAGTAGGAAATGTTTATTCCTCTACTACTGAGCTTAGGATTACTTGCTGTGATTTTGGGTTATTGGATGAACCCATATCATAGTAGCTACGTGTCATTATGCTTAGCCATGCTTAGCTATCGGTAGAAATGGGCGGTTATCGACTTGTCGATAACCTTGATCACACAAACTGTTATTATATGTATATTTCAGCCTTGTGCTTTGTCTAAATTGCAAAACTAAAACTGAAAATGAAAACAATTTAGACTTGGGCACAATGGTAAGATGGTGTGATCTTAGGTGTGATTGGAATGGTGCGGGTCAATTAAGGACCGAGCTACTTGTTACACGAACCAAGCATGCGTGCGTGCTAACCACACTAGGGGGATATGGGACCTCTCTTAGCTGAGTACTTTGGGCTGTGTTAATTAATGAGTCGCGTGGTGGGTTGCATATTTGATTATATGCAACATGGACACGTTTGTAGGGAGAGGAACACCCGCCGAGGTCGGTGTATCTTGCTCCACGTATGGGTCCTTGTGATCCATATTTCGTCGGCAGATCACTAAGGATTAACCCCCATACGTGCGTCTCTTGATTAGCATATTCCATTGGAAAGGGTTCGTAGGACTTAGCCGTGCCGGCATACCAAAGGAAGTGTGCTTAATAGCTTGGCAAAAAGGCGGTCTGGAGTGTGGGTACATTGGTACACCCCTGCAGGGATTAAAACTATTCGAATAGCCTCGTCCTAGGTTATGGACACGGTTGGGGAAGTCTTTCAAGAGTTAGACTACAACCTTTTTATACTTAAAACTTGATGGTGGTATGAATCAGGGATTCATGCTATGTTGTGGTGGCTTTGGGGAAAGTCACTTCTAGGTGGATACTTGTTACTTATGTTTACTCACTGTTATTTAAATGCTTAAAAACAAATTTTACAAACTGCTGTTCAATCTATTACAATATTGCAAATGAAACTTGCTTTGTGCGTCCAAAGAACCATATAACCACATTCCTTTGAATACAGCTTTCATGTAGCTTTGTATAGGCTTGTTACTCGTAAGTCTTGCGAGTACATTCTTGTACTCACCTGCATTGCTTGTGTTGTGCAGAGGATGATAGTGAGTCCGATGGACCCCACTTTTGTGAGTTGTCTTTGTGGCGGTTTAAGGGCGATTAGCTTGGCGGCCGATCGGTTGCCCCGTGGTGTTATGTGGCTAATCGGTCGTCTTTTGGTTTAAGCCATCTTATGGTAACTTTTGCTTCATTGTTACTTATTTGATACTTATGTCTTTTGGCGGTCATTGTCTTTGTAATAACTTATATTATGTATGTCTTTTGGTAGACTTGTTATATTCTGTTGTATGGAATTGATGCATGCTTTGGTATGATGTTTGTGTGCTGCTTGTTCTGGGAGGCACATATTCATCGAGACGCGGATTATTCTATTTGTGATACTAGAACCAGAGGAAGGTTAAGTATTACAAGTTTAATAAACCGGGGTCTCACAACCACGAACGATTGTGTCAGATCGTGGTTCTCTTTTCACATCTCGGTTTTGGCACAGTTTGCAAGAGGCCATGGGGACCTGCCTTACTTTCAGTTCAGCTTATCATCCCCAAACTGACGGTCAGACGGAGCGAGTCAACCAAGTGTTGGAAGATATGCTATGTGCTTGTGTTCTTTCCTATGGGAAGAATTGGGAGAAATGCCTGCCGCTTGCTGAGTTTTCCTACAACGATAGCTTTCAGGCCAGTCTTGGCATGGCACCATTTGAGGCTTTGTTTGGGAGGAGGTGTAGAACCCTGTTTGTAACAGCCCCGAGTTTATAAACAGTAATAAAATGCTTTATGAACAGTAATGAGATACTGTTCATGGCATTACTGTTCATGTTTGCACTTTGGGCAGCATGTTACAAATTGAAAACCTTCCTTTTTGCCAAAAATCCCAAAAGGATCATTTAAAGTCTTAAAAGGATACAAGATAAAACTTGTATTATGACTGGGAAGTATTTTTATTAAAGCCTAGATAAATTATCTTGGCTAAAAATATTTTTGTTGCATTTTTTTAGAGATTATTTGGGCCTAAAGAAAATTTATCGTCTTTAAATAAATATTCTCGGTCTGAAATGAATATTTATGTATTTTACAAAGTGAAAATGTGGTTTATAAAATTTATCTGGGAAATATATCAACCCAGTAGCTTACAGTAAAAATTTCATGAAATTATAAATTTATTTGATATTTTTAAAGTCCCAGTCAAATCTTTTAAGTATTCAAATGGCTCTGGTCAACTAAACTGGGCTAAACCCAACCCTTGCATCAGAGCGACTTCGGTCTCACGTGTTTGGGTTCAACCCGATCGCGACTTGGTCGGCTCGGTCACGTCCCCAACGCGAGCCCGACATCCACGCGTGATGCGAGCCGTCGATCTTCAATCGAGCAGGCGAGCTCACGGTATCCGCGAGCGTCCACGTGTATACTTTAATCTCCACCGTTGGATCTTGATCTAACGAGCGAGGTTAGTGTGTGCAATCGGACAACTCCGGATCCATGTTCAATCTCCACCGTTCGTTTCCAATCCAACCGTGGCGCCCTTTTCGTTTTAAACCTAAAGCGCGATTTTATCTCACCGTTAGATTCAAATCCTCGGCTTTTCCCTTTTTCCGCGTGTTATAAAGCCCGCACTCCTGCGGACCGTTGGATCTTCATCGTGTGGCCCAGATTAGTGTATGCATTCGGACGACTCGGATCCCGCTGTCGTGGCCGTCCATCCTTGATCTAACGGTATTGCTTATTTCAATTTGAAATCAGAGGCGCGCGATTATACGGGCCTTTGGATTTCAATCCTACGGCGCTTCTTTTCGACCGTGGGCCTCTAAAGCCCAAAATCGGTGGATCGTTGGATTTCAATCGTACGGTCCATATGAGTGTATGCAATCGGACCATCCGGTTCAACTTTTCATCCTGACCGTAGAAATCAAATCCAACGGTGTTGTGCCATCGCATCTAAAAGGGGTGACGTGTATATCTTTTAATTGATCGTTGGATTTCAATCCAACGTCTCTCTTTGAAAGTGGAGCTCTGGAGCCTTCGGGATTCCATTTAGATCTTGATCGGTCAATCTAGATCGTGCGGTCCATATTAAATGATACCGATTCAAATCATTTAATCTCTCTATTTATCACAGCCGCCCATTTCCAATCAGACGGCTGATATTCTTTTGAGCTTTTGTGAGTCCCGCGCGACTGAGGATGACAATGGGACCCACATGTCAGGTGATTCTTATCTTCTTCCCTCTCTCTCAACACAGATCTCTCAGTGAGAGGAGAGGAATTATCCCAAAGTTTTTGCAACTAATTTTTGGGATAATTAGCCCTAAATGAACACCTCATCAAGCTCTAGATTTTTCCCAATTATCCTGTAGCTCAACTCCCTTATATATAAACCCTAGCTTTTGGAGCTGCAGCCATTGTTGACCCCTGAAGCTCACTTTCCTCCATTGTTGTCCAGTGGAGTTTCTTGCTTCTATCCTTTGCTTATCTACCTTAAGCACTGGCTTTACTTACAATAAAGATTGGTTATCTTTTGTAGGTCAAATCCAGAGTTTGTTTCTCTGTCCATCATCATCAGTTTTTAGAGTTCTTGGTATCTTTCCATACTGGTAAGCCAAAAACCCTAGTTTCGACATCTTGAGCATCCTAGGAACCTTAGAAGCTGCTGTGAATCATTCTTTTAAGCATCAGTAGCTTGATCTTGCTTCAAACTGAAAAGCTGTTATTCTAGCTTTTCAGTCTTTTGTGTCATTTTCAAGACCTAGGGTTCTTCCTGTCAACTTATCATCTTATTTAGGTTTTGACTAAACCTAGCGACATGACAAGTTGATCTTTCCATTCTTGTCATCATCTATTTTAACTTCTAGTTGAGATATGTCTCTGTTCTCTTGTCGGCTCAACCGACAAAATAGGTTTTTGCTTTAGCTTTTGTAATCTAACTAGTTAGGGTTAGACTAAGGTTGGTTTGGGATATTAATTACCCTAAAAGATCATGCTAAGTTTCATTTATGAACCTTTGCATGATCTATACTTGTTTTTCCGAAAATTGCAATCTGTCCTGTTTTCAGCTCTTTTAAAATCTGAAAACTCGCACTTTACACTAAACTCTAATTTCTGTCTTTTGAAAACAGAAGGTTATAAAATGGGTTATTATCACTATTAGGGTAAATATAACTTAAGCATGCTGTTAATCATGCATTTCTTTATTGATCATACAATTTCTGATAATTTATACCAGTTGTCGTTTTTGGTATTTATTGGATTTTATTGCTTCTTTTAGAAGCTGGTTCTACTGAAGCTTTTGATTATACTTCTAAACAACCTGAGCCTGCAACAGAAGTCTATTACTACCAAGGCAAGCATCTTCTTTGCACCATGTTGAACCCAGATTTTGTACAATAGCTTTTACAAATCCATTGATATCTGTGCATGTTATTTGTCTGAAAATACAAAATGTGACTTGTAATAGCTAGCTATAACCTGACATGGTGGATTACCTTAATTATGACCATACACTCAACTCTAGTGTAGTCTTGTATACTATATGGTCTATTTTCAGATTTGGCTTAGATATGCGATCTAGAGATTTTAGAGTTTGGCAAGCATATCTTGTCAAACATGGGAATCTAATCAACCACGATTATTTTGAACTCTTTGTCAGTTTCTTTAAATCAGTCTTGTATTTGAAATTCAAATTGATCTGGACAAGAGGAAGTTAGTGATGGTGCTTTTGTGCACGATTGGGTTTGTGGTGGACTTGTCCGGTTAATTAAGGACCGAACTCGATTATTCAATTCAAGTCCCCACGTACTTCCACATGCGTGTATGGTATTTGTTTGGTTAAGTAAAATGTTGAGACTATTGAGTTGGAAACAGGAGAGTAAGAATATGTGTATTGACCTTGTATGGCATAGATGCTTTGGTCTGAGGACTGCGTTTTATGCCATGTGAGCTTTGTATGTCAGTATCAGATGTTCTTAGGAGGGTGAGGGCGTATATGTGCCTTGTCGCATATACGATACATTAATGGCGCCGATAGCATTCTACTATGGGTAGGGAACCCAATTCGCTTTAAATTGTTTGGATCGGCATTACTGACACAACATGTGTGCCCCGTGGTTAGAAGGTGGTATAGCCTACACTAATGGGATTAGTTCACACATAGGGGTCCAACTCAATAGTGTTGGCTTGTTGAAAAATACCAAATCTTAGCTTCCCCGGTCGGCATACCAAAGGAAGTGTGTCATCATTCGGAGGCATCCGAAGACAACGGGCTAGCTAAGTCATGTGGGTAAAGATGTACACCCCTCAGGGGTATAAACTGTTCGAATAGCCGTGTCCACGGTCATGGACGATAACTTGAATTGATATCACCTGTATAGAGATTTTGATTTCCAAAATGTGGTTTCGGTTTATTTTCGTTTGCATGAGGAATCATGCACTTTATCTTTATTCACATTTAATGTATTTACTTACTGTTTTACTTTATTTTTGATTTATTAAATTGCTTTATCAAAAGTTAGTCTTTGTAGGTTAAGATGTATCGCTTTATGCAAATTTGAACCTTTATACCTTCTGTTGTAACCTTATGCATGTAACAACTCTACTCCTTTGATTAGGTTCTAATGACCACTTTCTTTTAGTAGTTTGTGTAAGACTTGCTTGAGTACCTTTTGTACTCAAGGTGCTACCACCTATTGTTGCGGTGAGGATGGTTTTCTTTATGAAGTACCGTTAGCGCCGATCGAGGTGGCGCTAACGAGTAACGCTACTTCTTTCCTCCACGCAATTGCTGCGGGTGGATGAGGCCTTTGGTGGACATTTTACTGTTCATTTTGCTTCCATTGTATCTTTGTTAAAGTGACCAAGTCACTTAATATTGTAGTATTAATAGAATGATGTAACCTTATGTTTAATTATATCAATGTATGACTTGTATGTGTTTGATGCAATGTTGATGAAGGATATATATGCAATGGTCGTTGATCACGGAACCATTGAGAATCATATATATCAGAATCTGTTTCTTGGATCAGTCACTTGTTAAATTTATATCTTTAGCATGGTTTTTAATAAAGGGGCATTACTGTTCCTTCATTAATAATTGTGCTACAATATGAATTTAATTAGTAACATTTCCAATAACAGGGGTCCTCACAGCGTTGGTATCAGAGCATACGTTGCCTGTAGGTTAGAAGTAGTGTGGCCGAAGTTATTAGAGAGTCTTCTGATAAAATTATCTTCAAACAGTAATGTATTTTCGAAAGTTTAAGTATGACATTTTTATTTCTTATCCTCCTTAATGTCACTTCTTGCCCAACTTTCTGTTGGTTTATCTGAAAGTGAATTGTTTCTTATCTTGTCCTTTTGTCTATAGATGAGCGGTTGGTACTTGGTCAAGGAGACTCGAGCCAAAGATGTTGATGGGTTCCCAGCACTACTTCGGGACATGATGTGGCGCTCCAATTTCACCTATCAGCCGGAGTATGCCATTTATCGACGAGATCGAGGACCAGGGATGGAGGAGTACCGTGCCTTCATCAACGTCATTGCTAGGCATGTAGCTGGTAGTGTTCCCTACTGTGTCCAAGCACTTGCCACCTCTGAGGCTATGGCGGTTCAGGAAGCTGCGAGTAGGATGATGAGCCTTCTTCGTCATGATTTGACGGAATTGTCTCAACCACCCTCGACCACTTCCCGAATCAAGGTCCTACCTCAGTGAGCATGTTCACCGAGATACGGTTTGGCGAAGACCCTCGGTGCGGCGGTTGGCGAGATGGTCCGCATCATGGACCAAATTCATCGCCGTCTTGTGAGGAGTTGTGGGAAACTTCGGCATCGCCTTAATGAGGCCAGTACACGCTTCTTGGAGTCAACATGAACCGCGTTCCTCGTAACGTGCTTTATGGTGACAACGAGACCTCTCCTGCTTCTTTGCACCACCTCTTCCGACTTCCGTGGTCGGTGCGTGCTGTTTACGGACAAGTCGCCAAGCCGGATGATGCGAGCTTTCCTCGCACTCTGCGGATGCACCTCACGGAGGTCATCGACCATCGTTGGGTTCCCGAGGCGTCTCATTAGCCCGTTGGATCCTGTTGATACTGGTTCCCCTGGAGCTCATCTTTTGAATGAGTTTCCGGTGAACTTTAACCGGGATCTTTACGCTAGCACCTCGACGATGAATCCTCGTGGTTGAGTGTCTTTCAATCTAGTAGTTGTCCATCAATAAATAAATGTAATAGGGCAGTAGCATTTTGTACAGAGTATGTAAGTTTGACTTTTGGATTGTAAGATGGTTGTTTGACCAACTCCTATATGAGTACAATCAAAACTTTTGTCTGCTTATATGAAGTTTCTGTTGTTGGTGTTAACTTGAATGCATGACATGACATGATGCATTATATGTGCTATATTTGTTTATTTCCTGATTGTGACCTTGTTCGCTTTTGCCGAGTTTGTCCTTGTTATATTGTTAACCATGGTTTGGTAACAGGATGACAGGACCTACCACTCGTGCTCAGGCGCAACAAGGGAAGAGTATTTCATCTTCGGTTCCCCATTCTCAGGGAGGGCCAACCGAACCATCCAGTTCCCAGGGCCCGCAAGGTGGTCCTCAAGAAGAGGAGCTTCCCCACCACCTTCAATGGCCGACGTGCTCATGCAAATTGAGCGCAACCGGATGGACGAGACGCATCTTGGAGCGGTGCGCGCAATACTTCTTCTCCTATTGCACCAATTGTCGAGCGGAGGCCACCATGTGCGAGGTAGTCTTGCGACTTTGGCGGACTAACCCGCCGGTGTTCTCGATTCTCGTGGATCCTATGGAAGCGGAGGATTGGCTTCAACCATTGAGAAGAAGCTCTTGATTGCTCGATGCTCGAAGGGAAAAGGTTCTTTTGCGGCTTATCACCGATGGGCCAGCTAGCATATGGTGGGATAATCTTCTTGCCATTCGACTGCTTTGGACATGTCCCTACTTGGGATGAGTTCGTGGAGGCTTTTCGAAGCTCATATTCTGAGGGAGTCATCTTGATCAAGCAACAAGAATTTCGCTCTCAAGCAAGGGCGAAAGTGCGTGACCGAGTATCTGCATGAGTTCAATTTCCTTGCCAGATATGCCCCTGATGACGTTTCGGCTGACCTTCGTCGTCGAAACCGGTTCTTGAATGGGCTATCGAAGAATTGCGGATGGCGGTGGCTTTGCATGACTTGAAATTTCTCTCATTTGGTCAATAAAGCCATTGTGGCGAGAGTAAGAGTAAGGCGTTGGAGGAGTCACGCATGGCGGCGGACTTCTCGTTTGTTCTGGTGGCGGCTCACCAAGGCCTCGTATGTGGTTGTCTAGACCACCACGAGCACCAGCTCCATTTTCACCAAGGCGAGCGGTGTTTGCCCCTCGTCCATTTCCTTCCACCAATCAGCCAGGACCAAGTGGAAATCAGCCCCGTCCTGTCAACAATGTTAACCCAGGGGTTATCTGCTTTCATTGTGGTCGTCAGGGCATTATGCCAACAAGTGTGTGGCAAGCGGCAAGGATTGCCTCTGTTCGACCCTATCCAACCTGTTCGGCCAGCCCCTTCGCGAGGCCCCTATTAAAGCGATCCGGCTCGGTCAGTGGGCATGTGAACGGATCAACTGCTGAAGAAGCGGCGATACACTGAAGTTGTTATGGGTATGCTCCTAGTTAATTTCAGTCCACTCTTTGTTTTATTTGACTCTGAGCATCTCATTCTTTATTAGCAATCATTTTCTTGTTCAACACCGATTAGACATGCATACCCTCCAACCACCTTTTATTATTCAATCACAGGTCGGTCTTTAGAACCGATCAGATTTGTTAATGGGGTCAACATAACAATCCTTGGAGTAAGGTTTTAGCAAATCTAATTGTGATTGACTCTAAAGGGTTGGATGTCATTTTGGGTATGGATTGGTTGTCCAAGAACCAGGGCCAAATCAATTGTTCCCAACGGTCTATTTCTATGACCAATGCAGACGGCATTCAAGTTGTTTACCATTCCAAAACAATTGGCTCTCATCTTTGTGCTCACCAAGTTGATACCACTCCTTCTTTGGAGTCGGTACCAGCATGCGTGAGTATGTTGATGTCTTTCTGAAGACCTTCCGGTTTACCACCGGATCGGGAAGTGGAGTTCGTGATTGAACTAGTTCTGGGCGCTCAGATATCCGAGTCCTTATCGAATGCCTGTCAACGAGTTGGTTGAATTGAAGAAGCAACTCGGAGAATTGCTTGACAAAGGTTTCATTCGACCGAGTTCCTCACCTTGGGGATGTCCGGCAATCTTTGTTAAAAAGAAAGACAACACTTTACGGATGTGTGTGGATTACCGTCCGTTAAATGAGGTCACCATCAAAAACAAGTATCCTCTACCTCGAATTGATGATCTTTTTGATCAGTTGGTTGGTGCCCGCATCTTTTCAAAGATTGATTTGCGGTCGGGCTATCATCAAATCAAGGTTAGGGCGGAGGACATTCCTAAAACAGCTTTCTCTACTCGTTATGGTTTATACGAGTATACTGTTATGTCCTTTGGTCTGACCAATGCTCCAGCTTATTTCATGAATCTTATGAATTCTGTGTTCATGGAATTCTTGGATAAGTTCGTTGTCGTGTTTATTGACGACATTCTTATTTATTCCAAGTCTGATGAAGACCATGAACAACATTTGAGGCTCGTGCTGGAAACACTTCGTCGGCATCGACTATATGCTAAGTTCAGCAAATGTGCTTTCTGGCTCAGAGAGGTTGCATTTTTGGGGCATGTGTTATCAGAAGGAGGTATCGCTGTCGATCCAAGCAAGGTACAAGATGTACTAAATTGGAAGCCTCCCAAGAATGTTCCAGAGATTCGGAGTTTTCTTGGACTTGCGGGTTATTACCGTAGGTTCATTGAAAATTTCTCCAAGATTGCTAGACCTTTGACTCGGCTCTTGCGAAAGGGAAGAAATTTGAATGGTCGACCAAGTGTGAAGAGAGTTTTGGCTTTTGAGAACTCTCTTGACTAAAGCTCGATTCTTACTCTTAGGATGTTCTTAAGAGCTTGATATTTATTGCGATGCATCTCGCCATGGACTTGGTTGTGTGCTTATGCAAGAAGGCGAGTTGTGGCATATGCATCCGCGATTCTTGCCCTCATGAAGTTAATTATCCTACTCATGATTTGGAATTGGCTGCGTGGTCCATGCATTAAAGATTTGGCGACATTACCTCCTTGGTAATCGTTGTGAGATCTACACGATCATAAAGCTCAAGTACATATTCACTCAATCTGATTTGAATATGAGACAAAGAAGATGGCTTGAATCGATCAAGGACTACGACATGGGTATTCATTATCATCTGGTAAAGCCAATGTTGTGGCGGATGCTTTAGCGAAAGTCACAATGCAATCAGATATCTTCTCTACTGAAGAAAAGACTTGTGTGCTTGATTTCGCGCGCTAAGTCTTGAATTGGTAGGAGCGAGTTCCCTCATTGCATTACATGTGGAGCCAACATTAGAATCTCAGATTAAAGCCTGCGGAACAAGCGATGCCGAGGTAGCGAAATCAAGGGAATATGAAAGCGAGCAAAGCCAACGAGTTTTCGAAGATGGTCGCGGTATGATTCGATATCGCAATCGTTTGGTAGTACTGCGATCCTCATCTAAGGCGTCTAATTCTTAGAGAGGCTCATAATTCCAAGTTTTCTTTGCATCTGGGAGTACCAAGATGTACCAGGATTTAAAGAAAATATTTTGGTGGAGCCATATGAAGAGGCAAATTGCTCAGTATGTTGCTGAATGTGATATCTGCCAAAGGGTTAAAGCTGAACATCTGAAATCAGCTGGTACCCTTCAGCCTTTGCCTATTCCACAATGGAAGTGGGAAGAGATCGGTATGGATTTCGTTACTGGTCTTCCCAAGACTTCCAAGGGATCTGATGCCATTTGGGTGATCATCGATCGTTTAACTAAAGTGGCTCATTTTATTCCGGTCAGGACCGATTTCAATGGCAAGCAATTAGCAGAGATTTATATTGCTAGAATTGTTTGTCTTCATGGTGTTCCTAAAGTCATTGTTTCTGACCGTGGTCCTCAGTTTACTTCCCATTTTTGGAATAGCCTTCATCAGGCTATGGGGACTGAACTCTCTTTCAGTACTGCTTACCATCCTCAAACCAGTGGTCAAACTGAAAGAGTGAACCAAGTAATGGAAGATCTTCTTCGAGCCTATGTACTATCTTATAGCAAAGACTGGGAGAAATCTTTGCCATATGTGGAATTTTCCTACAATAATAGCTACCAGGCAAGTATTCAAATGTCACCTTTTGAAGCCTTGTATGGGAGAGCTTATGAGACTCCATTGAATTGGTCCGAGTCCGGTGAAAGATCATTCTATGGTCGGACTTAGTAAAGGAAGCGAGAGGAGCAAGTTAAATGCGATTCGAGATTGCTTGAAAACTGCACAGTCTCGTCAGAAGAGCTATGCTGATCATCGCCGTCGTGAGTTGAGCTTTGAGGTGGATGACCATGTCTATCTTAAAGTGTCACCCATGAAGGGTACTCATCGTTTTCAGTAAAGGAAAGCTCGCACCTCGTTATATCGGACCCTTCCGAATAATTGCCAAGCGGGAGTCAGAGCTTACCAATTGGAACTACTGAATCACTCTCGTGATGCATGATATTTTTCATGTGTCTCAATTGAAGAAATGCTTTCGTGTTCCTATTGAGGCAACTGCTTATGAGTATCTTGATCTCCAACCTGATCTTTCATATCAAGAGCAACCATGCGTATCCTCGACACAATGGAGCGCAGGACAAGAAATCGTCTTGTCAAGTTCTTGAAAATTCGATGGGCTAATCATTCCGAGGATGAAGCCACTTGGGAGCGAAGATCGATGCATTGAGCACCCCCATCTTTTTGTTGTTTAGTACTTTCCTTTAGATCAAGAAAGGAAAGTTTAAACAAAGCAATGTAAACAAAGATATAATTATAACACTATGTTGTTATGTAAAGTTCTTCTTTGTTATCCTTAAAGGAAATCAAAACAACAGATGTTGAATTTCCTCATAATTCATTTCCATTTCACTTCTTCTGATCTTAACTTGTTCCAAATCTAGGGACAAGATTTTCTTAAGGGGTAGGTTTGTAATGACCCGAGTTTATAAACAGTAATAAAATGCTTTATGAACAGTAATGAGATCTTGTTCATGGCATTCTGCTTCATGTTTGCACTTTGGGCAACATGTTACAAATTGAAAACCTTCCTTTTGCCAAAAATCCCAAAAGGATCATTTAAAGTCTTAAAAGGATACAAGATAAAACTTGTATTATGACTGGGAAGTATTTTTATTAAAGCCTAGATAAATTATCTTGGCTAAAAATATTTTTGTTGCATTTTTTTTAGAGATTATTTGGGCCTAAAGAAAATTTATCGTCTTTAAATAAATATTCTCGGTCTGAAATGAATATTTATGTATTTTACAAAGTGAAAATGTGGTTTATAAAATTTATCTGGGAAATATATCAACCCAGTAGCTTACAGTAAAAATTTCATGAAATTATAAATTTATTTGATATTTTTAAAGTCCCAGTCAAATCTTTTAAGTATTCAAATGGCTCTGGTCAACTAAACTGGGCTAAACCCAACCCTTGCACTGTAGCGACTCGGTCTCACGTGTTTGGGTTCAACCCAGTGCGACTTGGTCTGGCTCGGTCACGTCCCAACGCGAGCCCGACATCCACGCGTGATGCGAGCCGTCGATCTTCAATCGAACGGGCGAGCTCACGATATCGCGAGCGTCCACGTGTATACTTTAATCTCCACCGTTGGATCTTGATCTAACGAGCGAGGTTAGTGTGTGCAATCGGACAACTCCGGATCCATGTTCAATCTCCACCGTTCGTTTCCAATCCAACCGTGACGCCCTTTTCGTTTTAAACCTAAAGGCGCGATTTTATCTCAGCCGTTAGATTCAAATCCTACGGCTTTTCCCTTTTTCCCGCGTGTTATAAAGCCCGCACTCCTCTGGACCGTTGGATCTTCATCGTGTGGCCCAGATTAGTGTATGCATTCGGACGACTCGGATCCCGCTGTCGTGGCCGTCCATCCTTGATCTAACGGTATTGCTTATTTCAATTTGAAATCAGAGGCGCGCGATTATACGGGCCTTTGGATTTCAATCCTACGGCGCTTCTTTTCGACCGTGGGCCTCTAAAGCCCAAAATCGGTGGATCGTTGGATTTCAATCGTACGGTCCATATGAGTGTATGCAATCGGACCATCCGGTTCAACTTTTCATCCTGACCGTAGAAATCAAATCCAACGGTGTTGTGCCATCGCATCTAAAAGGGGTGACGTGTATATCTTTTAATTGATCGTTGGATTTCAATCCAACGTCTCTCTTTGAAAGTGGAGCTCTGGAGCCTTCGGGATTCCATTTAGATCTTGATCGGTCGATCTAGATCGTGCGGTCCATATTAAATGATACCGATTCAAATCATTTAATCTCTCTATTTATCACAGCCGCCCATTTCCAATCGGACGGCTGATATTCTTTTGAGCTTTTGTGAGTCCCGCGCGACTGAGGATGACAATGGGACCCACATGTCAGGTGATTCTTATCTTCTTCCCTCTCTCTCAGCGCGCAGATCTCTCTGTAAACAGAGGAGAGGAATTATCCCAAAGTTTTTGCAACTAATTTTTGGGATAATTAGCCCTAAATGGACACCTCATCAAGCTCTAGATTTTTCCCAATTATCCTGTAGCTCAACTCCCTTATATATAAACCCTAGCTTTTGGAGCTGCAGCCATTGTTGACCACTGAAGCTCACTTTCCTCCATTGTTGTCCAGTGGAGTTTCTTGCTTCTATCCTTTGCTTATCTACCTTAAGCACTGGCTTTACTTACAATAAAGATTGGTTATCTTTTGTAGGTCAAATCCAGAGTTTGTTTCTCTGTCCATCATCATCAGTTTTTAGAGTTCTTGGTATCTTTCCATACTGGTAAGCCAAAAACCCTAGTTTCGACATCTTGAGCATCCTAGGAACCTTAGAAGCTGCTGTGAATCATTCTTTTAAGCATCAGTAGCTTGATCTTGCTTCAAACCAAAAGTCATTATTCTAGCTTTTCGGTCTTTTGTGTCATTTTCAAGACCTAGGGTTCTTCTGTCAACTTATCATCTTATTTAGGTTTTGACTAAACCTAGCAGCATGACAAGTTGATCTTTCCATTCTTGTCATCATCTATTTTAACTTCTAGTTGAGATATGTCTCTGTTCTCTTGTCGGCTCAGCCGACAAAATAGGTTTTGCTTTAGCTTTTGCAATCTAACTAGTTAGGTTAGACTAAGGTTGGTTTGGAATATTAATTACCTAAAAGATCATGCTAAGTTTCATTTATGAACCTTTGCATGATCTATACTTCTTTTCCAAAATTGCAATCATCTGCTTTCACTCTTTTAAAATCAAACGGCACTTTACACTAAACTCTAATTTCGTCTTTTGAAAGCAGAAGGTTATAAAATGGGTTATTATCACTATTAGGGTAAATATAACTTAAGCATGCTGTTAATCATGCATTTCTTTATTGATCATACAATTTCTGATAATTTATACCAGTTGTCATTTTTGGTATTTATTGGATTTTATTGCTTCTTTTAGAAGTCGGTTCTCTGAAGCTTTTGATTATACTTCAACAACTTTGAGCACGCAATGTGTCTATTACTACCAAGGCAAGCATCTTCTTTGCACCATGTTGAACCCAGATTTTGTACAATAGCTTTTACAAATCCAGTGATATCTGTGCATGCTATTTGTCTGAAAATACAAAATGTGACTTGTAATAGCTAGCTATAACTTTGACATGGTGGATTACCTTAATTATGACCATACACTCAACTCTAGTGTAGTCTTGTATACTATATGGTCTATTTTCAGATTTGGCTTAGATATGCGGTCTAGAGATTTTAGAGTTTGGCAAGCATATCTTGTCAAACATGGGAATCTAAATCAACCACGATTATTTTGAACTCTTTGTCCAGTTTCTTTAAATCAGTCTTGTATTTGAAATTCAAATTGATCCGGACAAGAGGAAGTTAGTGATGGTGCTTTTGTGCACGAGATTGGGTTTTGTGGTGGACTTGTCCGGGTTAATTAAGGACCGAACTCGATTATTCAATTCAAGTCCCCACGCACTTCCACATGCGGTGTATGGTATTTGTTTGGTTAAGTAAAATGTTGAGACTATTGAGTTGGAAACAGGAGAGTAAGAATATGTGTATTGACCTTGTATGGCATAGATGCTTTGGTCCGAGGATGCGTTTTATGCCATGTGAGCTTTGTATGTCAGTATCAGATGTTCTTAGGAGGGTGAGGGCGTATATGTGCCTTGTCGCATATACGATACCTTAATGGTGCCGATAGCATTCTACTATGGGTAGGGAACCCAATTAGCTTTAAATTGTTTGGATCGGCATTCGACACAACATGTGTGCCCGTGGTTAGAAGGTGGTATAGCCTACACTAATGGGATTAGTTCACACATGGGGTCCAACTCAATAGTGTTGGCTTGTTGAAAAATACCAAATCTTAGCTTCCCGGTCGGCATACCAAAGGAAGTGTGTCATCATTCGGAGGCATCCGAAGACAACGGGCTAGCTAAGTCATGTGGGTAAAGATGTACACCCTGCAGGTATAAACTGTTCGAATAGCCGTGTCCACGGTCATGGACGATAACTTGAATTGATATCACCTGTATAGAGATTTTGATTTCCAAAATGTGGTTTCGGTTTATTTTCGTTTGCATGAGGGAATCATGCACTTTGCATCGCTCACATTTAATGTATTTACTTACTGTTTTACTTTATTTTTGATTTATTAAATTGCTTTATCAAAAGTTAGTCTTTGTAGGTTAAGATGTATCGCTTTATGCAAATTTGAACCTTTATACCTTCCTGTTGTAACCTTATGCATGTAACAACTCTACTCCTTTGATTAGGTTCTAATGACCACTTTCTTTTAGTAGTTTGTGTAAGACTTGCTGAGTACCTTTTGTACTCAAGGTGCTACCACCTATTGTTGCAGGTGAGGATGGTTTTCTTTATGAAGTACCCGTTAGCGCCGATCAGGGTGACGCTAACGAGTAACGCTACTTCTTTCCTCCACGCAATTGCCTGCGGGTGGATGAGGCCTTTGGTGGACATTTTCTGTTCATTTTGCTTCCGCTGTATACTGTTAAAGTGACCAAGTCACTTAATATTGTAGTATTAATAGAATGATGTAACCTTATGTTTAATTATATCAATGTATGACTTGTATGTGTTTGATGCAATGTTGATGAAGGATATATATGCAATGGTCGTTGATCCTGGGAACCATTGAGAATCATATATATCCGGGAATCCTGTTTACTGGATCTGTCACTTGTTAAATTTATATCTTTAGCATGGTTTTTAATAAAGGGGCATTACTGTTCCTTCATTAATAATTGTGCTACAATATGAATTTAATTAGTAACATTTCCAATAACCGGGGGTCCTCACAGCGTTGAACTGGTCAGAAACTAGTGAGCGTCAATTCTTTGGCCCAGACTCAATCAATGTGGCCGAAAGCCAAGTCCAGTTGATTCGTGAGCATTTGCACGTGGCTCAGTCCAGGCAAAAGAGCTATGCGGATCGTCGTCGCCGAGAGTTGAGCTTTGAGCCCAATGACTTTGTGTACCTCAAAGTCTCGCCTTTGAAGGGCCATCAGCGATTTGGCATCAAGGGCAAGTTGGCTCCTCGTTATGTTGGGCCTTATCGCATCATCGAGAAAGTGGGAGCTGTTGCGTACAAGTTGGAGTTGCTAGCTACACTTGAGGGGGTGCATGATGTGTTCCATGTGTCCCATTTGAGGAAGTGCTTCCGTGTTCCAACTGAGGAAACCCCGTTGGAGACTCTTGATGTGCAGGAAGATTTGACCTACCGCAAGCATCCTGTTCGTATTCTTGAAGAATCTGAACGAAGGACAAGGAACCGTGTCATCAAGTTGCTTAAGGTTCAGTGGTCGAATCACTCCGAAGATGAGGCAACTTGGGAGCGGAAAGATCTCCTTCGTGCTGACTACCCATCTTTCTTCTCTGAGTAAACAGAATCTCGGGACGAGATTCTTGTAAGGGGGGAGATTTGTAACATCCCAATCTTGGACTTGTGTTTCAAATGTAAGAAAATGAGTAGAAATTAAAACTTTTTCTTACATCATGTATTTCCGGTATGTCCTGGACAAACCTTATAAAAGAATTATGGAAATACAAAGTCACAAGTATTTTGATCCAAAACCCTTGTTTTCCAAAAACAATCTTGTCTAATCTTTTGGTCATCTCCTGGAAGTGTTTTTCCTAAGTTCTAGGGATGGTATGTGACCCCTCTGAAAAATCTCATAATTTTTAGAAATTGTTTGAATATTTTTCGAGGGCAGTCAAACCCTGAACCAGAACCTTGCCGAATTTTCGGAGAAAAATGCACTGCATAAAAACCTCTGAAAATTTTGTATCAGGTTAATATCTGGGTTAGCAAGCTCCTGTAAAAATTTCAGAATTTTTGAAGATGTTTTGCTACCTCAAATAAATCCCCAAAGTCTCAGCTCCAATTAAAAATACAAAACCTGGTTTCACTGTTCTTTGGGTTCAAATCAGACTCGGGCTCGAGTTAGTGGACTCGGTCGAACCAACTAACTGCATCGGGCTCACTTATAGCGCGCGCCTCTTCTCAGCCGTTAGATTTAGATCGAACAGCCCGTGTTGATTGGGCCGTTCGGAACTCGCGGACACGCCAATCCTTTTGCACCATTGGATTAAGATCCAATCGTCCTGATTCATTGGGATGTTCGGGTCACTCGAATGTCTCAATTTATCTCAGCGATTCGTTCTTGATCGGGCCGGCCCCTTTTAATTGTGACTGTCCATCTTAGATTCGACGGCCATAGCCTCTCTTCTCTGTTCTTCTTCCTCCTCTGGCTCCCGTACCAGCGTGCGCGCCATGGCAGGGGGTAGGAGAGAGCAGTGCCCCGTCCCCTCGCACGTCAACAACTCTTCGCATTAAATGCGCCCCAGGCTTTCGGCTCCCATGTCCTAATCTTCACTTGCTCCCATCATTTCTCTGGTCCATGGCAACTACTTGAACCGAGCTCACCATTGAGCTGGGTCCTGTCTCAAACCCTAGTTTCCGATCTACAAATAGCCCTTCAAGACCCCTCCTGGTGTTCCTTTACACCACCCCTAGCATCTTCTTTGTTTTTGCAGCTCAACACCACTGAAATTCTCAAATCCCCATTGGAGGCCGTGGAACTCCATTGTGAACTTGGGTGCTCCAGTGGTTCATCTTCAAATATTTTTGCACCCTTTCGAGCTCCTTAACCTCCTTTGCATTTCCCTTAACTTAATTTGGTTTGATATTCTCAGGAATGGACCAATTTTAAGTTTGGATCTTTTCGGCCGATTCTACCCCTTTTTCTTCTCCAGCTCCGGTAAGTGGGTCTTTTGGCAACTAATTACTCATGGACCTTCTGTGGGTCTTAATGTAGCTATTTTGACCACCTGGTGGTGTTCATTTTTGCTCAGGACATTATTTCCACATCATCTTCACCATCTCCGGCGGGCTTATCTACGGTCAAAGCTTCTCCGGCCATCTTTGAAGCTCTCCTTGGCCAAGGTAGCTTCTTATTAGTCCTTAGATGTTGTGGCACACGCTTCTTTGGACAATGCGGAGCTTTTTGGCTATTTTTGTTTTCGGCCGATTTTGTCACCATCTTTGTTTTCCGGCTCGCCGACGTCCTAGGCCGCGCCGCCAGCGAGGTCATCACCATCGGGACCGCAAGCCTATTGCGAACCCATTTTGGCAATTTGTGGGCACCGCCATGGCCGGAGCCGCCGGTGGCAAGCCTCTGTTTGCGCTCGGTTTTGCCGGACGAAAAATTCTCTGTGAGTCATTGTCGTTAGGACACCATTAATGTCTAATCATTGTTAATCATCGCTAATGATGTGTTAGTAATAAATGGTTGTCTTAATGTGGTTGACGGGTGGACCCAACCATTCAAACCGCCCCCCCCCCCCGTCAGCCCTGTGCTAACGCCGTTCGGACATCATTAATATTAATCATTGCTAATAATTGTTTAGCAATTAATGGTTGTCTTAAACAGGCTTTCAGTCACTGACATGTGGGCCCGCGCATTTAAAACCGCCCAGCACACTTAAAACCCTCGTGTGTTTTATGCGTGTATCATGAACCGTTGATCTCGTGATCAACGGCCCAGATCTTCGGGGACCTGCAGGCCTCCGAACACTGCTCGTCACTAGCAGTCGTCCATCTCACGATCATCGGTCAGGATTGATGTGTCGTTCGGGTCGCCCAAACCGCACATAAATCTAGGCCGTCCATCTTTAGATCTGTGGTTCAGATCGCGTGGCCGTTCGGACCCCCCCCCCCTCCCGAAGGGCACAGCGCTCTGAGCCCTCCATCTTGAGATCTACGGCCGTGGTTGTTCACGGCAATCGCGTCGCCCGAACGGTCCATTTCGCGTGGGCCGTTGGATCTAGATCCAACGGTAAGCCCCCGTAGGATTGCGCGCGTGCACTATTCCCCGTGCGCGTGGGTCGTTAGATTTTGCATCAAGGGTCCGCGTTCGTCCACGTCACTTTATTTCTGATAAGTTTGATTATATTTCAGTAAGCTTTTATTTGTCAACTAAAAATTGTATTAAACTTTGAAAACTCATAACTAATTCATTTTAAATCCTTTTTAGATAATTCCAGTTAGAACAAATTAATGTTTAAATAGAGTTTAATCTAAAAATGCTTTTAGGCAATGTTCTATGCCAGAAAATTTTGTAAATAATATTAACTTGTTTTCAGCTATTTTAGCATATTCCAGAAATTGAATTGAACTTTGTTAAATGCATATCTTTTTATGTATAACTCCAAAATGTGCAAAGTCAATTTTGTTAAATTCCTCTGTTAGCATACATTGAAATGAAATAGGTTTTGATCATGATTTCTTTACTGTAAAGTAGCATGTGTTAGTTTTGCAACTTAGAAAAGTCATAAGTAATTCATTTTAACTCCAAATTTAGTAAACTCAACTTTGCTGACCTTAGTATGCCATTATCTACCTAGCATAAAAATTTCAGACCTTAGATCATTCTGAAAATTTTCGCCATGAATAGTACCAGTAATTAATTTCATATGAATTAACAGATTGAGAGAATTTGTTTTCGCCATAACTTTCTCATACTTAGTCCAAACGACCTGATTCTTGTTTCTAAATTCATTTAAAATCATAAGATTTGGGTGACTTTTGTTGTTGAGTTTTATTTTGTGTTCTTCGTTCTTATTGGTTTATCGCCTTCTCGCGTTAGGTTCCGAAGACATTTTTGACATTGAATCTGATCCTCAGCAACCCGACCTTTCCCTACAGCAAGGCAAGCAAATGTAGCATCAATTGATCATGTTGTTCCTATTATTTTCAAATTCTAATATATTGTTTGCAAATTCTATGTATGCATTGCTTCTTGTTTTAAACTATTGTCGATTAGTTGACCTATTAGATGCATAATCTGTGGGCCAATGTTTATCCTCTACTACTGAGCCTAGGAATATTTGCTGTGATTTTGGGTTCGTTGGATGGACCCTTGTCACTTAGTAGTTTACGAGTTGGTGTGCTTAGCCAGGCTTAGCTACTGGTAGAAATGGGCGGTTATCGACTTGTCGATAACCTTGATCAGACAAACTTATTATGATCTGTATGATTTAGTCTTTGTGCTATATTTACTTGTGAAAACTAAAAACTGAAAATAAAACGATTTCGACTTGGGCACAATGGTAAGATGGTGTGTTTTGGGTGTGACTGGAATGGTGCCCGAGTTAGTTAAGGACCGAACTTCTTGTGAGTCCCCGTTATCCAGGCAATTTTGTGCGTGCTAACCACACTAGAGATATATGGGACCTCTCTTAACTAAGTAATTTGGGGGTGTTAATTAATGAGTCGCGTGGTAGGTTGTATATTTAACTATATGCAACATGGACATGTTTGTGGGGAGGGGAGCACCCGCCGAGGCCGGTGTCTCCTACTCCACGTATGGGTCCTTGTGATCCATATTTCGTCGACAGATCACTAAGGGTTATCCCCTATACGTGCGGCTCTTGATTAGCGCAATCCATTGGAAATGTCTCGTAGGATTTAGTCGTGCCGGCATACCAAAGGAAGTGTGCTTAATAACTTGGAAAAAAAGGCGGTATGAAGTGTGGGTACATTGGTCCACCCCTGCAGGGTCAAAACTATTCGAATAGCCTCGTCCTAGGTTGTGGACACGCTTGGGTAAGCTTTTCAAGAGTTAGACTACAACCTTTTAAATTAAAACTTGATGGGTGGTATGAATCGGGGATTCATGCTATGTTGTGGTGGCTATTGGGTTAGTCACCTCTAGGTGGTTACTTGATTATTTATTGTTACTCGCTGTTACTTCAATGATTAAAATCTGGGTTGCTAAATTGCCTTCAATCTATTATATTATTGCAAATGAAAATTGCTTTATGCGTCCAAACAACCATACCTTGTTTTGCTATGTTTTGGAATGCTGATTTTGTCCTCTCATGCCCTTTCAAAAGTCAAGGTGGCTTGGTTCGGTCAACACTGTTGACTCAGTTGATTTCAACATCCCAAACTTTGACCAGGGTTTAGAAAATAGCAAATAATTTTCAAAAATTAAGAAATTTT
The DNA here is from genome assembly GCA_036346255.1 of Ampelocalamus luodianensis. Taxonomy (NCBI): domain Eukaryota; kingdom Viridiplantae; phylum Streptophyta; class Magnoliopsida; order Poales; family Poaceae; genus Ampelocalamus; species Ampelocalamus luodianensis. Next base: position 56,179,952 of record CM070620.1, read on the forward strand.
GCAAAGAGGTTCCCGAGGTAATATAGAACCCAAATTTTTTTAAAATATCATTGTTCACAATTTAAAGTATTATTTTAAATTCAAAAACTGAATAGGTTTATGCAAGAAGAAAACATTTTTCTTAAGGTCAAGATGAACTCTAAAAATTTTACAAAAAATATATTTATTCATAATAATTATTCTAGTATTTAAATAAATTATTTCCAACAATTTTTAAAACAACATGTCTCTGAAATCATATAAAAGCTTGAATTCAAGGTAAAAGTTTGAAATTTTGGAGCAACCTTTAATACAACAACAAAAGTTTTGCAATGATCTAGGATTTACACACATAACACACTACTGCAGAAAAGGTCTTCACAGGTGGTTCAAAAACGTCATCACAGACGGTTTCGTGAGCCGTCTGAGTCTATGGGTCAGTGATGATGAGGTCATCACAGACGGTTTTCAAACCGTTTGTGATGTATACTGGTGGGAACAGGGTCCCGATCTTCCAACAGGTTCTGGATATGTTCGATTTGGTGGAGGCGCGACACAAATCGACTCGGCTTCCGAACAACACGCTCCAACCCCGCAATCGCAGCACCACGCTCTCAGTTATCAACCGCGGCGCAGCCCGCTGACCTCGCCAAGAAGGCTAATCTCGCCTGTGAATCAAGAACACAAGCAAGAACAAGGAAGAACACAACGGAATTGCGGATGTATTGTTTTAGCACTCAAAAGTTGGGGTCTCACAAACCGATGAACGCGAAACTGCTCAAGACAGAATTAATCTAAGCAAAACCCAACCCTAATGGTGGGGTGGTGGCTGGATATAGAGGACGAGGGGCGCAAAATCCGGGACGCACCTAATGGGCTCCAACACGATACAAAGCCGAACGGCCCAAAAGACGGTGACGCAGCACCCTGACATATTCTGAATGCCCACTTGTTTCGACGATTCCCGTTGACTCAGAAGGAATTTTGACATGGGACCAGAGCCATTGGAAAGGTCGCCTTCTTAGCTTTCCATACATATGTGGAACGTCCAAAACGGAGCCCGGATGCGATCTGAGCGTCCGTTTTAGTGCGGCCTGGTCCTTGTAACATCCCAATTTTCAACTTGTGTTTCAAATGTAAGAAAGTGAGTATAAATTAAAACTTTTCTTACATCTTAATGCTTTTGAACTTTTCTGAAATTCTTGCAAAGGAATTTTGGGAAATTCAAAATTAAAATCCTCAATTCTCTCAAGTCAAAAACCTCCTTGGTGAAATCTTGTGGCAAACCCTTGGAAATAATTTTCCTTGGTTCTAGGGTTGCTTTGTGACACCTCTGAATTATTTCATAATTTTTAGAAATTATTTGAATAATTTAGAGGCAAGTCAAACCTTTGAAATAACCTTCTGGAATTTCTTGAGAAAGTTCCAGTGCACAAAAATCTTTGGAAATTTTATGGGAGGTTAATCCTAAAGTCAGGAAGCTCCATTTAAAATTTCATAATTTTTGGAGTTGAATTGATACCTCAATTAAACCTCCAAAGTTTCAGCCTCAAAATCAAAACCCTAATTGACTTGCACTGTTCCTCGGGCGCGAGTCAGGCTCGGGCTCGAGTCAATTGACTCGGCCGAACCAACTAGCAGCACCCGACTCGAGCGGGCGCGCGCTTGCGATGGGGACCGTTGGATCTCCATCGAACGGCTCTCATTCGTGAGACCTTCGGACCCGCCGGTTGCCCCTCTGGTTCTCAGCCGTTGGATCCTGGTCCAACCGTCGTGGAGCCGTGCCATTTCACGTCGGCCGTTTTCGAAATAGCGATCGCATCGCGGCCGTTCTAGTCCAATCCAAGGGCCAGCATTATTTGGGTTGGGCTCAACCCATTTAGCGGTTGGGCTCGGACCTCTTCGCTTCTTTCGCCGACAGGTAGGGCCCCCGCGTCCCTGGTCGTCTCCTACCTCTCACCGCTCGCCTGTGTGTATGTGCCAGAGTGTGAGCAGTGTGAGGTCACCTCAGTGAAGCCTTTAAACGGCTCCCTCTGTGCCGCATTTATTGCACACCATGCGACTTGTGAGGACCCCGATTCATTCGGCTTGTACTGTTTAACCACCCACTTGGTCCTAATAGTACAAATCAAATAAACTAAGCCTCGAGATATGTATGCTTCCTAAATGCAAAGATACACACCTGCTACAAAATTATGCACCAATTCCATACATCACCATATAACAAGTCTAGCAAAAGACGACAATAAAGAGTTATTACACAAGAGGGCCGACCGCCAACAACAACAAAGTAACATTAACAATGGAAGCAAAAGTGTCATAAGATGGCTATAAATAAAATCCAACCAGCTTAGCCATAACCCACAAGGCAACCGACCGCCGCCAAGCTAGTCGCCCAAACCACAATGATTCTCACAAAAGTCGATCCCTGGGGATCCACTTCTTCCTCTCGCAACAAAAACATTAAGATAGCATCCGAGTACAAAAATTGTTTTTGTACTCGCAAGACTCGACGTGTGGAATAGCGCACCTATCATTATACTACATGCAAGGTTATTTAAGTGGTGGTTGTATGTCTCATTTAGCACAAAGCCAACTTTATTTGCAAGAATGTAATACATTTCAAAAGCAAGTTTGTAATCAGTTTTTATTGATTGAAATAACACGAGATACAATAAGTACAAGAGTAACCACCTATTGGTGACTAACCCAATAGCTACCACACATAGCACGAATCCCGCATTCGTACACCCATCAAGTTTTAATTAAAAATGTTGTAGTCTAACTCTTGAAAGACCTTGCCAAGCGTGTCCATAACCTAGGACGAGGCTATTCGAATAGTTTTAAACCCTGCAGGGGTGTACCAATGTACCCACACTTCAGACCGCCTTTTTGCCAAGCTATTAAGCACACTTCCTTTGGTATGCCCAAGACGGCTAAGTCCTACGAGACGCTTCCAATGGAATGCGTTAATTAAGAGTCCCACGTATGGGGTTAACCCTTAGTGACCAGCCGGCGAAAGAGGCCACTAGGACCACACGTTGTGGTGGGGTCAAGCAAAGTCGGGAGTCAATAGTTACTAGCCGGACATTACAAGCCCCTGGTCGGGTGGAGGACCTAGAAAGGAACCACCCCGGCCACGCCTTAGTGATCCTTTTTCTATAAGCTACACTTGACAACACTCATTAATTAATGCCTCCCAAAGTACTAATTCAAGAGAGGTCCCATACCCTCTAGTGTGGTTAGCACGCACAAAATGCTTGGTTTAGTGTAACAAGATGTTCGGTCCTTGTTGACCCGGCACCATTCCAAACACACCCCACAATCACACCATCTTACCATTGTGCCCAAGTCTAAATCATTTTGTTTTCAGTTTTAGTTTTCATAAGTAGACAAGGCACGAGGCTGAAATCATAAGTGATAATAAGTTTTAGGTGATCAAGGTTATCGACAAGTCGATAACCGCCCATTTCTCGCTGAAACTAAGCATGGCTAAGCAATTAATTCGCAAACTACTAAGGGACAAGAGCTCATCCAACGAGCTCTAAATCACAGCAAAACCTAGGCTCATGGTAGTAGAGGATAATCATTTGTCTATGGAAATGCATCTACTGTGCCAACTATCGACAATAGTTAAAGCAAGATAGCAATGCATACATAGAAGTTGTAAACAACATAAATACTTAAAATATTGGGATTAACATGATCAAACTGCTTGCCTCAAGGTAGATCACTTTCTTGTTGCAGAGGATTCACTCACGTGAACAATAATTCCTTCAAACCTAACGCTAAAAGGCGATACTCAAATAAGAACAAGAACTCCAAACAAAACTCAACAGAAAAGTTCTCCAAATACAATAAAATTTATACAGAAGCTAGATTATGATTTTAGACAATTTTAGAAACAAGAATCACTTCATTTAGACTTAGCATGCAAAAGTTATAGCTAAACTAAGTTCTCTCACTAAAAATGCTAATTAAATTAATTTCGTTATCGTTCATGGCTAAAATTTCTAGAATGATCTGAATCTGAAATTTTTATGGTGGGTAGATAATGTCATCCTAACAACAGCAAAACTAAGTTTGCACAATTTGGAGTTATAATGAATTAGTTATGATTTTTCTAAGCTCTAAAGCTAGCATATATCATTTCTCAGAACATAAATAAGGACAAAGCCTAGTTCATATTAAAGCATGTCTGCAGACCCATTTTACCAAGTTGAGTTTGCTCAGTTTGGAATTACAGAGAATAAGTTATACATTTTACAAATTTTCCATAAATTTCTAGACATCATTTTTCACTAAACAAGATCGTAGTTAAATCATTTTCTCGTTATATGACAGGCCTAATTTCATTATCGATTAAAGTTCATACTATAACAAAGCTACAAAGAATCGAATCATTCAAAAGGAGTTAAATGACAAAGTTAAGCACTTTTGAACTTTGAAACATAAAAAGACTTAGAACAATTGAGCTCTCGGAGGTCCAAACGAATTGAATGAAAAGGAGAGGTCGTGGCCGTTAGATCAAGATCCGACGGCTTACGAGCCAAGCACAAGCAAGACACAAGACCTCCTCCCGCACCGGGAGGTCCGACCGCCGAGATCGGATCCAACGATCACGACCGGCGCGTGCACAACGCACGCAAGGAGGTCTATGCGCCTACAGAGGTCGTGGACCGCCGACGAGATCCGCGGTCCCGAGCACTAGGGAGGTCCTAAGGGTAAACCTACGGAGGGAGGTCCGACGGCTAAGATCTCACGGAGGAGGTCTTCAACGGTCTAGATCTCCGTGAGGGAGGTCTTTAACGGACACGATCAAGTGAGGGAGGTCCCGGGCGATCAAGACCGAACGAGGGAGGTCCTAAGGCTTTAAATCGAGGAAGGAGGTCTAGCCTGTTAGATCTAGGTCTAACGGTTTAGACCAGAGGAGGAGGTCCTAACGCTACTGATCCAAAGGAGGAGGTCCTAGACGGTCAAGATCTCCGCAGGGAGGTCTTGATCGGCCGATTGACACGAGGAGGTCTTGGATGGCCAAGATCTTCTCGGGAGGTCCTAAGCGATAGGGTTTTATCGAGGAGATCCGACGGTTCGAGACAGACCTAGGAGGTCTTGAACGGTCCGCATCGACGCGAGGGAGGTCCGAGCACTAAGGATTTGACAAAAAGAGATCTAACGCCGATCTAATCGGGAGGTCGTGAACGGCCGATTGAGCCTAAGAGGTCCGAAGCGGGTTTTTTTGTAAAAGGCCGTGGTGGCTTTTACAAGGACGACCCCGAGGTGGCCCCGAGGTGGTCTTTAATGGCTCGATTCAACGAGGGGAGGTCCCGAGGCTTAAGCTTTTGGAAAGGAGCCAAGGGCTCGGATCTAAATCGGGTGATCGTGGCGGTCCCGATGAACCCGAGGAGGTCCAAGGACTCGACAAAAACGCAACCAGTGCACAGAGCTCGACGGTGAGCTTCACAAGCATGTCGCCGACGCACGTGACTACGCGTGGGAACCAAAGCCACCAAAACGGCTAATAGCATTGCGAACCTAACGGAGGTGCTCGACGGCGGCGACGGCTTTGAACGCCGGCGAGCCGAGCGAAGCGAGGACGGCTTTCGCAAAAAACCGAAACACGGTAAAGGAGCGCCACGAGCTATCCTAGCTAGACCCTAAGCTCTAAAGGACTAAAATGAACTCACCAGGCACGTGGTGGTCCAGAGGGGTTTCGAGGAGTGCCGGCATGCGAGCGCTTCACCGAGGCGAGGAGATGACGACGCACGGATCTCCGATCAACCAACAAATAAAGGAGAGGTCGATAGGTTCGCGACGAACCACAAGGTGGTCCGAACCACACGATGGGGCGGGGATGCTTACCGAGCCGAGAAGACGGCTCCACCCACGCCGCAAAACCCGAAAACCCAAATCCACCGCCCCGGGAGGCAACCAAAAGAAAGGTTAGGCTCCGCTGACGACGACCAAAGGTGTACAAAGGGTAAGAATAGTGCAAGAGGTCCACCGAACATCGCCACCGAGGAGAGCCCAAGCTCGAAAATGGCGGGCGAGAGGCACTTGGTGGTTTTGCACCAAACTAACCACGAGAGGAAGCCGGAGTGCCGGGGATGTGAAGGAGCTTGAGGAGGACCCCTGAGGTGCCCAAGCAGCCGTGTCGACCGAGCTCGAGGACGAAGGTTTAATGGCGATGGGACAAAGGGTTCTCGCCGCGAAAACGAGGCGAGGAGGCGGTAAAGGTCGAGCAAAGTCGGCACGCTTGTCAATCGAGGGGCCGGAGCCGCTGCGTGGCCCCACGGCGATCGACATCGCCGCTCACTCGCGACGCGCACGCCGCTCTCGGCGGAAAGAGGAAGAAGAAGAATGTAAGAGGAGGTCGGTGGTCCGTGAGCGTTGATTTCAAATCCAACGCTCACACACGGGACCAGTGGTCGAGCTCTGTGGCCTAGTGACTCGACTCGAGCGAGTCAATTGGTCGGGTCTCGACTCGAGTCCGAGTCCGACTGCACCTAGGGTTCAAAATTTGAGTCCCAACAAGAGCTGACCTTAGAGAATTATTTGGGGCAGCAAACTATCTCCAAAAATTATGAATTTTTTACAGAATCTTGCTAATCTGAGTTTAAGACCTCGTAAATTTTGCAGAGGTTTTCGTGCTATACATTTTCCTCCAAAATTCCACAAGGTGCGGGTCCACATTGACCAAATTTCAATAGGTTTGACTGCCTCCAAAGATATTCAAATAATTTCTAAAATTGTGAAATTTTTCAGAGGGGTCACAAACCACCCAAGAACCTGTGAAAATATTTTCAGGAGATGATCAAGAGGTTTGACAAGATTGTTTTTGAAAGCTCATGATTCGGATCGTGGGCTTGTGACTTTGTATTTCCATAACTTCTTGTACAATACTTGTTCAAGACAAATAGGAAATACAAGATGTAAGAAAAGTTTTAATTTCTACTCATTTTCTTACATTTGAAACACAAGTCCAAAATTGGGATGTTACAACTCTCCCCTTACAAAAATCTCGTCCCAGATTTGACTTGCTCAGAAAGAAAGAGGGGTAGTTCAGATGTCAAGGGTCTTTATGTTTCCAAGTAGCTTCATCCTTGGAACAATTCGACCATCGAACTTCAAGGAAATGAATGGCACGATTCCCGAGAGAAGGAGCTCAAGCAAGGGATCGGCACAATTCCTGCTCGACTGGTGGAAAATGTGCCACTTTAGTTGACACGGGAACTTATCAAGTCCAGATATAGCAAGGATTGACAGATCGAGAGATCTTCCTCGATTTTTGAGGGCGATGGCGCAAGATCGTTGTTACCGGTGGAGCGATTTGTCCGTTAATTCCGCCAACAACGGAATCTCACCGCTAACTAGCTATGCGAGTCATCCTCCGTGAGCGCTGATTAGAAGGGCTATGGACATTTAGGTCACAGCATTTCGAGGCAATACCAAGTAGGTGATGCCCAAGGATGTATAGAGACGTATGGGTGTCACTCAAGTCAAAAGACCGATGACAACCCTGATGGTAGCCTTCTTCTTGGGAAAAACAGGTAGGCTAGCAAGGCTTGATGAAACCGAGATGGTGCTAGGCATCGTGATGGAGCAAGATGAAGATCACCAACACACCAAAGATAGCGATATAAAGGAACGAGATGCCTCTGAATCGAATAATACCGCATCAGGGTAAGAGTAAACAAGAAGCGTACCCAACATGACGTCAGGCGCCTCCTGAACTTCTTCAGCGGAGATGGAGTTGACTTGATCACGAACAGCCTTCCGCTCCGATGCTTCACGGGCAATCATGGCGTAATGCCCTTCTTGTGACAAAAGAAGCACGTGACAACGGCCAGATCGCGGGGGCCACCTTGCTGCTGGACCGCAGGTGCGCGAGACTGAAACACGACCCGCGGAGGACGAGGGGTTGTTGCACTCTTCTTAGGACAACTATGCGCATAGTGACCCTTGTTGTTACAGAAGAAACAAGTGGCATTCGCCATCTGTTGATGCTTTGGCTTCTTCTTTCTGGCCCCAACAACCATGGGATTCTCGACCGTAATCTGAAAGTTGGGGAAGGTATAGACTGGTAATTTGTCCTGCAGCTCCACAGACAAATCATCCAAGAACTCCTCTGGTCTGGAAGCATTAGCGATTGCGATACTCGCAGATGACCGAAGAAGCAGCCGCTGAAGCTTTAATGACCTGGCGATCACCAGACTCATGCTACACTCTTTGGAAGAGTGAGTGCTTCCCTCGCAGAGAAAACAAGTGACTTTGGCAGTCGGACAGTTTCCGGGTAGGTGGTCTTCATCACAATTTGGGCAAGCTGTGGTACACTCGCTGCCGTAGTGTCCTTCCTCACCACAGCGCCGGCAGACCTTGACCTTCCCAGGGTTGCAACCTTCGGCGACATGGCTCTTTTTACCATGGTCACAGCAAAAAGGGGACCAAAATCCATCACAATCGCCAGAGGGGAGGCGCTTGCAACCCTTGTCTGGACAGTTGGGGCCAGGGAGACCTTCATCCCAGCCAGCTTGCTGACCTAGTCTGCTGCTGGTCTGTCCAGACATCCTGTTACGAAGAGATGGGTTAGCGCGAACCCAAAGACTAGAAACTGCAGGATGCGGAAGAAATATCAAAGATTAGGGGGGGCCTGCTGAACGTTAGGGTGGGAATAGATACTAAGATGGACAAGGATCAAACCCGAAAGCTTAAGACAAAGAACAATAAACCACTAAGAAATGAACTCAAAAGCTCAAAAACAACCACGAAATCAACATAAGGCTTCAATCACAAAGTCAACTTCCTGCACGACCAACTCGTATGGAGGAACGAGCGATCGGTTTAGGAAGATAAATTTCAGCATGCAACTCAAATTCCAATAGGACCAAATGGCAGGGTAGAACTACTAATAATAGTGTTAGATACTTAGCCAACTAATATCACTTCTTACCCTTTACTCCCACAAGTTTTAGTTGAATTATCCTCTCATTATCTACCTTCTTTAGAACCTTTGAGCTTGCTGTCCGAAATTGACGCTTGCTGTCCAGATTTTGCATCCAAGCCCCTGGTCGAAATTAACCATTCCGTGCTTCAAAACCTTGTAGAAGGGCAGCCAACACTTCAATTTGCCAAACTCATTGGTTCCCAAAACCCAACTTAACGAAAACCACTATCTTTTGAAAGAAGGAGAGGAAAACAACTTTTAAAACTCAAATTAGAGCAAGGTGAGAGAAGAAAGCTAAGATAGGTAAGGAATAAAATCTGAGAATTTACTTAAGCTTTCATAAATCATTTGATACTTCGAAATTAAGTTTTCCAAAATATCCTAAAGACGACCAAGCTTAGGGTTTCTACGGTCAGTATGGCTCTGATACCAACTTTGTGAGGACCCCGATTCATTCGGCTTGTACTGTTTAACCACCCACTTGGTCCTAATAGTACAAATCAAATAAACCAAGCCTCGAGATATGTATGCTTCCTAAATGCAGATACACACCTGCTACAAAATTATGCACCAATTCCATACATCACCATATAACAAGTCTAGCAAAAGACGATAATAAAGAGTTATTACACAAGAGGGCCGACCGCCAACAACAACAAAGTAACATTAACAATGGAAGCAAAAGTGTCATAAGATGGCTATAAATAAAATCCAACCGCTAGCCATAACCCACAAGGCAACCGACCGGCCGCCAAGCTAGTCGTCCAAACCACAATGATTCTCACAAAAGTCGATCCCTTGGGGATCCACTTCTTCCTCTCGCAACAAAACATTAAGATAGCATCCGAGTACAAAATTGTTTTTGTACTGCAAGATCGACGTGTGGAATAGCGCATCTATCATTATACTACATGCAAGGTTATTTAAGTGGTGGTTGTATGTCTCATTTAGCACAAAGCCAACTTTATTTGCAAGAATGTAATACATTTCAAAAGCAAGTTTGTAATCAGTTTTATTGATTGAAATAACACGAGATACAATAAGTACAAGAGTAACCACCTATTGGTGACTAACCCAATAGCCACCACACATAGCACGAATCCCAGATTCGTGCCACCCATCAAGTTTTAATTAAAAATGTTGTAGTCTAACTCTTGAAAGACCTTGCCAAGCGTGTCCATAACCTAGGACGAGGCTATTCGAATAGTTTTAAACCCTGCAGGGGTGTACCAATGTACCCACACTTCAGACCGCCTTTTTGCCAAGCTATTAAGCACACTTCCTTTGGTATGCCGGCACGGCTAAGTCCTACGAGACGTTTCCAATGGAATGCGTTAATTAAGAGTCGCACGTATGGGGTTAACCCTTAGTGACCAGCCGGCGAAAGAGGCCACTAGGACCACACGTTGTGGTGGGGTCAAGCAAAGTCGGGAGTCAATAGTTACTAGCCGGACATTACAAGCCCCCGGTCGGGGTGGAGGACCTAGAAAGGAACCACCCCGCTCACGCCTTAGTGATCCTTTTTCTATAAGCTACAGCCAGCGACTCATTAATTAATGCCTCCCAAAGTACTAATTCAAGAGAGGTCCCATACCCTCTAGTGTGGTTAGCACGCACAAAATGCTTGGTTTAGTGTAACAAGATGTTCGGTCCTTGTTGACCCGGGCACCATTCCAGTCACACCCCACAATCACACCATCTTACCATTGTGCCCAAGTCTAAATCATTTTGTTTTCAGTTTTAGTTTTCATAAGTAGACAAGGCACGAGGCTGAAATCATAAGTGATAATAAGTTTTAGGTGATCAAGGTTATCGACAAGTCGATAACCGCCCATTTCTACCGGAAACTAAGCATGGCTAAGCAATTAATTCGCAAACTACTAAGGGACAAGAGCTCATCCAACGAGCTCTAAATCACAGCAAAAACCTAGGCTCATGGTAGTAGAGGATAATCATTTGTCTATGGAAATGCATCTACCAGGCCAACTATCGACAATAGTTAAAGCAAGATAGCAATGCATACATAGAAGTTGTAAACAACATAAATACTTAAAATATTGGGATTAACATGATCAAACCGCTTGCCGGCGGTAGATCACTTTCTTGTTGCAGAGGATTCACTCACGTGAACAATAATTCCTTCAAACCTAACGCTAAAAGGCGATACTCAAATAAGAACAAGAACTCCAAACAAAACTCAACAAAGAAAAGTTCTCCAAATACAATAAAATTTATACAGAAGCTAGATTATGATTTTAGACAATTTTAGAAACAAGAATCACTTCATTTAGACTTAGCATGCAAAAGTTATAGCTAAACTAAGTTCTCTCACTGAAAAATGCTAATTAAATTAATTTCTGTTATCGTTCATGGCGAAAATTTCTAGAATGATCTGGAATCTGAAATTTTTATGGTGGGTAGATAATGTCATCCTAACAACAGCAAAACTAAGTTTGCACAATTTGGAGTTATAATGAATTAGTTATGATTTTTCTAAGCTCTAAAGCTAGCATATATCATTTCTCAGAACATAAATAAGGACAAAGCCTAGTTCATATTAAAGCATGTCTGCACCCATTTTACCAAGTTGAGTTTGCTCAGTTTGGAATTACAGAGAATAAGTTATACATTTTACAAATTTTCCATAAATTTCTAGACATCATTTTTCACTAAACAAGATCGTGTAGTTAAATCATTTTCTCGTTATATGACAGGCCTAATTTCATTATCGATTAAAGTTCATACTATAACAAAGCTACAAAGAATCGAATCATTCAAAAGGAGTTAAAATGACAAAGTTAAGCACTTTGAACTTTGAAACATAAAAAGACTTAGAACAATTGAGCTCTCGGGAGGTCCAAACGAATTGAATGAAAAGGAGAGGTCGTGGGCCGTTAGATCAAGATCTGACGGCTTACGAGCTTCGAAGCACAGCGCACACAAGACCTCCTCCCGCACTGGGGAGGTCTGGACCGTCGAGATCGGATCCAACGATCACGACCAGGCGCGTACGCAATGCACGCAAGGAGGTCTATGCGCCTAACAGAGGTCGTGGACCGCCGACGAGATCCGCGGTCCCGAGCACTAGGGAGGTCCTAAGGGTAAACCTACGGAGGGAGGTCCGACGGCTAAGATCTCACTGAGGAGGTCTTCAACGGTCTAGATCTCCAGAGGAGGTCTTTAACGGACACGATCAAGTGAGGAGGTCCCGGGCGATCAAGACCGAACGAGGGAGGTCCTAAGGCTTTAAATTGAGGAAGGAGGTCTAGCCTGTTAGATCTAGGTCTAACGGTTTAGACCAGAGGAGGAGGTCCTAACGCTACGGATCCAAAGGAGGAGGTCCTAGACGGTCAAGATCTCCGAGGGAGGTCTTGATCGGTCGATTGACACGAGGAGGTCTTGGATGGCCAAGATCTTCTGGGAGGTCCTAAGCGATAGGGTTTTATCGAGGAGATCCGACGGTTCGGGACAGACCTAGGAGGTCTTGAACGGTCCGGATCGACGCGAGGGAGGTCCGAGCACTAAGGATTTGACAAAAGAGATCTAACGCCGATCTAATCCGGGAGGTCGTGAACGGTCGAGATTGAGCCTAAGAGGTCCGAGCGGGGTTTTCTTTGTAAAAGGCCAGGTGGCTTTACAAGGACGACCCGAGGTGGCCCCGAGGTGGTCTTTAATGGCTCGATTCAACGAGGGGAGGTCCCGAGGCTTAAGCTTTTCGAAAGGAGCCAAGGGCTCGATCTAAACTGGGTGATCGTGGGCGGTCCCGATGAACCCGAGGAGGTCCAAGGACTCGACAAAAACGCAACCAGCACAGAGCTCGACGGTGAGCTCGCGGCATGTCGCCGACGACCAGACTACGGCGGTGGGAACCAAAGCCACCAAAACGAAGCTAATAGCATTGCGAACCTAACGGAGGTGCTCTCGACGGCGGCGACGTTTTGAACGCCGCGAGCCGAGCGAGGCGGAGGACGGCTTTCGCAAAAACCGAAAACACGAAAAGGGAGCGCTACGAGCTATCCTAGCTAGACCCTAAGCTCTAAAGGACTAAAATGAACTCACCAGGCACGTGGGTGGTCCAGAGGGGTCGGAGGAGTGCCGCGGCGGAGCGCTTCACCGAGGCGGAGGAGATGACGACGGCACGGATCTCGATCAACCAACAAATAAAGGAGAGGTCGATAGGTTCGCACGAACCACAAGGTGGTCCGTAACCACACGATGGGGCGGGGATGCTTACCGGAGTCGAGAAGACGGCTCCACCTACGCCGCAAAACCCAAAACCCAAATCCACCGCCCCGGGAGGCAACCAAAAGAAAGGTTAGGGCTCCGCTGACGACGACCAAAGGTGTACAAAGGGGTAAGAATAGTGCAAGAGGTCCACCGAACATCGCAAATGAGGAGAGCCCCGGCTCGAAAATGGCGGGCGAGAGGCACTTGGTGGTTTTGCACCAAACTAACCACGAGAGAAGCCGGAGTGCCGGGGATGTGAAGGAGCTTGAGGAGGACCTCTGAGGTGCCCAAGCAGCCGTGTCGACCGAGCTCGAGGACGAAGGTTTAATGGCGATGGACAAAGGGTTCTCGCCATGAGAAAACGAGGCGAGGAGGCGGTAAGGTCGAGCAAAGTCGACACGCTTGTCAATCGAGGCCCGAGCCGCTGCGGGCCCCACGGCGATCGACGCCGCCACTCACTGCACGCGCGCACGCCGCTCTCGGCGGAAAGAGGAAGAAGAAGAACGTAAGAGGGAGGTCGGGGTGGTCGTGAGCGTTGGATTTCAAACCAACGGCTCACACACGGGACCAGGGTCGAGCTCGGTGTGGCCTAGTGACTCGACTCGAGCGAAGTCAATTGGTCGGTCGACTCAGTCCGAGTCGACTGCACCTAGGGTTCAAAATTTGAGTCCCAACAAGAGCTGACCTTAGGAGAATTATTTGGGGCAGCAAACTATCTCCAAAAATTATGAATTTTTTACAGAATCTTGCTAACGAGTTTAAGACCTCGTGTAAATTTTGCAGAGGTTTTCGTGCTATACATTTTCCTCCAAAATTCCACAAGGTGCGGGTCCACGCTTGACCAAATTTCAATAGGTTTGACTGGCCTCCAAAGATATTCAAATAATTTCTAAAAATTGTGAAATTTTTCAGAGGGGTCACAAACCACCCAAGAACCTGTGAAAATATTTTCGGAGATGATCAAGAGGTTTGACAAGATTGTTTTGAAAGCTCATGATTCGGATCGTGGGCTTGTGACTTTGTATTTCCATAACTTCTTGTACAATACTTGTTCAAGACAAATAGGAAATACAAGATGTAAGAAAAAGTTTTAATTTCTACTCATTTTCTTACATTTGAAACACAAGTCCAAAATTGGGATGTTACACGACTGCCCCCGAAAGTCCATTTTACACCTGCTCCCGTCACTCCGTGCGACCGCGCGCTGCTGTGGACTAGAGCTCGCCCATGAGCATGCACCCGTTGCTCCCTTTTCCCTCTCTGCTACTTAAGCACCCAGCTCTCCTTCTTTGTCCTCCTTTCACCCTTCTGCAGCCTTAGTTTGCACCCACCTTACTTGCTTGAGCTCGAATCACTCAAATCACTTGGCCGCCATTACTGAAGCTTGGAGCTCCTCGGTGCATCTAGTACTCCAGTGGCTCTATTGCTCCACTTCTTGCTCCTAATCCTTCCTCTCACCTCAGTGGTTGATAACCCTAATTAAATTTGGCTTGTCTCCTCAGGTCGCAGCTGAATTCTGGGGTTCCACTCTTTTGGCTGGGAACACACCCCCTTCGTCCCCAGCTCCGGTAAGAGCTCCTCCCTCCAATTCTTTGCTCTGGGAGCACCCCGGAGCTATATGGAACCTATTTTGATGTTGCAGCCTTACTCTTTTTGCTCAGGCCGCCTTGTCCTCATCATCGTCCTCACGGCCGGCAAGCCTCTCCGCCGCCAGGGCCTACTCAGCTCCCCTCCGACCTCGGCCTTGTCTCGGTGAGTTCCTTTTTGCCCCTCCCCCCCCCCCGAACTCAAGCACCTATTGATTTAGGTCGCGGCGAGGCTTTTTGCTGTTTTCACTTTTCCTGTACTTTGGTCTCCGCCCAGATCGGCTCGCGGCGATTTAGGTCATCTCCGCGACAAAGTGTTTTCAAAATGTTCGCAATAGTATTGCGAACATTTTGCCTCTATTAATCAAGCCGCCGTAGAGTCGTGGCGCGCGACGCAGCCGTGACCAAAGCCGGTGTTCTATTCTGTTGTCGCGTTTTTGTCAAGTATTTGGACCTCCCCGAGTTCATCGCGGCCGTCTAGGATCACCCCGAATTAGATCTAAGCTGTCGATCCCTTTTTCTGTTTAAGCCTAAGTCCTAGAACCTCCTTGTTGTGGTCGTAACGGTTCATGAGCTCTTCAAATTGATCTTGACCGTTAGATCTCCTAGTATGAGTCTCTAGCTGCCAGGATCTCCCTTTAGCTAGATCTTGGCTGTTAAAGACCTCCGTAGGATAAATCTCAGCCGCTAGGATCACCCTCCGCCTTGGGGTCCTCTTTGCAAAAGACCTCCTTGAGGTCCTTTGTGCAAAAAGACCACCCCTGGTCGTTTTTATCAAAACCACCCTCTAGGACCTCCCCTTGGGGTCCTCTTTGCAAAAAGACCACCCCTGGTCCTTGTAAGGAAACCTCAGGACCTCCCCTGCCCAGATCTGGACCGTTCAGGACCTCCCCTGGGAGATCTGAACCGTCCAGACCTCTCTTTGTTAAAGCATTGCTTTGGAGGACCTCCTCGTTGAGATCTGGACCGTTTATGACCTCCCTAGGGAGATCTAAGCTGTCAAGACCTCTCTCTGTTAAAGCACTGTTTTGGAGGACCTCCTCATTGAGATCTTGACCGTTAGGACCTCCTCGGTGAGATCCTAGCCGTCCAGACCTCCTTCCGCATAGATCTTGACCGTTAGGACCTCCTCGGTGAGATCCTAGATGTCAAGACCTCTCACTGTGAAGCTTATCGCTTAGGACCTCCTCGTTCAGATCTGGACCGCTAGGACCTCCCCTCGGGAGATCTTAGCCGTCCAGACCTCCCCTTGTGAGTGGGCCTTAGGACCTCCTCCTGGAGCTCTGGGCCGCCAGATCCAGATCTGACGGCCACGACCTCCTCAGTGTGCAAGGAGGTCCTTTGCGTCTGCCAGTCGCGATCGGTGCTCGAGGCCGTTGGATCTCGCATCGGTTCCGACCTCCCCGCTCACTATTTCCCCGGACCTCCCAAGAGCTCCAAGTTTTCAAAGTTTTTAAATATTCTAGTTTTCAAAGGTGCATAACTATTTCGTTTTAACTCATTTTTGAGAAATTCGAATTGTGTTAGCTCTGTAGTAGCATGAACTTTAATTTGAGTATAATTTTAGACTCTTTTCTATAGCAGAAAATAGTTTAAACTAGGTTAACTTGTTTCAACCTAAAATGTGGTCTAAAATTCATTGAAATTTGTAAAATGCATAACTAATTCTCTGTAAGTCCTTTTTGAGTGAATCCAATTTTGTTGGCTTCCTCTAATAATAAACTTGCTGTTAAAATTGATTTTAGACATGTTGCTATTTTCAACAAGATTTCATATGCAAATTAGTTTTGTTCACTTTCATGACTTGAAAATTCATAAGTAAATCATTTTCACTCTAAATGTAATGAGACCAATTGTGTTAACCTTAAAATGTCAGTAGCTACCTACCATAAATTTTTCAAGTCCAGAAAATCTCTAGAAAATTATTTATGAACAGTAATAGATTGCATTTTTTCAACTGAGCAAACTTGTTTCGATCATAACTTTTGCATTAAGAGTCCAAATCAGTTGGTTCTTGTTTCTAAATTTGTTATAAATCATAACCTTGCTTCTGTAAAATTTTCAAAGCATTTGGATCAAGTTGGTTTTAGAGTCTTTTTCGTTTTCTTTGTTCTTATCGGTTCTTTTTCGCTCTTTCGGTAGGTTCCGACGATTGTGCCATCCTTGAGAGTGATCCTCTGCAGCATAGTGAGCAACAGTAGCCAGGCAAGCAGTTTGATCATTTCCCATTTTATCCCATTACTTTTAAGTCTAATACTTTGTTTAACTTGTATGTATGCATTGCTATTTTGTTGTTAAATTGATTAGTTAATCCTCTAGTTGCATAATCTGTAGGTAAATAATTCTCCTCTACTACCTGAGCCTAGGCTATTTGCTGTGATTAGAGTTCGTTGGATGAACTCTTATCACTTAGTAGATTGCGAATAAACACTGCTTAGACTTGCTTAGCTATCGGTAGTATTGGGCGATCATCGACTTAGTCGATGGTCTTGATCACACAAATACTTATATTATTCCATTATGTCCAGTCCTTGTGTTTTACTGCTTTACAAATCAAAAACTGAAAACAAAAATTATATCTTGACTTGGGCACAATGGTATGTTGGTGTGATCTGTTGGGTGTGATTGGAATGGTGCCTAAGTCCCCAAGGACCGAGTTACTTGTGTCACTAAGCCAAGCGCTTGTTGCGTGCTAACCACACGAGAGGGATATGGAACGTCTCTTGACTAAGTACTTTGGGAGTTGTTAATTATGAGTTGGTCGGTGGGTGTGTTAAAAATGTGTGTGTGTGTGTGTGTATGTGGTGTGTGAGGGGAGCATTAGCAGACCGGTTAGGCTGTCTAATGTGTCCTTCTCCCGTGGGTTGCGGCTCTTAATTAGCATCGTCCATTGGAAAGCGTCTTGTTAGACTTAGCCGTGCCCGCATATCAAAGGAAGTATGCTAACTGTGGCTGGTGGAAAGGCGGTCTATCGTGTGGGTACATTGGTACACCCCTGCAGGGTTAAAACTATTCGAATAGTCTCGTCCTAGGTTATGGACATTGCTTGGTAAGGTCGTGCAAGAACTAGACTACAACCTTTTAAAAACTTAAAACTTGACATGGGTGGTATGAAGGGGTACTTCATGCTATTGTTGTGGTGACTATTGGGTTAGTCACTTCCAGGATGTTGTTGTCATCTATCTATTGTTATAATTGTCATTCTGTTATTTGAACAATAAAAATTATTTGCAAACTTGCTTTTAATGTATTACATTATTGCAAATAAAACTTGCTTTATGCTGAAAATAAGTCGAGAGCCTCCTCCACTTAAATAAAGCTTGCATGTAGTTAATTATAGTTCTGTTATCTTACACGTCAGTCTTGCGAGTACAAAAACAATTTTTGTACTCAGATGCTATGCTTAATTGTTTTGTTGCAGAGGAAGAAGGTGAGCCCTAAGGGCCTCACTTTTGTGAGTTGTGTTGCGGTGGTGTTTGGGACGACTAGCCTGGCAGTCCGATTGGTTGCCTTGTGGGTAAAAGGCACACTGATTGGCTTTTGTTTATCGCCATCTTATGGCCCTTTTGCTTCCGCTGTTTACTTATTAGTTGTATGTCATTTGGCCTGTCAGCCTCTTGTTTGTAATAACTCTTTATATTATGTATGTCTTTTGAACTTGTGTTGTGCTTCGGTTCTATGTGAATGAATGGGATTGATGCACCATTTTGTAGCGAGATGTGTATACTGCATTTCTGGGAAGTATACATATCTCGAGACTTGGTTTATTTGATTTGTAATGTTAGGACCAAATGGATGGTTAAGTATTACAAGCCAAATAAACTGGGGTCCTCACAGTCCTGGACTCCGAATTGGATTCGAAGTCGGCTTGAGTTGGGCCTCCAACATGATTCGACCGCCCTTGCTGGACTTGTGCACCTCGTAGCCCTTCTCCAAGTACTTCCAGGTCCTCTCCATGGTTCCTAATCATAATTAAATCATTAGGTAGCAATCGATTCTCAAATGAACAAAAAGAAGTACTTAGGAACGAGCTCACCTGTAAATTCAATTGTCGGGCGCGAGCTCTAGTGATTGGTCCTTGAATGTCAAGTGGAGGATTGTTGTGTGTATCCGAAGAAGTGATGTCCTCATCATCCTCCCCCTCTTGAAGCGGTGTTGTCGTCAACTCAGCCTCATCTTCTTCTCCCAAGTATGGCTTCAAATCTGAAATGTTAAAGGTGGGACTAACCCCAAACTCGGAAGGCAACTCAAGTTTATATGCATTATCATTTATCTTCTCAACTATTTTAAAAGGATCAGCAGCTCTAGGCATCAATTTTGACTTTCGAACTCAGAAATCTATCCTTTCTCAAGTGCAACCAAACAAAATCACCCGTTCAAGTTTAACTTCCTTTCTACCTTTACTACCAAGAATCCTATTTTTCATTCATCTTTTCAATGTTTGCCTTAGTAGTCTCATGCATTTTGACAATAAAATCAGCACGCTCCTTAGCATCATTATGAACTCTCTCACTAGTAGGCAAAGGTAAAATATCAAGAGGGGCACGGGGATTGAATCCATATACTACCCGAAAAGGACTTACCTTGGTGGTGTAGTGTTCCGCTCGATTATATGCGAACTCAACATGCGGAAAACACTCTTCCCACAGCTTCAAATTATTCGTCAAAACAGCTCTCAGCATGGTAGACAATGTGCGGTTCACCACCTCGGTTTGGCCATCAGTTTGTGGGTGACATGTTGTAGAGAACAACAACTTTGTACCCAACTTGTTCCATAGAGTACGCCAAAAGTGACTCAAGAACTTGGCATCACGATCTGAAACAATAGTAGAAGGCATACCATGCAAACGAACTATCTCTTTGAAAAAGAGGTCAGCAATATGAATGGCATCATCGGTTTTATGACATGGTATAAAATGAGTCATCTTAGAAAAACGATTCACAACAGCAAAAATGCTATCCCTCCTCCTCTTAGTCCTGGACAATCCTAAAACAAAGTCCATAGAAATATCTGCCCACGGAATAGAAGGAACAGGAAGAGGCATATACAAACCATGTGGATTCAAGCGAGAATTAGCTTTTTGACATGTAGTGCAGCGAGCCAGAAACCGCTCAACATCTCGCCTCATTTTTGGCCAAAAGAAGTGTGTGGCCAGAACGTCCTCCGTCTTCTTAGCACCAAAATAACCCATCAAACCGCCTCCATGCGCCTCCTGCAACAACAAAAGACGAACGGATCCAACTGGAATGCATAGGCGGTTAGCTCTAAACAAGAACCCATCATTGATCATGAATTTATTCCATGCTTGTCCCTCTTTACAATGCAACAACACATCCTTAAAATCAGCATCTAAAGCATATTGTCCTTTAATGGTTTGAAGACCAAAAATGTGACAATCAAGTTGAGACAACATGGTATAGCATCGAGACAAAGCATCAGCAATCACATTATCCTTCCCTTTCTTGTGTTTAATGACATAAGGAAAAGATTCAATAAATTCAACCCACTTAGCATGTCTACGATTCAAATTGGTTTGACTACGAATATGCTTAAGTGATTCATGATCGTAATGAATGACAAATTCTTTAGGCCATAAATAGTGTTGCCACGTCTCTAAAGAACGAACAAGAGCATACAATTCTTTATCATACGTGGAATAATTAAGAGCAGGACCATTCAATTTTTTACTAAAGTAGGCAACAGGTTTGCCTTTGCCTTCTTGCATCAAAACACCACCAATACCAATTCCGCTAGCATCACATTCCAGCTCAAAAGTCTTACCAAAATCCGGAAGTTGGAGCAATGGTGAGTGTGTAAGCTTGTCCTTCAAAAGATTAAAGGACTCCTCTTGTGATGGCCCCCAATGGAACACGACTCCCTTCTTTCTCAACTCAATCAACGGTGTCGCAATGGTGCTGAATTCCTTGACAAAGCGGCGATAAAACCCTGCAAGGCCAAGAAAACTCCGCACTTGGGAGACCGTCGTGGGCGTGGGCCAACTCCATATCGCCTCCACCTTGGCTCTATCAACCTCAATTCCCTGTGGAGTCACAACATAGCCAAGAAAAGAGACTCGATCCGTGCAAAAGGTGCACTTCTCAAGGTTACCAAACAAACGTGCATCTCTCAAAGTATTAAAAACAGCACGTAAGTTATTCAAATGTTCATCCATGGACTTGCTATAAATCAAGATATCATCAAAGTAAACGATCACAAATTTGCCAATGAAAGGACGTAAAACCTCGTTCATTAATCTCATGAAAGTGCTAGGTGCATTAGTTAAACCAAAAGGCATGACTAACCACTCATACAAGCCGAACTTAGTTTTAAAAGCAGTTTTCCATTCATCGCCATGTTTCATTCTTATTTGGTGGTATCCACTACGCAAGTCAATCTTTGTGAAAATTATAGCACCACACAACTCATCAAGCATGTCGTCTAGCCTAGGAATAGGATGACAATACCTTATAGTAATGTTGTTAATGGCTCTACAATCTACACACATACGCCAAGAACCATCTTTTTTGGGTACCAAAAGAACAGGAACAGCACAAGAACTAAGGCTCTCACGTACGTACACACGCCGCACGGTTTGGCAAACTCGCTCCAGGGATCAAGTCAATCTGGTGCTCAATCCCTCGAATGGGTGGAGGTCCTGGAGGTATCTCATCAGGGAAAACATCTCTAAAATCCTGCAAAAGGTTAGTGACAGGAGCAGGCAAAGTGCAAGGCATATTATCAAGAGAAAATAGAGCATCTTTGCACACAAAAGCATAGCATGTATCATTAATATCATCAATTTCAACAAGGTCTGATTTTGTGGCAAGCATAACAGAATGTTATTCAGATTTATCATGTTCCTTTGGATCATTAGCGTGATGCTCGCTCCTAGCGGCCTCTATAATCTCACCAACAAAGGCAAGAAAGTAACTTTCTTTCCTTATGCGAGAAAAGTGTATTTGTTACTACTACCATAGTGTAAAGCATCATTATCAAATTCCCAAGGTCGACCCAATAAAAGAGAGCATGCTTGCATGGGAACCACATCACAACCAACATGATCAGCATAACCACCAATGGAAAAATGGACTCGGCATGTTTGTGTTACCTTAGCTTTTCCAGAGTTATTTAACCACTGAATATGGTATGGATGTGGATGCGGTCGCGTGGTCAAGCCAAGCTTCTTGACCAAATCAGAACTCACCAAGTTGTTGCAGCTTCCTCCATCAATGATGACACGTGCGCGCCGGTTCTTGATTGCAAAGAAAGTCTGAAACAAATTATGGTGTTGAAGCTTATCGGGTTGTTGTACCTGTGTGTTGAGGACTCGCTGCACAATGATGCCCCGTAGCGTCGCTGTGGACGCCCCACCAAGGAATAGGTCGTCATGACCACCGCCATTGTCGTCCGAGGCAGCAGCAACATCATCATCCTCCTCGACATCCGAAGTGCTGATGTAGCCTCCATCTTCCATGGCGATGTATGCCCGTTGGCTAGGGCAATTCCTCTGCACATGACCAAGTCCATGGTAGCGGTGGCACTGAATGTCGGAGGAGCGGCCCGTGGAAGCCACGGAAGAAGAACTCTTGGCTGGAGCCTGCAAAGAAGTTTTTGTAGAATCTGCAGGGCGTGTCGTGGAAGGTGGCTTCGGTGGCGCTGCAGCAATCTTGTTCACTGGTGGTGGAGGAGAATGAAAACTCGAAGAAGACTTGGGCAGTCCCGTCGATGTAGTCGTTCGCGGCGTGTAGGAAGGTCGTCCGGTGCTTGCCGTCGCTGATTCCTTGCGTCCCTACAATTCTTTTTCTGCAAGCATAGCAAGCTGGAACAACTCGTTGACAGTAGTAAAATCTTTATAATCAACAATGTCCTGAATTTCACGCCGTAACCCCCCATAGAAACGACAAATCTTATCCTCTGTTTCCTCAACAACCCCACAACGCAACCCTTTTGAAGCTCAGCATAATAGTCCTGAACAGAACTATCACCTTGTTCTAAGCGCTGTAATTTTTTTCTCAAATCACGTTTATATGAGGGAGGAACAAAATGATTACGCATAGCTTCTTTTAACCGCTCCCATGTATCAAAGTTGTAGCGCATGGTACCCAGCTCATTCCACGGATAATAGCAAAGTCCTTAAACTCACTAGTAGCTTGTCTAACTCTATGTTGTTCAGGAACCAAGTGAGAATTAAACTTCTGCTCTACCGTCATCTCCCAATGTGTCTCCCGCTGATCAATGTTGCCAACCGCATCATGCACTGTGTCATCATCATGATGATGGCCGTCATTGACAAGTGGCAGGCGTGCCTCCAATGTGTCCATCGACCGGTGGTCGACCATCCGCCGCCCACCCGCTCAATGCCTTCTGTGGTGTTCAACTGGGCAATGGCGGCGACGATGGTGTCCATTCGCGCGTTGAGATCAGTGAATGAAGCATTTTGTTTGTCGAGCGCAGCTTGTAGCTGGCCGCGACTAACACACTCGTTGAAGTCGACCGGTGTCGCGTCCCCTTCGGCCCCTGCCATGGTTAGTGGAAACACAGGGAAAACAAAATGATTATCCCTATCAACTACATAGGATGACAGTGGGAACCCGCAAAGGAAGTGGCTTACCAAGCTCTTACAAGTGTTCTTACCATCGCAAACCGTAGGTGGTACAACCGGTGTCTGGTTCGTGATACCTGGAGAGTGTGACCCGGCGATTGCAAGGGTCAAAAGCTGTGCTATCCGGAAGTAGGTATATGGAGCTTGGAAGGCCAAATATGTTAGTGGAACACAAATCAATAACAGATAGTAAATCAATATCAGGTACTTTTGCTCTCAGGCAAAACCAGGTGCCGAATTTTTTTTTCTTTTTGGTTTCTTTTTTTTATGTTATTTTTTTTCACAAAGCGGAGTACAGGAATAGGAACCACACAAAGTTTCACCTCAATCTGATGTAAGGTGTGGCCTACAGAAAATGATGAATGTGTTGTAAATTCGGTGATGAAAGTTCAGAGCTCGAGTACTGCACTTTCCAGGCCGAATTTGGGCAAAATAAATTCGCCGAACCCGACAAAGTTGGGGAGTTTCGGATGCAAAATTTAATTTCACCCAATTTCAAAAAACAAATCGTCTGATTTCGAGTCCGTATGCGAAAGTTACGGCTGTTTGAAGGAGGGCCTCCGAGTTATGGTTGCTGTGGAGGCCAAAACGAAATCGGGTGGAGGAAATTGGTGGAAAATGGGGGCGGGCAGAAGCTCGGGAAGAGGTGGGGGATGGTGCTGGGTGATCATGAGACTCAATGGGGAATGGTGCTGGGTGATCACGAGACGCGATGGATGACTCAAAAACAGAGGGTGGGAGAAACAAACGTTGACGGCTAGGGTTTGTATAAGAGGTAGCGGAAGCAAGACAACCCGAAATAAAACACGATCTAAACCAACAACACAACTCGACTAAGGACACAAACTCAACACTACGGACTCTGAAATCAAATTGTGCAAAAGGTTAAACGAGATCTGGGACAGGGAACAACCTATGACTACAATTTTTTTGTAGGGCTTTTTCTTGGACTCTAGGATGGAACCGAAAACAACAAGGGTAGGGTAAACTCGAACCTGAAGGAACACCTAAAGCTCTAATTAACACTTGATGGGAACGGAGTCCTGATCTTCCAACAGGTTCTGGATATGTTCGATTTGGTGGAGGCGCGACACAAATCGACTCGGCTTCCGAGCAACACGTTCCGAACCCCGCAATCGCAGCACCACGTCTCCTCAGGTTATCAACCGTGCGCAGCTCGGTTGACCTCGCCAAGAAGGCTAATCCTCGCCTGTGAATCGAAGAACACAAGCAAAGATTGTTGTGTGTATCCGAAGAAGTGATGTCCTCATCATATACTGTCATAGTCGGTTATTAACTCATAACCGTCTGTGATAGTTACCTATCACAGACGGTTTTGTAGATGAAATCGTCTGTGATGATTGATATATCACAGACAGGTTTCATATGAAACCGTCTGTGATGAAGCATATATCACCGACAGTTTGTAGATGGAACCGTCTGTGATGACTTTTCTCTATAGACGGTTTGTAGATGGAACCGTTTGTGATGACTTTTCTCTATAGACGATTTGTAGATGAAACCGTCTGTGATGATTTTTTTTCTATAGAGTCTCCAAGCAGTGGCTGCTTGTGCCTTTAAAACCGGCATCATATATATATTGTTTGTAGTCCCTCAGCCACTTTCGGGGGGTCGTCCACGCAGCATGAGGAGGATGAGATAGAAGCCACGGGCAACTTCATCGAGCCCATACAAGTTTAAGAAGCATGGCTGCCAGGAGAGCGTAAGGACATCTAATTACCTGGATATCGTCGATATGTAATTACCTATCGACGACATCCAGGTAATTGGATGTCCTGACGCTCTCTTGGCAACCATGATTCTTAAACTTGCATGGGCTCGATGAAGTTGCCCGTGGCTGCTATCTCATCCTCCTCATGCTACGTGGACGACTCCTCGAAAGTGGTTGAGGGAATACAAACAATATATATATATAATATATATATGATGTCGGTTTTAAAGGCACAAGCAGCCACTGCTTGGAGACTCTATAGAGAAGAGATCAGAAATGGAATGGTAGGACGTACCTGGCAGAGGTGAAATGAAGATTGATTATTGCTCTCAGAAGGCTAATTGCACAAGATTTAAACTTGCTAATATATTCAGACCAGTGGACCGCACAAGATTAACCCTACTCATGCCTTTTCCCCTTTTTTTTCTTGTTCCAAAGGGACCGCCCACATGAACTAGATATTTCACAGAGAGCTCACCTCATCCCATAACCCACAGCCATATCATCATCCCCCAAAATCACAAAACATTAGCCCTCAGGGCACATCACGGAAGCATCGTCGATAGCTCTCAAGATTTATCACTGAGCAAGGGAAGGGAAAGGGCTCATCCATATCGTCGAGGGAGTATATTAAATATTCAATATTCAACAATACTTCAATATTCAGTATTCCGCAAGCAGTATGTTCAGTTCAGTTCAATAGTTCAATATTCAGTATTCAGTATTCAGCAATAGCAGGCACATCACAAAGCAAATCAACAAATAGTTCAGTTCATCACAACAGCAGTAGTATTCAGCAATAGCACAAAGCAGGCATATCACAACAACAAGAGTATTCAGCAATAGTTCAATGTAGGCATTAGGCACAGCAGATCAACAAGCAAATCAGTTCAGTTCATCAATTGATCACAAATCACAAAGCACAAAGCAGAGAGGGGAGGGCGGCGGCGCGGGAGGGGAGCAGAGAGGGGAGGGCGGCTACGCGGGAGGGGGAGCAGAGGGGAGCGGCGTACTTCGATTCAGCGGGGGAGATGGCGGGGCGAGCTCAATTCGATGGGGGAGATGGCAGGGCAAGCTCGATTCGGCGGGGGACATGGCGGGGCGAGCTCGAATCGACGGCGGGGGAGGCGCGATGCGGGAGACCAAAGTCCCGAACCCTAACGCGTGATGGGGAGAGTAAGGGCACAAACCCTAGTGCGTGGGCTGTTATTAATAAAGGAATATCACAGACGGTTCTTCAAAATAACTGTTTGTGATAGCCCTATCCGGACCTTGTGTTTCTGCTTGATCTGGACGGTTGATTTAAAATCGGACGGCTGTACAATATCACAGATGGTTGTTTGTTAAAAACCGTCTGTGATAGTTCTAAATATCACAGACGGTTATTTTTACTAACCGTTTGTGATACTTCACAAACGGTTTTCATAATGAATCGTCTGTGATATTACCTCTTCAATTTTTGGCGCGGAAAGTAACACAGACGGTCGCTACACAAAAACCGTCTGAGATTGTTTTTAATACATACGGTTTTGATGAACCGTCTGTGATTAGGCGTCCAGTCTGTGATATATATATAGTTCAACATATAATATAGTAATTCGATCACCTCCAAACTAGATTTTTTTATTTTTGGAATTTACATATATATGGCCAAACAGCGTGGCCAGTCGCTTCTTACAAATATTAAGAAAAGTTTTTCTAGTGGCGGAGGTAGGCTGCTATCTCCGTCTTTAAAACTTCGTAGGCGACGGCGTCGGCATCGGACGGTTCGTGACCATCAGCCCGAAATGCGTCCACCCGCTGACACGCTCGTTCGAGTGTCTCCTGAAGACCCTCAGACTATTGAATCAAGAAGAATTGAGCCCATATACTCTCTTCGCTTGCTTGAGGGGTCTCGGCATGGTCGACTCGGTCGCCTACCGCCTCGATTAAGTAGTCCAAGTGACGGTGAGCCTCCTGGAGACATACAACGTCGTTGTGGAGGACTACGTCGATGACATGGTAAACTCGTCGGAAGTGGGAGATCAGTCGGAAGACACGGCGGAGGAGGATGTCAAGACGGCGGAAGGTGGCCGCCACCTGCTCTGGTAAATCCTCGGACAGAGGAGGGAGGACACTGTTGGAACAGTGTCCTTCCGCCGCATCCGCCAACGTACGGTCGGTGAGGTGCTCGTACAGTATGGCCAGGTACAACATCAATGCCGGCGACAAGGAAACAGAGGAGGCCATATATATTTCTTCTTTAGAAGTACATACAGTAAAGTTATATGTGGGGATGATGATATCTTCGATGGTGGATGATCCTTTTTATAAAACAAGGAATAAATTTGGTTCGTGAGACGAAAAGACGCATCAGGGAGCCGAAGCAGCATTGAAGTGATGAAGAAACTCATCGGGTGACGAACAACTCATCGGCCGAA
Organism: Ampelocalamus luodianensis; assembly: GCA_036346255.1. Lineage (NCBI taxonomy): Eukaryota > Viridiplantae > Streptophyta > Magnoliopsida > Poales > Poaceae > Ampelocalamus > Ampelocalamus luodianensis. The sequence goes on from CM070620.1 coordinate 56,207,443, forward strand.
GCCGTCTGTGAAGAGGTAATATCACAGACGATTTTAAATATGAACCATCTATGAAGTCTAATTATCACAGACGGTTCGTATTTAGAATTGTCTGTCATACTTCACAGACGGTTTTCAATTGAACCATCTGTGATATTACCTCTTCACAGACGGTTTTTAGCGCAGCCAGTAACACAGACAGTCTTTAAACCAAAACCGTCTATGATTGTATGTAATACAGACGGTTTTGGTCAACCGTCTGTGATGAAGCGTCCAGTATTAGCCTTTTTGTAGTAGTGACATGAGATGCTCAGCTAAACCACCTTAAGGATTTTTTAGGACATTACAAACCTACCCCTTTAAAAAGAATCTCGACCGCGAGATTCCGGTAGTTTGAAGGTTGGACTAGAAAGCTTCTAGATGGTCCTTTCAACTCTAACCAAATGCACTATCTGCTGTTTTGATTTCCTTCAAAGATAGTGCTGTGATGTCCTGACAAGGTAGCATAGCTTTGCTAACACATTTTCCTTTCCATTGCTTAGTTTAACCTTTCCTTTCTTAATTCGAAGACACTTTAGACAAATGGAAAGAGGTAGGGATACTCGGCTCGAAGGCGATCCTCATGTTCCCAGGTTGCCTCATCTTCAGTATGATTGCTCCACTAGACCTTCGGAACTTGATAACGCGATTTCTGGTCTTGTGCTCTGTTTCTTCAAGGACACAAATCGGGTTCTCTTGATAAGTGAGATCGGGTTGCAATTCACGATCTTCTACTCTGGTTGCTTCGGTCGGAACTCGAAGACACTTTTTCAATTGAGAAACACGGAATACATTATGCACCTCAGAAAGTGATGGTGGCAGTTCCAACTGATAGGCCACTGATCCTCGTTTCGCTAGAATTTGAAACGAACCGATGTAGCGAGGTGCCAACTTGCCCTTGACATGGAAGCAATGTACTCCTTTCATCGGGGGTGACCTTAAGGTAAATATAATCATTCACCTCAAAACTCAGCTCTTGTCGACGACGGTCGGCATAACACTTTTGACGTGATTGAGCCGTCCGAAGTCGCTCTCAGACCAACCGAACTTGTTCTTCAGCTTCATTTATCAAGTCTGGGCCAAATAACTGTCTTTCGCTAGACTCGGACCAGTTGAGAGGTGTCCTACACCTTCTCCCATATAACACTTCGAACGGTGATATTTGGAGGCTAGCTTGGAAGCTGTTATTATAGGAGAATTCTACAAATAGCAAACATTTCTTCCATTTCTTGCCATATGGCAGCACACATGTCCTCCAAAATTTGATTCACCCTCTCGGTCTGGCCTCCGGTCTGTGGGTGGTATGCAGTGCTAAAGGATAAATGAGTTCCCATAGCTTCATGGAGACAGTTCCAGAAATGCGAGGTAAATTGAGTACCTCGGTCTGAAACAATTCTCTTTGGCACACCATGAAGACACACAATTCTTGAGATGTACAACTCTACCAATTTTGCTCCCAAAAAGGAGGTCTTGACGGGAAGAAAATGAGCAACTTTCAACAGTCAGTCGACGATCACCCATATAGAGTCGTATCCTTGCTGAGTTTTTGGGAGCCTGGTAATGAAATCCATCCCGATTTCATCCCACTTCCACTTGGGAATAGGGAGTGGTTGAAGCATGCCTGCTGGTCTTTGATGCTCAGCTTTCACCCGTTGACATACATCATACTCGGCAATGAAACGGGCAATCTCACGCTTCATTTGAGTCCACCACAATTTCTGCTTCAAATCTTGATACATTTTTTGAGCTTCTCGGATGGATAAAGAAAAGGGAATCATGGGCTTCTTGCAAAATTAATCCCTTAAGCTTCACGTCATTCAGCACAACCAATTGTTTACCGAACCATAAGACACCTTGATTAACTTTAGAGAAACTGTTGGCTTTACCGGTCTTCATCTTCTGCTTAATTCTTTTCATACCTTTGTCATTCTTCTGGGCCATCCTGATTTGGTCTTTGAGAGTAGGTTTCACTTCGAATGCAGCAAGAAATCCCGCACTAACCATCTCCACGTTAAGTCGCTGAAATTCATTGCATAGGGCCTTCGTTTCAGAAATAACCGAAATGCAATTACATTACGATTTTCGGCTCAATGCATCGGCTACGACATTGGCTTTCCCTGGATGATAATGGAGTCACATATCATAATCCTTGATCAATTCAAACCATCTCTTTTGCCTTAGATTCAGATCAGCTTTAGTGAAAATATATTTCAAACTCTTATAAAAGAGAAAAGGGAAGGATGGGTTGGGTTTCGGCCCAATTCCTAGTTAGGGAATTTTATGTAGTCCTTTTATATTTCCAATTTCAAATTCAAATTTGAACTTCACGTTTAGGATTTTTGCAATTACTTTTAATATTGCCTTAGACTTTATATTCTTAACCTAATTCCAATCTGATAATTGTTGTTGGGGAAAACTTCAAAGCACAAATGTAGTCCAAATAAATCTCCAAAACCCAAATAAGTCAATAAACCATTAACACAAAAAAGTTTTTAAAAATCCCACATTTTTAACCTTGGGATTTTTGGATAATTTTTTTGGGGGTGTTACACATGAACAATAGTTTCCAATAATCCAAGGTTCAGCAATATCACGTGTTGTTTATAGTAAGAGAGCTCATACAGCATAATAAAACAACTTGCACGAGCGAAACGCCCGCTCTGTGTAGGTGTCCTTCATGCAATAAATGTGATATATTTCGATAGTAAAAACATCATTATGCGCATGACACACACCAAGACATTTTGCTTTAGAACATGGAAATGTAATTTGTTGTCGTAATAACAGTAATTCTATTTAACAGCACACATCATTGTCATCCGATCCACCACTACCATCATCATCAGCTTCCTCTTCTTCTGATTCGTCGTCATGCATTAGTTGGAGGCATGCACTAGCCCTTCCTCTCCCCCTTCCTCTACCTCTTGTAGTAGCGGGCTTTGGAACGATTGGGCAGGTTTGCGAATTGTGGCTGATTTTTAGGCCACATATGCCCGCACGCCAGGGTGCACTTCTTTTCTGCAGGGGTGCTCGTACTGTCTCGTTCGTCATCGACGCGTTTTCGACCCTAGGTCTGAGACAACGGAGGCGCAAATGGATTGATCAAAGGGTCGTCCCCTTCGTTAGGTGCATCAATCTCGAAAGCCACCTGGCCAATGTCAATCAGGATGCTATCAAGCTGCACTCGAAGTGCCTTGATGGCCTCCACCAACCTATCATAAGCATGTCTCAACTTGCACCCTGACCTCACCATGCCCATGGCCTCTGTCAGAAGCGTCGAGTGCCGATAAATCTCAGTGGTACCATCGGGACCGACATGCACGAGGTCATGCCTATCGTAAGGCACCTCCATCCTTGCATTCCTCGTGTACCTACAGAGAACGTATCGGCTAGAGATACTCTCGACCTACGCCAGAACAACCTTGTAGGAAATGTACAAGGCGTTAAAAGTAATTTTCTCATGACAGGCAATAAATGTTATACTGTAATTTTTCTAATGACATACATTAATTTGCCTAGTGTCAAACAATAAATGTTATAATGTAAGATAGTAAAAGTTACATGTGTGCTCTCACCGACGGAACTCACAGCTGTAGTTCCTGGAATCTTCATCGGCATGCATCTTGAAATCATGTTGAGACAACGCAAACGTTGTGGACTGCTTCCCGTGAGACACGAGATATAACCCAAGGTGATTGTGGTCGTTTCTGATGCGGAAGGCGATACTTACGAAGTAAGTCTCTTTGTACTCCTTGAACACCGTAGGAGTATACACCCTTCTCAGTTGCTTTTCAAATGGGAGCAGTGTGGCTCTCACTGGTTGGTTTTGCACGCACACAAAACCAGACATGACATGCAGTAGATATATAAACAAACTGAAGTAATTTTCCATATATGTTCAAGTAAAAACATATCGATTTCGTAACGTATCGACGATGACACTGACTAATAGTAAATACTATACTAAAATAAAGTAAATGTTAATCTTAATTCTAGTAAAGACGATTTACCGTGGAGCAGTGCATCTGTTGAGACTTGAAGTGCTTCATCTTCTCTAGCACCCAGTGCATCTGCTACGCGAATCTATGGAGCACAGTCACGTGATCCACGAAGTGCCGCTTGACCATCTTGTTCATAACCTCACTTCTCTACGTCGTGGTCATCCTATCGTAGTACACGTCCTTGAAGTATGGTGCGATCCATTTTTCTCGTAGGACATAGAGGTGAGAAATGGAGTGGCTGTACTCAAGCCTGTAGTCTTTTACCAACCCCTCCCACGCATCTTTGAATTCTATTGGAGTCAACGGATGGTTTATGATGGACACCAAACGCTCTTTTAGCCCTTTGTGTTCTATGTACAGCTTGTTCAGGAGCTCCTTGTACTTTTTCAGAACGTGCCACCTACACAACCTGTGCTGTGTGTTGGGGAATACATGTGGGACGATTGCGGCCATCGACAGGCCCTGATCTACAATAAATGCATATGTCAGAGTCAGTAAATGTTTTCAAGAGATGCAGTAAATACTAGCGGCCACAACAAAGATTTTACTTGTGAAGATGCAGATGGGGTCCTTGCCCTCCATGCAAGTTACGAACGTTCTGAACAACCACTTAAAGGAGCTTGCCTTCTCATCCTGTAGCAGCGCACAGTCGAAGATGGTGTTCTGCACATAGTGGTTGGAGCCAACAAACATAGCCAGATACATGTTGTACCTGTTGGTTCGGTACGTCATGTCAAACATGACAACGTCTCTGAAGTTAGCGTACTCAGTGTGGCAGCTTGCGTGGCTCCAGAAGATGTTTTTCACAACATCATTCTCATCCACCTGTATAGTGTGAGGACCCCGGTTTATTCGGCTTGTACTGTTTAACCATCCACTTGGTCCTAACAGTACAAATCAAATAAACCAAGCCTCGAGATATGTATACTTCCTGAAAATGCAAGATATACACCCGCTACAAAATCATGCATCAATTCCATTCATACACATAGAGCGAAGCAAAAGCAACAACCGAAAGACATAGATAATATAAAGAGAGTTATTATAAAAGAGAGGCCGACTGCCAAAAGGCATAAAGATAAGCAAATACACAATGAAGCAAAATGGCCATAAGATGGCGATGAACAAAGCCAATCGGTGTGCCTTTACCCACAAGGCAACCAACCGGACCGCCAAGCTAATCGCCCTGCACGGCGCCAGCAACACAACTCACAAAAGTGAGGCCCTTGGGGCTCACCTTCTTCCTCTGCAACAATTAATATTAAGCAAAGCAGATGAGTACAAAACTTGTTTTTGTACTCGCAAGACTGACGTGTGAGATAACAGAACTATAATTAACTACATGCAAGCTTTATTTAAGTGGATGAGGCTCGACTTATTTTCAAGATAAAGCAAGTTTTCATTTGCAATAGGGTAATAGATTCAAAGCAAGTTTGCAATTAACTTTTATGGTTCAAATAAAAGAGAGACAATAATAACAATAGATAGATGACAACACCAACCTAGAAGTGACTAACCCATAGTCACCACAACAATAGCATGAAGTACCCTTCATACCACCCATGTCAAGTTTAAGTTTTTCAAAAGTTGTAGTCTAGTTCTTGCACGACCTTACCAAGCATGTCCATAACCTAGGACGAGGCTATTCGAATAGTTTTAACCTGCAGGTGTACCAATGTACCCACACGATAGACCGCCTTTCCACCACCACGGTTAGCACACTTCCTTTGGTATGCGAGGCATGGCTAAGTCTAACAAGACGCTTTCCAATGGACGATGCTAATTAAGAGCCGCAACCACGGGAGAAGGACACATTAGGATGCCCTAACCGGTCTCGCTAAATGCTCCTCCAAAACACACACACAAGAACACACCCACCGACCGGCTCATAATTAGCACCTCCCAAAGTACTTAGTCAAGAGAGGTTCCATATCCCCTCGTGGTTAGCACGCAATAAGCGCTTGGCTTAGTGACACAAGTAACTCGGTCCTTGGGGACTTAGGCACCATTCCACACACCCAACAGATCACATCAACATACCATTGTGCCCAAGTCAAGATATAGTTTTGTTTTCGCTTTTGATTTGTAAATCAATAAAACACAAGGTTGGACATAATGGAGTAGTATAAGTAGTTGTGTGATCAAGATCACCGACTAAGTCGATGATCGCCCAATACTACCGATACTAGGCATGGCTAAGCAATATTTATTCGAATCTACTAAGTGATAAGAGTTCATCCATCGAACTCTAACCACAGAAATAACCTAGGCTCAGTAGTAGAGGATAATTATTTACCTACAGATTATGCAACTAGAGGATTAACTAATCAATTTAACAACAAAATAGCAATGCATACATAGAAGTTAAACAAAATATTAGACTTTAAAAGTAATGGGATCAAAGGGGAAATGATCAAACTGCTTGCCTCGCTTGTTGTGGCTCAAATTGTTGCGGAGGGTCGTTCTGGGTTACTGCAAATATCGAATCCTAAGCTAAAGAGCGAAAACAACCAATAAGACGAGCAACACTTAAACGAAAGAGCAAGCAAAAATTATCCAAATGCGACGAAATTTATACACAAGGTAGAATACGGTTATACCTAGACATAGGAACTGGAAAAACCTAATTTGGATTTGTGGTGCAAAAGATATTCCTAAAACCTATTTTCTACCATAATTAGCACTGTAGCAAAAATATTTTCTAGAAAGATTTTGAAGCTAAAACTTTTATGGTAGCTACCTACTGATATAGTGGTAACCCATATAAAATTTCAGGTCATTTGGAGTTATATTGAAAGAGTTATGATTTGTCAAGTCATGAAAAGGAACCAATTTAAATTGCATGTGAAATCTTGTTAAACATAGTAACCTGCCTAAAACCAATTTTATCATTTAGTACTGTATTAGGGGAAGCTAACAAAATTGGTTTCACTAAAATTTGACTTTCAGAGAATTAGTTATGCAATTTACAAGTTAATTGCTAATTTTAGAATAATAAGTAGAACCTATTTCTAAACAAATTTTAAAATCTGTTTTACGAGCCGAACTAAACTCCTATTCATTTTTAAATTAAAGAACAACTCAATCTAAAGCTAACAAAATTTGAATCAACCGATTTGGGTTTAAAATGAACTAGTTATGTATTTTTGAAGTTTAATACCTTTTCAGCTTGCAAATAAAGCTTTGGGAAACTCATAAAGGCTATTACGACGTGGTGAATAGGGACCGTCGATCCGGATCGACGCCCACGCCACGCGCGCGCGCCAACACACACACAGCGCTCATCGAGGCTCACCGTTGGATCAAGATCCAACGGTCCAAATGATGATGGCATTCGACCAACGAATGCTCGCCAATCCCGGGCCGTTGATCTTCGATCCAACGATCCGATTGAACCACGCCGACGCGTTTGGCACGCGCGCGGCGCGGAATGGCGGTGTGGACCGTCGATCGTGAGATGGACGGCTCACAATCAACGCCACACAAGACACCTGCAGAACACGAAATCTCGACCGCAGATCTAAGGATGGACGGCGCCACGTTGAGCCACGTCGCGCGATCTTGGCCCGCGTCCGGATAACGCGACCGAGCTGGCGCGCCAATCGCCGGCGACCAAAGGTGCGGCGCGAGAGGATGCTAGCAACGTGCGCAATAGCATTACGCACCTTCCGTACCACCCACACCGACGGTGGTGGACCAGAGCGGCGCGCGACGCGCGAGCGCGCGGTAAAAGATGGCAACGACAAGCGACAAGCGAGCTCCGCAGCCAGTTCATTCAGCAGGTGCCCGAGCATCTAGGGGCTACCAGGAGCTACCGACCGACGCGAGGTGCAGAGGCGGTCGGGGCAGCTCCGGCGACGGAACTTCGCGACGGACCCGAGGAAGACGACGTGGAGCGGACGGCCTGAGCAAAACCAACCACACCGCCATCAAGATGGATTCCAAACGACTCCAGGATGCTACCGTAGCAAGGAATCGAAGGAGGAGGACTCACCGGCCGGAGACGAAGAAAGGTGCTCGCGTCGATTTGGGAATCCAAAATCTCGGCGCTCCGTTGAAGCAACCTGAAATGGAGTGGGGTTAAGCACCACCGAGGTAAAAGGAAGGAGCAGGAGGAAGAATCGAGGCGAGGAGCCACCGAGCACCGCCGCATGGAGGAGCTCAAGCTCGGCAATGGCGGAAATGGGCGCTGGGTGCTATGGGCTCGCTCAAGCTCGGAGGGTGCGAGAGAGAGGCTGCGGGGAGAGGAAAGGAAGCCAACGGGTGACCAGTGGGGCTTAAGTAGGCTTGAGGAGCACGAGCACCGTTGCTCCGCCTCGGTTCCAGCTGCCAGCGCGTCGCCGTGAGCGACGGGAGCGGTGAGACGACGACTAAACGGCGGTGGGTGACGGGCATTTAATGCGCTGCGACACCGTTGCGAGATCGCCGGATGGGACAGCGCTGCGCGCCACGCCACTACGCCATGGCACTACCGCGCGAGCGAGAGGAGGACGACGACGCACACCGTCCGATTCGCATCAAGGGTGAGGCACGATCGCGATGAAACGGCATCGGCGAATGTCGATCGCCCGATTGAAATCCAACGGCTGCGAATCCAAGGGCAACCGAGTTGTCCAATGCATACACGAGCGCGAGCCGTCCGATTGAGATCCAACGGTCGGAGCGCGCCCGATCGATCGCGCCGCAGACAGCTTAGTTGACTCGATCGAGTCGGTTGGCTCGAGCCCGAGTCCGACTCGAGTCCAATGGCGATGCAAACCCATTAGGTTTTGATTTTTGAACTGAAACTTTTGGGGATTTAATTGAGGCATCAAATCAACTCAAAATTTATGAAATTTTAACTGGAGCTTGCTGACAATAGGATCAACCTTCCATAAAATTTCCAGAGGGTTTTGTGCACTGAATTTTCTCAAGAAATTCCAGAAGGTTATTTCAGAGGTTGACCAAGGTTTTACTTGCCCTAAAATATTTCAAATAATTTCCAAAATTATGGAATAATTCAGAGGTGTTACCAAGCAACCCTAGAACCAAGAAAATTATTTCCAAGGGTTTGAAACCAGATTTCACCAAGGAGGTTGTTGGCTTGATAAATGAGGCTTTTGATTTTGAATTTCCCAAAATTCCTTTACACGAATTTCAGAAAAGTTTCAAGAGTAAAAGGATGAAGGAAAAGTTTTAATTTACCCTCAATTTCTTACATTTGAAACACAAGCCAAAATTTGGGATGTTACATATAGCCTAGAACTTGTCGTTATGCTCCCGACAGTCCTTGAAGAAAGTCATCAACTTGTTTATATCGTTGACGTTCTCAGCACGCGTATTCGTAACCTTCCTGTGATAGGATAGTAACGAGGTTTGGTAAGTATAGTAAATCGATGTAGACATGCAATAAAAGGAAGTGCTAAACAATCCAATAATTTGTGCAGAACATAATAGTAAAGACCATGGCGGGATGTAGTAAATGCTTGTTTTCAAGGTCATGAGCAGTAAACGGTATGTTCTATTGCCCTCCATGCATCTCGGACAGAACATTTATCATGGTATTGTGAGGGACCTTGCAAAGTGTCAATGAGCTACATCAAGAAAGGATCAAACTTTTTGTACGACTGTGTGAATACAACCAAGGATGGTGTCCTAGCGAGGGGATGGTTGTGCTCCAACACAACCCTTTCAACGCAGACGGAAGCATCCTTCATGCTCTTCTTTAGCATCACAAAGGCCGTGCAGAAGTTTTGTCACATTCACTTTCCTTTCCGGGCATGTAGTACATATATTTTCCTACCAGATTGCAACAGAACTCTTGAACTGTCTTCTTGCTCCTGCTCTTCCAAACGCCAAACCCATCATGTCGTGCGTGCCGGCAATAGAACTGGTATGCCTTGTCCAAATTGTTGAACCGCATGCAGAGCTACAGCAACATGTAATCTGGAACCTCCGGGTCCTGATAACAGTAAATGGAGACCTTTAGCACTGTAGATTTTTGTCACACGAGATGCAGTTTTTGTCACCATCAAACACAGTAATTGTGACCGGATATCCATTAAAGACATCTCTGAATGTAGTAAAACCTTTTGCTATACGCACAGTAAGTCCCAACAAGACAAGCATCAATAATTTTACGTGTCGTTTATAGTAAAGAGAGCTCATTTAGAACATTAAAAAAAACTTATGTCAAGAGACATTTTTCCTATACCACCAAGAAAAGTAATTTGTGGTTGATCACACGGTAAAAGATAATTCTCAATGCAGTAAAACCTTTTTTTGTCACACACGGTAAATTCCAACAAGACAAGCGTTAGTAATATCACATGCCATTGACAATAAGAGTGCTCATAAAGAACAGTAAAAAACGTATGTGAGTGAATGACAGCACTATGTCCAGTGTCCTCATCTCGCTTGGAGAAACCGCGGGGAGAGACGTCAATACCGAGGTGTGGAGTAGAGGATTCGAGACATCAGGGGGACTTACTGTCAGTGAGACTGCGTTTACTACCGGCGTAGCCATTTGCGCGGAGGAACTCGGTGTGGTCGCCGCTCTGTTTGCCATCGTAGTATATGACGTGGGAAATGGGAAATATGCATGCTGTCGAAACCGGAGACGGATGAGGCATGGTGGAGGCATATATTTGCACGACACAGACGACGACGATCGGGGGGCTCCCACGGTTGCTCAGTGGGCGACTTAGAGCCATTTTACCGTCGATTCTGCGCAACGGAAGAGGGGCGGCGGAAGGGGTGGTGGATTTGAGGGGCGCATGTGGTTTTACGGTCAGTTGTGTGGGGTGCGCACAGTTTTATGGTCAGTTGCTGGGAGGCTAGGATCGTGCGCTTTATGGGGTCATGGTTAGGTGCATGGGGATGTGGTCATATCATGCGCCGGGGGGGTTGGTGGCCAGAGCGTAGAATAAGCTATTATTCATATGGAAGTATAATACTATGGAGCCATACCTAATTAGGCAGCACGTGAGATGTGACATGCAAATACATGACAACATTCCACGAGAACTTCATGTAAATGCATGCGTCGTGCATCCGGAGAGAGCACTCCGCATCAGACACTTGGCCTGAATTTGGATGCTTCGTTCCTTGTCATTCCCAAACCACACAATAGGCCAACACCATATCCACCCAAAACAATCCAAAATCAGTGCCTCACTGCTTGTCTCCTCCTCCTCCCTCCTCCCTCCCTTCTCCTCCGGCAAGCCACCGGTGATCGGAGATCACCTCCTCCTCCTCCTTCCTCATCCTCCCCGCATCTCTCTCCCCCCTTCTCCCTCCCCCAATGAGCCAGATCCCTGGTGAGCAGCTAGCGGTCGGAGATCACCATCAATGACAAGATCCTTCCGATGAGCAGCCGAATCTGTTGCAACTTCACATCAGACCCACTATAATAGCCCTAAAATTGTGTTTCCCATTTGAAAGTTTTTGAAAACAATTTGGCTTGATTTTTGAACTTTTCTTGCTTTTCCTAATTATTTAAAAGATTTTTTTAAAAGGCTACAACAACAAAACAATTTTCAAGACAAACTAAAAGCTGATAAAATAGTGGGGTTAATTTTATTAAAAACTAGAAAAATTTTCATAATTTTTAGAGCTCATTTGCTATAATTAGAAATTCCTCAAACATTCAGCCTTTTCAAAAATTCCAAAACCTTTTCTTTTCCCACTCGTCCTTTGGGCCGAAAGCCTACGCAGCCCACTCCCTTCACCCCCAACCCAACGTCGCCACAGCCTAGCGCTAGCCCACCTTGCTCCCCGCCTCTCCCTCTCGTTGACGCTGCATGGCCCGCGCGTCAGGTACCTTCTTCCACCTCGCGCCAATGCCTGCCCGCACCAAGTTCCGCCGCTGTAGCGCTATAGCACCGCTTGCAAAAGCTAAGCTACTGTCCACCTCAGGTGCTCACCATTTTGCTCTGCTTAAGCATCACCGTCACTCGAGTTACTCGTGAGAAACCGAGGATGGCCGCGAATTCCCGTAGAGCGTTTCATCCTCATCTTGCTATTTAAAGGTCGCTCGACTGTGCCAAGAACCTTAGCCACCATTACCATTTCCATTTTGACCATTGCCAGTGAGTTCCCTCCACTGGTTCTGCTGGAACACACCATCGTCCCGAGCACCGGCGCACGCGCTCCGCCGACGCTCCATGCCCGGTGAGCCCCAAGCCGCTTCATGACCGATTTGAGCTCTACCTCGCCTCCTTGAACTCGCTTGCATGATCCATTGCAGCTATTGCCATATGTGCTTGGCCGTCACCGTGGACCTCTTCATCGCTGTCGCTGCCATTGACGACCTCCCTTCTCTGGTGAGTCCCCGACCTCGCCAAGGTCGCTTTCCCCATCCTTGCACCCTCCTGAACCTATTCACGTACTCCATTTCAGCCCATTCCCACCGAGGAACTTAGTTACCGTGAAGCCCGTCGCCGCTGCCTCTGTTCACCGCCGTCCGGCCGCCCATTACTTGGACTAATGAGTCATTGATATGTGGGACCACACACTGTTTTAATAATTAAAATAGTCACCGCCGGGATCCACATCCACAGCCGCCGCAGGCTCTCTTCTCTCAAGCAGTCGCGCCCTCTTAGCCTCTTCAAACCTAACGCCGTCGACTCAATCAACCAAATCCGACGACCTCCATCACCGCTGGCCACCTCCTCGGGTGTCTCTCCCCTTCCTCTACCCCCTTCCGTCACCTACAAGGCGCCACCACAAACTTCTCCCCAATGCAACACTAAGTGCACTGGAGCACGATGGCCTCCCCAAGACAAAGCCGGCCACGTCCATGACTATGACGAGCTCTCATAACTATATGTTCTACCGGTTCTACCATTGTGTCAGATAAGTGCCACCCTACTCTCTTGCCTTCTACTGCTACTGGATTCTATCCCATATTAAGCCCACAGAAATCAATCAATCACATATCGCAATGTATATTGTTCCATGGTGAAGCTAGTGTTAATATTTGATAGATGGGTTCATATGTGATGTGCTGTAAATTTGGGATGTCCAGGTATTCTAGCACACGATAAGGGTGACATCTGATCAGTTCATTGATAGTGTAGTAATTTACTTGTAGATGTATTCATTGGTGAAGTTCTGAATTTATGTGTCTGCTGTTAATTCCTTTTTACAGAAATCGGTATGTGTGTGTTTCTATGATCTAGCTGAGAGTAATACACGTGTTCTGGGATTGTTAGTACTTATATGGTATAGTCACTTTAGTTGATAACTTGATATTATGATCATGTACTCATGTGGTGGATTGGTCGTCGATTGGTCGAACATATGCTACTCTACGTATGCATACACTATCCGTGTATTTTTATCTGTTTCCGACCCAAATCCGTGTATTTTTATCTGTTTCCGACCCAAATCCGGCATGTACCCGTATTCCAAATAACCCAAATTTGTATTGGTATCCGGTTCCGAATCCAAGAAAAATATATGGATTAGAATAGGGAAGACTGAAGAGCAATATCCGTTGTTTTCATCCCTAACCGGTGTACGTGGATAACTAGGGGATCTGGAACTTAAGGTCGCAGGATCTGGAGAGGAGGTACCTAGGCCAAGAGATATACATTAGTGGGCCAAGGACACTCAAAAGGGCCAACAAGGCCACTCAAAAGTCCCTGATCCTAGGGATGAGTGGCCCATGCTTTCAAATGCTCTCTTATGTGGAAAAGCTAGCAAGTCCTACGTTAGGGCGAGCATGGGAGGCTAACCCTGTAATATTATTTTGTTGTTTATGGGCGAGTTCCACGCCAAAACAAAAAAATACTAAGCCCATCATTAACAAGCCATTTCAAACTTTGGAAATGTCTTATTTCTTTACTGATCGATAAAAATTGTTATTGTAGATCATCATTCTACATTGGCCTTGCATCATTCATGAGGCAATAGCAATTCTAGTCAAGTAGGCCCCAGATAGAACCCCTAATAAAGATCTTTATTTTATCCAAGTCACCAATATTTTGTCCTGAAAAATTAAAGAGTTACTAATCAATACTTAGAAGAGCCTAAGATTCAATTACAATGCAAAATTGGTACATCTGAGCAATGACTTAATTTTGCTGCAAAACCGGAGTTTATACACCATGAAAACCCAATGGCTACATAAGCATTCGTCTACCCTACAACACCTGTTCATCTCATGTTACCCTCTCTCAGGACATCAATCATATCATATACTTTCTTGTTCGCCCCAGATTGTATCTGCAGTAGCATGGCAGTTAACGTCTATCTGCCTCTAGCAAAGCTCGGGACATAAAATTTTCAAGCAATCACAATAGAGTTAAAGAATCCTGACCATTTTATGGAGAAACATGGCAGCATCAACAGTTCCCTCTGCGTATATTGAACGACCACATACATTGTGCTGAAACTCAAATGAAACTCTGCAAGAATAAGGGTAATTAACTCAGTACATTGCGTTAGGCAAGGTCCTCAAAACAAAACCAACAGGCTAGGAAAGGATAATAACTTACGTATCATCAGGTGAAGTGAGATGGTACATGTGAAATGCATGCCCCGAGAGATGTTCTTCTGGGACACCAACCAAGGTAAGCTGCTCCTGGGGATCCCGAACCTGCTTTACCTACAAGAACAACGTGGGGACCAGTGTGAGAAAACCACGCGTGCAAACAGCATACCTTTTCTACAGATTAAGCTGAGCATGCTAAATGTCTCTAGAAAGTTCTGTTTATGAACAACCACATTCAGGACTACAGACTAATCGACCAAAACTACAATGCAAAAGCTGTCTCAAGCAAGGCCCTATTTAGGAGAATGGAATATGCTCAACCTCAAGCATATTAGCTATGTTGTCACGGCGACAAGGCGAGGCGAAGCGCTCCGGAGGCGTCAGGACGCCTAGGCGATGATTAGACGATGGCATGAAAATAGGAAAATATGATAGTTCATAGTTGACAGTTGACACCAATGTTCACCTAGGCGCTAGGCGGAAGGCAGGCGAGGAGTGGCCGCCTAGTGCCTAGCCTGCATAGGCACCGCCTAGGCGGCCGATCAGAATCAGCTGAGGGAGAGCAAGAGGGAGGTAGGAAGTGGGGAAGAAAAGAATAAAAATAAAAAAATAAAAGAAAGCCATACTTGATTCGGCCGGCCCAACACTGTTGATGCACGACTGGGCCAGCCTGACACTCATGATTCCTCTCTCGCTCGATCTCTACTTCACTCCGTCGGCCGATGCCCTTATCTCTTTGTCCTTCGCTCTTCCCCTGCCCTCCTTGCTCTTTGCGACGCGAACGACACCGACGCCGACGCATGGCCGCATCCCCTCTTCCCACAGCGCAAGGACACCATCCTCTTCCCCTTCCCGTCCTCTTCCCCTAACTCCCCTTCCTCATGGCGGCAGGGGGGCGGAGTCTGACGACAAAGAAGGCGGATCCGGCGACGGGGATGGTAGATCCGGCGGCGGCGGAGGCCGATTTGACCGGTGGCGAGCTGGAATCAGCGAGGGCGAGGTAAGTTCTCCTCTCCTCTTCTCCCCTCTTCCCTGCCCTCTCCCTCTCCAGTCCTCTCCGCCGCCTTGGACTGCCGCGCCTTGCTCGCCTATCTCCACCTGGGTCCGCTTTGGACCGGCGGTCAACGACTAGGCGGGCCGAGCGCCCAGGTGAGCGACTATGCCCAAGTCGCGGTGGGTAGCATGCGCCCAGCGCCTAGGCGGCCTAGGTGCCTGCCTAGGGGAACACTGGTTGACCCTTGCATTATTGTAATGTATAGAGCTATAGACCTGAGCAGTGAGCTCCAATGATATATAATGTATATGTATTGCTGTTGTCCTGTATGATCTTTTTTTTCTTTTTCTTCTCTCTCTCTCCACCATTTTCTTTTTTTTTTTGGGCGAAACATTCTTGGCCACCCATTTCTTTCCCCTATCTTTTCTTTATTCCAATCTCTCTCTCCTCCTTATATTCCCAACCGAAAGCACCAGGCTCATTTCTTCTTCAATCCTCCCCATTCTTCCTCATTTCTTTCTTCCTCTCTCCCCCATTTCTTCTCTAGTTCTTGTTGCTCCTACCGAAAAAAATTCTCCTGGGAGCTCCCTCCCTCCGGTCCTCTCCCTCTGGTTCCCGTGTGCGCTGCCGCCTCCCCTGTGCCACCCGAGCTCTCTTCCTCAAGCTGCTGCCGCCGAGCTCCCACCGCCATTCCCCGCTCCCCAACACGCCGCCGCCTCCACCACCCCTCCTCTGCCGGCTCCGGCTCCCCGACGTCGCCCCGAGCTCTCTCCCCTCGAGCTGCGCCGCCACCCGAGCTCTCTTCCTCGAGCTGCTGCCGTCGTCGGCCCGGATCTGGCTCCCCGACGCCGGTTTTCCTCTGCTAGCGACGCCGCCCCGAGTCCCTTGGCTAGACAACCTAGGCGATGACCCCTGGCGTCCACCTTGGAGCGCCAGGACGCCTTGATAACATAGCATATTAGACTAACAATATGAATTAAATCCAAATCAAAACAAGATACTTTCTAGTGTGCCAATTGGCGCTTGATGTTGCTTGAAGTCTACGTAAAGTACCAATCCTAATAGGTTGCTACATGCCAATAGTCCATGATTAAAATTTGCATTACACAGCATAAAGTTACACCTGAGACATAGGGACAAGTAACTGTCACTAATTATATCCAAATGTCCAATACAGATCACTCTTGAAATGGGACTCGACGATGCTTACCTAGGCATGTCTGTTATTTAGTGCTATTTGAGCAAAGTCACCTCAAAAGTGGCATGAGAGCAAGGTGGAGAAAAAAGAGTGTTATGAGAGCAATTTTTCCTAGATTATATGGTTTCTTGAAAACAAATTCAACATCATGATTTGCTGACTATGTAATGTTTCCTTCTAAGAATACCTGGTTCAAGTCAAAGGAAACACCCAACTTCTGAAAGCAAGAGATTACAGCTTTGGCAGTGCCAGAAATGTCCAATTTTGTTGCTTGGTGAGACTCCATGACCTATGGATGTGTGCCAATTTGATAGTTAAAAAGAAGTGATTGGAGACAGCAATAGTATGAAACTTAAAAGGTAATGACTTGGCATTCAGAAAAAAAAGAATAGCTGCATTCGTAAATGGAGACAAAACAAAAAATCTATAACCATCTGAGTTATCCTTATTGGCTAAACACATGAAGGCATCCTGCTAGACATTTTGTACTAAAAGACTATTGTCCTATTTCCTAGTTCATGAAAACTCTTAATGGTTTAGTAAGGTGTGACCACCACAAACTAAGCACAAGAACCTTGAGTGGTCAAAGGTGGAAAAGGTGTTTGTGAAGTGCATAAAAAAAAAAGGTTTGTACTAGTCACTTTGCATAAATAATTCAACAAGGAATCAACAGTTACGTTTGATTATGGAAAGTCTCAAACTTAACATTAAAACTTATTAGAGCCAAAATACATCATGATTACTCCCTTCGAGGTTATAAATCAGTGCTAAACATTAACATTGAGTCTTTGTATTATTATAGAATTAGCAATCCAAATCTTGTACTAAGGACAACTTCGCAGGAGCCTGAGCTTAAAGCTTAACCCCTCCATATGGTGTTGAATGGTGAGCAGGAGCAGCATCTTAAAGTGATATAGTCACATGTGAGGCTGTTACCAAATAGTAATCTAACCATGTCACTCGAATTTTGATGATGCCCACATTATGAGGGGCTTCTAAAATCTGAATATTGTAAACCTTCCAAACCCCTCCTACTTGTCCTACACTCCCTAGGATTCCCAATACATAATTCTGAATAAATTGGATACAAAAACTACTTTTCTCTCTCAATTTTGTTGAGTCATTATTTACACCCATTCAATAAGTGATCATCAAGCGGTTCTTATTCTTGTGAATCCTTGCCATTTGTTTAGCTTCAGGCTAAATCATCATGGCTCTAGTATGAATCTAAGGTTTCAATAGAACTGATTCATAGGATCGCTACAAGATAATTTCTAGCAGAAAATTACTACTACTAGAATTTCTTCTTTATTTAATTTTTAATTTGAGAGTAAAAAAGAGTAAATCCGCATTACACACAAAATAGAATAAACCAAAATTAGGGAAAATTCAAGAGGCTTATAATGATCAACATAAAGAAAAGAAAGATAGATGAGCCAACTTGGGATTTTTTGGCATTATCATCACAAAAGAAGAAATTCTGGATTTATTTAGTTTTATGCAGCTCCACAAGTAAGGCCCTTAAACTTAAAAGTTAATTTTGTGGGTCACTAACATTGTCTCTATTACTGCTAAAAAAGTCTCTATTAAACAAGTTTATGTATGTTAATGTGATAGTATTTATGCCACTTTGGTACCAAAAATTGAACATCTTGAGCCAGAAGTTAGACAAGGCATACTTATGAAACCTGGAAAAAAATCCATGTGAAGGATCTAAAGAATCATTTGTACAGGCTATGGAAGCAAAATCAAGCAATTGAATAGAACATGCACTAAGAAGGCAGTTTGGTCATCCAAATGAAAAAATGACAAAGATGTGCCATGTCCATTAATTAATAATGTACTGGGAAAATAGTTGCAACACCCCAACCAATTTGGCCAAAGTCTGGGTTGTGGTGGTGGGATTAGTCCCACACTCCCACATGGTTAGTACTTACTTCAACTTGCATTGGAGTTGCATATAAACCAAGGTAGTCAGAGTTGAGATCCTCAGTTAGATCGATTTGCCTTCGGTAGAATCGAAATCGTAGTATCGAATCGTAGAATCGGCGATTCTATGGAATTGTAAAAATATATAAATTTAACATCTATACTATAAGTTTCTATGATTCTTATATGGTTTACCACTTGCATATTCCTTAAAAACAGCTTGATATACTCCAGGAATAAAAATTACTTATCATTATCAAGCTCAAGATTGCTCATGCCATAATATAGATATTTGTACTAGTATTACCACACAAATACAATATTTTGCATGCTCCTTGTTTATTTATAGTTTCATTCTCAGAAATTAATATCAACAAATTTTGCTCTAAAAAAAATATCAGCAAAGCCTAGCCTCTAAAAAAATTTGCAAAATTTTTTTTGCCCTAAGTCTCTATGAGTAAAATCAACAGTGCAATTTGGATCGACAGACTGTCGTAGGTTCGTAGAATCGTAAGACTCTAAGAGTAGTATAGTGATCCTAACTACCTTGATATAAACATCAAGGAAATCAATCATTCAATTGGGTTAACCAATGGTGGATGCATAATCGAAGCTATGGGATCTATAGACCCCACAGCGTTTTTCAAAACTAAGCATAATATAGAGAACTGGTCTGAAATTTTGTAAAATTTGTAAAGAATATACCCCACAAGTTCTATGTGTGTAAAGTTGCACCCCACAGGCTTACAAGTGAGGACCGAAGCGTAGGTGTAGATATGGGCTAGACATACCCACGGTGTTACAATGGTGGCATGTTTACTCTAAATTTACTTCAAAAGACAAATTTATTAACATATTGGATATGAAAATAGTTTCCCTTCAATAGAAGATACTCCTTGTTCCAAGTTTTCGATGATAGTATACACCATTACCAATAGCTACTTTCCCACTTAGTATATACCATTACCAATAGCTACTTTCCCACTTACTACTGTAGCATGGGAGCTACAGTTTTACTACGATGGCTTTTGGTATCTTTTCTACTGCATTGGCTTGTAGGTTTTTTACTAGTTACTGCATTCACTTAAGCTTTCTGCACCATCTGCACGATCACCAAGCTAAGTACCATTGTGGGTCTTTAACTCTTTAATAATCTAACTAACCTCAAGTTAAAAGGATAACTCTGCATATTATGATAAGCAGATTAATGGGCCCATAATGAATACAACCCATAGCAATCATGTGCAGCACCAAATATTTAAGGTTTAATGTTAAAACTAAGAATAAAAGAGGCAATGATAATTTTCCAAATGTTATACCTCTAGTTTGTAACCTGAAAATGCACCAGGGAATTGCTCTGCCATGATTTCCATGGCAGCAAGAAAGGCAACAACCTAATAAGAAGTTAAGGAAGAAGTTAACAGCATCAATAAGGAAAAGATATGCGTTGATCACATGATGAAAATAACTATACCTGCTTCCCCATCTGTGGGGATATCACAGCATAAACATTAGCATCCTGCACAATTTTGTGCAACAGTTGCCTATTTCCACCCGTTGTACCCATTACAAATGGCAAGCCAAGTTTGGAGTAAAGTTCAGCATTGGCTGCATGCCAACCATCAATAGCAGCGAAATAGTGAGCAAATAATATGCAAATAAAGAACGTGAAAGCATAATGCAGAAAATTTGCTTACCAAATCATATATAAATATAATCAAACTGACATAGATAAAAGAGAACAGTATCAGTAATCTTGTCTTGTTTTATCCCTAGCTACTTCTGACAGTATATCAACTAAGGAAGATCATATTCTAAACTAGATATTGCTGTTTCCTTTTATACAATGGCAAATAGAATAAAAGCATAATCAGACAATAGTATATAAGCTCCCAGGACCCTCAGTTATTATCTAGATAATTTAACATATTACTTAATGATATATCTGATATTATTGACTATGTTCTGGGAATTACTGACAATATCAGGGAATTATTGGCTATTCTCTTGTATGTAGAAGAAGCTCAAGCTTGAAAAGAGATCGGAAATGTTTGATATAATTATTCAACACTTTTATTTTGCTAATAGGAAGGTATTTTAAGAATAAGAATCCATAAAAGTTCATATGGAATGTAAACTTTTGTTTACGGTATAGTATCTAAGGGGATAAGACACTCAAATGTCCAATGGAAATTACTACTATGCTCACCATTAACAGCATCGGGCACAGTGTAGTCAACAACTATAACATCTGGGTAGTCCTTAACAATGGAAGGGAGAATTCGTTCACTTTCAGATGGGTCATGAATACGAATTTCTGTTTCACAGATTTCGACCTTTCCATCAGGAACCTCCATGGCACTGAATGATACAGGAACTAATTGAAGACCAGCAGATACAGCTGCTTCAGCTACAGCCTTCCCCATTTTCCCAGTGCAACTATTCACCTGCACAGATAAATATAGGTATACTAAGTGAAATATAATGAGATAATACACATCTGCTTCTCCAGCCACTGTAAAGGATTCCAGGTAAGCTCAACAGATCCGTTGATATGAAAACTAGAGGTAAAACTACTGCCGCAAGGTCTGTAATGCCATCAACTAACCAAAGTAACTAAAACTGAACCGGTCATCGACCCCGTGAGGCTTCCGTTCGCGGTTTCACTTGTCCAGCTTATTATAATGATATACTATGAAATTGGTATAATAGGATGTTATTTGTATATTAAACACAACAGACAGATTCAGTGGGTTGTTAGCACGTGCAGTCATCAGCGCCTAAAGCTCATGTCCCACGTTTGAATCTCTCTCCAGCCTCCTTTTCCAAAGTATTATTTGAGAAGGGAGGAGCTGACCCAGTAAGTTCGAAATATTAGTTGGGAAGAAGGGGGTAACCGGGCCCAGATTTTATGTGGTTTTACCAAAAAAGCTGTCGGTTTAACAATAATTTTTGCCGGCTCAAAACGGCTTGTATGAGCTTGTATGCAGGGCCAATCCAATTGCAGAACTGGACCGAACCAGGCTGAATCAGTCCGGTCCAGTTTCAATAACGGTGCCACCAACTGAATATCAGGTGCAAACCCAGTGCTGATTCTGCTGAACATCATGGAATACCAATGTAACTCTGGCTAAATAATACCATCTTCGTTCAAATTTGCTAAAGCTGACTATTGCAAAATTAACACAACAATGGAAATGGCCATTTCGGAATTTAAAAATAACAGACCCTTATTAACGAATAAAGAGATGGGACATAGGCAAACAATCACAATCCCAAAAAATAGCTCGAAGCTCGTGAGCCAGCTCGACTCGAATTAGGCTCGGCTCAAGCTCGCGAATGATCAAGCCAAGCCAAGCCTGCCTCCTGGCTCGCAATTTTTCCGAGCCGAGCTCGAGCCGCTCGCGAGGCTCATTTGGCTCATTGCCTCCCTCTGCCACCTGAGTACTACTAGTAGTCCCGATTCCTCCGAGTACTTGGCTTCTTCAGTTCTCCCCCAAAATCCAAATCCTTTCACCTCCGCCACCTCCGCGCTACCATCCTCCCCATCGCGCCGCATCGGCCGGACCGCAAGACCGCAGGAGGTCCCTCCCTAACTCCCCGTGTCTCTCGCCGCGCCGCATGGCAGGTCCCTCCTCCGCGCTGCCCGCTCGAGGCCTCGAGCCCAGGATGGCAGGAAAGCTTAGGGGAGAAGCAACCAAGCAACCCGAGCGGCGAAGCAAATGGAGCCGTCTCCTTCTCCGCCCACCCGTCGGCGGTGGTCCGGCCGCGCGCCGCCTCCGCAGGCGCCGGGTGGGTCCACACCGGGGCCACTGAGGGAGGGAAGTGGTGCGCGCCGCTGCTAGGGTGGTCAGGGCGGCCCGACTAAATTGAGGCCGTGGCGCCGGTGACGGCGACGGAGGAGGCGGCGAGGAGGTCGTCGTCGTTCATGGGGAGCCTGACGGAGGAGAAGGCGTTGGAGCTGTGCGTGCAGATGGTGGAGACGGAGAGCTTCCACGACGCCATCGCCTCCCGCCTCGCCCGCTCCACCTAGGCCGCCGGAGATGAGGCCAACACCCCGTCAGCGTTGTGTGTGTAGTGTGTACATAATTGTTGTCTTCCCCTTTTCCCCTTTCGATTTGGCGGTCATCTCGTTGGTGTTGTGCCACTGCCTTGTGCGTGTGCCGTTGTTCTTGTTGCTATGGAGGAAAGATTAGAGGAGAAGACTAGAAGAGGGGATTCAAGAGAAGATCATTGATTCATTGCGTTTGCGCTCCAGACTCCAATCCTCTGTTAGATGTGTACCGCGATGCGCTTGGCTCGCGAGCCCGAACGAGCCCGCTCGAGCTTTTGCACAAGCCGAGCCAAGCCTTCCTCGTGGCTTGTTCCCAAAACGGGCTGAGCCGAGCCAACTGTTCATCCGAGCCCAAACGAGCCTGACTCGGCTCGGCTCGTTTCCACCCCTGATGATATAGTATGAAATTGGTATAATAGGATGTTATTTGTATATTAAACACAACGGACAGATTCAGTGGGTTGTTAGCACGTGCAGTCATCAGCCCCTAAAGCTCATGTCCCACGTTTGAATCTCTCTCCAGCCTCCTTTTCCAAAGTATTATTTGAGAAGGGAGGAGCTGACCAAGTAAGTTCGAAATATTAGTTGGGAAGATGGGGGGGGGGGGGGTAACCAGGCCCAGATTTTATGTGGTTTTACAAAAAAGCTGTCGGTTTAACAATAATTTTTGCCGGCTCAAAACGGCTTGTATGAGCTTGTATGCAGGGCCAATCCAATTGTAGAACTGGACCGGACCAGGCTGAATCGGTCCGGTCCAGTTTCAATAACGGTGCCACCAACTGAATATCAGGTGCAAACCCAGTGCTGATTCTGCTGAACATCATGGAATACCAATGCAACTCTGGCCTCACCTAAATAATACCATCTTCGTTCAAATTTGCTAAAGCTGACTATAGCAAAATTAACATAACAATGGAAATGGCCATTTCGGAATAAAAAAAAATAGCAGACCCTTATTAACGAATAAAGAGATGGGACATAGGCAAACAATCACAATCCCAACATAAATAGCGATCATACACAGAGCTCCAAAAGTAATTTAAGTGAACATCTCGTATCCTTCTCCATCAGAGCGCTACAAAGTGTATGCAATATCACTCTATACAGGGCAGTGTACAGTTCAAAATTGTTTACGTCAGCTCATTGACAACATTGCCTCCCAATGTATGGCGCTCTATGCCCAATTCGTGAGACCCACATTTATCCGGTTCGTCCAACACCGTGCCCAAGTACAAAACTACCAATTTGATTTTTTATTCTATCGCTTCATTACAATAGTAAAATAAATACAACAGTTAGATATCCGAACTCAAAGATTCCTGCCATCACCCATGCATACTGACTAAACTAAGGCACAAAAAAAAACCATATCACGCAATGATGATCCCGAACGATCATCATTTGACCAACCATTCGTCCTTCCTATATTTAAACTAAACACTAACAAATACGACTTAAATCCAAAATCCACAACCAGCAAAGAGCCAAACCAAGCAACCGTACCAGTATCGGGAAGGATAGCTTGGGAGGCGCCGCGGGGGCGCTCTCGAGACTCTGCCTAGCGAGTGCATTCGTGATCGAAAGTCTCGGCGTCGGCAACCGCCGCATCGGCATCGCCGTGCCCATTGGAGCGCAGAATGGCTGGCGTGGGCGGACCGAATGCCGCTGCCTCGCGGCGGCGGCGGCGGCGGGGTGCGCGGCGAAGGTGGCGGAAAGCATTTGCGTGCGTTTCGGGAGAAGGTGCACAGACGGGCGCGGGAGGGAAGGATGGAGAGCGGCGGCGACGGCTGAGGAGGGGAAGAGCGCCGTGCGCGGCGCGGCGGGATAGGTTAGGTGGTGGGGCGGCGCCTGAATCTAGCTAGGGTTTTAGGGCATCAGGCGCTTACTGTTCAATGTGACTGACTAATGGCACGTGATTATGCGGGGAAATTGGATAGGGAAAATTAGCTACAGGCACTCAAATTTTATGTCAATAACTATTGGACATCCAAAAAAATATAGTTTCGCTAGAAAACACTAACATTTTGTGATTATTTGCTGTAGGACACTGACACTATTAAAATATTATTTTCGGACTGAAAAGGAGAGAGAAAGGCAATAAAAAATCTGTTTTACTCTCCATCTTCTTCATACGTTCCTATTCCCTCTTTGTCTTCTCTCTATTCTCTCACCTCTCCAATCCCCATTTCTTTGATCACTGACGAGCTGGGCCCACCGTTTCACTTTGGTCACTGACGAGCCAGGCCCACCGGCTAGGGCCGTCATCTTCCTCGGCGCACCGCTCGGCTGTGCGACGCTAGTGTTACCGCATGCATGCCATGATGCCTACCTTGCCACCTTATGCTTCTCCAACCGCCCTTGAAGCGTCGTCTGGCCTTCCTGAACCTCCTGAGCCAACCCATTCCCTTCCTTACACATTCATTCGCTCCCTATGACTAGTTCTTTGCTTCGGCCAAGGAAGAAGTCGAGTGAAGCGCCGCCGCTGTGTTGTCGCACGCGAGTCCGCGTCACTACCGCCGGACTCTACTCACCTCGCCGTGTCCATTTTTGCCGGTCCTAGGCTTTCTCGTCCCTTGAATCATCGGAAGCCATTTCTTCGGCTTCGGCTCTAGTAGCCATGGCCGCAACACTCGCAAAGTGCTCCTATGAGTGATTCTCTGCGCCATCGTGTCCGTTAAGATCGCATCATCATGTTGAGTTTACCATTAGGTTTAATTGACTTTTAGAGCATCACCGAGGGCGTATGACCACATCTTCTCCGAGCACGGTGAAACGCCGCTGTCATCGTTCCGATCGACACCGACCTCCATCGTCGTCGTTATTGTAGGTGTTGTGTTCCTGGTGACGAGGTGATCCCGAAGAAACCTTCCCCGAACTCAATCGATGGTCGTAGCTCCTCCTCCTCGAGCGCCGCCCTTTCGGTTCCACCTCCGACCGAGAGCTCGTTGCCAGCAACCCTTGGACTCCGCATCACCTTGAGCAAGTTCGCAAGGCTGCTCTGCACCCGTACGAGTTGATCCCGAGCTTGGAGCCACACTGAAGCGCCTAATCACCATCCTCGCTGTGCTTGTACACGCACGGGAGCTCCGGTTCACCGTCGGCACGTTAAGGTTTAATCCCATCATTAGAGCCTAATTAATTAATTAGTGTTCATGTGACATGTAGGTCCCACCGATAATGAATGTGATTAGAAATTTGATTAAGACTCTGAGCCTATTACTTGTGGGGCCATGTGCTTAAGTCACTGTGCATTAAGGGTATTGAGGACATTTTACAAAGTTTCACTCCCAAATCACTCGGATATATTATTTTAATGAGGTCAGTGTCCTACAGCAAATAACCACAAAATATTAGTATCTTTTGAGGAAACAACATTTTTTGGATGTCCAATAGCCAAATACACAAAATTTGAGTGCACTGTAGCCAATTTTCCCAATTGGATATGTGCCCTGAGCCTCCAAACATGTACACAGTACGTTAGAAAACCTGAGCACAAGCCTCGCAGCCCTAGCCCATGGTGGGCTCCTCATCCACCCTGAAGACTATATAAAGAAGGGGACCCCATCCACTTTTTTGGAAGAGAAATAAAGATAGAGAAGAGTCTCACATATCTCTGTGTTCATCTATTATTCTGTTTTTGTATTCGTGTGTGTGATTCTACGTTAGTCTACGAGGTGATCGCTCGGACTGGACTCGCCAGCGATGGTTTCTCAATACGTTATCAGCTCGATTATACTGTCTGGCCTACACAGATCGAGAAGGTAATCGTTGAAGCGATACTCATAGATTGGATCGCGTCTTCTAGATCATCTTCAATTCTGCAAGTTGTTGCTTTCTAGATTGTTTTTCTACGGTGCAAATTCGCTCTAATCTACGCGAGTCGACTTGAAGTTGTCGGCACAACGCTGATCGGTAGATTGCATGAAAGAGTAGATGATGATTGTATTTTGGATTGTGGATTGCAAATCCACTCTAATCTACCGCGAGCTGACTTGAAGTCGCTTGCCAAGCCGATCGGTGGGTTGCATGAAAGAGCATATGACGATTGCACAGCAGATTGTACATTACATTGCATGAACAGTAAAAGAACAAAATCTCACACACGGCATCTGCTGCCCCGCACGGCTGCGCCACCACGCCGGCTCAAACTGTACCGACAAGAAGCCGCGGCACCGCCATGGCGCCCGAAGAAGCAACCTCGCCCCGAAGCCATGTCACATGGCCACGCCGCGCGCACCTACCATCGCGCGCTACAACTGTGACCCCATCATGGCCATCGGCAGGCCACGGGTCCCACATGGCACCACCATCGTGCACGGCGGCCAAATCCCCCACATGGGCCCTCCCCGGCTTGGAGCCGTCCCGCACCGGCTGCCCCATGGCGCCCCTGGCCCTCAGCCGCACCGGCACCCGACTGCTCGTTGTGCCTCCACGCCGCATGGTGGCGCCACCACCGGCCCGCACGGCTGCAACGCACTCAGCCCCGTATGGCCCCGCTGCTCTTGGCCCCGCAGGGCCGCTTGCCGGCCTCCCACTCGGTTTTCTAGTCAGCTCTTGGCCACCCATTGCGTCATGCTTTCCCGGTCACCCACAACGCCATCGCTCACCATGGAGCGCCGCGACGGACTCGCCGGCCGCGACGGCGCACCACTCGCACCGCCTCGCCGCACCCATCGCCTCCTCGTGGCGCCCTTGCGCCGCCTCCTTCGCACGGGAGCCACCGTCGCTGCCTTTTTTTTGGGAACAAGGCATGGGGGAAGCCCTAATGCCCCCCTTTTGAACCGATCATATGGGCTGAAGTAGGCCGTAATGGGCCAGAAAGGCAAAATGGGCCTGGCCCATGTGATTTTCAAGAAAAAA
This sequence comes from Ampelocalamus luodianensis, assembly GCA_036346255.1. Classification (NCBI taxonomy): domain Eukaryota; kingdom Viridiplantae; phylum Streptophyta; class Magnoliopsida; order Poales; family Poaceae; genus Ampelocalamus; species Ampelocalamus luodianensis. The sequence continues at coordinate 56,234,974 of CM070620.1, forward strand.
AAATGGAAAACCCGAAAAGAAATTGAAAATTTGGAAGAAGGGCCTTGGAGTTTTGAAAATTACGATGAATTTTCGTGTATAAGAAAATTTTATGAAAAACCCCCTAAAAATTGGAAAATTACACGAAAAAATTTCTCAGAATTGAAATTTAGCGGTTTAGCCCTTGAAAATTGCAGAAATGATTGAAAATTCATTTTCCAGTAGAAAAGAGCCTCAGGAATTCAAATTTTGAATCTTTTTTAGCATTTAAAGCATCTTTAACTTTGTTACTATTATTTCTATGCAATTTATGTATTGTATTTACTGTTTTGATTATCTATGGTTGTTTATATTGCTTTTAATTACTGAAATTAGTAGTAAATCATGAAAAATGCGTAGAAAAAATACATAAACATTATGAGAATTTTTGCAACCATTTTATGCAAATTACCAGTTGTAATCTTATGAAATCTTTATATAAATATGCAGATGACTGGCATTATGAATCGGGAGTTCAAAGAGCTGGCCCAGCATGGCCAGAATTACTTGACTTGAGCATCAGATGTCGAGATCATACTTGGGGCCAAGAAGCATCGTGCAGCTATTGGACTTGGCACCTCGCAGAATGCCAATCCTACTGCTAAGGAAAATAATCAGGCACTTCACTTCCTCAGACACCATCTCTGCCTAACGCTTAAGAATGAGTATATGGCGGAGAAGAGCGCACTAGCTTTTGTGGACTGCACTGAAGAAGCGGTTCGAGAAGCTAAAGTAAACCATTCTTCCTTAGGCAGAGCAAGAATGGACCCGACTACGTTCTGCTGACTACAAGACCGTGGGGAGTACAATTCTGTTTTGCACAGAATTTGCACCAGTCTTCATCTCTATGGTAAGGTAATCACAGACAAGGAGAAGATTGAGAAAACTCTCTCTACCTTTCACCCGAATGCGGTGCAATCTGCACGTAACTATTGTCAGGACGGCTACAAGGACTATGCCGAATTGATTGACATTATGCAAGTTGCGGAAGCTCAAGATGAGGTTCTAAGGAAGAACTACATCTCACTACCGCCTAGTAGCAATATTGGGCATAAAGTCAATGCTAGCAGCTACTAGGTGAGGAAGCCTCACTCAAAGGAAAGAGGCAAGAAGGGTAAGGTCATGGGTTGCAAGACCAAGCCAAATGCTCAATCCAAGAAGAGTGGACAAAAGAGGCGTGATGCCAATCCCTATGGCCAGTAGGACCAAAGTTACTACAAATATGGCACATGGGGACATTGGTCACGCGTTTGCCGTGAGCCATAACATGTGATTGATGCTTTCCGGTTTAAGAAGAAGGGCAAAGGACAGCATGAGGCACACCTCGCCATTACAAGCACAGAGGATCCACAATCATTAATTGCACCCATGGATGTGGACAGCCCAGCAGCACCCCCATCACCCCTTTTTTGGACTCACAGCGGCCGCAGCTGTAGTTGCCGAAGAAGAGAAGATGGACATGGAACAGATTCAGGCAGAAGTTTCTTCGTACTTCGCTGATTCAATCTAGTGCACGCACTACACTTAGTTTTTATATAGTCATTTGCAGTTTATGATTGTGATAGAACATTGAATTATTGAATAATGGTTGTAAGCTCTAGAAGAGCAAAGCACTAAGTTCTTATGATAAGTCTTGCAAGACTTATTTTTCTGTATTAATAATAGCATGTTATGTTCTGTTTTTGAAGTATTTTTATGTGTGGATTGCTTCCTATCTCATAGTAATAAATACTTTATATCAGAACGAGTGTGGCGCCCTATGGAGGAAGTGTGCTTAGCGGATAGCGACACAACGAATACCATCTTGAGAGAGACAAAAAAAGTTCAGTCAGTCAGCAAAAAATGTTGGTAGTCTTACGACAATCACAAGCAGTGATACTTATATAATAGGCTTAGGAAGAGCCATAATTATACTCCCGATTGGCACAACTTTGGTTATTGAAGAAGCCTTGTTGTACCCGGAATCGATTAGAACTCTCCTAAGTTTCAAGGATATTCGCGCTAACGGTTTCTACGTAGAGTTTGAAGAAGAGTATGATAAAAAATACCTGCTCATTACAAAGTGTGAAGAAAGCGGAAAAAGGGTATTAGAACGACTTCCTTCATATGAATCCAGGCTATACTACACTAATATTAAGGCACCTGCAGCCTATACTTTCCTGAAAACCATATTTAGAAGCTCTGAACTTTTCTGTTTCTAGCATGATAGATTCTCAGGGACATAATATCAATGTAAAGAATTCCCTGAATTAAGAATATTTTGTGTGCTCCGCATGTGCCACCGGAAAATTAATTATTAGAATAAATTAATTACTAGACCTTTTACTCTAAAAGTGAAGGATGAAATCACTGCATTCTTGGACCGTATCTAGGTAACATTTATGGTGCTCATCGATGCTTCCTCGAAATGGTTGCACGTGTGTTTATTGTCTATGAGAAACCATGCTTTTGCAAAACTGATCTCGCAGATAATTAAAATTAAGAATAATTTTCCTGATCATCATGTGAAGTCCATCAAAATGGACAACGCTAGAGAATTTACTTCAAATGCATTTGATGATTATTGCATGGCAATGTGAATTATCATTGAACATTCGGTACCACATGTCCACACCCAGAATGGACTAGTAGAGGCATTAATTAAAAGAATTAAATTTATTGCCCGACCACTTTTGCAGAATTGTAATTTACCAACTACATATTGGGGATACGCAGTCCTACACGTAGCAACTCTCATGAATTTTAGACCGTCGGCATATAACATCCATTCACCTATGCAACTAGCGCAAGGGTTTGCATCGAAAATTTCCTATCTTCGCAGGTTTGGTTGCCAGGTTTATGTACCTATACCACCACCACAATGAATTGCAGTGGGTCATCTCCGAAAGTCCAGGATATACATTGGTTATGAGACAACATCTATAATCAGGTATTTGGACCCCATGACTGGAGATTTGCAAACAGTCCGCTTCGCTAATAGTATATTTGATGAGGATAGTTTCCCGTCATTAGGGGGAAATCAACCCCTTGATAAAAAATATCGGGAAATAACGTGGCAACCACGGGAATCCATGCACATGACTCACACACTAGTGAAGCAAATAGAGAAGTCCAGAAGATAATTGATTTGCAAGTATTAGCGAATCAATTGTCTGACCACTTTAGTGATTTGAAGAGCGGGACCAAGTCGTATGTACCTACACACAATACACCAGAGAGGGTTGAAATACCAAAGAAAATTGAAGGTACACCTCATCCCATCCAGAGGCTTCAGAACAAAAGGACCAGAACTCCGGCCCCTCGAATCCCAAGTATCCGGGGACGCCAGCGAAAAAGGATAAGAAGAACTTAACACAACTGATCACTGAAGTTCCCCAGAATTAGAAGGGGAGCCAGTTGAGACCTGGTGCTAGTATGGAACCTTCAGAAAAAGGCATACCGGATTTGAATATTCCCACAGAAGGAGACATCAGTATGGATGTGTGCGCACACATTGGAGCTGAAAAACTAAAGGGGCTTGCCCCTATAATTGGAAGCAGCGGTGAGCAAGTAAAAGCATTAGAAGAATCGCTCTATGAAGAAATAGCTATAAACTATGTTACCACGAGAAAATATTTGAATAGAACAACAACCAATATTGACATTTACTTTGCAAAGAAAACTGCCATAATCATAAATCTTGATCCAGAGTCTGTATCGCTCGTTGAATATAAGAGAAGATTAGATTGGAAAGATTGAAAGAAGGCAGTAGTAACTGAATTATTATCTCTGAATAAAATAGAGATATTTAGGCATGTAAACAACACTCCTCCCTATGTGCACCCTGTAGGGTATAACTGGGTATTTTTTTCAAAAGAGAAATGAAAATAATGAAGTTGTAAGATATAAAGCAAAGGCTCATTGCACAAGGTTTCACTCAATGACTAGGAGTTGATTATGAAGAAACCTATTCGCCGGTCATGGGCGGAACTACCTTTAGATATTTAATCTCAATGGCAGTAAACTTGAATTTAGAAATAAAATTAATGGATGTGGTAACTGCATACCTTTATAGGAACTTGGGTTCGGATATTTATGTGAAGGTACCTGAAGGTATCCTAGTCTCGAACCAAGACATACCAAATAGAAATCTGTATAGTGTGAAACTCAGAAAGTCACTGTATGGACTTAAGCAGTCTGGCAGAATGTGGTATAATTGCTTGAGTGACTCAGAAAGTCACTGTATGAACAATGAGGATTGTCCCTGTGTTTTTATACGTCGATCCCAGGATGGATTTTATATCATCTAAGTATGTGTAGATGATCTAAATATCATCAAGACTCTGGAAGATATTAAGAAAGCAAGCTTTTACCTAGAGTTGGAGTTTGAAATGAAAGATTTGGGTAAAACTGTGAGGACCCCGGTTTATTCGGCTTGTACTGTTTAACCATCCACTTGGTCCTAACAGTACAAATCAAATAAACCAAGCCTCGAGATATGTATACTTCCAGTTGCAGATACACACCTGCTACAAAATCATGCATCAATTCCATTCATACACATAGAGCCGAAGCAAAAGCAACAACTGAAAGACATAGATAATATAAAGAGAGTCGTTACAAAAGAGAGGCCGACCGGCCAAAAGTCATACAAATAAGTAAATACACAATGAAGCAAATGGCCATAAGATGGCGATAAACAAGAGCCAATCGGTGTGCCTTTACCCACAAGGCAACCAACCGGACCGCCAAGCTAATCGTCCCAAACAGCACAAGAACACGGCTCACAAAAGTGAGGCCCTTGGGGCTCACCTTCTTCCTCTGCAACAATTAATATTAAGCAGCGCGATGAGTACAAAACTTGTTTTTGTACTGCAAGACCGACGTGTGAGATAACAGAACTATAATTAACTACATGCAAGCTTTATTTAAGTGGATGAGGCTCGACTTATTTTTAGCATAAAGCAAGTTTCCATTTGCAATAAGTTAATAGATTCAAAGCAAGTTTGCAATTAACTTTTATGGTTCAAATAAAAGAGAGACAATTATAACAATAGATAGATGACAAAACCAACCTAGAAGTGACTAACCCATAGTCACCACAACAATAGCATGAAGTACCCCTTCATACCACCCATGTCAAGTTTAAGTTTTTAAAAGGTTGTAGTCTAGTTCTTGCACGACCTACCAAGCATGTCCATAACCTAGGACGAGGCTATTCGAATAGTTTTAACCCCGCAGGTGTACCAATGTACCCACACGATAGACCGCTTTCCACCACCACGGTTAGCACACTTCCTTTGGTATGCGTGCATAGCTAAGTCTAACAAGACGCTTTCCAATGGACGATGCTAATTAAGAGCGCAACTCACGGGAGAAGGACACATTAGACACCCTAACCGGCCGCTAATGCTCCCCTCCAACACCACACAAGAACACACCCACCAACCACTCATAATTAACACCTTCCAAAGTACTTAGTCAAGAGGGGTTCCATATCCCCCTCGTGTGGTTAGCACGCAATAAGCGCTTGGCTTAGTGACACAAGTAACTCGGTCCTTGGGGACTTAGGCACCATTCCACACACCCAACAGATCACATCAACATACCATTGTGCCCAAGTCAAGATATAGTTTTGTTTTCAATTTTTGATTTGTAAATCAATAAAACACAAGGGTTGGACACAGTTTCAACACACCCACCGTCCAGCTCATAATTAACACCTCCCAAAATACTTAGTCAAGAGAGGTTCCAGATCCCCCTCGTATGGTTAGCACGCAACAATTGCTTGGATGAATGGCACAAGTAACTCGGTCATTAGGGACTTGGGCACCATTCCACTCACACCCAAAAGATCACACCAACATACCATTGTGCCCAAGCCAAATTATAATTTTTGTTTTCAGTTTTTGATTTGCAAAGTAGTAAAACACAAGGGCTGGACATAATGGAATAATAATAGCATTTGTGTGATCAAGATCACCGACTAAGTCGATGATCGCCCAATACTACCGATAACTAGGCATGGCTAAGCAATATTTATTCGTCATCTACTAAGTGACAAGAGACCATCCAACGAACTCTAATCACAGCAAATAACCTAGGCTCAGGTAGTAGAGGATAACCATTTACCTACAGATTATGCAACTAGAGGTCTAACTAATCAATTTAACAACAAAATAGCAATGCATACATAGAAGTTAAACAAAATATTAGACTTTAAAAGTAATGGGATCAATGGGAAATGATCAAACCGCTTGCTCGCTTGTCGTTGCTCAATTTGTTGCGAGGGTCGTTCTGGGTTACCGCAAATATCGAATCCTAAGCGAAAGAGCGAAAACAACCAATAAGACGAGCAACACTTAAACGAAAGAGCAAGCAAAAATTATCCAAATGCGACGAAATTTATACACAAGGTAAAATACTAATATACCTAAAGAAGTGCCTCCGTGTCCCGACTGAGGAAGCTCCATTGGAGGTTCTCGATGTGCAGGAGAATTTGACCTACCGCGAGCATCCTGTTCGTATTCTTGAGGAATCTGAACGGAGAACGAGGAACCGTGCCATCAAGTTCCTTAAGGTTCAGTGGTCAAACCATTCCGAAGATGAAGCAACTTGGGAGCGAGAAGATCGCCTTCGTGCGCATTTTCCTTCTTTCTTCTCCGAGTAAACTAATCTCTGGTCGAGATTCTTGTAAGGGGAGAGTTGTAACATCCCAAATTTTGGGCTTGTGTTTCAAATGTAAGAAAATGAGTAGAAATTAAAACTTTTTCTTACATCATGTATTTCCTTTGTGTACTGAACAAGTATTGTACAAAAGGTTATGGAAATACAAGTCACAAGTCTTTTGATCCAATCTTGGCTTTCCAAAAACAATCTTGTCAAATCTTATGATCATCCTCTGGAAATATTTTTCCTAAGTCTCTGTGATGGCATGTGACCCCTCTGAAAAATTTCACAATTTTTAGAGGCAGTCAAACCTGTTTGACCCCTAGTCAAACATTAAAACAGAGCCTTGCAGAATTTTTGGAGATTTATTCACAGTATAAAAACCTCTGAAAATTTTACTCGAGGTAAATATTTGAGTTAGCAAGCTCCTGTAAAAATTTCATAATTTTTGGAGTTAATTTGCTACCTCAAATAAATCCTTCAAGGTCTCTGTTCTAATTTTAAAGTCAAACGTGGTTTTATCGTTGTTTGGTTCGAGTCGACTCGGCTCGAGCCATTTGATTCGGTCCACCAACTAAACGCACCGAGCCACTTTTAAAGCGCAATCGATCTCGACCGTTGGATCGAATCGCCGTCGCAAGGTAAGACTTCTGACCTTCCGCTGCAAGATTGATTGTCAACCGTTAGATCTCCATCCAACCGCCGAGATGTGCCAAACATTCGGACCCTCCGCTGCATTTTTAACTCGAGCCGTTGGATTAAGATCCAACGCCCGCACTTCTCGTTGTAATTTGAGTTTGCAACGTGGAGCTATCTGAGCCGCTCAATTCTAATCATAGGGTTCGCATCCTCTCCGCTGTGTTTTAAAATCCGAGGCGTGGCGTAATATCTGCCGCTCGCTTTGAATCCTACGGTTGAGAATCGCCCAGCTTTTGCGCCGGTCATCTTCAACCTCCCGCCGTGCGAAAACAAAGGCAAGGCATGGGGTGTCGTTTCATGCTTCCACGGCCGCCCTAGTCAACAAAGTGGAGGTCGGGGAGACATGATCGCCATGCCATGCCCTATTTCACCCGCTATCATCTTTTTCCTTGTCGGCCGTGCGTGGTGCTTTGTGTTTTGCCGCCCGAAAGAAGTGTGGTGCAAACCCTAAAACTTTCTTGGGTTTATAAGCACCCTCATTGCTTCCTAGTATCTCTTTAGACCACCACCAAGCCTCACTCACAGCATTGGAGCTTAATACCTCAAAATGGCAAATCGCCATTGTTGACCCGTGGAGCTCCATCGTTGTTCTTGGTGTTCCAGTGGTCCTCCTTCATGTTTCTTTGCCCTAATCTTATCTATTTACTTCCTTGAACATTTCTCACTTAATTTTGATTTGATTCTCGTGAATTGTCCAATTTGGGGTTTGTTCAAATTCGCCAATTTTGGTCATCTTCTTCCTCACCAGTGAGTGCTCCATTTTCAAATTACTTGCTTATGTAGCTTCTGTGAATCATTATGAAGCTATATTGATGCTTGGTATCACTCATGTGGCTCAGGGTGTCATTTTCGGTTTTCTTCTCCGAGTCCGCGAGCTTCCACCGTGGTCAAGCTTCTCCTGGCCCCGAAGCCTCTTCTCGCTAAGGTAGCTTCTTATTAGTCCTTAGAAGCTATGGCACCCGCATCCTAGGTCCTGCAGTGAGCTTTTCGCTATTTTCGTGTTTAGCCGTAGAGCTCCCATTTTCGTTTTTCCGGCTAGGGCGTGCTAGTCCTCGCCGCCGCGGCGAGAATGCTACCATTAGGTTCGTGCTGCTATTGCGAATCCATTTTGGGTCTTGTTCACCGCCGCCACGGCCAGTGTCGCCGGCGATTAGCCGTCAAAGACGATCGGGACTTTGCCACACGCAGCTCCCGCTGCCACCTAATTAGGACACATTAATTGCTAATCATTAGTTGTTAATTGTGTCTTAATCATTATTGTTGAGCCACTGACCAGTGGGCCCAACATCCTTTAATCACCCTCTGGTGCGATCCCGCACTGTCCGACGTCATTAATATCTAATCATTGCTTAATTAAATGAGTCGCATTTAATCGCCGTTTAATTAACCTCTGGTCGATCGTGGGCCCGAGGGATTAAAATCAAATTCCGTAGTCTTTAGTGTTTAGTTAATGATCATCATTAGTGGCATTAATTCGCCCCAGCCATCCCTCTCTCGCCGCCAGTGGGCCAGGCACCGTGCACGTGGGTTAAACCAACGCATGTGTGCCTCAAGGTCGCCGACAAAGGTCCCCACGTGTCGGTCCATCTTTTGAACTTCGATCTTTAGCCACCGTCGATCCTTGATCAACGGCCCGCATCGTGAGGGCATTCGGACCTTCTGATGCCTTGATCATTCGTGGCCGCCGATCTTGCGATCAATGGTCGAGATCGTGTGCAATCGGACAATCCGGCTGTTGGTGCGCTCGACCGCCCATCCGCCGATCTCGCGGCCGATTGGCCCAAGCAACCGCACCGCCCGTTGCAAACATCAGGTGAGCCGCTGGATCTTGATCCAACGGTGGGTTTCTAGTGGCTTTGCGCGCAGCGCTGCTTTTCGCGCGTGAGCCGTAGGATGTTAGATCGAGGTTGAGGGTTGTCCACGCCATTTTCTTTTATTGGGTTGTTCGTATTTCGTAAGCAATTGTTTATCAACCAAAATGATATAAAAACTTTAGAAACTCACAACTAATTCATTTTAATCGCTTTTGGTTAATTCCAATCGTAATAAATCATGTTATCACTTTAGCTTATTATAAAAATGGATTTAAGCACGCTCCAAGAATGTAAAATTGTATAACTAGGAATAACTTGGTTTCGCATTTTGAATATTCCGTAAAATGAATAAAACTTTAGAAAATGCATATCTTGCTCTGTGTATGTCCAAAATGAATGATTCCAACTTTGATAAATTTGTTATTAACCCAATGTTAATATAAAAATGATGGTAGGTCCAAGATTGTAGCGAAAACCTTGATTAATGATTTAGTACCTATTTTCAAAGATTTAGAAAATTCGAAGACTTATAAAATGCACAAGTAATTCTCTCAGAAATGCAAAATATATACGATAAATTCTAGAGAACCCTCTGTTGGTATACTTCATCAGAAATTAGTTTTGAACATATTTATGCTCTCGAAAGTGCATTATGCTAATTTTGCATCTTAGAAAAATCATAACTAAATAATTTTAACTCCAAATGACCTGAAATTTTATATGGGTTACCTCTATACCAATAAGTAGCTACCATAAAAATTTCAGCTTCAAAATCTTTCTAGAAAATGTTTTTGCTACAGTACCTATTTATGGCCGAAAATGTGTTTTTAGGTAATATCTTTTGCACCACAAATCCAAATTAGGTTTTTCCAGTTTCTATGTCTAGGTATATTCGTATTTCACCTTGTGTATAAGTTTCGTCGCATTTGGATAATTTTTGCTTGCTCTTTTGTTTAGTGTTGCTCGCCTTATTGGTTGTTCTTGGTTCTTTTGCCTTCGCTTAGGATTCGACATTTGCGGTAATCCCAGAACGACCCTCCACAACAGCTTGAGCAACAGCAAGAAGGCAAGCAGTTTGATCATGTTAATCCCAGATTTTAAGTATTTATGTTGATTACAAATTCTATGTATGCATTGCTACTTTGTTTTAATAGTTGGCCTAGTAGATGCATTTCCTTAGCAAATGATTATCCTCTACTACCATGAGCCTAGGTTACTTGTCGTGATTTAGAGTTCGTGGATGGGCTCTTGTCACTTAGTAGTTGCGAATTAATTGCTTAGCCATGCTTAGCTTCTAGAAATGGGCGGTTATCGACTTGTCGATAACCTTGATCACACAAAACTTATTATGATTTATTATTTCCACCTTGTGCCATGTCTACTTATGAAAACTAAAACTGAAAACAAAATGATTTAGACTTGGGCACAATGGTAAGATGGTGTGATTTTGGGTGTGATCGAATGGTGCCCGGTCAACAAGGACCGAACATCTTGTTACACTAAACCAAGCATTTTAGCGTGCTAACCACATTAGAGGGTATGGGACCTCTCTGACTTAGTACTTTGGCGTGTATTGGCCCAGTCGCAGGAGTCGCAGGAGGGATGGAGGTGGGAGCATTGTAGTGTCCGAAGGTTTCCCGTAACGGGTGGTTGTCTTTCGCTTGCAATGTAAGCGTATGGGTTTCTATCCATACGAGCGGCTCGTAGTTAATACACAAGATTGGAAATGTCTCAGAGGACTTAGCCGTGTTGCATACCTTCTGAAGTGTGCTTTGGCTTAAAGGCGGTCCAAGTGTGGGTACATTGGTACACCTCGCAGGTTAAAACTATTCGAATAGCCTCGCCCTAGGTTATGGACACGCTGGCAAGGTCTTTCAAGAGTTAGACTACAACCTTTTTAAATTAAAACTTGATGGGTGGTACGAATCGGGATTCGTATATGTTGTGGTGACTATTGGGTTAGTCACTTCCAGTGGTTACTTGTATGTATCTTTACTTATCATTACTTTGATAACAAAATAAATTTGCAAACTTGCTTTTAAAAGGTACTACATTATTGCAAATAAAGTTGGCTTCATGCAAAATGAGACATATGACCTCCACCTAAATAAGCTTGCATGTAGTTTATGAATAGGTCCGCTATTCCACACGTCAGCCTTATGTACAAAGACAATCTTTGTACTCGGTTGCTATGCTTAATTGTTTTGTTGCAGAGGAAGAAGGTGAGCTCGAGGGGCCTCACTTTTGTGAGTCGTGTTGTGGTAGCTATGGGCGACTAGCTTGATGCCCTGGCCGGTTGCCTTGTGGGTGTATGGCTAACCGGTCGACTTTTGTTCTAGCCATCTTATGACGCTTTTGCTTCCGCTGTCTTTCTTGTTTATTGTTCTATTTGGCCGGTCGGCTCTCTTTTGTAATAACTTTACTTTATTTATGTCGTTGTTGAACTTAGTGATGTATGTGTATGGAATTGATGTGTAATTTTGTGATGATGTACATATGTCGCAATTCAGGAAGCATATGTCCATCGAGGCTTAGAATGTTTAATTAGTAACGCTAGAACCAATTGGAGGTTAAGTGTTACTAGTTAAATATTCCGGGTCCTCACATGAAATTTTTATGGTGGCTTCCTACTGGTATAGTGATAACCCATATAAAATTTCAGGTCATTTGGAGTTATAATGAAAGAGTTATGATTTGTCTAAATTGTTTAGGGTATTAAACTAAAATATGATCCTTATGATTTCTAAAAACAGTAAAATTTGTGAAACCAATTTTCCTAGCAAATACACTATCAGGGGAAGTTAATCCAATTGGATTCATACAAAAATGATCTATAGATTAAAAGTTATGCATTTTCCAAGTTTGCTAAAAGTTCTGAAAAACAAAGATTATGTTCACTTGTTTACTATTTTTGAAAATGGTTTTCCGTGTTTGATCATGGTCTACAATTATTTTTATATTTAATTTCAAGTTATAAGGAAGCTAACAAAATTGGAATCATCTAATTTGGATTTATAGTTACATAGATACAAAAATGACAAGACCATAAAGTTCTTCGCTTTTGGACTTAGCATTTTGGGGCTTTTCCTAACAACCGAGGCGTGGGCGATTGAGAGCCGTTGATTTCAGATCGGACGATCACTAATGAGCCACGTCGCCACGACGCCGCTGCTCGTCCGACAACAGAGGAGTCCCCGCCGCGAACTTGCTTAGCTCGTCGCCGGCGAGGATCGCCATGGCGAAGCCGGCCAAGGGCCAAAATGGGACCCTAGCACTATTGCGCACCTAAAGGCAGCTGGGACTGGATCGCACGAGGTGGACTGAGGCGGTGGTGCGATGCGACGAGCGGAGGGAGTGCTACACCGAAAGCGAAACAACGACAAGGCTAAGCTACGCACAAAAGGACAGGTGCAAAAACTATGACGGGGTCCTACGGACTTAATGCGACCAACCGGAGCCCATACGGGGAAGAGCTTACGCTCACCAGGGGTTCACTGAAGATGATGACGGGGTTGCGGTGGACGGAGGATGAACGGAGCAGCCCGGCGACGAAGTCCAGCGGCGATGCGAAGAGCTTCACCGTGGAGGGGTCAACCTGGGTCAAGCTAGCAACACCGGGTGGTACCATGAGCTTCGCAATACCATAGAGAAGCTCCAGGAGGCAGGGATTGGGAAATGGGGTCTTACCGGCACCGGAGAAGAAAAGGGGGTGCTGGCGGCCGCGAGCTCCAAAACTCCAATCTCCGCGGCCTCTGAAGAGGAAACCCAAAATAGAGTGAGGTTAAGCACCACAGAGGTAAGAGGATGCAACAGAGCAAGGAGGAGCCAGAACCATCGTGATACCGCCTTCACCGTGAGCTTGAAGCTCTGCAATGGCGGCGAAGCGGTTTCGGGTTTTAGAGCTCAAACACACACAGAGTACTAGCTCGAGTTGCGCAAAGGTGAAAGGGAGGTCAAGGAGGAGCAAGGGGGCTTAAGTAGGAGGGGAGCAAGGCACCGTTGGTCGCCGATGCCGCGCCTCACGGCCGTGACGAGCGACGGAGCGCTTGAGCCATGGACTTGCGAGGCGGTGCATCGGCGCGCATTAAATGCACCGCAGAGACCCGCTGCGAGGTGACCAGCCACGCGCTCCAACCACCGCCATGGCGCTGCCGACGCGAGCTCTGCGCTGCTGCGCGAAGCGAGAGGAAGGCGACGACACCACCGTCCGATTCGCATCCAACGGCTATCACGCAATCGCGTTGAAACGGCCACAAGACAACGCCCACCGTCCGATGGAAATCCAACGGCCGAGAACCAAAGGGCAACCGGAGTTGTCCGAATGCATACACGAACGCGAGTCGTCCGATTGAGATCCAACGGTCCAGTGCGCGCTACCGATCGATCGTGCGGTGACAGCTTAGTTGACTCGACCGAAATCGGTTGGCTCGAGCCCGAGTCCGACCGCGCCGAGGAACAAAGCAAACCCATTAGAATTTGATTTTTGAGCTGAAACTTTAGGGATTTAATTGAGGCATCAAATCAACTCCAAAATTTATGAAATTTTAACTGAGCTTGCTTACCTTGGGGTTAACCTTCCATAAAATTTCCAGAGGGTTTTGTGCACTGAAATTTTCTCAAGAAATTCCAGAAGGTTAAAACAGAGGTTTGACCAAGGTTTGACTTGCCTCTAAAATATTTCAAATAATTTCCAAAAATTATGAAATAATTCAGAGGTGTTACCAAGCAACCTTAGAACCAGGAAAATTATTTCAAGGGTTTGACAAAAGATTTGACCAAGGAGGTTGTTGACTTGATAATTGAGGCTCTTGATTTTGAATTTTCCAAAAATTCTTTTACAAGAATTTTCAGAGAAGTTCAAAAGCACAAGGGTGTAAGAAAAGTTTTAATTTACCTCAATTTCTTACATTTGAAACACAAGCCAAAAATGGGGATGTTACAAACCTCCCCTTACAAAAATCTCGCCCCGAGATTTGGTTCACTCGAAAAGAATGAGGGTAGTCCAGACGAGACGATCTTCTCGCTCCCAAGTAGCCTCATCCTCGGAATGGTTTGACCATCGAACTTTAAGGAACTTGATGGTCTTGTTCCTTGTTCTTCGCTCACCTCCTCGAGTATGCGAACAGGCGCCGCGATATGTCAAATCTTCCGAACATCAAGAGTTTCAACGAGTTTCCTCTGTTGGAACCCGAGGCACTTCTTTAGCTGGGACACATGGAAAACATCATGTACCCCGCAAGTGCAGCAGTAATTCCAACTTGTAGGCGACAGCCTCCTTTCTTCTCGATAATACGGTAGGGACCGACATATCGAGGAGCTAACTTGCCCTTGACACCAAAACGCTGTGACCCTTCGGAGGAGAAACCTTGAGATAAACGGTCATTGGGCTCAAAGCTCAACTCACGACGACGGCGATCCGCATAGCTCTTTTGCTCGGATTGAGTCAGGCGTAAGCGATCACGAATGAGCCGGACTTGACCTCGGCCTCATTAATCGAGTCCGCCAAAGAAAGGTCTCTCACCGGCCTCGCACTAGTTCAACGGGTCCTACACTTTCTCCCGTATAAGGCCTCAAATGGTGCCATGCCGAGACCGGCTTGGAAGTCGTTGTTGTAAGAAAACTCGCGAATGGCAAGCACTTCTCCCAATGCTTCCCATAGAAAGGACACAAGCTCGCAGCATGTCCTCCAAAACTTGGTTGACCCTCTCGCCGACCATCCGCTTGGGGGTGAAAAGCTGAGCTGAAAGAAAGGCGAGTTCCCATAGCCTCTTGCAGGCTATGCCAAAATCGCGAGGTGAACAACGAACCACGATCTGACACAATTGTCTTTGGCACACCATGCAAACTCACGATGCGGGCTATATAGAGTTCCGCCGTAAGACCCACTCAAGGTCGGGCTTGACAGAAGAAAATGAGCCACCTTAGTCAATCGATCGATGACGACCCGGATGGCATCATTCTTCTTTGGGGCCGGTAGACCGTGATAAAGTCCATCCCGACCAATCCCACTTCCACTCCGAATTGGTAAGGGTCGGGCGATCCGGCCGACGACGATGTTCGGCCTTGACACGACGACACACGCCGCACTCGCAACGAACCTTGCGATCTCCTCTTCATTCGGTCCACCAAAATCTCGCCGGAGATCATGATACATCTTCGTGGCCCCGGATGAATGGATAACGGAGAATCATGGGCTTTATGAGGATCAAATCCCGCAACTCCATGTCCTTTGGAACCACGAGGCGCTGTTCGAACCTCACGACACCAAGCTCATCTACGGAGAAGCACTTGGTCGTTCCATTCTTGACATTTTCCTTGATGCGGTCACTCCAACATCCGATCACGAGCGCACTTGATCCGATCCACCAAGGTTGGTGCACAACCGTGGCAATGAGGGAACCATGCTCAACCAAACCCAAGTTGAGACGCGAAACTCCTCTAGAAGAGGGGCCGATGCTCTGAAGCAACAATGCATTGCAATGCGCTTATGACTAAGCGCATCCGCAACGACATTGGCCTTGCCCGATGGTAGTGAATACCCATGTCATAGTCCTTGATCAACTCCAACCATCTCCTTTGCCGGAGGTTCAGGGTCTGGTTGGGTGAACAAATACTTTAGGCTTTTGTGATCCGAATACACTTCACAACGACACCGATTAGGTAATGTCGCCAAATCTTAAGTGCATGAATCACAGCGGCCAACTCCAAGTCATGGGTAGGATAGTTGAGTTCATGAGGTCTCAATTGCCTTGATGCATAGGCCACTACCTTGCCTTCTTGCATAAGGACACAACCGAGGCCTCGACGAGAAGCGTCACAAAAGATATCGAAGCTTCGACGGACATCGGGAGAACAAGAACGGAGCGGTGGTCAATCGCTTCTTAAGTGCTTGGAAACTTTCCTCGCAATCGCTGGACCACGAGAACTTCTTGTCCTTCTTGAGCAACTCCGTCATCGGCTTCGCTATCTTGGAGAAGTTCTCGATAAAGCGACGATAGTATCCCGCTAAACCAAGAAAACTCCGAACTTCGGTGACCGGTGGGTGACTCAGAAAGCACGCCGCGATCTTGCTAGGATCCACGCCACGCCTCCCGCCGAAAGAATATGGCCTAAGAAGGCTACTTCCTTCAACCGCATCGCGCACTTCATCGAACTTGATACACCGGTGCTCACGGCTTGCCCAACACAAGCCTCGGATGCTCTGGCGTGTTCCTCATCGCTCTTGGAGTAGATAAGGATATCATCGATGAAGACCACAACGAACCTATCCAAATACTCCATGAACACCGAATTCATGAGGTTCATGAACAAGGCCGGGCATTGGTTGTCGAACGACATGACGGTATACTCGCATGCCATAACGAGTAGAAAAAACCGTCTTTGGAATATCCTCCGGCCGAATCCAACTCGATGATATCCCACTCGATCAATCTTGAGAAAACTCGAGCCCAGCAATTGATCGAAGAGGTCATCGATGCGGGCAAAGGGTATTTGTTCTTTACCGCTACTTCATTAAGTGGACGGTAATCAACGCACATGCGCACGCCTTGTCCTTTTTCGACAAAGATTGCCGAGCATCCCCAAGGAGATGAGCTAGGGCGGATGAAACCCTTCTCTTGAAGCTCACCCACCGCTTCTTCAACTCCACCAACTCAATTGGGTCCATTCGGTAAGGCCTCTTTGAAATCGGGCGCACGGAACCAACTCAATGACAAACTCGAGGTCTCGAATCGTGGCATCCCCGAAGGTCGCCGGGAAGATATCAACAAAGTCACATAGCACCGACTTCACTAATATCTAGAGTCGGCTTCGCCGGCGCCAAGAGATGCGGACCTGCGCATTTTCTGCGCTAAAAGCGAACCCGCCGCCGGAAGGACTAGTGAGGTAGATGAGTCTCCTAGCGCAATCAATTTGTCCCATGTGCCGAGACAACCAATCCATGCCTAGGATTACATCTAAGCTCGCCGATCGAAGGAGGATAAGGTTTGCCAAGAATCCTACCCTTCTATCTTAACAGGACATCCCGACACTCGCACTCGACTCTCAACTCCAACCGGAGAGCGAATGAGCAATGGGACCAACAATGGAGTAAAAGAAGACCTCCCACAGCAGAAGAAAAGACTCGAAACAAACGAATGAGATGCGCTCAATCAAATAATATCAGAGCAGGGAAAGAGTTAACCGAAAGGGTACCCAACACGACGTCCGGTGCCTCCCGTGCCTCCTCGCGGAGATGAGGTTGACGCGCCACTACCCACGCCTTGGGTAGTGGGGACAACCTTCGATCCCGGGAGAACCACCTCCTCGCCGCGCCCTCCATTAGGACGAGGCCGCCCGATCCGTTAGGGCAACTATTGGCATAATGCCCTTCTCGTTGCACGGTGCAAGCAAGTGACCCCGGCAAAATTGCGGGGGCCACTCTGCTGTTCGCAGCGCGCGTGATCGGGCACGCCCGCGAGGGCGAGGAGCCGTGCCGGGCGGCCTCGGTGGTAGCGAAGCCACGTAACGGGCCCCGGAGTAGGCCCGACACGAGGACGAGAGAGGCCGCCTGCGCGCATCGGGCCTCCCACTTGCGCTATGGACTCGCCAGCGCCTTCGCTTTGTGCTCAAGAACAATGGCCTTGTCCACCAAGGTTTGAAAGTCGAAAGTCCACAATGGAGAGCCTGTCTTGCGCTCCTCGCACAAACCTCCATGAACTTCTCGCTGGCCTCATCGGTGGCCACCTCGGATGGAGCATAACGAGCCAAGTGATTGAACTCGCATGTACTCCATCATCGACTTACGCCTTGCTTGAGCGCGAGAAATTCCTTCTTCTTCACTTCATCAAGCCGCAGGGGATGTGAGCTCGACGGAACGCCGTCCGAACTCATCCCAAGAGACGGTGTGGCGGGGTCGCATGGCCAAGCAGTTCTCCCACCAGAGAGTGCTTGCTCAAGCCGATGGGAGGCAAAGAGTGCTCGCCCCGTCCAGCATCGAGCAACGCCGAGCTTACGCTCAACTTGACGCAGCCACCATCTCGCGCCCAAAGGGTCCTCAGATTCGAGAACGGGGGCCGAAAGCGAAGAAACTCAGCAAGGCCCCCACGAGATCGATGTCCGCCCCGCCCGATCCCGAGGCACCGCCGTGGCGGAGGTGTTGCGCGCATAACATCCAAAGAGACCTCCGCCCTCCGAACGGTTGCGCTCGATCTGAAGGAGGACCTCAGCCATGGTCGAAGGAGGCGGAAGCTCCTCATCCAAACCAGGCTGCTGACCACGACCGCTACGAGTACCTCCAGCCATCCTGGTTCAAGAAATTTAGGTTAAAAACCAAAGCACTAATATTAGAAGTTGATGAAAGCGAAAAGCTAACGATTAGGGGAATGAGATATCACCCTAACCGAAAGCCAAAAGCAGCAAGTATACAAACTTTAAATGTTTCCAAAGAAGCTCCAAAACAGCAAGGAAACTCCAAACCAAATCTCAACTTCTCGATGTCATCAACCCGTATTGAATGAACGAGCCATGGTTTGAGAAGATAAAAATTTCAGCACCTTACAACCAATCTAACAATACTTGAGAGCAAAGTTAAACTAGCGAAATAAGTGTTAGATACTTAGCTAACTAGTATCACATCTTACCCTTTTATGCCCACAAGTTTTAATTGATTAACCTCTCATTTTCTACCCTATTTAGAACCTTTGAGCTTGCTGTCCGGAAACTGAATGATCGCTGTCCAGATTTTGCATCCAAGCATCCTAGCCGAAATCTTCAACCTCGGAAGCTTCAAAACCTTGTAGAGGGCAGCTAACACTTCAATTTGCCAAACTCATTGGTTCCCAAAACCCAATTAATCGATAACAACTATCTTTGGAGGGAAGGAGAGGAAAACAACTTTTAAACTCAAATTAGAGCAAGGTGAGATAGAAAGCTAAGATAGGTAAGGAGTAAAATCTGAGAACTTACTTAAGCTTTCATAAACCATTTGATACTTTGAAAATAAGGTATTCAAAATATCCTAAGGACGACTAAGCTTGGGTTATTACGGTCGGAATGGCTCGATACCAACTTTGTGAGGACCCTGGTTTATTCGGCTTGTACTGCTTAACCATCCACTTGGTCCTAACAAGACAAATCAAATAAACTAAGCCTCGAGATATGTATACTTCCTGCATTGCAAGATACACACACTGCTACAAAATCATGCATCAATTCCATTCATACACATAGAGCGAAGCAAAAGCAACAATCGAAAGACATAGATAATATAAAGAGAGTCGTTACAAAAGAGAGGCCGACTGCCAAAAGTCATACAAATAAGTAAATACACAATGAAGCAAAATGGCCATAAGATGGCGATAAACAAGAGCCAATCGGTGTGCCTTTACCCACAAGGCAACCAACCGGACCGCCAAGCTAATCGTCCCAAACAGCAAGAACACACTCACAAAAGTGAGGCCCTTGGGGCTCACCTTCTTCCTCTGCAACAATTAATATTAAGCAAAGCAGATGAGTACAAAACTTGTTTTTGTACTGCAAGACTGACGTGTGAGATAACAGTAACTATAATTAACTACATGCAAGCTTTATTTAAGTGGATGAGGCTCGACTTATTTTTAGCATAAAGCAAGTTTCCATTTGCAATAAGTTAATAGATTCAAAGCAAGTTTGCAATTAACTTTTATGGTTCAAATAAAAGAGAGACAATTATAACAATAGATAGATGACAAAACCAACCTAGAAGTGACTAACCCATAGTCACCACAACAATAGCATGAAGTACCCTTCATACCACCCATGTCAAGTTTAAGTTTTTAAAAGGTTGTAGTCTAGTTCTTGCACGACCTTACCAAGCATGTCCATAACCTAGACGAGGCTATTCGAATAGTTTTAACCTCCGCAGGTGTACCAATGTACCCACACGATAGACCGCCTTTCCACCAGCCACGGTTAGCACACTTCCTTTGGTATGTAGACATGGCTAAGTCTAACAAGACGCTTTCCAATGGACGATGCTAATTAAGAGCCGCAACCCACGGGAGAAGGACACATTAGACAGCCTAACCGGCCTGCTAATGCTCCCCTCCAACACCACACAAGAACACACCCACCAACCAGCTCATAATTAACACCTTCCAAAGTACTTAGTCAAGAGGGGTTCCATATCCCCCTCGTGTGGTTAGCACGCAATAAGCGCTTGGCTTAGTGACACAAGTAACTCGGTCCTTGGGGACTTAGGCACCATTCCACACACCCAACAGATCACATCAACATACCATTGTGCCCAAGTCAAGATATAGTTTTGTTTTCAATTTTTGATTTGTAAATCAATAAAACACAAGGGTTGGACATAATGGAGTAGTATAAGTAGTTGTGTGATCAAGATCACCGACTAAGTCGATGATCGCCCAATACTACCGATAACTAGGCATGGCTAAGCAATATTCATTCGTAATCTACTAAGTGATAAGAGTTCATCCATCGAACTCTAACCACAGCAAATAACCTAGGCTCAGGTAGTAGAGGATAACCATTTACCTACAGATTATGCAACTAGAGGTCTAACTAATCAATTTAACAACAAAATAGCAATGCATACATAGAAGTTAAACAAAATATTAGACTTTAAAAGTAATGGGATCAATGGGAAATGATCAAACTGCTTGCCTGCTTGCTGTGGCTCAAATTGTTGCGGAGGGTCGTTCTCGGGGTTACCGCAAATATCGAATCCTAAGCGAAAGAGCGAAAACAACCAATAAGACGAGCAACACTTAACAAAAGAGCAAGCAAAAATTATCCAAATGCGATTTAAAATTATACACAAGGTATAATAGGAATATACTTAGACATAGGAACTGGAAAAACCTAATTTGGATTTGTGGTGCAAAAGATATTCTCTAAAAACCTAATTTTCGGCCATAATTAGCACTGTAGCAAAAATATTTTCTAGAAAGATTTCGAAGCTGAAATTTTTATGGTGGCTTCCTACTGGTATAGTGATAACCCATATAAAATTTCAGGTCATTTGGAGTTATAATGAAAGAGTTATGATTTGTCTAAATTGTTTAGAGTATTAAACTAAAATATGATCCTTATGATTTCTAAAAACAGTAAAATTTGTGAAACCAATTTTCCTAGCAAATAAACTATCAGGGGAAGTTAATCCAATTGGATTCATACAAAAATGATCTATAGATTAAAAGTTATGCATTTTCCAAGTTTGCTAAAAGTTCTGAAAAACAGTATTATGTTCACTTGTTTACTATTTTTGAAAATGGTTTTCCAGGTTTGATCATGGTCTACAATTATTTTTATATTTAATTCCAAGTTATAAGGAAGCTAACAAAATTGGAATCATCTAATTTGGATTTATAGTTACATAGATACAAAAATGACAAGACCATAAAGTTCTTTAGTTTTTGGACTTAGCATTTTTGGGGCTTTTCCTAACAACCGGAGGCGTGGGCGATTGAGAGCCGTTGATTTCAGATCGGACGATCACTAATGAGCCACGTCGCCCTGACGCTGCTGCTGCTCGTCCGACAACAGAGGAGTCCCCGGCCGCGAACTTGCTCGGCTCGTCGCCGGCGAGGATCGCCATGGCGAAGCCGGCCAAGGGCCAAAATGGGACCCTAGCACTATTGCGCACCTAAAGGCACCGGGATCGCGCGAGGTGGACGGAGGGTGGTGCGATGCGACGAGCGGAGGGAGTGCTACGGAAAGCGAAACAACGACAAGGCTAAGCTACGCACAAAAGGACAGTGCAAAAACTATGACGGGTCCTACGGACTTAATGCGACCAACCGAGCCCATATGGTAGCCGACGGCGAGCCGAGGCTAACGGCGGCGCAGCGCGACCAAACAGAAACCATGGCTAGGGTGCAGCAAAACTAAACGGGAAGAGCTTACGCCACCGTGGGTTCATCAAGATGATGACGGGTTGCGGTGGACGGAGGATGAACGGAGCAGCCGGCGACGAAGTCCAGCGGCGATGCGAAGAGCTTCACCGTGGAGGGGTCAACTCGGGCCAAGTTAGCAACACCGGTGGTACCATGAGCTTCGCAATTCCATAGAGAAGCTCCAGGAGGCGTGGATTGGGAAATGGGGTCTTCCGCACCGAGAAGAAAAGGGGGTGTCGGCGTCGCGAGCTCCAAAACTCCAATCTCCGCGCTCAAGAGGAAACCCAAAATAGAGTGAGGGTTAAGCACCACAGAGGTAAGAGGATGCAACAGAGCAAGGAGGAGCCAGGAACCATCGTGATACCGCCTTCACCGTGAGCTTGAAGCTCGGCAATGGCGCCGGCGGTTTGGGGTTTTAGAGCTCAAACACACACAGAGAGTACTAGCTCGAAAGGCGCAAAGGTGAAAGGGAGGTCAAGGAGGGAGCAAGGGGGCTTAAGCAGCCGAGGGGAGCAAGGCACCGTTGGCGCCTCGGATGCCGGCGCTCTCACGGCCGTGACGAGCGACGGAGCGATTGAGCCATGGACTTGCGAGGGCGGTGCACCGCGCGCATTAAATGCACCGCAGACCCGTTGCGAGGTGACCCAGCGCTGCGCTCCAACCACCCCCTGCCATGGCGCTGCTGACGCGAGCTCT
This sequence comes from Ampelocalamus luodianensis, assembly GCA_036346255.1. Taxonomy (NCBI): domain Eukaryota; kingdom Viridiplantae; phylum Streptophyta; class Magnoliopsida; order Poales; family Poaceae; genus Ampelocalamus; species Ampelocalamus luodianensis. The sequence continues at coordinate 56,257,727 of CM070620.1, forward strand.
GGCGCTGCGCCGCGCGAGCGAGAGGAAGGCGACGACAGCCAGCCGTCCGATTCGCATCCAACGGCTATCACGCAATCGCGTTGAAACGGCCGCGCACAAACGTCCACCGTCCGATGGAAATCCAACGGTCGAGAACCAAAGGGCAACCGGAGTTGTCCGAATGCATACACGAACGCGAGCCGTCCGATTGAGATCCAACGGTCCAGAGCGCGCGCGCCCGATCGACCGCGCCGGTACAGTTAGTTGACTCGACCGAGTCGGTTGGCTCGAGCCCGAGTCTGACCCGCGCCCGAGGAACAGTGCAAACCCATTAGAATTTGATTTTTGAGCTGAAACTTTAGGGATTTAATTGAGGCATCAAATCAACTCCAAAATTTATGAAATTTTAACTAGAGCTTGCTTACCTTGGGGTTAACCTTCCATAAAATTTCCAGAGGGTTTTGTGCACTGGAATTTTCTCAAGAAATTCCAGAAGGTTAAAACAGAGGTTTGACCAAGGTTTGACTTGCCTCTAAAATATTTCAAATAATTTCCAAAAATTATGAAATAATTCAGAGGTGTTACCAAGCAACCTTAGAACCAGGGAAAATTATTTCCAAGGGTTTGACAAAAGATTTGACCAAGGAGGTTGTTGACTTGATAATTGAGGCTCTTGATTTTGAATTTTCCAAAAATTCTTTTACAAGAATTTTCAGAGAAGTTCAAAAGCACAAGGGTGTAAGAAAAGTTTTAATTTACCCTCAATTTCTTACATTTGAAACACAAGCCAAAAATGGGGATGTTACAAAAACTAAATATTGCTTAGGCTTGTAGCTTGAGCATGCCCCTAAAGGGATATTAGTACATCAGTCAGCCTACACTCAGAAGGTGTTAAAAAGGTTCGGCTTTGAAAAGGCATACCCTTCAAAAGTGACGATGGTCGAAAGATCCTTGCAGCAAGCAAGGATCTGTACAGACCTAGAGAAGAGGGAGAGGAAGTCCAAGGACTGGAATTCCTGTAACAGCCCAAATTTAGGTTTGTGTTTCAAATGTAAGAAAATGTGTGGAAATTAAAACTTTTTCTTGCATCTTGAAGTTTTTGAACTTTTCTGTAATTCTTGTAAAGGAATTATGGATATTCCAAGATCACAAGCTCCTTTTAACCAAGTCTTGACCCTTCAAAACTTTGCTAGATAATTTTGTGATCATCCACTAGAAATAATTTTCCTGGGTTTTCACAATTTTTAGAAATTATTTGAATATTTTAAGATGCAGTCAAACCAGTTGGACCTTTGGTCAAACCCTAACCCAGAACCTTGAGAAATTTCTGGAGAAAAATGCTCAGCATAAAAACCTTTGAAAATTTTACACAAGGTCTATCTTAAAGTCAGCAAGTTCCTGTAAAAATTTCAGGAATTTTGGAGTTAGTTTGCTACCTCTAAAAATTCCTCAAAGTTTTCAGCCCAATATCTAACCCTAAGTCAAACTCTTGGTTTGAGTTCGAGTCAGACTCGAGTTCTGGGTTGAACCCAACCTCTTAGAGCACCTCGGGCTCAGTCCTTTAGGTGCGATCAATTTTAGCCGTTGGATCTCTGGTCTACCGCTGTGATCTTGGGAGCGCTCGAACCTCCCACTCGTTCAGACCACCCCTAGTCATGACGACCTCGTGTCTTTTTGCAAGGAACACCCTCTCGGACCCCCCCTTTGGACCACCCTTGGTGTCTTTGCAAAGACCTCCTCAAAAGACCTCCTCGGAGACCACCCTCAGACCACCTTTGGCGTTTTTGCAAAGACCACCCCGTTGATCTTTTGCAAAGACAACCCTCCAGACCACCTCGGGCGACCACCTCTGTTAGCGCCTGAGTGATCATGGGTTGTCCGTGTATTGATCTGTGCCTCAGATCTCCTTGAGCGCTAGGACCTCCGAACCTCACTTTAAATCCTGGCCTTTCGTTTCAAATCCAACCGTCAAGACCTCCCCAACTCGATCCCAACACTTAACCTAACCGTTATGTTCTTTAATCAGTCCACTTGAGCTCTTTCACTAACTGGTGGGACCTCTGAGCCTGGTCATCATCACCTACCTCGCGCGCATGCGCCATGGCAGAGGAGGAGCAGTGCTTTGTCAATTCTTTGTCCTTGTCAACGGCTCTTCACTGCCAAACATTAAGTGCTGATCAGAGCTTTGCCCCAAAAGTCCCCTTCTACCTGCCCCTGTCAAATCGAGTGCGCCCATGGCAAGAGCTTTTTGACTTAGTGCACCGTGGGGCACTGCTTTTGCTCCTCTTTGCTCTCTGGCTATAAAAGACCCCTCGAGCTCCTCCTTAGTTTTTTTAGACACCACTTTGCAATCCTGAGCTCCTCTCTGTGTTTTTGGGCTCACAACACCAGAGGACCTCTTAGCCGCCATTGTCGGACCTTGAAGCTCCTCGGGGACCTCAGGGCTCCAGTGGTTCAATTGCAACTCTTGGCGTGCCAACCTGTTCTTCTGACCACCTTGAGCACTTCCCCTAATTTATTTTGTTTGACTCCACAGAGGTGTCAAATTTGGCGACTTGCTCTTTGTTGGCCGGATTTGCCCCTTCTTCCTCAGCGCCGGCCAGCTCCTTCTTCGTCGGAGCTTCTCTGACCACCTCTGGACCTCCTCCGTCCTCAGGTAACCCCTTTTTAGTACCTTAGTGTTTGAGCTCCTGCTCTGTTGGACCACTTTAGTTTTGCGTTTTGCCGTGTTTGTCTCCGACGGTCATCTCAGGCTAGTCGCCGGTAGTAGGTGTAACAGTGTTGGTTTTTGGTACCTCTAGGTTCACCTCGCTATTTAGGACCTGCCCCTATCCTTGGTTTCCACCGCCGTGACCGGAGTCGCCGGCGGTGAGCTCAAACTCAAACTCGGGTTTTTGTTGTGCCTTACACGGACAGTCACTGTAGCTTGATGATTAACATTTAATTTATCCTAGCCTAATCATTAGCTTTAACTACAGTTCTTGTCGGTAGAACGCGCATGGCGTTAAGTTTGGGACCTCCAGTCTATGACAAGTGGGCCCCGTCACTTAAGCGTATCTTAGCACCTTTGCACTTAGCTTTAGGTTTGGGTCGCTGTCATGTGGGCCATGTTCTCCTGTTGTCGTAAGACCTCCCCTTCGACCAATTCCAGGACCTCTTAGATTAGATCTTAGCCGTTAAAGACCTCTTTAGATTTAATCTGGACCGTTAGGATCACCCTCTGAGTTTCCGCAAAAGACCTCCCGTAGTCATTTTGCAAAAACCACATTCGGGACCAACCTTGGGGTCCTCTTTGCAAAAGACCACCCCTTAGTCTTTTGTAAAGAAAATCTCAGGACCTCTCTCCTCACAGATCTTAGCCTTTAGTACCACCTCAGGTTAGATCTTGACCGTCCAGGACCTCCTCTTATAGATCTTGGCCGTCTAGGACCTTCCCCTTGTTAGAACTTGACCTCTAGGACCTCCCCCTGGGTAGATCTGAGTCGTCTAAAACCCCCCTCTGGAGATCTCGACCGTTAGGACCTCCCCCATGAGAATCTTAGCTGTCAAGACCTCCCTCAGTAGACCTCCACCCTTAGGACCTCCTTGTTAGATCTAGACCGTCAAGTCTTGATCTAACGGTTAAGACCTCCTCTAGGCGCGTTGAAGTCCTTTCGCATGGGTGCTCGTGTGTATTGCGTGCCTGTGTTTGTGAGCCGTGCGATTTCAAATCAACGGCCCATGACCTCCCCAGATTGAGTTGGTTTTCAAGGAAAAGGCCCGAAAGCTTTTATTTGCAAATTGTTAATTGCTTTGAACTTCAAAAATACATAACTTTCTCTCTGTAACTTCAAATTTAGCAAACTTGAATTTGTTAGGTTCCTCTATTAATAGGCTTTAGTGTAGCATAGGTTTTAATGTGGTCTTTGTCTCTGAAATTTATTATGCCCTAGTCTCATAACTTAGAAAATCATAATAAATTCATTTCAACTCCAAATGAAGTAAACTCAATTTTTCTAACCTTAGGATGTCAATATGTGTCTACCATAAAAATTTCATATTCAAAAACTTTCTGGAAATGTGTGTGATGAATAGTAATAGAGAACTAATTAAATTGAATTTTTCTAGCCCACTGAACTTAATTAGGCTATAACTTTTGCATGCTTAGTCCAAATCGAATGTTTCTTGTTGCTAAATTCATTTAAAATCATGCCCTTCCTGCATTGCAAATTTCATGGATTTTGGATGAATTTGGATTTTGAGTCTTTTTCGGTATTCGTCGTTTTTATTGGCTTTTCTCGTTTTGCGATAGGTTTCGAAGAAATTGTTGATTGTGAGAGTGGTCCTCTGCAACAAGAAAGTGATCCCCAGCAAGGCAAGCAGATGTAGCATCATTTGATCATATTGCTCCTATTACTTTTAAAGTCTAATATCTTGTTTGCAAAAACTAAGTATGCATGTTTCTTATATCAAAGTTAATTTTTTTGTCGATTAGAGGTAGTTAATCCTAATGCATAGTTTCCCTGAAATTGTTCACCGCTGCCACAAACCTAGGTTAATATCCTCACTGGTGAATTAGAGCTCGGTGAATGATTTATGTCCTTTTTATTGTCTTTACGATATGATGCTTAGCAATGCTTAGTTACTAGTAGAATTGGGTGGTTATCGACTTAGTCGATGACTTTGATCACACAAAAACTTGTCATTACTTATGATTCAATACCTTGTGCTTTGTTTATTTGTGAAAACTAAAACTGAAAATAAAATATTTTAGACTTGGGCACATTGGTATGATGGTGTGATTGGAATGGTGTCCGGGTCATCAAGGACCGTGTTACTTGTGTCACTAAGCCAAGCGATTTTTGCGTGCTAACCACACTAGAGATATATGGGACCTCTCTTGACTTAGTACTTTGGGAGGTGTTAATTAATGAGTCGCTAGTGGTAGTTGTTAGGTGTTCATTTTGGGATAAGAGGGATGGGGATTCTGGTTAGGTTCTCCATACCCAGGACACCCGCAGTTGCTTCGGCTGGGCTGGTGTTCCGACTAAACGTATGGGTCCTTGTGATCTTTGTCGCCGGCAGGTTACTAAGGATTAACCCCCATACGTGCGACTCTTAATTAATGCAATCCATTGGAAATGTCTCGTAGGATTTAGTCATGCCGACATACCAAAGGAAGTGTGCTTAATAGCTTGGCAAAAAGGCGATCTAAAGTATGGGTACATTGGTACACCCCTGTAGGGTTCAAACTATTCGAATAGGCTCGTCCTAGGTTATGGACATGCTTGGTGAGGTCGTGCAAGAACTAGACTACAACCTTTTTAATTAAAACTTGATGTGGGTGGTACGAATGGGTAATTCGTGCTATTGTTGTGGTGACTATTGGGTTAGTCACTTCCAGGATGTTTTTATGTTACTACTTATTGTCCCGTTGTTATTGAGCAAATAAAATTCAGATTGTTAAAATTGCCTTCAATATATTATCTATTGTAAATAAAATTTGCTTTATGCTGAAAATAAACCTTTAGCCTTCTCCTTTGATTAAAGCCTTCATGTAGTAATAACTAGGTTTATTACTCGTAAGTCTTGCGAGTACATTTTGTACTCATTTGCTTTGCTTAATTGTTGCAGAGGAGGTTGATCCCCAAGGGGTCGACTTTTGTGAGTTTTGCTGCGGTGGTTGCGACTAGCTTGGCGGCCTAGTCGGATTGCCTTGTGGGTGTGAGGCAAACCGGTTGGCTCTTGGTTATAGCCATCTTATGGCATTTTGCTTCCGCTGTTGATTACCTCTTTTAGCTTGTTCTTGGCCGCTTGGCCTACCTTTTGTAATAATTATAATGTATGTCTTTTCCTTGTAAAGTTTTAGTTCAGTTGTATGATCTTGTATGGAATTGATGCAATGTTTTGTAAAATAGTGTGTATACTGCAATTCTGGGAAGTATACATTTTTCCGAGGCACGATATATTTTGTTTGTGATGCTAGAGTCAATGGAAGACTAAGCATTACAAGCTAAATACACCAGGGTCTCACAATTCCCATACTTAAGTGCAATAAGAGCACTCATGTATTTAACAAACTATACTAGACCGGACATTGCATTTGTCGTGAACCTACTAGTAAGGTATAGTGCAGAACCTACTAAAAACATTGATAGAGAATAAAGGATATCTTCCGATACCTCCAATGAAGCAAAGATTTTGGTCTGTTCTACAGAAAGAACCAAGACCTAACCATGATTGGCTATGCAGATATCGGGTACCTGTCAGACCCACATACAGAGTGGCAAACATAGTATGTATTCCTATGTGGTGGGACTGCAATTTTATAGAAATCTTCTAAGCGAAGTCTTGTATCAATTTCGACGAACCACTCGAAAATCATAGCACTATACGAGGCCTCGTGAGAATGTTCTTCTCTTTGGCGGATGATTCACCACATCCAGCAGTCATATGGATTGAATACCGCGCAAACCCTACTATTATCTATGAAGATAATGCAGCTTGTATTGCACAAGTGTAGATGGGTTATGGAAAGAGTCAACTTACGAAAATATATCAACCCTAAATTCTTCTATGCTCATGAATGACAAAAGATGAACAAAATTAAAGTACTGCATACTAAGTCATGTGAGAATCTTGCAGATTTATTCACTAAGTCACTTTCAACATCTAGATTTGAAAGATGCATACGTGGAATTAGAATGATGAGACATAGAGAAGTACAAAATTCAGGGGGATCTTCATAAACTCATTATTGAAACTTGATCACAAAAATCGAGTACCCAAAGAATAAATCCTAGAGATAAAATAAAATTGGGTAGATTGTACTCTTTTTCCCTTGACGACTTTTCCTAAAGTTTCTCAGCTAAGGTTTTTAATGAGGCAATTCATGCAGTACAACAGAATATGTTTCATGTACTCTTTCTCTAAATTTTTACCACTGAGTTTTTATGGAGTTTTGATGAGACATGAATATACCGGATGGGTACCCAAGGGGAGTGTTAGGAAACCTGGGCCCATGCCTCACAGGCCTGGCTATGTTGGGCTCCTCATCCACCCTGAATACTATATAAAGGAGGGGACCCCATCCATTGTTTGTACTTTTTTGGAAGAGAAATAAAGAAAGAGAAGAAGTCCCCATATCTCTGTGTTCATCTACTATTATGTTCTTGTATTTGTGTGTGCGATTTTACGCTTGTCTACGAGGTGATCACTCGGACTTGACTTGCCAGTGATAGTTCCTCAACAAGTACAACGGACGCAAACCAGGCATAGTCACTAAATAGTTTTTTTTTAAAAAAAAAACCATTTCGGACCATCTAATTTTATCATAGTTTCATTTTATAGTACTCTTAGCAAATCTTGTCACTTTGAATCATATCTTCTTACCATGTCTTGCACTTTGCACCATGGGAAGGACTTGACCATCTTCTTTGGTGCTCGCGGTATGGAGAGAAAGGTATATGGAGCTCGAAAATTGGATAATGAAGCAAACCCATTAACCTTAATGGTGTCACTCTACACTAGATTTGTGCGCACAAGTTGAGTTGGACACTTTATTTAGCCCGCTCTCTCCATTCTCGGGTCGTCGCCACCTCGTCAGCCATGCCTCACCACCGACAAGCTCCACGTGCGCCTCCCCTCTTTCCCTTCACTGATAGGCGTTCCCTTGGGGCAAAGTGAAACAAAAAGTAAGAAAAGGTGGTGCAAAAGTGAAAATATTTACTAAGGGTGGTGCAAAATTGAATAGTGGTAAGATCACATGGTCCAAAGTGAAATTTATTCTCTTTTTTTCTAAGGAAACGATTAGCGGATAGGAGCTAAATCATCGGACATTCCGGTGCAACATTTTCATGTAATATTTGCAACAAATCTAACCAATAGGTGTAACAAAAAAGAATTTAACCTGCAACAACGCTCGATCTGTCATCGGATCTCACTTAATAAAATAGATCTTGGTCGTTCGATATGATGCAACAAAAATATGTGAAGCACAACAACGAGTACACGAGCTTGCAACAAATCCTAATTTAGTTGCAACAACCTCATGCAACAAAATGATGCAACAAAACACAACCTTATTGCATAAAAAATTACCCCTGTGCAACAAATCAATAGCTCAACTGTAACAAAAACTCATGTTGCGTGAATTGAGAAATGAGCGTTCCAACAGACAAAAATATTGTGTACAACAATGGATAAAGGGGCTACAACAAATTCAAGAACGCCTGCAAGAAAGGAAAAAAAAAAAGCTTACTCAGAAGAAGCTGCATGCGCAGATGATAGTGAGGGAGCTCATCGGATAATGAAGCCCGGATTTGGCGGGGGTGAGGCCAGCCTAGTGCCTCATTGTCAGCTCACACCATCCCAACCTCGCCACGTCGCACTACTCACCACCCGCCGCCCCTACTCCTTCGCATGTCGTCTATCGCCTCATCTCCTCCAGCCACCACGTGTCTTCGCCGCAATCCCCTTTTCATCCCACCACATTTCACTCTCTCCTCTTCCATCTATAGCTTCATCAATCCACCACTGCCACAAAAATTGACCAGATCTCCCTCAGCCACTTTTGCCACCTCAGTGCTTCTCTGCCTTCACCGCCAAATGTCGTTGCCATTGAGGTGACACCTTTTTGCTGGTCAACCTGGATGAGAGCAGGGAATTGTATATGAAGGAGAGAGATTGGACATGGAGATTGGAGAAAGAGGAATGGGGGTGGTGGTCTCGATTCTTGAGGAGAAGTGCCAGTAGGGGAGGGGGAGTGGGCTGAGCGTCTAATACAATGGATTGTGTCGGACGTATGGGCCATAGCGTTATTGTTTTTCTAATTACGGGTCTTCTATATTTTCAGAAACATTAAGTCAAGTTTCCTGAACTTTAGACTCACACAGGGATCCATACTCTCACGGTAGCAATGACGGCAATTAGGTGGAGAGATGGTACCGGTAGTGGGTTCAGAGGAGGGTGATGGGTGGTTGATAAGAACGTGATTGCGTTAGATTTTGGGTTTGAGGGAGTAAGGATTATATTTGAAGCCATGGAGGGGGAGGAGAGAGGAGATCTATTAGATGTTGAAACCATACTTAACTGGCTCTTCATTATAGTGCTATTGAAATACGTGGAAAGCTCTTCATTATAGTGCTATTGAAATACGTGGAAAGTTATTTTTAGTCCTTAAAATACAATCATTTACATATAATTGCTTCAATGGACTCAATTAGCACTCATCTGTCTCTCTTTCAGCCTTTCTACCTCCCTCTTCCCTCCCACCAGTGCCGAAACACATGTACCTCCCCCCACGTCAAGGAGCAATCTCATCGCCAGCAACATCCACATCTCCCTACATAATCCATCCCCCTTGGTTCCTTGCACCGAAAATCGCCTCTGTGTGCTCCTAATGCATCTCCTCATTATTAGTTTTTGCCAACGAGTTCCGTAGTGCTTCACATCCAGCGTCTCTAGGTTCTACAAGACTACAAGTACAGATACAGTCAACCCTCAACTCCAACATCGGTCAAAAATACCCCGTGTCGCCAATCACCTTGCCGTTGGAGCCCCCAATGGTTCTGCATAACTTGTGAGCTCCCCGACTCCCTCTGTTGTCCCCTTGCCCGCACCTAGAGCCTCTCTGGCTCTGCAATCTCCGATGGTGAGATTTCTGCTTTGCTATATGCTGTTCACGTTTCCCAGTTTCAGGTAAGTACACTTGATTAAGTTATCAAGTAATTGTAGCTCGCAAAATGTTGTTCAGGGGTTAGCTAATTCTTTTCCCAAGCATAATTGTGTGTATCACAAGCTAAGTTGCACTTTTGTTCATGTCTAAAATATCTAGTTCTTGTTAAGGAATTGATATGAAAAAAATGCGTAGAACACTACTAAATTGTCTACATGTTTATGAGCTTGTTTCTGCTTAGCCTTGTAAAGCAAAGATTTAATAACTCAGTTACTCACTCCGTATACATTCATCTTGTTCCCCACTTTCTTGAGCCCTTTTCCTCCTTTGTATTATCTGTAACATCCCCATTTTTGGCTTGTGTTTCAAATGTAAGAAATTGAGGGTAAATTAAAACTTTTCTTACACCCTTGTGCTTTTGAACTTCTCTGAAAATTCTTGTAAGAGAATTTTTGGAAAATTCAAAATCAAGAGCCTCAATTATCAAGTCAACAACCTCCTTGGTCAAATCTTTTGTCAAACCCTTGGAAATAATTTTCCCTGGTTCTAGGGTGGCTTGGTAACACCTCTGAATTATTTCATAATTTTGGGAAATTATTTGAAATATTTTAGAGACAAGTCAAACCTTGGTCAAACCTCTGTTTTAACCTTCTGGAATTTCTTGAGAAAATTCCAGTGCACAAAACCCTCTGGAAATTTTATGGAAGGTTAACCCCAAGGTAAGCAAGCTCCAGTTAAAATTTCATAAATTTTGGAGTTGATTTGATGCCTCAATTAAATCCCTAAATTTTCAGCTCAAAAATCAAATTCTAATGGGTTTACACTGCCCTCGCGCGGTCGACTGGGCTCGAGCCAACCGACTCGGTCGAGTCAACTAACTGTACCGCGCGGTCGATCGATCGCGCGCGCTCGACCGTTGGATCTCAACCGACGGCTCGCGTTCGTGTATGCATTCGACAACTCGCTGTTGCTTTGGTTCTCGACCGTTGGATTTCCATCGGACGGTGGGCGCTTGTGCGCGGCCGTTTCAACGCGATTGCGTGATAGCCGTTGGATGCAAATCGGACGGCTGGCTGTCGTCGCCTTCCTCTCGCTCGCGCGGCGCAGCGCCAGAGCTCGCGTCAGCAGCGCCATGGCAGGGGGTGGTTGGAGCGCAGCGCTGGGTCACCTCGCAACGGGTCTCTGCAGTGCATTTAATGCGCGCCAGTGCACCGCCCTCGCAAGTCCATGGCTCAATCGCTCCGCCGCCGTCACGACCGTGAGAGGCGCCGCATCCGAGGCGCCAACGGTGCCCTTGCTCCACCTCGCTACTTAAGCCCCTTGCTCCTCCTTGACCTCCCTTTCACCTTTGCGCAACTCGAGCTAGTACTCTCTGTGTGTGTTTGAGCTCTAAAACCCCGAAACCGTTTCGGCCGCCATTGCCGAGCTTCAAGCTCACGGTGAAGGCGGTATCACAGTGGTTCCCTGGCTCCCTCCTTGCTCCTGTTGCATCCTCTTACCTCTGTGGTGCTTAACCCTCACTCTATTTTGGGTTTCCTCTTGAGGCGTGAGATTGGAGTTTTGGAGCTCGCGCCGCCAAGACTTCCTTTTCTTCTCCGGTGCAGTAAGACCCCATTTCCCAATCCTCGCCTCCTGAGCTTCTCTATGGAATTGCGGCTCATGGTACCACCCGTGTTGCTAGCTTGGCCTGGTTGACCCTCCACGGTGAAGCTCTTCGCATCGCCGCCGACTTCGTCGCCGGGCTGCTCCGTTCATCCTCCGTCCACCGCAACCCCGTCATCATCTTCGTGAACCCACGTGAGCGTAAGCTCTTCCCGCTTAGTTTTTGCTGCACCTAGCCATGGTTTCTGTTTGATCGCGCGCTGCCGCCGTTAGCCTCCGGCTCGCCGTCGGCTACCATATGGGCTCCGTTGGTCGATTAAGTCCGTGAGACCCGTCATAGTTTTTGCACTGTCCTTTTGTGCGTAGCTTAGCCTTGTCGTTGTTTTCGCTTTGGTAGCACTCTCCTCCGCTCGTCGCATCGCACCACCGCCTCGCCCACCTCCGCGCAGCCCCACCGCCTTTAGGTGCGCAATAGTGCTAGGGTCCCATTTTGCCCCTTGGCGGCCGCCATGGCGATCCTCGCCGGCGACGAGCCGAGCAAGTTCGCGGCCGGGGACTCCTCTGTTGTCGGACGAGCAGCAGCAGCGTCAGGGCGACGTGGCTCATTAGTGATCGTCCGATCTGGAATCAACGGCTCTCAATCGCCCACGCCTCCGGTTGTTAGGAAAAGCCCCAAAAATGCTAAGTCCAAAAACTGAAGAACTTTATGGTCTTGTCATTTTTGTATCTATGTAACTATAAATCCAAATTAGATGATTCCAATTTTGTTAGCTTCCTTATAACTTGAACTTAAATAGAAAAATGATTGTAGACCATGATCAAATCTGGAAAACCATTTTCAAAAATAGTAAACAAGTGAACATAATACTGTTTTCAGAACTTTTAGCAAACTTGTAAAATGCATAACTTTTAGTCTATAACCCATTTTTGTATGAATCCAATTGGATTAACTTCCCCTGATAGTGTATTTGCTAGGAAAATTGGTTTCACAAATTTTACTGTTTTTAGAAATCATAAGGATCATATTTTAGTTTAATACCCTAAACAATTTAGACAAATCATAACTCTTTCATTATAACTCCAAATGACCTGAAATTTTATATGGGTTATCACTACACCAGTAGGTAGCTACCATAAAAATTTCAGCTTCGAGATCTTCCTAGAAAATATTTTTGCTACAGTGCTAATTATGGCCGAAAATAGGTTTTTAGGGAATATCTTTTGCACCACAAATCCAAATTAGGTTTTTCCAGTTCCTATGTCTAAGTATATTCCTAGTATACCTTGTGTATAATTTTCGTCGCATTTGGATAATTTTTGCTTGCTCTTTTGTTTAAGTGTTGCTCGTCTTATTGGTTGTTTTCGCTCTTTCGCTTAGGATTCGATATTTGCGGTAACCCCGAGAACGACCCTCCGCAACAAATTGAGCAACAACAAGCGTGCAAGCAGTTTGATCATTTCCATTGATCCCATTACTTTTAAAGTCTAATATTTTGTTTAACTTCTATGTATGCATTGCTATTTTGTTGTTAAATTGATTAGTTAGACCTCTAGTTGCATAATCTGTAGGTAAATGGTTATCCTCTACTACCTGAGCCTAGGTTATTTGCTGTGGTTAGAGTTCGATGGATGAACTCTTATCACTTAGTAGATTACGAATGAATATTGCTTAGCCATGCCTAGTTATCGGTAGTATTGGGCGATCATCGACTTAGTCGGTGATCTTGATCACACAACTACTTATACTACTCCATTATGTCCAACCCTTGTGTTTTATTGATTTACAAATCAAAAATTGAAAACAAAACTATATCTTGACTTGGGCACAATGGTATGTTGATGTGATCTGTTGGGTGTGTGGAATGATGCCTAAGTCCCCAAGGACCGAGTTACTTGTGTCACTAAGCCAAGCGCTTATTGCGTGCTAACCACACGAGGGGGATATGGAACCTCTCTTGACTAAGTACTTTGGAAGGTGTTAATTATGAGCTGGTCGGTGGGTGTGTTCCTGTGTGTGTGTTTTGGAGGGGAGCATTAGCAGGCCGGTTAGGGTCATCTAATGTGTCCTTCTCCGTGGGTTGCGGCTCTTAATTAGCATCGTCCATTGGAAAGCGTCTTGTTAGACTTAGCCATGCCTCGCATACCAAAGGAAGTGTGCTAACCGTGGCTGGTGGAAAGGCGGTCTATCGTGTGGGTACATTGGTACACCCCTGCAGGGTTAAAACTATTCGAATAGCCTCGTCCTAGGTTATGGACATGCTTGGTAAGGTCGTGCAAGAACTAGACTACAACCTTTTAAAAACTTAAACTTGACATGGGTGGTATGAAGGGGTACTTCATGCTATTGTTGTGGTGACTATGGGTTAGTCACTTCTAGGTTGGTTTTGTCATCTATCTATTGTTATAATTGTCTCTCTTTTATTTGAACCATAAAAGTTAATTGCAAACTTGCTTTGAATCTATTAACTTATTGCAAATGGAAACTTGCTTTATGCTAAAAATAAGTCCAGAGCCTCATCCACTTAAATAAAGCTTGCATGTAGTTAATTATAGTTCTGGTTATCCCCACGTCAGTCTTGCGAGTACAAAAACAAGTTTTGTACTCATCTGCTTTGCTTAATATTAATTGTTGCAGAGGAAGAAGGTGAGCCCCAAGGGCCTCACTTTTGTGAGTCAGTGTTGCGCTGCTTTGGGACGATTAGCTTGGCGGTCCGGTTGGTTGCCTTGTAGGTAAAGGCACACCGATTGGCTCTTGTTTATCGCCATCTTATGGCCATTTTGCTTCATTGTGTATTTACTTATTTGTATGACTTTTGGCCGGTCGGCCTCTCTTTGTAACGACTCTCTTTATATTATCTATGTCTTTCGATTGTTGCTTTTGCTTGGCTCTATGTGTATGAATGGAATTGATGCATGATTTTGTAACGGGTGTGTATACTGCAGTGCAGGAAGTATACATATCTCGAGGCTTGGTTTATTTGATTTGTACCGTTAGGACCAAGTGGATGGTTAAACAAAGACAAGCCGAATAAACCGGGTCCTCACAAAGTTGGTATCGAGCCATTCCGACCGTAGTAACCCAAGCTTGATCGTCTTTAGGATATTTTGGAAAACTTAATTTCAAAGTATCAAATGATTTATGAAAGCTTAAGTAAGTTCTCAGATTTTATTCCTTACCTATCTTAGCTTTCTATCTCATCTTGCTCTAATTTGAGTTTTAAAAGTTGTTCTCCTTTCCTTCTCTCAAAAGATAGTCATTATCGTTTAAATGGGGTTTTGGGAACCAATGAGTTTGGCAAATTGAAGTGTTAGCCGCCCTCTACAAGATTTTGAAGCTTCCGAAGTTGAAGATTTCGGCTAGGAGGCTTGGATGCGAAATCTGGACAACGAGCATTCAATTTCCGGACAGCAGGCTCAAAGGTTCTAAATAGGGTAGAAAATGAGAGGTTAATCAACTAAAAATTGTAGGAACAAAAGGGTAGGATGTGATACTAGTTAGCTAAGTATCTAACGTTATCTTTATCGCCTTAACCTTGCTCTTGAGAAATGTTAGACTTGAGGTAGCGTGCTGGAATTTTATCTTCTCAACCCATTGCTCGTTCATTCAATACGGGTGAATGGCATCGAGAAGTTGGGATTTGGTTTGGAGTTTCTTTGCTGTTTTGGAGCTTCTTTGGAAACGTTTAAAGTTTGTATACTTGCTGTTTTTGGCCTTCGGTTAGGGTGATATCTCCTTCCCCTAATCGTTAGCTTTTCGCTTTCATCAACTTCTAGTATTAGTGCTTTGGTTTCTAACCTAAATTTCTTGAATCAGGATGGCTGGAGGTACTCGTAGTGGCCGTGGTCAACAGCCTGGTTTGGATGAGGAGCTCCCGCCTCCTCCGACCATGGCTGAGGTCCTCCTTCAGATCGAGCGCAACCGTTCAGAGGACAGGAGGGTCCTGCTGGATGTTATTACGCACAACACCTCCGCCCTGACCGGTGCCTCAGGATCCGGGCAGGGGGGCGGACATCAGTCTCGTGGGGGCCTTGCTGAGTTTCTTCGCACTCAGCCCCCCACGTTCTCCAGATCTGAGGACCCTTTGGACGCAGATGACTGGCTGCGTCAAGTTGAGCGTAAGCTCGACGTTGCTCAGTGCCTGGACCAGGACAGAGCACTCTTTGCATCCCATCGCCTTGGGGCAGCACTCTCTGGTGGGAGAACTTCTTGCCATGCAGCCCGCGCCACACCGTCTCTTGGGATGAGTTCGGACGGCGTTCGTCGAGCTCACATCCCCGCCGCTTGATGAAGTCAAGAAGAAGGAATTTCTCGCGCAAGCAAGCAAGGCGTAAGTCGGTGATGGAGTACTGCACGAGTTCAATCACTTGGCTCGTTATGCTCCATCCGAGGTGGCCACCGATGAGGCCAAGCGGAGAAGTTCATGGAGGGTTTGTCCGAGGAGCCGCAAGACAGGCTCTCCATTGTGGACTTTGGCCGACTTTCAAACCTTGGTGGACAAGGCCATTGTTGCTTGAGCACAAGGCGGCGCTGGCGAGTCCCGCAGCGCAAGTGGGAGGCCCAATGTCCGCATGCCGCCTCTCTCGTCCTCGTGTCGGGCCTACTCCGGGCCCGCTGCGTGGCTTCGCTACCACCGAGGCCGCCAGCCCTCGCCCTCGCAGCCGTGCCCCGATCACGTGCGCTGCGAACCAGCAGGTGGCCCCGCACCGGGCCGGGTCACTTGCTTTTCGTGAAACCGAAGGGCATTATGCCAATAGTTGCCCTAACAGATCGAGCGCCCTCGTCCCAATGGAGGACGCGGGTAGGGAGGTGGTCCTCCCGTGATCGAAGGTTGTCCCGCTACCCAAGGCGTGGCTAGTGGCGCGTCAACCTCATCTCCGCGGAGGAGGCACAGAGGCACCCGACGTCGTCTTTGGGTACCCTTCGGTTAACTCTTTCCCCGCTCTGATTTTGTTTGATTCAGCGCATCTCATTCGCTTGTTTCAGTCTTTTCTTTCTGTGGGAGGTCTTCTTTTACTCCATTGTTGGTCCCGCTGCTCATTCGCTCTCCGGTTGGAGTTGAGAGCCGAGTCCGAGTGTAGGGATGTCCTGTTAAGATAGAAGGGTAGGATTCTTGGCAAACCTTATCCTCCTTCGATCGGCGAGCTTAGATGTAATCCTAGGCATGGATTGGTTGTCTCAAAGACATGGGACAAATTGATTGCGCTAGGAGACTCATCTACCTCACTAGTCCTTCCGGCGAGCAGGTTCGCTTTTCGCCGAAGCTGCAGGGTCCGCATCTCTTCGCGCTCGAAGCGAAGCCAGCTCTAGATATTAGTGAAGTCCCAGTGCTATGTGACTTTGTTGATATCTTCCCCGACGACCTTCCAGGATGCCACCAGTTCGAGACCTCGAGTTTGTCATTGAGTTGGTTCCGTGCGCCCGATTTCAAAGAGGCCTTGAATGGACCCAATTGAGTTGGTGGAGTTGAAGAAGCAGTGGGTGAGCTTCAAGAGAAGGGTTTCATCCGCCTAGCTCATCTCCTTGGGGATGCTCGGCAATCTTTGTCCCGAAAAGGACAAGACGCTGCGATGTGCGTTGATTACCGTCCACTTAATGAAGTAACGGTAAAGAACAAATACCCTTTGCCCGCATCGATGACCTCTTCGATCAATTAACTGAGCTCGAGTTTTCTCCAAGATTGATCCGAGAGTGGATATCATCGAGTTCGGATTCGACCGAGGATATTCCAAAGACGGTTTTTTACTCGTTATGGCTTGTACGAGTATACCGTCATGTCGTTCGCTTAACCAATGCCCCGCCTTGTTCATGAACCTCATGAATTCGGTGTTCATGGAGTATTTGGATAGGTTCGTTGTGGTCTTCATCGATGATATCCTTATCTACTCCAAGAGCGATGAGGAACACGCCGAGCATCCGAGGCTTGTGTTGGGCAAGCCGTGAGCACCACCAGTATGCGAAGTTCGATGAAGTGCGCATTCGGTTGAATGAAGTAGCCTTCTTAGGCCATATTCTTTCGGCAGAGGCGTAGTGTGGATCCTAGCAAGATCGGCGACGTGCTTTCTCGAGTCACCCCGCTTCGGTCACCGAAGTTCGAGTTTTCTTGGTTTAGCGGGATATTATCGTCGCTTATCGAGAACTTCTCCAAGATAGCGGCCGATGACGGAGTTGCTCAAGAAGGACAAGAAGTTCTCGTGGTCCGCTGATTGCGAGAAAGTTTCAAGCACTTAAGAAGCGATTGACCACCGCTCCGTTCTTGTTCTCCCGATGTTCGTCCGAAGCTTCGATATCTTTTGTGACGCTTCGCCGAGGCCTCGGTTGTGTCCTTATGCAAGAAGGCAAGGTAGTGGCCTATGCATCAAGGCAATTGAGACCTCATGAACTCAACTATCCTACCCATGACTTGGAGTTGGCCGCGTGATTCATGCACTTAAGATTTGGCGACATTACCTAATCGAATCGTTGTGAAGTGTATTCGGATCACAAAAGCCTAAAGTATTTGTTCACCCAACTGCACTCGAACCTCCGGCAAAGGAGATGGTTGGAGTTGATCAAGGACTATGACATGGGTATTCACTACCATCCGGCAAGGCCAATGTCGCCGCGGATGCGCTTAGTCGCAAAGCGCATTGCAATGCATTGTTGCTTCAGAGCATCACCCCTCTTCTAGAGGAGTTTCAGCGTCTCAACTTGGGTTTGGTTGAGCATGGTTCCTCATTGCCACTGGTTGTACACCAACCTTGGTGGATCGGATCAAGTCCGCTCGCAGATCGGATGTTGGAGTGAACCGCATCAAGGAAAATGTCAAGAATGGAATAGCCAAGTGCGCTCAAAGATGAGCTTGGTGTCTTGAGGTTTGGGCAACGCCTCGTAGTTCCAAAGGACATGGAGTTGCGGGAGTTGATCCTCCGCTGAAGCCCATGATTCCTCGTTATCCATTCATCCCGGCCACGAAGATGTATCATGATCTCCGGCGAGATTTTGGTGGACCCGAATGAAGAGGAGATCGCAAGGTTCGTTGCAGAGTGCGACGCGTGTGTCGCCGTGTCAAGGCCGAACATCGTGTCCGCCGGATCGCTTCAAATTCTTACCAATTCCGGAGTGGAAGTGGGATTCGGTCGGGATGGACTTTATCACCGGGTCTACCCGGTCCCCAAAGAGGAATGATGCCATCTGGGTCGTCATCGATCGATTGACTAAGGTGGCTCATTTTCTTCGTGTCAAGACTGACCTTCGAGTGGGTCTTCTGGCGGATCTCTACATAGCCCGCATCGTGAGTTTGCATGGTGTGCCAAAGACGATTGTGTCAGATCGTGGTTCGCTGTTCACTTCGCGATTTTGGCATAGCCTGCAAGAGGCTATGGGAACTCGCTTTTCTTTCACCAAGATTTCACCCCAAACAGATGGTCGACCGAAAGGGTCAACCAAGTTTTGGAGGACATGCTGCGAGCTTGTATCCTTTCCTATGGGAAGCATTGGGAGAAGTGTTTGTCATTCGCCGAGTTTTCTTATAACAACAGCTTCCAGGCCAGTCTCGGCATGGCACCATTTGAGGCCTTATACGGGAGAAAGTATAGGACCCCGTTGAACTGGTCTGAGACCGGTGAGAGACCTTTCTTTGGCCCGGACTCGATTAATGAGGCCGAGGGTCAAGTCCGGCTCATTCGTGATCGCTACGCACGACTCAATCCGGGCAAAAGAGCTATGCGGATCGCCGTCGACGTGAGTTGAGCTTTGAGCCCAATGACTTCGTTTATCTCAAGGTTTCTCCTCTGAAGGGTCACCAGCGTTTTGGTGTCAAGGGCAAGTTAGCTCCTCGATATGTCGGTCCCTACCGTATTATCGAGAAGAAAGGAGATGTCGCCTACAAGTTGGAATTGCCTGCTGCACTTGCGGGGGTACATGATGTTTTCCATGTGTCCCAGCTAAAGAAGTGCCTCCGGGTTCCAACGGAGGAAGCTCCGTTGGAAACTCTTGATGTTCAGGAGGATTTGACCTATCGCGAGCACCCTGTTCGCATACTCGAGGAGGCTGAGCGAAGAACAAGGAACAAGACCATCAAGTTCCTTAAAGTTCAGTGGTCAAACCATTCCGAGAACGAGGCTACTTGGGAGCGAGAAGATCGTCTCCGTGCAGACTACCCCTCATTTTTTTCCGAGTGAACCAAATCTCGGGACGAGATTTTTGTAAGGGGGGAGGTTTGTAACATCCCCATTTTTGGCTTGTGTTTCAAATGTAAGAAATTGAGGGTAAATTAAAACTTTTCTTACACCCTTGTGCTTTTGAACTTCTCTGAAAATTCTTGTAAAAGAATTTTTGGAAAATTCAAAATCAAGAGCCTCAATTATCAAGTCAACAACCTCCTTGGTCAAATCTTTTGTCAAACCCTTGGAAATAATTTTCCCTGGTTCTAGGGTGGCTTGGTAACACCTCTGAATTATTTCATAATTTTGGGAAATTATTTGAAATATTTTAGAGGCAAGTCAAACCTTGGTCAAACCTCTGTTTTAACCTTCTAGAATTTCTTGAGAAAATTCCAGTGCACAAAACCCTCTGGAAATTTTATGGAAGGTTAACCCCAAGGTAAGCAAGCTCTAGTTAAAATTTCATAAATTTTGGAGTTGATTTGATGCCTCAATTAAATCCCTAAAGTTTCAGCTCAAAAATCAAGTTCTAATGGGTTTGCACTGTTCCTCGGGCGCGGGTCAGACTCGGGCTCGAGCCAACCGACTCGGTCGAGTCAACTAATCGCATCGCGCGCTGTCGATCGGGCGCGCGCGCTCTGGACCGTTGGATCTCAATCGGACGGCTCGCGTTCGTGTATGCATTCGGACAACTCCGGTTGCCCTTTGGTTCTCGACCGTTGGATTTCCATCGGACGGTGGACGTTTGTGCGCGGCCGTTTCAATGCGATTGCGTGATAGCCGTTGGATGCGAATCGGACGGCTGGCTGTCGTCGCCTTCCTCTCGCTCGCGCGGCGCAGCGCCAGAGCTCGCGTTAGCAGCGCCATGGCAGGGGGTGGTTGGAGCGCAGCGCCGGGTCACCTCGCAACGGGTCTCTGCAGTGCATTTAATGCGCGCCAGTGCACCGCCCTCGCAAGTCCATGGCTCAACTGCTCCCGTCGCTCGTCACGACCGTGAGAGGCGCTGGCATCCGAGGCGGCCAACGGTGCCCCTTGCTCCCCCTCGGCTACTTAAGCCCCCTTGCTCCCTCCTTGACCTCCCTTTCACCTTTGCGCAACTCGAGCTAGTACTCTCTGTGTGTGTTTGAGCTCTAAAACCCCGAAACCGCTTCGGCCGCCATTGCCGAGCTTCAAGCTCACGGTGAAGGCGGTATCACAGTGGTTCCCTGGCTCCCTCCTTGCTCTGTTGCATCCTCTTACCTCGTGGTGCTTAACCTCACTCTATTTTGGTTTCCTCTTGAGGCGTGAGATTGGAGTTTTGGAGCTCGCGGCCGCCAGCACCCCCTTTTCTTCTCCGGTGCCGGTAAGACTCCATTTCCCAATCCCTGCCTCCTGGAGCTTCTCTATGGTATTGCGAAGCTCATGGTACCACCCGGTGGTTCTAGCTTGGCCCAGGTTGACCCCTCCACGGTGAAGCTCTTCGCATCGCCGCCCGACTTCGTCGCCGGCCGCCGCTCATCCTCCGTCCACCGCAACCCCGTCATCATCTTGATGAACCCCGGTGAGCGTAAGCTCTTCCGCTTAGTTTTTGCTGCACCCTAGCCATAGTTTCCTGTTTCGGTCGCGCCGCCGCCGCCGTTAGCCTCCGGCTCGCCGTTGGCTACCATATGGGCTCGGTTGGTCGCATTAAGTCCGTAGGACCCGTCATAGTTTTTGCACTGTCCTTTTGTGCGTAGCTTAGCCTTGTCGTTGTTTCGCTTTCGTAGTAGCACTCCTCCGCTCCGTCGCATCGCACCACCGCCTCCGCCCACCTCCGCGCAGCCCCACCGCCTTTAGGTGCGCAATAGTGCTAGGGTCCCATTTGGCCCTTGGCGGCCGCCATGGCGATCTCGCGCGACGAGCCGAGCAAGTTCGCGGCGGGACTCCTCTGTTGTCGGACGAGCAGCAGCAGCGTCAAGGCGACGTGGCTCATTAGTGATCGTCCGATCTGAAATCAACGGCTCTCAATCGCCCACGCCTCCGGTTGTTAGGAAAAGCCCCAAAAATGCTAAGTCCAAAAACTGAAGAACTTTATGGTCTTGTCATTTTTGTATCTATGTAACTATAAATCCAAATTAGATGATTCCAATTTTGTTAGCTTCCTTATAACTTGAACTTAAATAGAAAAATAATTGTAGACCATGATCAAATTTGGAAAACCATTTTCAAAAATAGTAAACAAGTGAACATAATACTGTTTTCAGAACTTTTAGCAAACTTGTAAAATGCATAACTTTTAGTCTATAACACATTTTTGTATGAATCCAATTGGATTAACTTCCCCTGGTAGTGTATTTGCTAGGAAAATTGGTTTCACAAATTTTACTGTTTTTAGAAATCATAAGGATCATATTTTAGTTTAATACCCTAAACAATTTAGACAAATCATAACTCTTTCATTATAACTCCAAATGACCTGAAATTTTATATGGGTTATCACTACACCAGTAGGTAGCTACCATAAAAATTTCAGCTTCGAGATCTTCCTAGAAAATATTTTTGCTACAGAGTGCTAATTATGGCGAAAATAGGTTTTTAGGGAATATCTTTGCACCACAAATCCAAATTAGGTTTTTCCAGTTCCTATGTCTAAGTATATTCCTAGTATACCTTGTGTATAATTTTCAATCGCATTTGGATAATTTTTGCTTGCTCTTTTGTTTAAGTGTTGCTCGTCTTATTGGTTGTTTTCGCTCTTTCGCTTAGGATTCGATATTTGCGGTAACCCGAGAACGACCCTCCGCAACAAATTGAGCAACAGACAAGCGAGCAAGCAGTTTGATCATTTCCCATTGATCTCATTACTTTTAAAGTCTAATATTTTGTTTAACTTCTATGTATGCATTGCTATTTTGTTGTTAAATTGATTAGTTAGACCTCTAGTTGCATAATCTGTAGGTAAATGGTTATCCTCTACTACCGAGCCTAGGTTATTTGTTTGTGGTTAGAGTTTGATGGATGAACTCTTATCACTTAGTAGATTACTGAATGAATATTGCTTAGTCATGCCTAGTTATCGGTAGTATTGGGCGATCATCGACTTAGTCGGTGATCTTGATCACACAACTACTTATACTACTCCATTATGTCCAACCCTTGTGTTTTATTGATTTACAAATCAAAAATTGAAAACAAAACTATATCTTGACTTGGGCACAATGGTATGTTGATGTGATCTGTTGGGTGTGTGGAATGGTGCCTAAGTCCCCAAGGACCGAGTTACTTGTGTCACTAAGCCAAGCGCTTATTGCGTGCTAACCACACGAGGGGGATATGGAACCTCTCTTGACTAAGTACTTTGGAAGGTGTTAATTATGAGCTGGTCGGTGGGTGTGTTCCTGTGTGTGTGTTTTGGAGGGGAGCATTAGCAGACCGGTTAGGCTGTCTAATGTGTCCTTCTCCCGTGGGTTGCGGCTCTTAATTAGCATCGTCCATTGGAAAGCGTCTTGTTAGACTTAGCCATGCCTGCATACCAAAGGAAGTGTGCTAACCGTGGCTGGTGGAAAGGCGGTCTATCGTGTGGGTACATTGGTACACCCCTGCAGGGTTAAAACTATTCGAATAGCCTCGTCCTAGGTTATGGACATGCTTGGTAAGGTCGTGCAAGAACTAGACTACAACCTTTTAAAAACTTAAACTTGACATGGGTGGTATGAAGGGGTACTTCATGCTATTGTTGTGGTGACTATGGGTTAGTCACTTCTAGGTTGGTTTTGTCATCTATCTATTGTTATAATTGTCTCTCTTTTATTTGAACCATAAAAGTTAATTGCAAACTTGCTTTGAATCTATTAACTTATTGCAAATGGAAACTTGCTTTATGCTAAAAATAAGTCCAGAGCCTCATCCACTTAAATAAAGCTTGCATGTAGTTAATTATAGTTCTGTTATCTCACACGTCAGTCTTGCGAGTACAAAAACAAGTTTTGTACTCATCTGCTTTGCTTAATATTAATTGTTGCAGAGGAAGAAGGTGAGCCCCAAGGGCCTCACTTTTGTGAGCTGTGTTGCGGCGCTGTTTGGGACGATTAGCTTGGCGGTCCGGTTGGTTGCCTTGTGGGTAAAGGCACACCGATTGGCTCTTGTTTATCGCCATCTTATGGCCATTTTGCTTCCGCTGTGTATTTACTTATTTGTATGACTTTTGGCCGGTCGGCCTCTCTTTTGTAACGACTCTCTTTATATTATCTATGTCTTTCAGTTGTTGCTTTTGCTTCGGCTCTATGTGTATGAATGGAATTGATGCATGATTTTGTAACGGGGTGTGTATACTGCAATTCTGGGAAGTATACATATCTCGAGGCTTGGTTTATTTGATTTGTACTGTTAGGACCAAGTGAATGGTTAAACAGTACAAGCCGAATAAACCGGGTCCTCACATTATCCTCCTCTTCCTCTCCACATAGTAGTAGAGTTCAAACCAAAACATATGACGGATCAAATACAGTGGAACATGCTCGTGACATGTGAGACAATAGAGAAGCAACATAAAACAGAGCTATTCAAATTGTTATTATTTGATTAGGAGAGCTAGGACAAACGAGCCAAATATATATAGAGCTATACTCACACAAAAACTCGCAATTTCACGACAACGTTCGCCACGCGAGGATCGCATCCCCAACGGTTGGAGACATGTTCTCTCACATGACAATAGTCCCCTAAAAGTTTATTACTCGCATAAACATCGTTACTTTCTACTACACACATACTCCCTCCAGTTCATAAAAACAAGTTGTTTTGGACATCGACACAGTCTCTAAAATACAACTTTGACCACTAATTACTATTATAATTATTTGTAAAATCCAACAAAATTATAATATTATGGAAGTATTTTTCGA